>VDFB02353493.1:240095296-240111169 GCA_007258455.2 Sequoia sempervirens | reverse complement strand
TTAATGTTACATATATATATTGATATTAAAATATACCCAATATAGCCTAAGGCAGACAACAACAATCAGTAATACCTAATGTAACCAAACATAGAATGAACAACATTAATTATTTTATTTTGTTCCAACCATAAGCAGAAAAGGAAAGCCATATATCAAACAACATTACTTTCTATAGCCACCCACATGCAAAAAGCCACGATATAGGCCGAGCTATACAATAACAATCGATAAGAACTCCATATCCTCTACAATTTAATTTCGTTACAAACATAGCCACAAAATGTAAACATTAAACACAAACCCTATGAAAGTTGACAGTAACAAACCCTTTCAAGAAACACTCCTTTCTCAACATAATCTCCTCAGAAATTGAAAGAATACTGACTTTTCAACATAGAATCAACAACATTAATTATTTTTATCAATTCCAACCATAAATAGAAAATGAAAGCCATAAATCAAATAACATTACTTTCTACAGCTACCCACATGCAAAAAGCCACAATATAGGTCGAGCTATACAATTACAATCGACAAAAACTCCATATCCTCTACAATTTAATTTTGTTGCAAAAATAGCCACCAAACACAAACATTAAACATAAACCCTATGAAAGTTGACAATAACAAACCCATAACAAAAAAACTCATTTCTCAACACAATCTCCTCGAAAATTGAAAAAATACAGACTTTTCAATAGCACCTTCTCCAAAATGAAATGATATAGCTTAAGGAACACAACTATAATCAACAACACCTTATGGCAAATCAAATGAAACAATATGGGAAACATTTTTTTGCATATGCACCTCTTGTCGGCCATTTCAAACAAACCTCTTTCCGCTAGCTTTCTGCAGGTTGCCTTGTTTCTCGAAGCCTCCAAACTTACGTAGATAACATAAACCATAAACACAAACCCACAAAAATTCACAATATCAAATCCATGCAAAACCATGCACACAAAACGTGAACCATAAATCAGACAAGGTATTTGAAACAATCAACAGTACCTTATGGAAAATGAAGCAATGTAACTACCAACCAAAAATCAAACAATATCGCCAAGGGTTTCTTCCACATGCACCTCTTCCCACTTGCTTCAAACACACATCTTCTTGCCAACTTTCCTACACAAAAATAGGAAAAATATTATCACAGGCGACATTTCTTTTGCATTTCCAACCACCCACCCTTGCAAAAACACAAAATAACCTCCACCCACCTTCACAGAAGCTACACAAAGCTTAATCTAGCTTGCAACCTCACAGAAGCTTACCCTTGTCACTCACGACTCCCATATTAGGTATAGCAACATAACGACAACAAACAATGCCTCATTGAAAATTTACCATACATTCATTTTGTTCCCTGAGGTGTTAAAGGGTAGCTATTATTACTATGATCCCCAGTACACGCAAAGCATACAACAATTAATGTTGATGCGAACCAACATTTAATTTTTGAAGCCTTCGCTATCCACGCATGTCAACAAATGCTACCCTATTCCCAAAGTAGCCAACGACCTCCTCCGCCACCTTTTTCGTGGTTATCGGAAGGCCAGAAATCTAGGAGGCTGATGAAAATTCAGACTAAAATTATAACCCACTCGCCACCTTCTTCCCGGTCGCTAGAAACTTGAAAAACAGTGAGGCTGACAAAAATTCTGGGCAAAGTTGACACAAATAGCCTATCGGCTAATTATTTTTTTGCAAGAGGAAAATGCTTCTTATATGCATTGCATTTGCTTTTGCAGTAGATTATATAAGAAAGTGCTTCTAAATTTCCTCTAACTTGTAGATTGGAGAATGGATGCAGCCTCACTGTAGGCCCCGCATGTTGAGCACACCAATAAATACATTTCCTTCCCTGGGATACTTTGGTTGGGATCAAAGAAGTTATGAAGAATTATAGGTCCCTATGTATGGAGTGCCTGCAATCACCTAGGCTATTGTTGCCTAAATTGGAAATTTAGAGGTTGCTGCCATTTAGGTCTGTTGGTAAGTCCTTTTCAATACTAGTACTCTACTATTCTAGAGTCGACTATTTTAATACTAGGACTATAATTATAGCTTTGTTTGATTTCAAGTTTGAATATTGAGTACAACTTTTATCTGACCATCTGGTTGTGTAATTGGGACTAGGAAGTTCCCTCCAAACTCTTTGTGCAAAAGCTTTCGGAGCTCAACAATATAAAATGGTAGGAGTAGGTATACTTACAACACTCATGGATTTTTACCAGCTTTGTAGTGATATTTCTAACTATATATATATATATATATATATATCTATTTTCCTCTCATATTCTCAAGTTGTTGGGGAAAACATACATGATATAGCTGAATTAGCTGGGAAACTGGCCATTTGGTTCATCCCCATGCATTTCTCAGCGGTTCTTTGGTGGAAAACTACTTCATATCTCCAAGCCCAATTAAAAAACATGGTAATTTCCTACACAACAAGCATTGACTCTAATTCTTCATGTTTTAATGAGTTGGGTATTTACTGTAAAGGTGGAAACATGACCATCAATTTAAGAGCATTTACCTTTATGATGTTTAATCGAATATCAAAAAAATGTTTACGTCGCTATTTGTATAGTGGATTGAAACATAAACAATTAGGTCAACATTGAAGTTATGATATTGAGAGCAATATGAGTTTTCAAATTACTAGATAAATAGAGACTTTAAAAATAAAAAGACAATGAATCTGAACATTTAGCTTTTGGATGTGATGTCTAGTGTTGTGGGAATAGAAATGACTCACAAACTTAAATAATATTGTAGCACAAAAGAAATAATGAAAAAAATTAAATAGAATAATAGAATAATAAACAAGACAAATTTACATGGTAAAATCATAACAATATGTCAAAAAAAATTCAAGAGACAAAGTACCCATATTTTTATTGCTTAGAGAAACTGATTACAATTTTCACATAGTGTTGCTATTCTAATTTATTATATTTATTTTTCTTACAAGGAAAGAAGATACATATAATATCTTCAAGATAACAACATTTGTCAAACTTCAAAAAAATCAACTTTGTTTTATTGCTTTGTTTATATTGTTTTATCTTTTTATTTTTTTTCTTTATTTTTTTTCAAAGATAAGATTTTTCTTTATTTTCATTATTGATGTCATTATCCAAAAATCTCCACCTTAACAACAATTTACCTGATATTTGTCCATGCACATTCATCACCTTTTCTTCAAGCCAAGAGAATCCAAACTCCACTTCAACTTCTCTAACTATAATAGTTTTATAAGCATGTCTACACAATTTTCTAGTGTTTGAAATTTCTCAAGAGCTATTCCACCTTAACCAATAACATGTCTTACAAAATGGTATTAAATTGCAATATTATTAGCACTTTGACTATCGTAAAATGCAATCACCTTATCTTGTACTTTTCCAAATTCACCCAAAAGACCCTTCAACCAAATTTCCTCTTTGTATGCATGTGAGACAACTATATACTTTGCCTCAGTAGTGGATAAAGTAATTATTTCTTGAAGCTTTGATATCCAACAAATAGGTCCTCTCGCAAGAGTAAAGACACAACCTGATCTAGATCTCCTTTCTCCTTTTGTCCAAATTACCTAATGAATCAATGTAACTACAAATTGAACCACTACAACCATCAAAAGTGATAGAATAATCACTTATGCCTCTAAGATACTGAAGCACCCATTTCACTACTGCTCAATGCTCTTTACCTATATTTTCCATGTATCTATTAACAACATCAATTGCATGTAAAATATTTGGTCTTGTAGATACCATCACATACATTAAACTTCCTACTGCATGAGCATATGGTACATGAGACATATGATCTTTTTATTCTTTATTACTAGGACATAAACTCGAAGAAAGCTTCAAATGAGAAGCTAAAGGGATATTTACTGGTTTCAAATTCTTCATATGAAATCTTATGAGGATATTCTTCACATACTTCTAATGCAATATCCAAATCTTACCATGTTCCCTGTCTTGGTGTATTTCCATTCCAAAAATTTGGTTTGTTGCTCCTAGATCCTTCATATCAAAAATCTTAGCCATCTAAGCCTTTAACTAGTTGATCTCAACTATGCTTTTCCTTGCTACAAGCATATAGTCAATATATAATACTAGGATAATGAATAGACCATTTTTCAAACTTTTATAGTAAACACAATGGTCATACTCACTCCTTGTAAAATTTTGGCTCACCATGAAGGAATCAAACTTCTTGTACCATTGCTTGGGAGACTACTTCAGGAAATACAATGATTTTTTGAGTTTGCAAACAAATTTCCTATTGTGATCTTGAACAAACCCTTCTATTTTTTTTTAATACATCTCTTCATCTAAATGTATGTATAAGAATGTTCTTTTAACATCTAATTGCTCTAACTCAAAATCAAGTAAAACAACAAGTGCTAAAACAACACAAATAAAAACAAGCTTAACACTTGGTGAAAAAAATTCATGAAAATCAATACCTTCCTTTTGAGAATTCCCTTTTTCTACCACCCTTTCTTTTTACCTAGCAACTTTATCATCAATGCCCTTCTTCAATTTGAAGACCTATTTACAACCAACCTCTTTCTTAACCTTTATAAGTTCTACCAGGTCCTATGTTTTGTTCTTCTCCAAGGTACCCATTTATTCTTTCATTGCTATTTTCCATTTAGCATTTTTAATAATATCCACTACTTCCTGATAACAACTAGATTCTCCATAATTAGAAATAAAATCAATAGTTGAAACATAATCATCATACCTTTTAGATCAATTTTTGACCATATAGATCTCCTTAGATATAGTTATGGAATTTCTACATTTTCCTATAGATTTTCTACTTCCACTATGCTTGATTTTATGGGAGGAGATGCATCAAATACTACATCTCTACTAACGATGATTTTGTGGGTAGTAGGATCCCAAAACTTGTATCCCTTAATTCTATCACCATAAACATAATGCTTACAAAAATTCAAATTCAAATTTTTTAGATTTGGAAGTAAATTATGGTTTAACAGTACCTTCAACTCTTTCTTGCTCATATGACCCAATCATTGATGCCATAAATGAGTAGAATCATTTTTTTTCTCAAATACCACTGTTGCTTCATTTATTATAGTACTCTCTTCTAGCTTGTAAAGGTTTCTAATATTTGTGGCCTTCATGACCTCCAAAACTCCCTTGGACGCTTTTGATGATCCACCTTAACTTGTAAATTTATATCCTCCAAAATCCAAAAATATGAGGAAATTCAATTCTTTTTGAGTTATGGTACATGTCTTACCTTAGTTAATGTCCTCACAATACCATCAAACATTTTAATCTTAATGCTCCCAATCCTAATAGTCTTATAAGAAACATTATTTTCCATAAAAACACCACCATCATTATCTTGTTAAGAAGAAAATCAATTCCTATTTGGACACATGATTAGAAGCACCAAAATCTAACAACCATTCCTCATGATACTAAATGATATTACAAACATATAAACTTCATCAATTGTACCTAAACTTGTTTCCATCAGATTCACTTCCTTTTTGGAGTCATCATTGTCTTCTTTCCTCTTCCAAGAATATTTCTTGAGATACCCTAATTTATTGCAGTACCAAAATTTTCCCTTACCCTTTTTCCCTTTTGACTTAGATCTAGATGTACCTCTCGAATCTTCCCCATTTTTTATAGATTGAACCTTAACCACCATTTCTTCTGATATGGAGGTTTCTATGTTACCTTTTCTCTGCACCTCTTTAGACAAAAAGCTCCCACAACATAATCACATTCAAGGGTGTCAGTTGTCTTAAAGCTAATGGAAGTGACTAAGTAATTCCAGGATTCAGACAATGAATACAATAATGCAACTATTTTCTCATCATCTTTGACATTGACACCCATACTAGCTAATTGATATATAAGAGTATTGAAAATATTTAAATGATCAACATTTTTTTATACCTTCTTTCTTTTAAAAACTATACAATTGTCTCTTCAAGTAGATCTGATCTGTCAAGAATTTTGTCATATAAAGGCTCCATTTTACTCTATAAGCCTGTTGTTGTTTCCTCTCCAACAATATTGAAAAGAAAATCATCTGTTAAACACAACCAAATTGTGGTAAGAGCTTTTATCTAGATATTCTCAATCCTCATCAGTGATATTTGTAGATTTCTTTGAATTTCCTACAAACACTTTTGTGCAATCCTTGTTGCACTCACAAATCACACATCTTGACCTTCCATTGCTCAAAGTTATTCTTTCCATTGAATTTCTCTACCTCGAACCTTACATTCAAAAATTTCGCCATTTGATGCTACAAAACAAACACCAAATCTTTACATAGACGTTGCAAAATAACTGCTCTAATAACACTTGTGAAAATGGAAATGTAAAACCCACAAACTTAAATAATATTGCAGCAGAAGTTAGAGAAATAACTAATAAAAATAAATTGAGTAACAAAATAATAAACAAGATGCAAATTTATATGGTAAAACCTTGACAATATGTCAAGAAAACATTCATAGAGCAAAGTTCGATATTCTTATTGCTTAGAAAAATTGATTACAATCTTCACACAGCTGCGACTATTCAACTACAATTCGTTATATTTATTTTTCCCTTAAGACAAGAAGATATATATAATATCTTCAAGATGACAGCCTCTATCAAACTTTAAAAGAAAAGTAACTTTGTTTTATTGCTTTGTTTTTATTGTTTTTATTCCTTTAAGACAACAAGATATGTATAATATCTTCAAAATGACAGCCTCAATCAAACTTTAAAAGAAAAGTAACTTTGTTTTATTGCTTTGCTTTTATTATTTTTATTATTTTTATTTTTTATTTTTTTGTTTTATTTCTGTATCTTTCTCGAAAAGATTAGATTTTCCATTAGTGAATTGTCATTATCCAACAGTTAAATAGTGAAAAACATGAATGGTGGTAGTTGATTACAGAGATATATTATGGGCGTTGCCGATCCCTGCTGTTTCCTTTTTTATTTCTATATCTAATCGTATTGCTTAGTGGTGCCAATGAGTGTTGGGAAATAAGCAAACATGACTAGATCGTGTGTTATCTTTGTTTCGTCATTTCTTTGGCGTGAAGATCGAGTCGTTCCAAATCCCTTGAATGCCTTTGCCCTGTTCATCCACGCGTCAACTTCTTCCATCCCCTCTCGTGAATTATTTCCACCGAATTAAGTCCATCCAAAACTTACGTGAGATCTACTGTTTCACGTTTTCACGGACATCATTACCATCCACTGTACATGCAATTCTGGCAACGTAAGACGTAAATCTCAGCCAAAAAATAGGCCTGTGCTGGGTACTATGTGTCCCCCTCTCACTCATCTATAATAATTATGATGGTCCCATGGGTGCCCATACTACCACTACCCAAACTTTCCTTGTGATATGAGGTAGTGAACAATTACTTCTCCTATGGTTCTTGGAGGTGCAGCTGCACCAATGAATTTAGCAAGGTGTTGCCCTTCAGTTACCCTGTTTCTCTATATTATCTGTGGTGGCTGTTCCCTTACATGGAAATGATCTTCTCTGGATGTGTTCTCTCAACTTTGGTCCTACCTAAAATTGTCAGTGGCTTCAGCAGCCATGTTATGATAACTGGATTCTTAATGCTGTAAATTTCTACATTTTTTATTATGGTAAGATGGCTTTGGGCCTTCTACATCCTAATGTCACCCAATTTTAACTTATGCCTTGTCTTGCTTGAACAGTGTTGAGATATGGTATGTGAAATTGATATTTCTACTCACAGGCAAACTCCAAAACCTCAAAGTAGCAGATGACTCACTTTCCTTTTGGTATGAAATTAGCAAATAGTTTCAATCGTTTAGGATGATGGTGCATAGTCTATTATCCCACTATACTAGCAGGATCAACTGCCTATTTTGCTTAGGTTCCCAATCAAATTGGGCAGTTGATCCAGAAGAACATCACAATTTGAAAAACAGCTAATAGGGAAGAACACACATAGAAGGTGGCTTTATTTCCTGGGTTCCGCAAAAATTGCAAAGCCTGCAATATTGTTATTGATGTTGGCATTCTAGGATTACTTGGCCAAATGGATTTCATTTTCATTTAAATATGTTCATTTTCGCTCGGTTTAATATGGAACAGAAATAAAATAAGACTTTTCAAATAAGTAATAAAGGAAAGAACAATAAGTTTGCTTCGATTGCAGTAATGTTTTTTTTGTTGAAGTTTGTGCATAGTAATTTAAAATGATGCTTATAGATAAGGTTTGAAACTGGCAAGTTCCAATAGACAACAGGTTATTCTATTCTTTGCCTTGGATTGATCTTATGCCTCTGGAACTGATCTCTATGTTTGTGTAAATGAACTTGGTTTATAGATTCGATTAGTAATCATAGAAATAATTTATTTATGTTTGGAATCTGTTTGTTTTGGATTTTAGAATTTATGTTGGGAAAATAGGTGGCATTGGTGAATGTCTTTGGGTGCTTGTTAAAGTAAGAATTTTTTCTTTATGTAAAGGCATGAGATCAAAATTAATAGTTTTGAATAAAGATTAAAAACAAAAAACAATGTAATATGTAGTTTATTGTAAAATGTATATATTCATCATAAGTTGATGATGCAATGTAATGTGTTGTAATGTTCATTTCGGTCTCTATTTCAAAAGTGAAATAGAGTTGTTCTTTTATATAGCACAATAACATAAAAATTAATTGTTTCACACTCAAGCTAGCAAGTAGGAATTTAATCTAGAATTACATTTGAGTTTGAAAGTTTAAGTGTCAAATATATGATGTTGATTTGGACAAGGTAAAGAAATAGATAAGTTGCAGATCTTGAAGGTCCCTAGGGATGTGGGAAGGTAAGATTAGATTAGGATAATGTTAATTGACAACTTTCATTGTGTAGAAACATGTCACTTGTACACTAGACATTGTATTAAGGGAAACTAAGTTAATAAATTAAAAAGAAAAAATGGAAAAAGTCATACATACATTTTTTCCTCCTTTTTACTTGCATGTGAATTATTATGAAAGTACATGTCAAAGGAATCTTTGAGAAAGTAAATAATGCACTCATAAAAAGATAGTATAGATATATATGATGGTTCCATATATGTTCTTTGTAATGAATTTTCCATTTGAAAACCTATAAACACAAAATTTAATGAATACCATTTCATAAAAATATAAAATAGATGCTGAAAATAATTGTGTAGCAACATTTTTGTCAATGAAAAAGAATATATATAAAGAAAGGGTACTTTTGGGCATAATGGGAGTCATCAAAAAGTGATATTTGGTGGGCATGGTGGAAACCATAGAGATAATTATGATCGATTAGGCATGTTGTGATCCTGTATAAAGACATTGATGTTTATTATATGTGTGCAGGCTTACAAAAATAAACTGGTCCATATGTAATTCATCATAACCATGAGCTAATCATTGCAATCATAGTCACCAATGAGTATTCACGATATAATATGCACACCCTCCAATTGGTTGCATAGAGAGATCCAAGAAATTGGAAAAGATGAGAAAAAAATATGATTGTGTAAGACTCAATAAGAATGTAAGTAATGTTACTAGCATTGACAAGTGTAACTTACAACAATAGTAGGGGGAAACATTTGATATCTTGACCATAAAAATAAATAAAATAAAATAAAATTAAATTAAATTAAATTAAATTAAAAAAAAAACTATTTAGATTTGACTTTTTTTAATGAATAGGCAACTATCTATATAATTAAAAATAAAGATAAAGTTACATATTCACAAAAATAAAGTGGTGGTAAAAAGACACACCCCGAGAGTCACATGTGCAGAGCCTAGAAAAACCAAAAACCAAAGTCACTTGGGCCTAGCCTAGAAGTCCATAAATATTACAATTATAAAATAAAATGGCCATCAAGTCGCTAGAGCAGTGCCAACAGAGCCAAGAGGGTCTCTATCATCCATGTGTTTCCCCCATACATCAGGAGGGCCTAGAGTGATGTCAGGAGGAGGACCCCATCCATCATCATCTTTCTCTTTCACTTTATCTTTATCCTTGTGTCACGGTGAGATTGCAAGTGCCAGATGCAAAAAGCTTTTGCTAGAATCTGGCCAACCAGAGCTAGTAGCAGGAATGTCATCAGAGAGCCACCTAAAACCTCCATCGCTTCTCCTCGCAACTCCTCTAGAGGGCCACCCTTGACCAACTCGCAAAGGAGGAGAATGAGTTTTCTGAGGAGGGTGGGAACCATGTTGAAGAGGAGGCTGAGAGTGGAGGTGAATAGAGCCACTCTGCTACCAACCTCGAGAGGGTGACTGACCACAAGAGGAAGTGGGCAAAGTGGGCACTTGAGCAATAGTACATGGGGCATTGCCCCAATGATCCAAAAGAACCTGAAGATGAGCCACCTCAAGTGTAACCTTGTTGGCCTGAATTTGAATATGTAGGAGAACATTGGAGAAAATAATAGCTTTCAAATACAAAGAAACATTTTTATCCATTTGTGAGTTAGCAAATATGTAGAAATTTTTGTCTTTCCAGATATTGAAGAGGATTTCCACCCTGAAAGTGTGCCAAAGTTGGGTATATTTAACAAGAAGCCTGGGTGAGTCTCCCAACAAAATCATATACAAAGAGAATGGATCTAGTTTGAAAGGGCAAAAGAAATCATGAATCCAATTCCAAAACTGCTAATTTTTATTACAAAACTAGAAGAGATGCCTAAAAGACTCAGTTTTATCACAGAAAGGGCAACGAGGGTCTTGGACCCCTAAGTGAACAAGCCAAGAACCCACAGGAAAACCTTGAAAAAGAATACACCAAGCAAAGTGGGAAAGCCTCAGCTCAACACTTGCAGACTAAGTGGTAGAGAATCTTTTTTTCTAGACACGAGTGGGGGATTGTAGAAGCCACCTATGGTCTAGAATTTCAATCATAGGAAAGTGTGGTGAAAGTTATCTATAACCAAGCCTAGACATGTAATTCCTAATAGGGGTGTCTGGGTACCACTTCCAGTCCTTCCACTAGGGCTTGGACCCATGAATTCCCACTTATGAAACATTTCTATAGGAATAGCATTCACCAGACCATCACAAGTAACATGGTCCTAGTTTTGAAGCTTGTAAAGGGCACAAAAATCTTCCAATGACATGATGCAAATTGTGGGTCTATGAAACACCTACTGTAAAGTTTGAATACATTTCTTGTGGAATCTTATTACCTTAATTGAAGGTGACTTAGCCAACGACTGACCATCACTAGCAAAGAGAGGCGATTGCTAGACATTGTATTTATTGAGTGAAATCCCATTATAGAAACCAGAGCTAGCTCAGTGGAGCTAGGGCTTAACTGCCTCCCAGGCTCTCCAAATGCTCTTGGCCACAAAAGTTCTCACAATTTGAATTGGTTCCTTCATGATTATAAGGGTTTGAAAGCTAATCCCTTTCCAAGTAGGTTTGTGAATAGGGAAACAAGACTGAATGCAATGCTTGAAGAGAATTTTCTAGGCTTCATCTCTAGTAAGAGTATGAATTATCCATTTTTTCACATAAGGCAGTCCTTTGTCATTGAGTGTTGAGCAACCCATGTCCTCCATAATTTTTGGGAAAGCAACGAAACTCTCAGGAAACATGGTGTAACCCTCTATGGGTCTCCACAAAGGCCCAAAGAAAGTCCCAAAACAAATTTTTAAGTTTTCCATAGGCAGCTTTTGAAGGGGCCCAACAAGAGGAGTGGTAGATATGTGTGGCCGCTAAAATCTTGGAGCACACCTAAAATTTCCTTGTCAGAGAAAGAAGCTTGGTAATCCAGTAGGCCAGCTTTTTCTTAATCTTGGAGAGAACAAATTGCCACAAATTTGACAATTTTTAAAAGTATAAAGATATAAATTTTTTTAAAAACTGGCACACAAAAACATAAAAACATAAAATATGATCATACTGCTGACCATGACTTTTAAACAACATCAGATTAATTAATGGAGATGAACCAAACAAGAAAACTTGAAACAAAATGAAGCAAAACATCCAGGATTATCCAAAGCACCTGACTCAAACAAAAATAAAGTAAAAAAATAGATAAAACAGAAGAACTTAAATCTAAAAAATGTTCAAACAAATCAACTTATGAATTCATGCTTTAAAAAAAAAATAAATAAAGATAAGATTGATATCTCTCATCGCTCTTTAGATCCATATGATGCAGATATCTATGCTATAATTTGGAAATTCCAGGGCGTAAAATGTACATGATGTTTAGAAATTTAAAGGAATGTAGATAATTCTGCTGTTGAGTAGGTTAAATCAATCCTATCATGAAATAATGGTTCCACAGTGAGCTTTTAAGAACATACATTGATGCAAGAAAAGCGGGAAAAAATAAGTACAGATTAGTTAGAAATGAGTGGTAATGAAATGTTTGAAGTTAGTAAAAAGGTTATTAAATTCATATGAAAATTTTAGGGAGGTAAGTTAAGGTCATGATCTCTAGTTGAAGGTCATGCATCCATCACTTTGAAATGTGGTGTCTGGCATTATCTCTCATTTATGCTAAGAGAATGCGGGAACAGCCATGGTTTTTACTTCCTGAATAGCCAACTCATAAAATTTAGTATAAGCAATATTCAAAAATATCTACCATCCTGAACTGCGGAATAAAAGGAAAAACAACAGGAAATCAAACATGTATTTTAATATTAAATCTTACTAATTTAAAAGTTGTGTATAATATGTACTGAAGAATAAATATAATAATTATGTAGAAGGAAAGTCAAATATACTTATTATTATTACAACAATAAAAAATATTAGAATTATAACTTTTTTTTATTGCTTGGCAATATGAGGTATTAATGTTTGAAATATTTCTTTATTTCTTTCATAGATGCAATATCACTGGAGCAAAATAGTTTTGGAGAATAAAATATTAATGAAAGATAGATAAATGGTGAATAAATTAGGGGGATTAGAGGTTATTATTATATGTTGAAGTCATGGGTTGCACAATTATGGAGGGCTCTAGGAAAATTCACATTTTATCACATTAACATTTTGTGAAAATTTAATTTTCCATTCTTCCAGTGAATTGTTGGTGGTGAATTTTTCTTGAGGTGAATTTTCCCATGGTAAACTATTGATGGTATCAAGAAAATTCACTAGAAGAACGGACACATTTCCTCTAGAATTTTTTTTGACTTTACAAGCAAAGAAAAGAATCACCCCATTTTGCTAGCTGCCAGACATGATTTTCATTTTAGCCAAATTTTACATTTCTAGAATAAATCATTAAACTCCTCTGGTCGCCTAGTTCATTATCGATCCCACTATTGTGAAGTTTTGTTTCAAGAATGCAAACTCCAAAAATGAAGTGTTTCCTTTTTACAAAGGAAGATTAAATAAGATTTTAAATAAAGTTCAAATATGGGTAAACACCAAAATCTATCAAAAAAACATCGAAAAACCAAACAAAAACAACACCAATGAAGAGTAAACCAAAATTGAATTAATCATTTTTTCTAGGTGGTGCAAGATCACCAATTCACTCTGGTTCTCTTACATCAAACATGCTAGGTAAGTGAAATGTTCTATGAGTTGGAAAACTCAAGAACATTTGGAGATGCATGTAATGGTGATTTCATGTTTGTTTCAAATCCAAATCTACTCCTTTTTTGTGGGAACCTTTCCTCTTCCATTCTTCTTTTCTTCATCAACTTCAACACACAAGCCACTTTTCTAACCATGACATGCTTTTGAGTTGTTGTCTTCTTTCCTTTTATTGCATTGCTGCAACAAATTTAAATCCAATGTGTCTTCTCCTCTTGAAATCTACTCTTTGAATGTTTTCAAATCACCGTGATCATTATTTCCTCTTTTCTCAATACATTGTTCTCTAGAACTACAACAAACAATGGAGTTTGATTCCTTTACTTGCTTCTCCTTCTCCTTCAGAGAATTTAACACATATTTTTGTCCATCTTTCTAGATGGTGTACACATTTTTTCTACCATTATAAATGAACTCCTTGTCAAATTTTTGTGGTCTTCCCAACAACACTTGACAAGCACTCATAGGCATTACATCACACAACACTTCATCTTTATAGAACCAATCTAAAAATTAACCAAACACTCCTCACTCACAATCATCTTAAATTCCTTTTGCAACCAAGAAACTTTATATAGGGTAGGGTGCTTACACCTTTTCAAGCCTAGATTTTCTACCATTTTTTCTGAAACTATGTTATTCATACTACTACTATCTAGTATAACTTTGCAACACTTACCTCCAGCCTTGCAGACACTTCGAAAGAGACACTTTCTTTGGGATGGTTCTTTCTTAGCCACCTTTAGATTTTTTAACACTCTCCTCATCATGAGAGATTCACCTTCTTCAAGTTCTTCACCTTTCGGGTATGCATCACTTTCTTCATCCTCTTGTGCCAAGTGGTTTCTTGTTGCACTCCTCTTGTTACCTTCTTGTATTTGCAAACACTAATAAGCATGATGATTAGCTTCTTCATGGCACACTAGAAATATTTACCGAGGAACTCTCTACTACTACTACTACCACATCCTTTTGCTGGAAACTCTTTTTCTTTTGTGCTTTTCCCTACTTACTCCATTTTGGCTTTGATTCCTCTCCAATCTACTTGCTTATCCTTTCTTTGATGCAAATCTTCAATAACTTTTAGAATTGTTTATTTTCCTTCTCATCAGCTTCTCCTAAGATTTTAATGCATATTGGTATGCTTCTTTCATTGAGGCAATCTTTAGCATACTCATTTCATCTTGAATATTAAACCATAAAACATTCACATACTGAGCTTTTTTTTTCCTATGAAATTCATGCCTCCCCAATTGAATGGTTAGCTTGTAGAACTTCTCTATGTAATCATTTAGACTCATTTCTTTCCTCTTCAGATTCTATAACTTTTTAAATAACTCCATTTTGTAATCCCCAAAAATAAATTGTCTTCAACTTGGTCACCATTTGATTCTATCTTGTTATTCTGGGGTCTCCATTCATTACCTATTCTCTTTGGCATTCTCTCCATGATAATACAACATTCCCTTTTAATTTTGTTTGGGTTAACTTTACCCTCTATGGATATTTGATTTCTTCCAATTCAAAATACTCTTCCAACTCACCTATCCAATCAATTTTAATTCTTTTGAATTTAATGTTCCCAACAAATTTCACACATCTATTTTTTTGCTCTTCACAATTCTCAAAAGAGCCCTAAAAAATCCTTCCTGCCCCATCCTCTCTTTCATGTTCTTCCAATTCACTGTCTTCTTCACCCATAATATCTCTGATGTTTCAAATAACTATTCTCACCTTGTTTCTTATATCATTTTTTATATCATCCCTCATCATTTCTTTAAATTGTTCCAATACCTCCTCTATTCTAGGCATTTCTCTTTGTGGTTGCATCTTGGAAATTTTCTAAATAACAATCCTCACATTCCACTTTTCTCTCTACAACATTCCTCTTGAGTCTCTCACCCACAAGTCCTGGTGTAGACTGCCTCACACTCGCTACTCTATCCACATGCTCTAGACCACCTGCTTTAATACTGGTGTAAGTTCATACAAATCCCCCTTCCATTTTCACAAAACTAATTTATACAATTTCATAAATTATCAACAGATATTCATTCACAAAATTTTGTAGCCCATTTCGCATTTAATTGACAATCATTTTTCAAAATTAAAATTAAAATTTCATAGGCAATAAGAGCATTGAAATTGTATCATTTTTTTTTTCATCTCAACAATTTATAGGAAAATCTCAATTTAGTTTTGTATTGTAGGAAAAAGTATCCCTTTTTCACACTTAATTTGGAAATAATCATTAAATAAA
>VDFB02353493.1:240068649-240095196 GCA_007258455.2 Sequoia sempervirens | reverse complement strand
TCAACTTCAACACACAAGCCACTTTTCTAACCATGACATGCTTTTGAGTTGTTGTCTTCTTTCCTTTTATTGCATTGCTGCAACAAATTTAAATCCAATGTGTCTTCTCCTCTTGAAATCTACTCTTTGAATGTTTTCAAATCACCGTGATCATTATTTCCTCTTTTCTCAATACATTGTTCTCTAGAACTACAACAAACAATGGAGTTTGATTCCTTTACTTGCTTCTCCTTCTCCTTCAGAGAATTTAACACATATTTTTGTCCATCTTTCTAGATGGTGTACACATTTTTTCTACCATTATAAATGAACTCCTTGTCAAATTTTTGTGGTCTTCCCAACAACACTTGACAAGCACTCATAGGCATTACATCACACAACACTTCATCTTTATAGAACCAATCTAAAAATTAACCAAACACTCCTCACTCACAATCATCTTAAATTCCTTTTGCAACCAAGAAACTTTATATAGGGTAGGGTGCTTACACCTTTTCAAGCCTAGATTTTCTACCATTTTTTCTGAAACTATGTTATTCATACTACTACTATCTAGTATAACTTTGCAACACTTACCTCCAGCCTTGCAGACACTTCGAAAGAGACACTTTCTTTGGGATGGTTCTTTCTTAGCCACCTTTAGATTTTTTAACACTCTCCTCATCATGAGAGATTCACCTTCTTCAAGTTCTTCACCTTTCGGGTATGCATCACTTTCTTCATCCTCTTGTGCCAAGTGGTTTCTTGTTGCACTCCTCTTGTTACCTTCTTGTATTTGCAAACACTAATAAGCATGATGATTAGCTTCTTCATGGCACACTAGAAATATTTACCGAGGAACTCTCTACTACTACTACTACCACATCCTTTTGCTGGAAACTCTTTTTCTTTTGTGCTTTTCCCTACTTACTCCATTTTGGCTTTGATTCCTCTCCAATCTACTTGCTTATCCTTTCTTTGATGCAAATCTTCAATAACTTTTAGAATTGTTTATTTTCCTTCTCATCAGCTTCTCCTAAGATTTTAATGCATATTGGTATGCTTCTTTCATTGAGGCAATCTTTAGCATACTCATTTCATCTTGAATATTAAACCATAAAACATTCACATACTGAGCTTTTTTTTTCCTATGAAATTCATGCCTCCCCAATTGAATGGTTAGCTTGTAGAACTTCTCTATGTAATCATTTAGACTCATTTCTTTCCTCTTCAGATTCTATAACTTTTTAAATAACTCCATTTTGTAATCCCCAAAAATAAATTGTCTTCAACTTGGTCACCATTTGATTCTATCTTGTTATTCTGGGGTCTCCATTCATTACCTATTCTCTTTGGCATTCTCTCCATGATAATACAACATTCCCTTTTAATTTTGTTTGGGTTAACTTTACCCTCTATGGATATTTGATTTCTTCCAATTCAAAATACTCTTCCAACTCACCTATCCAATCAATTTTAATTCTTTTGAATTTAATGTTCCCAACAAATTTCACACATCTATTTTTTTGCTCTTCACAATTCTCAAAAGAGCCCTAAAAAATCCTTCCTGCCCCATCCTCTCTTTCATGTTCTTCCAATTCACTGTCTTCTTCACCCATAATATCTCTGATGTTTCAAATAACTATTCTCACCTTGTTTCTTATATCATTTTTTATATCATCCCTCATCATTTCTTTAAATTGTTCCAATACCTCCTCTATTCTAGGCATTTCTCTTTGTGGTTGCATCTTGGAAATTTTCTAAATAACAATCCTCACATTCCACTTTTCTCTCTACAACATTCCTCTTGAGTCTCTCACCCACAAGTCCTGGTGTAGACTGCCTCACACTCGCTACTCTATCCACATGCTCTAGACCACCTGCTTTAATACTGGTGTAAGTTCATACAAATCCCCCTTCCATTTTCACAAAACTAATTTATACAATTTCATAAATTATCAACAGATATTCATTCACAAAATTTTGTAGCCCATTTCGCATTTAATTGACAATCATTTTTCAAAATTAAAATTAAAATTTCATAGGCAATAAGAGCATTGAAATTGTATCATTTTTTTTTTCATCTCAACAATTTATAGGAAAATCTCAATTTAGTTTTGTATTGTAGGAAAAAGTATCCCTTTTTCACACTTAATTTGGAAATAATCATTAAATAAACGAGCTTAATGATGCCTTTTAAATTTTAGTTTTGTAATATATATTTTATATATTCACATTAAGTTTAGGGCTTTGTTTATTAAAATGGACTTAATTGTGCCTTATTTTTAGTGTTGTAAAGTGTACCTTTACACTTTCACACTGTTTAATAGAAAAAGTATGGTTTACCGCCATAAGATGATAAACCACTAATGCTTTCTCCTATTAAAACATTAAATTATGAGGGAAAAAATAGACAAATAACAATAAAGAATTAATTCTAATTGTTTTAGCAATGAAAAGGGGAGTTTTGAGAGCTTGAAACAATGTGTACCTTGTCAAAAACTTCTTGTTTTTAGGCCATAAAGGACTAATTCTCCTTTAGTGGTTAATGGGTCCCTATTAGGGGTTCTAAAAACTAACTTATGGGTTTGATTCCTCTTAGTTTGGACTCTCAAATTTCATTACTTCAATCCCTACTTAGGATTCATTCACCTTTAGTGGTGAATGGGTCCTTTTAGGGTTTCAAAAAATTGACTTCTAGGTTTTATTCCTCTTAGTTTGTACTCCTAGATCCTAGGTTTCCATTGCTTCAAGCCCTACTAAGGACTTATTCGCCTATAGTGGTGAATGGTTCCTTTTAGGGTTTCAAAAAACTAACTTCTAGGTTCAATTCCTCTTAGCCTGCACTTCCAGATCCTAGATTTTCACTACTTCAAGCCTTAGGACTTATTCACCTTTAGTGGAAAATCGGTCCTTTTAGGGTTTTGAAAAACTAACTTTTGGGTTTTGTTTCTTGATTCTTGCACCCATAGATCCTTGATTATTAGCTCCCAAAAGTCTGAAATAAATTTTGTAGCATCCTTTCTTTGTTCTTGCATTTTGAATGATAACTTTTGCAACCTGACAACCATGACAATTTTGCTTCAAACTTCCTCCACTTGATCTTCAACTTGTAAATTTGTAATCACACACTCAACGGTGTTGGCCTCCTTTAATGCTTCAATAACTAAGCCCTTAAAGTTGTAACTTAGAGATTAGATATTTGCACTAAGTAGTTATCTTTCTAATCATGAAGGTTCCTTTCATTGTCAACCAAGGGATGTGAACTTGAAATGGGTCAGCATTGTTTGTGCACTAGGACTCAACTATAGTCATCCTTACTGTATAAGTAGAAAGGAAACAATACTAAAAACAAAATTTTGGGAAGAGGTTAACATAAGTACTGAGCATGAATTATCAACTAAATTGAGCATCAACAACTGAACTAGAATAGATGACAAAAATAGAAATCTTAGCAAACAAATAGGAAGTTACTTTGTCTGCCTTGGCTACAAGAATAGTCACAAAAAATAATTCCAATGGCTGCAGGAATAGACAATTGTTGAGATAGAAACTAATTACTAAGCAGAAAAATAACTATTAAACTAAATGGATGGAATTCTCACCAAGTGTGTCCCCTTGAATGAGTCTTCCCTATGCTAACTCATATGCATCAAATCATAATATCATTTTATTAATTGAAAACATGATTACATCATATCGACAATATGAATGTATTAATTCAAACCAAAAATGCAAGTACAACCTTATAATATCCAACCTTGTGAAAAGGGGCATCTGACCATTATTTATAGAGGGAAAAACTTCTAATTAACCCTAACTAACTAGGTAGTTGAATCCAGCAAAATAGGAGGATGCCATTTATTGAAAGCATGGAGAAGAGGGAGGAAGTTATGCATGTGCTAGATTTAGTCAAAGTAGACCTGCCTCAACAAGGATCTAGCATAGTAATGCCTCTTAGATTTTCTCAACTAAGATACATGATCATTTAAAAAGTAAGTTACAACTTCCACAAGAGTTGATAGTTTTCCTCCATTGGAAGCTTCCCTCCATTGAGAGTTTCCCTTTATTGACCTCTTTAATGACTGTCCTTTTGAATTCCTTAGCAACTGACCAACTAGCATGAACTTCTTCCACTTTGGAAGCTTTATTTATATTTGCATCTTAATGTGAACCTGCATAAGGACATTAGCACACACAAAACAATTGCATATCCATAATTACCTTAAAGTAACATCTATTTAACCACATGTAGAATTAATATAGACAATTCACATAGCAGGTTAATATTATCAAAAGTAACAAGGATAAGTTCATGCCCAAGGTTCGTAAATTTAGGGAAATAACATGGCGAGTGGAAATAACTAGAAGCTAAATTCTATAGTAACAAAAAAATATATATGATAAACCCCATCAAAATTGAGCCATTATTTGGACTCATCATCTCCCCCCAACATAATGATCTATTGGTCCTCTAGTAGAGGGGACTTTATTCCTTTTCCCTGTCAAATCTTTGAAGTCAGCAATTGTTGTTTTTCCTCGACCAGTATCTGTAGGTATCTAAATTTGGATAACAATAGAACCCCTACTTGTTTTCCAATCTTCTCCACCTTTCCTCTCTATGTCTATATGATACCGATAGGTTTCATAATCTAGTACTAGCCACGTCAGGATGGGTGGCTGAAATATCAATGGAAGCCAGTAGTGTTGCTTCATCCTCCCAAGATGCATGTACCTAATGCTTCTTTTGCAAGCTGAATAATAATTTTGTAGGGAATGGATTCCAACTTGTTTTTATTAATTTGAAAGATCATTCCATCTCTATGATAAATACCCCAACACTTTTTTTCCTGTAGTAGTAGCTATCTACTCATATTCCTAGTATGCTTCCTCCCTAGTAGGCATAATATTGTTTTTGTCCTCAAAATTATAAAGAATTTTGTGCTAGGTGTAGTAAATGTCTGAAGGGTTACTTGATTCAACCCTCAGAGACAAGGGGATATGGAGTTCTCTTTATATATTTCAAATTGCTATCCCCAAATGTTTTCATTTTGGATCCATGAGATGAATTCCCTCAAGTGAATATCCCCAATGTACAAAAATGGATTCTAATCATGGTCATTAGGAACAGTGTAATTATGCAAGTACAATTCACACAACAAATTTTTAACTTCAAGAGGAGAGGATTGGTAAGCTTGGAAAAATTCTTGTGGTGTTTCAATTGAAGGGCATAAATCGAAAATGACCCTTGAGAGCTTGAAAGATAGATGATGCTCCTTTAAATGCAGTGCATATAACCTTGGAGGAGTTCTGCATGCCATCATTTGTGGTACTAGAGCCACCACATTATCTACCATATCCTTTAATGCAATAGTCTCTACATTCTTTTCCTCAATTTCTGCTTTTTTTTTACTTCTTCTTGTAGCTTGAGTCTTTCCTTATTCCACTCCTTTTTCTTTTGCATTTCATTCCATAAGTTCAGGGCTACATATGCCCATGAAAAATTGAGAGGTTTATGTTTCCCTACTAGGATATTTCCTCGCACTAACTCATATTGTTCAAATTGATCTGATAGCAATGGTTCTTGTTGTTCATCTTGCTTTGGTTGCAGTGGTTCTTGATTTTCAACCTGCTCTACAACAACAACAAGCTCTACCAACCCTATGCTTTTTTGTTCCTTAGAATATTATTTCACTTCTATATCTACCTGCCCCTTAGGAGCTTCTATCTCCTTCCTAGGTGTCCTAAGTCTAGGGATTCCTTTTGGAGGCATATCAATAGCTATCTCAATTGGTTTTGATTTCTTTGAAGGGATTTTATGTTTCTCAATGGTTGTAGGATGACCAGTGTCATCAGCTTTCTATTTCCTAGGTCTAGGCGTTACTTTTTCTTTCTTTTTTTCTTCTTAGCCTTCCCTTTTGTAATTTCTACCTCTCATTTTTGCTTCATCTTTTTGAATGGTAGCCCTAGTATGAGCTGGATTTTTAGGGAGAACATTGACATTAGGATCTGAGGATGAAATTTCTTCATTCGAATACTCTCATTTAGAGGATCCAATTTCTATTGCCGATTCAGATACATGAGGGTTTGCGCAAGAAGTTGAAGCTCCAAGAGTGGTTTTAGTAACCCTCTCACCCCTACTAACCCTACGAGCTTGGGGCTGACCTCTAGGACCCACATTTTCTAATCTAAACTAATCAATGCTCAAAAATTCTTCCCATGACATACCAAATACTTCTTGTAAATATTTTTCTACCAATAATTTAATCAAGCAATGAAGGGAAATAGAGTTGTCCCTAACATTTTGTGTTTCAACTTCCATGATTGCAAGAATGTTGTACAACACATTTGGCATGTTCATCCTTGTGCCATGTCTCATGTGGTTTAGAAGCTTAAAATGCACAGAATGAAGGCATGATTGGTGACCCTCGTAGGTAATATATTTGATAATGTAGACAACAACTTGTTTCCATTTTTCTAGTAGAGAAGTTCTTGTTCCTTGCTTATCTACAACAAGCAGGGGATCACTAGGCTTAGTGAATTGTTCCCTAGCTGACCTAGCTTCCCTAGAAGTAGGGTAGGGCTCTCCTTCAGTAGGAAAACCTATTACTTCAGCAATTCTCTCCTCAGTGACTATAACTTCTAACCCTTTCACCATTGCCTTACCATTAGAAAGTGTTTTTGAAAATTTCATAGCAATGTCCTCATTGAAATTGTCTAGTTTCAAAAAGTACTCCAACCATCCACAATTTTCAAATTCGGACAAAGACAGTGCATCCTACAATATCACCTGATGAACTATAGGTTCATTTATGATCAGTGGACTTGCCATTGCTTCTACTCACAATCTAGCAAAGACCTCTAAAAATTTTTCTTTCCTACAATCCTTCTTTTGAAAACTCAATTTCTTTCTGCTTCCTGCAACTCTTCTTCAATGCTAATTCCAATGTCGTATAACTCTTCAATTTACCTTTTTGGTGGCATTATAACTATGACTAAGGAAATAAGGAAGAAATAAAAGAGGGACAACATCAAAGAAAATGATGGTGACAAGTATCATACTATACATGCAAGTTATCATTTCAACTATATCATTTCAAATTTTCTCATTTCAAATTTGTTGTCATGCTAGTGCATGGATGACATGTATTCCCTCTCCCCCAACCTAAATTCAAGCCTGTGTCCACATAGGTTGGGATGTAATTAAGATGTGACAAGGTAGAGTACAAATATGTGTTATATGAAATATCAACATTAATATACAATAATTAAAAAAATGCATTTAAGATAATTAAGATACATCAAGTTCTTACATACATACCCAAAAATGTGGAGTGCCATTTGCAAAGAATGTGGAAGGAAGTACGGGTTACTTTAAAAGTATAGTTGGGCTTATTAAATGAAGTGATGGTGGAGTTATGGAAGAGAGAAAGGATGGAGATGGATGGGAGGATGGATTTATTGATGGAGAAATTGATTCCCACAAAAAGTGGAAATCTTTATTATGATTGCATGCATACTTTGACTAGTCTGAAGGATGGACAATAGGTACACTTCCTTTGGCTTCAGGAACTTTAGAGGTCTAGTGTTGAATAAATTGCTACATGAATTCTTGTTTGGAAGCTATTTTATGGTATAACTTGATATAGTGATTGTTGACCAGGAGATTTAATCTGATAGGGTCAATGGTTGTGAGTTGAACATCACCATTGGAGAATACTTCTCCAATTCATATGGTCCTAACCACTTATTTTGCATTTTTTCTACATTATCTTTATACCTAGAATCATAAAGAAGTGCCTAGTCACCTACTTGGAACTTCTTTTCCTTTATGTATTTGTCATGCCATTGGATTCTCTGATTTTGCACCATCTTAGCATGATGAAGAGTTGACTTTCTCATCTCATCTAAGGAATTTAGTTGCATAATCTTGTCCTTCTGTACCTTAGATATGTCTATCCCAAGGTCTAGTGTTGTTCTAATATTTTTATGCTCAAAATCTATAGGCATCATGGTTGTTTTTCCATACAATAATTCGAAAGAAGTGAAACTAGTGGTTATTTTCTAGGTGGTTCTATAAGCCCACACAACTTTTGGAAACCTATTTTCCCAATGTTTCTTGTAGATAGCCACTGTTTTGGTCAAAATATCCTCTATTTCCCTATTTTTCACCTCAGAGTGGCCATTGGCTTGAGGGTGATAGGGTGTATATTTCCTATGCCTTACATTATATTCATTGACCAATGTTGTGACAAGATTTGATGTAACTATCTCTCTAGGAACTCCATAGCATGTGAAGATTTCTTCATAGAGGAATTTTGCAACTTTATTGTCTCTAGAATGTTTCATAGGTTTGACCTCAACCCACTTGTCACATAGTCAGTGCAAACCAAGATGTAAGATTTTCCATTTGATGGTGGATCAATTGGACCTACAAAATCAAGTCCCCATTTATCAAATGGTGTGATAACTACTTGAGGGTATGGAGGCATCTCATCTGATTTAGTTGGCCAACCCATCCTCTGACATCTATCACACTTCCTAGTATACTTACCTACATTCTTATGAAGTGTGGGCTAGTAATACCCTATATTAAGAATTTTCATGGTTATTTTCTTAGTTGCAAAGTGCTTTTGACATGGTTCATTGTGAAATGCATGTAGTATATCATAGGTCTCATCCTCTCTTACACATCTTCTCATCATTCTGGTGTAGAATAAATACTTTGCAATCCATGAGAAAGGAAAAGTTTTCTCTTTAAGAACCCCTCTCCTTTGGAGAGAAATGAGGGGGAACTCTCCCTGTAACAAGATAATTGGCTATATCTATATACCAAGGTGTGTGCACAAAAATTCATTAGGGGAGGAGTCATCAATGACTTTAGTGTCCTCTGATGTAGTCAATCTAGAGAGAAATTCTACCACAACATTTTTCTTGACTGGTTTTTCTACAATGGTGATATGAAATTCCTGCAGTAACAACAACCACCTTGCTAGCTTACCTGAAATCAAGGGCTTATTCATAAGGTATCTTATGGCTGCATGGTCTGTATGGACAAAGATCTGATATCTTGTTATATAGTGTTTGAACTTGTTAAGACCATAGATGAATGCCAACATCTCCTTCTCTATCACATGTATTTAAACTTAGCTCCTTGTAGGTTCTTAGGTTCTTACTGACAATGTAGATTGCATTCTAAATTTCTCCCTTGTTTTTCCCCAAGACAATCCCTATAGCATAATCAAATGCATCTATGTGAATATGAAAAGGGAGTTCTCAATTAAGGCCTTTAAGTATAGGGGCAATGGTTTATCACAATCCTTTATCCATTGGAACTCAACATCTTTAGTTAGAAGATTATAAAGTGGTGATGCCATCTTATTGAAATATTTTATAAAGTACCTATAGTATCCTGCATTTCCCAAGAAACTTCTAACATCTTTTTACTTAGCAAGAATAGGAAGATACATAATCACCTAAATCTTGGCTAGGTCCACTTGAATTCCTTTCTGGTAGATATAATGGACAAGAACTACTCCTTCTTGTATCATCATAAAGCATTTCTCACTGTTTAAAAATAGATTATGGTCCTCACATCTCCAAGAATTTTCTTAGGTTTTCTAATGCTTATGCAAAATCAGCACCATAAGTAGTAAAATCATCCATGTAGATGTCCATACAATCATTTGAGATATCTAAAAATATACTAATAATTGCTCTTTGAAAGGTTGCAAGTGCATTACATAAACCAAATGGAAGTACTAATAGGCATAAGCCCCCCAAGGATAGGTAAAAAAAATTCTCTTGATCCTTAGGTGCAATCTATATCTAATTATATCCATTGAATCCATCTAGGAAGAAAAAATATTGTTTACGAGTATGTGCAGGATCATGATGGGCCAAAAAGTAGTAATATGATGGGTATGTGGCTAATGACTATTTTTTTACCCAAAATTGATGAAATGAAAAGGGTTTCTAAAGGAGATTCTCTGATTTCCACAGTATAAATTATGCTTTATTTCGAATTTAATAAGTAATTATTATTCATTTTCTATTCAAATTACGACTAAAGTCCTGATTGGTAGGCTGATTGAAAAACATCTATAGATTTCAAACGGTATCATATTTTTTTAATCCAAAACATGCATCACATTCTATGCTTTGCATACTATAGGATTAAAAAAAGAAAATTTGAATTTCATGAAGTTTTGACCAAGTTAAGATGGTTAGACATATGAATTTTTATATTTTTAAAAAAGTTGTAATAAAAAATTCATAATTAATTATTTACTTGGAAAAAATTACAAAAAAATATGCATCACATCGGGGCACAGGTCCTCTACTTATATCTAAAATATTATTAAAAAATATTATCATTTTACTGTGGTAAGGGTGGTTAGACAAACACCTACTTCTTTTTTTCCCTGAAATTTAAGTACCACTGCATTGAAATTTCAAATTTTCACCAAATAGCTTTTTTTTTTTTTTAAACAAACCTAGTAGTTTAGAAAGTACATTCATTTTTTTATAGATTCTATTCTTACATACTTTTTAAATAATATCGATAACTTATTCAAATTTTTACGTCAAGTTTCCTAACTTTGATTTTTCTAAATTTTTTGCCACTTAAGGGCCTATTTTTTCCATGCTGATCCTGCACATACCCTTACCTACAAGTGAATCCAGTACTTGGTCTATAAAAAGAAAAGGAGAATGATCCTTATTGGTGGTAGAGTTTAGTTCTCTATAGTGAACACAAACACTCCATTTACCTCCCTTTTTATGCACAATTACCAATGGGGACACCCATTGGCTATCTAAGATAGGGTAGATAAATCCTTCGTCCAATAACTTTTGTAGTTCTCTTTTTACAATATCCCTCAATGAAGGGTTGATTCTCCTTTGCGGTTGTCTTATTAGTGTGTAGTTATCTTTAATGTAGGTCCTATGAGTATAGAACTTTGGATCCAATCCTTTCATGTAATGGTAATCCCATGAAGATGCATGTTGATGCAACTTCAAGAGGTTTGTCAGGGACAACTATTGCTCTTGACTAAGATGGTTGTTAATATTAAGATTTTTCCCCTCTAAAACTTGTACTTGTGTGGTCCACTCAATCATGGTTGTTTCATTGATGCTTGGGTAGGTGCATAAAAATCAGTAGCAATTTTGTGGCTACCTTTTAAAAAAAATTGAAAACTCATAATGTGAGCCTGTTATAGCATGCTCACGTCATGGCTTTGTGTGCCAAGCTTGAGGCTCAACCACCACAAGCCCATAATGTGATCATGTTATAATACGCTTGGGTTATGATATGTTAAAAAAGGAAGAAGTATGAAATCATTTTCATTTCTGACTATGTTTTTCTTGTTGCCTCTAGTTGAAAAACCCATAATTTCATGCTTGTGTTCTAGGAGGATCTTTTTTGCAAAATTCTTCATCAACATTTGTTGATTCATCACCAGGATTTTGCCACATTGACAAGGAGGTCAAAGAGGTAAGGATTTTTTTCTTTCTTTTTGAATTTGTTAGTTTTAGGTTGTATTTGATATTTATTTTTTGAATTTGTAGGAGATGTTAATCAACCTAGAAACCCTCCTCAAAATCCACAGTAAGAAAAAAATCCTCAACCAAAATAATAACCTCCTCCACCAATCCCTCAATACCCTCCTGGCACCCAACACAATTTAATGGGTGAAATTGAGAACAATAAAAATAAAATTAAGGATTTAATTGGGAGGTTGAATGATCAAAACGGTTCAACTGTAGAAAAAATGACCCCAAGTGACAACTTCATTGCGAGATATGCTAAAAAATGTAGATTCAATCAGCAAACAATTAACTGGGTATGTGCAAGATCATCATGGAAAAAATAGGCCCTTAAGTGGCAAAAAATTTAGAAAAATCAGTGTTAGGAAAATTGACGTAAAAAATTTGAATAAGTTATCTATATTATTTCAAAAATATGTAAGAATAGAATCTGTAGAAAATTGAATTTAGTTTCTAAACTACTAGGTTTATTTAAAAAGAAATAAAATCTATTTGGTGAAAATTTAAAATTTCAATACAGTAGTACTTAAATTTTAGGGGAAAAATAAGAAGTAGGTGTCTGTCTGAGCTCCCTAACCATACTAAAATGATAATATTTTTTATAAGATTTTATATATAAGTAGAGTACTCATGTCCGGATGTGATGCATATTTTTTTGTAATTTTTTTCCAAGAAAATAATTAATTATGAAAATTTTATTACAACTTTTAAAAAATATAAAAACTTAAATAGGTCTGACCACCTTAACCTGGTCAAAACTTCATGAAATTTACTTTTTCTTTTTTTAATCCTATAGTATCTAAAGCATAGAATGTGACACATGTTTCAAATTCAAAAAATGTGATACCATTTGAAAGTTATAGATTATTTTCAATCAGCCTATTGATCAGGACTTTAGTTGTAATTCTAATAGAAAATAAATAATAATTATTTATTAAATTCAAATTAAAGCATAATTTATATTCATGGAAAGTTGAGAATATCCTCTAAAAACCCTTTTTGTTTCATCAATTTTGGGTTAAAAAAAGTCGTCAGCCACATACCCTACAAATACCATAATATTGCCACTTTTTGGCCCATCACGATCCTGCACATACCCAACTAGTTGTTAGGATAGGAGGCAGGTGGCTAGGGATTTTTACCAAGATAAATTATGATATAAAGAAGTAAAAGATTTAAAAATTACAAAAGGTGATTTGTGTGCATTATTCACTAACCCACTATCAAATGGAAATCTCTCCTCCAATGTGAAGAGGTTTCCTATTCATTGGTGCCACCACCAAGAGATTAGGAAATATTTTGGGGAAAGGTGGTACATGGTTTTTGATGACCCACCATGAAACAATTCTGAATTCCTACAGTATTTCCTTAGGAAACTATACATTGAGTTCATCTTGAACAAAATCCAAAAATATTTTGATTATAGGGACTTCCAGGGGAGAGGTGGGGGTCAACACATGATAAACCTCTAGTGCATAGCTAGTTCGTACATGAAAGCGATACAGCCTCTCACTAGGTCACATCATGAGCACATCATCATCCCTTCTATTGTGAAGGAGAGTGTCGGTGTAGAGACTCTGCAGGCTATCAGCTCTTTGACATAGAGTGTCATCCAACATTCTATCCCTCTTGTACAATGCCATCTAGGGGAGTCTTTGACAAGTGGGCTTCGATCCCATGTGTGTCAATCTTGTAGGGCAACTTGTTCACATGACCCCACCAACACTTAGGAGGATACTACATAGGATCCATTTGCAACTATGGAGATGGAGAGGGCAGATGAAATTTTGGATGATGTGTTTGGCATTGATACTTAGGTAAAAGTTATCGTGTTCATTGAATTTAATTTATTAAATTTTGATTTTGAAATGCAAGATTAACTAATTTAGTTTGATGATTTTAATAAACTTACAGGGTCATAGTGTTGATACTATTAAGTACAATTCATTAACTACACAAATCTATTGAGTTTGATTTGTGTAGTTTATATTCATATCGTTGATTACATTACATTGCATATCATTCAAACTCAAAGCATTACTTTTCATTTCATAACTAATAACTAGATGTTGATAGATGACATAATTTCAACTATAGTATAGTTGTTTAGAAAGTCAACATAAGTAGTGATGCAATTACTTCACATAGCATAAGTAATAAGTATAGGAGTAGCTTCCAATTACATTTGCTTGTCATGGCATTCCGTGAGACTACATTTTACTTAGGCATATTTTCAAATAGTTCACTACCCTGTCTATGCTCTAAACTAGGCACCCATTATGCCTTGCTCTCACATGTCTAAAACTCACTTGCAACCGTTTTGGAGCAACTGTCCCAAATCTAGCTTTTAATGTTGAATTAGGTCACAATTAGGCCTCTTTTTCAAAGAGAAAACTCTCCAAAAACACAACCAACTCTTGAAACCTCCAAATAGTCAAAATATAGCTAATAAAATCTTAGATTATTCAACTTTCTAGTCTCCTCTAGCTCATTTAGACCCCTTTTCATAAAACCCCCACATTCCTTGCAATCAATTAGGGCTTATTGAAACTCTTATGCCCTCACCTCTCAAAAGATTATAATCAATTCAATCAGGTTTATTTATGTTTATACATGCTCATTCCATCCTAAAATAGTGCTGCCGCAAATATCTACATACACTTCCTTAAAAAAATCACTCTTTTTCACTAGTTTTCACCCTCTTTCACCTAGAGTTTCTCACTTATTCACTTCTCTAACCACTTACAAACTCTCAAATCTTCTAAAAACCCTTGAATTCACCTACTTTCATGTTTTCTAGGGTATTCTATCCACTTCTAAACCCCTATCCTCTTTTCACTCACTCTAGCCTTGTTTAAACGACACCAAACCTAGTTTTTCACAAGGGCAGTTAGGAGAACTCACAAAAAAACTTCACCAAACCAATTCCTTACCATCTACACCTAATCATACTTTATATCAGTCTATTCCACCAAGAAAATTTTTATATAGAAAAGTGGAATGGATTTTTTAGTTCATTTGGGCAATCAAACCCTTAGCCCCTGTTTTCTAATTATCTAGAGAAATTAGGCCACCAAAAGCTTGAAATTCAATATAAAACACTAAAATTAGTTTTAAATTGATTCAAAAATGTAAATAATTCAATTCAAACACATTACAAATGCACTATCACCTAAACGGAACCGTACACTAGCAGATGATGGAGGAAAACACAAAAACTAGCAGTAAAACAATGATATTTTATTAGTTTTTTCCTTCAAAACGCTTCAACAGCTAAAAAAAATGAATCACATCTTTGAAAAACTTTACCAATCATTTCAACTTCCTAAGCACCTAAGATTTCCTCTATAACTACCTTGACTCTTCATATTCCTCCACTTGGCACCTTTTTGTATTTTTACAACATTGATTGACAACTTTTATTAAGATTCTGCAACTTTACAATTTGTGCCTAAAATGACTACCAAAAACCATTAAAAACTCAAAAATATCTATTTAATCCTTATTGCATCATGAAAATACCTATACAACCTTAAAATCCTAAATTTTCCTCATGGAGGCATGCTCTTGTAAAGGTGCACTTGCACCACTTTTTCAAACAACTCATTGCCTTTCCTATGCTACCACATTTTCCATACATGTCTACCAAATCATTTTATCAAACAATTAATTTCCTCATTGCTATGGCTAAAGTATTAAAAAAGGTTCTTCCAAAAAAACTATGGATGCTTGAAAAAATCTATTAAAGCATAATAGTAAGCAATAGCATAGACAAGGCAGTTAGTAGGTTGAAAAAATGCCTCAAAGAAATGTGGTCTCATGGTGATGGAATTCCATTCCATCACCATGAGACCACATTTCTTCAAGTCATTTATTCAAATAGCTCGGCACCTTTTCTATGATACCACATTTTCCATACATGTGTGCCAAAGAATTTAATCAAACTACTCACTTCCTTGCTGCTATGGCTAAAAGCATAAAATAGATGCTTTCCAAAAAAACTATGGATGGTTGGAAAAACTTCTATCAAAGCATAATAGTAAGAAATAATACCATAGAGAAGGCAATGACCTATCTGAAAAAAATCCATAAAGAAATGTGGTCTTATGGTGATGGAATGCCATGATGTGCATTTGTTTTTAATAACATTCCATCACCACGAGACCCCATTTCTTTGAGGAATTTGTTGAAATAGTTCACTACCTTCTCTATGCCACCACGATTATTGTACATGTCTATGAAAGCATTTTATCAAACGGTTCAATAGATTGCTACTATGGATAAAATCCTAAAAACACGTGCTTTCAAACAAGATATGGATAGGGAAAATAGCAAGAATGATAATTATAAATATATAGTTTAATCAATACTGAAAATTTTGTTCATTATCTCATATATTATAAGTCATGACATGGATCACTATTGCATTTTTTGTGATTGAATAATTTTTGGTTTTATTTTTAGATGTTGTAAGCCAAAACACCTCTAAATATGATGAGGGCAATGGGGATTAATGTTTCATCTACTATAGAATCCTCAATGGCTCTGACAAGGGAGGTATGAGCCAAATTACTAAATTTCAATTTACATTCGTTGTTATAGATGTTAGTTAGTGAAAAATAAAACCATTATTGATTCATAGTTTAATTTATATTTGGATGGTTTATACAGGGCTTGGGCACACCTTAGCATGGGCATGTGAATATTTCCCTCTTGGAGAGTGATCATGAGATGGTGGTAAGTGATTATTTTGTTAAATATATCATTTTTTATAATGCAATTTCTATATATCAATGTCTTTACTTCTTATTGTAATAGTTAAAACTTCACGAAGAACTAAACACTAGGAGGAGTAGGAGGAGCACTCCTCGAGTGTAGCAAAAATGAGTGACAAACCTATCACCATCCGATCAACAAGCAAAGGGAAAGAATTTATTTCGAGAGCATGGAGACCAAAGACTCTTGATTCCAAATCCCTTTGTTGTATACCTACATGGCAGTTTTGTACATATTTTGTATCGGATATATTTTACATTGTATGCCCATGTGGCATTCTCGTAAGCCTATATGGCTATTTTGTACCTATATTTATACTTATATTGACACATATTGATGTATGCATACATGAATATTTGGTTAATGCAAATCTTTTTTATCTATGGTGTCCATATTTGCATTATAAATTCATGGTTCAATAGATATCATTTATGTGTATTCAAGTGCATACTTTACAACTTACATGTATATTTTGTGACTTACGTGTCTTCCAATGTATACTTTGTGACTTATGTGTTTTCATGTGTATACCTTATATTTGTGCATATACTTTGTATTAATTTGTGTCTACTATGTATTCATGTATACACTTCAAGGCTTACATGTTTTTGAGTACTTGTCCTTCCCTTACTCACATGTACATGCTTGAATATTCACGTGTATAATTATTAATTGGTTAGCCCTAGCATTGATCATTGTTTTCCTTTATGGGTTGTCTTGAATATTAATTGATTGATGCTAAACAACTTTATGTAAGAGAAAAAAACATATTTTCAATTGGTATTCCATGAAATGAATCATAAAAATATTTCAAAAATTATCCTTGATATTACAAAAAGCTATGTGTTTATACACTTCAATTGTGCAGTCACCCTTTGGTTCTTTCAAAGAAAAAATTGCTTATGCCACTGTTACACTGCATAGGTAAACCAAATTTTGTATTGTGGAGCTATATTAAGCTACCACTCTCAGTACCAATGTAACAATGATACAAAATAATGTTTGAGACTACAAGAATACATCAAAATGTCTTGTGTACTAAGAAAATTCTTATGATTTTTGAAGAATGTTGATAACTCTACTCAGTTGGATTCTTTTTTCAAAATCATACAAATTGAACCCTAACATCAATAAACTATGTATATCAAGCTACCACAATTCAAGTTTCAACGATGAATATTTATCATGCATGTTTTAAATGAAATCCAATATTATGGTGGTTTTGTTGTTTATATGATGTTATGCAATATTTTAATCCTAATTCATGCTTCTAGGTTGTTGTGCCATAGAAAATTGGACCCTCTTGATCAAGATCAACATCAAACTGGTACTCCTCATCGATAATATCTGTAAAAATAGTTGTTGGTCCATATCCTACCTCCTTCGTCCTCTCCTCTGGCACATCACCCCCATCTGCTACTACCTCTGCATCACTTATGGGGAAATCCATAGGAAACATGGGAGCTGGTCATTTATATGACCACCACTCCTCATACTCAGCTATGCTACCAACATCATTAGCATCAAATGCTAGTGGTTGGTCATGATATGAATCATCAAAATCACTCTCATGAACATGATCTATAGTCAGCCGAATAGAATCCCCTAGCCACCGGGAACTCTACACTGATCATTTAATGAAGTGGCATGCGCTAGGTGGTGTCTAAACCTATCCAAACTACTACATGACTCATCCATAATAGAATGGTCATACAATGTATTCATGCCTCCCTACTAGAAATATATCCATAATTTTCATCCTTTGTAACTACCTTATGCGATCTGGCCACTAAAGAGTTAGTAGATAAGGCATCCATAATATCTCATCTTCATCTAGTCGGTTGAATTTCACTCTCCAAAACTCTAAATCCCATATTTCCATAATCGCCTCAGAGGATAGCTGAATGCTCATGGGTACTCTGCTACTATAGTACACAGATATCCAATAGCCCTATTACATGTGATATGCTCAAAGCACCACACCTATAGAAGTGTACAATGGACCATACTGTTGATTTCTCGATATACAAATCTCCCTAGATCATAGTACAAATGTGCTAGAATGTAGCGCCCCCATGCATAGATTGTCTACTAATCATATATCCCCTACACCAAGTGTACCAATCCACCATCTAAGTGAGTCACTCATCTGTCTAGATTAAGTACTAGTGCCACTATGTGGATCATAATTCATCTCACCACAGGAGCTCGTGAGTACAACTGCATCGAGAACTCAATCTATGCTCTATCCCTCTCATCATGTATCAGTCCTCCTACGTAGTATTGCATGTATCTCTTCTTCTCACAGAATGATAGATTCCCCTAAAAATACACTCATGGTACATGAATGGGAACTTGAAGAATTCTATGCACATCCTCGAGTGTGATTGTCATTTTCCTCAGTGGGAAGATGAAAGGTAGAGGTATCTTTATCCCAACGCTCGCACAAATCCATCAACATGGCATCATGGTATCTCATGGGTGGCATCATATATTCCCAATAGATACCCACTGACTATAGATGCTTTATCTCTATCACTGATAGAAATGGTGATAGATCTCTAAAAAATGATAGCTATCTTCCCCCTAGCCATTACTGCAACCAGGCGGGAACCTATCAAAATCATCAGAAAATACTATAAAAATTCATCTAAAATTCAATTTTCATATATTTCATCATGCAAGTGTGCTAAAGTCAATCTAGTGTACTTTCCTCATGGCCCTAGAAACTTTAGAACCATTTTTGGGCGTTTTTGCAAAGAAACAAGGGCACTCCACAAAAAAATGGGACACTTTGCAAACAAAAGGGACACTTTGAGCACAAATGGGACACTTTGCCAAAAAGGGAGACACTTTGCGAACTTTTTTCCAAGAACCCTAAATTAACCTATCCATGCCTAATAATCATTATAATATCATCAACACACATGGTGAAAGTTACAGAATTGACTCACCTCATGATATTGTTTTCTGCATAACACCTACTCACAAAGATCATCCAGTCACAAAGTTATGTAATCCCATCTACTCAAAATATTTTCCTTCTACTTGTCACTCTCAAGCTACAACAAATGTGAAATGAATATTAAGTGACACATTTCTTTTATCTACTACTTTTTATCTCTATTTACTTTTACATCTTAACCTAATTGTCTCCTCTTTTTCCCTAGTTTATAATATAGACATTTTTCATATTACCATAATGGGAGCTAGGGTAATATGTTTTTGATGATGTTTACTACATTTGAATGATGATTTCACACCTAACATCCTCACTTACCTATCATTGTGTGCCATGGTACTTGGAAATTCCCTACAATATGGTGTTTCTACTTCGATGTAGATAGATTGCTACTTTGAGTCTACCCCTGTAAAGTAAGCGGAATCAAGGGGGGGCATACATCTACCCTGGAACAAGATTCCTAAGATTTAGATAAAAGGATTTGTGGAAAATGAATGAATGTGTGTTATAATATGCGGTTCCTAATATTGTGGTTTGTTGATAACTACACTTGGGGCTTCGTTCTCCCATCTTATGAATGTGTATCCTTTTATGTAGTAAGGTGCATTGTTTAGAATCTGTTATCTTACATATGCACATAGATTCATATGGGTGCTAAAGTGGGGGATAAATGTGTCATAGAAAATTGGAACCTCTTGATAAAATAAACAATTTCACACATAATTAGACCCACTTTTGACCCCTTCACATCATTTCCCCTTCAAAATAGCATTTATAGTCCCCTTAGACATATTAATATTGATCTAGAGGCACATTTCACATGTGAAATCACATAAAACCTAATGAACAACATTTAATAAAATTATACCTTGACAACCCACCTTCAAATAGTAGTAGTGGGACCCATTCGCCACCTTGGGAAAATAAGTCTCCTTTGGTGGGACCTATTGGAACTATAAAAATCTGATGATTTTACACATCTTTCACACCCTTGAGTTTCCATTTGAGTCCTCATCATGAGCACAAGGGCCTTCCATCATGATATTATGCTCACACTTTGCATATTTTTATCCCATTATCCATTGAGTCATACATTTTTTTACGTTGTGGTCCATATCGGCATAAGTCTATCTAGGTATCCTCGACCCATGATGCTTTTGTGTTAACATTTGTTTTCCGCAGGCATATCCGCATGACTTTTTCACTGTCACAGCGATCGACATTCACCTATGGGTATCTATCAGCAAGACATTCACATGGTTTTGGCAATAGTGGAATGGTCTATCGGCAGGAGTATTTTTCACTAGGGTGAGGTCTCACTGACTAATACATGTGGAAGTTCATCAGCGAGAGCTAAGTAGTACCGGGGTGGGTTCTTAGCGAATATCTTCTATCCCACTGACAGTGCACAAAATTTTTTTTGGAAGGAGTTTGTGATCTTCAGAATGATGTCCCAACGACTTCGTTGGGTCTTGCCGACTAAGGGTTTCTCTCAAAGGGTTATTAGGAGGAGTCTTACCAAACAACACGTTGAGGGATTCACTTTGGCCAAACATTTTTTTTTTGTGTGAAGTCATAACGAGTTCACATTGTCAAACCAACCAGTGGTGGGTGGATGTGTATATGAGTATGAGTTAAGGATTTCGGCATGTGGTCTTGGTGAGTGCCTTCGGTCTCATTGACATTACACAAGGAATTTTCTTTCAAAGGGGTCATCGATGTGACATATTTTCTTCAGAGTAAGTCTTGGTGAACTGTAGTGGGTCTCACCGATGGAACACAAAATGACTTTGTCGGCATGAAAATTGAATTGTCCCAATGACACATAAGATGAAAAGCTACATATCGGTAAGAGTTAAAGTTTTTGAAGTGAAGTCTCGGCAAGTGACCTCCGGTCTCACCGATAATGCACATGAGGACTATGTCAGTGTGAGAATTGCTTTCTCTTGGTGATCTAAAGTGAGCTAGGGGTGTTTCAGTATGACAAAGGTATAACTCATGTGATGTCTCCCCAATTTTGTTAAGTCACAGCGATACACAAAAAATGAAGACTCTCGGTGAAACATGAAGTAATCTATATAGGGTCTCCCTGACATTAGAATGTTATGGTGACTATGAATGAAACAAAAAGAACACATCAGTGAGAGATATCCTTGTGTCTCAGCAAATTGGAAATACATAAAGAAAAACATAATCGGTAACACATAAGGTATTCTGTGAGATGTCTCTCCGATATCATAGGGCTATAGCAAAAAAAAAAGGGACAAGATAATACTTCATGACTTCGGCCTAACAAATAGAATGTTACTGCAACATACAAGAGGTAAAAGGGTTCTCAATGAAACATAATGAAATCTATATGATGTCTCCCTAATTCTAATGGGTCATAGCGAAAGCGAATAGAACTAGGGGTGACTAATAGCGATATAACTGCGTTTGGCATAACTGTTAGGTGGTCTCGGTGACTGTTTCATTGATGATTAACAAGCACTCAAACATTGTGTCTAACACGAAAATTTCTAAATAATAGCTGCAGGGTGACATGATGAGCTTGAATTCAGCAGTAAACTGACATGGGATCTCAATATGTTTTATGATGTTGGTGTATAAATAGGCATTTTTTGATTGTAAAAAGCATCAGCTATTAGTTATTCAATATACAATAGGAAAACTAGATGGATACAGTATAGTATAATTATCAGATCAAAGACTATGAGGCATGATCTCAAAATGGAGGTATTTATGAAAGTCAATTGATGTTGCTGCACATTTCTGGTGTCAATTATCTGTTAAATTTAATGAAAGTATTGTTGAGTTGTCTTTAAGAATGGATTATTTTTTATTGTTTAAATTTATATAACAAGTTTATATACAATTCATCAGTGCACATTTGTTGTATCTGTGTGGTTAATTGATTGGTTCTTTCAAGCAGCTCTAGATTAAATCCTTTTAGCTGATCACAGTAATCAGAGAGATTCATTTGGATTGTTAAAGTAGAGCTTAGTAGTCACAATCTTGCATGTTTTTACAAGTTGTAAACAAAATGTATGCCAAATAATTTTATTTTTCTCTAGAGAAGTGTTGTTCATCTTGATTTCATTTGACTCCGCATACCCAATAAGGCACTAGTCTCTACACTTCATCATTTGGACTCATTCAATTTCTTTACATCTGTTAATTAAGTATTTTAGGATTTAGATTAGAAGATTGCTATCGATTTTGATTTCATTTGTTCACTTCCATTTTCCATTGTGGATAAGTCACTTTAAGAGGGATAATCATAAGTCAAGTCTGCTTCATTTAGAAAGGTACACTCGCCTAGGTTTAGTAGCACCTAAAGAGTAGAAGGTTAAATTATTTTGACCTTGTCTGTTAACCTGAAATGTGTCAAGAGATTGGTAGCCTCTTGAGGCATCCTTCCTGGATTTTTGAGAGCTAAAAAATTGGCGACTCTACTAGGGAATACATCAAGAATCGTGGCCTTAATCATAGAGTCAAGGACTTTGTACAGACTCCACTGGAAATAAGAAGCATCAAGTATTTTCTCATTTTTGATAAAAGTGAGTGGCGACTCTGACAAAATTTTTGCTGCTATTAAAACATGAATGGAAGAAGATCTCAATACAGGGGAGGTCATATTGGAGCTCTTGGTGGCAGCAGTAAGTGGATACACAAAGATGACAAGGTTGACAAGGGAAAAGGAGTAAGTGAGGGCATGTGCATAACAGACAAAGATAAGACATCTAGAGCACATTGTGAAACATATGATCACTATGATACATGGAAAGACAACTGAATCACAGAGCTTTGTACCCTATAAGATCAAAGAAATCCTTTCTCTTTTCTCGATTCTCAGAAGCAGGCTGAGTTTAGAGCTGCACTTGAGGCTGAATGAATCAGAAATCAGCATGAATATGACTGGAAAATGGAGGATGAGCTTTTAATTCCTGATGAACTAAAAGGATAGTTTGAATTCCAGAGGAAGGAGATAGAAGAACTAAAAGTTAAGTTGCTGAAGGTCCAAATTACTTCTTAGAGAATTGATTGCCTCCAAAGTATGTACCACCTCATAAGTAAGGTAATCATGGTGCAAGGCCCTCTGATCATCCAAAGCCCCCTACTAGCAGACACAGAATCAATACATACAACCAAATCATCCACCTCATATTCCCACACAACATACAACTATGCAACCACCTCATGGTCAGCCTTATAACCCATAGCATAATGCACAATACAATAATCCTATGAACCAATATCAGTACCCACCTATTCCTTCCACTCACTAGTATACAACAAGGATTAGATAGTTTGATTTGGCAGGGTTTCATCTATACCCTTACCCTATGGATGGCAACTAGAGAGGTCTAGTGCCTAAGTTTATAGGGAGTAATGCAATTACTGCTGAAGAGCATTTAAGGAGTTTCAATATGTTCATCCAAGACATAGATGTGCCATATGAAGATTTACACATGAAGTTATTTATGATGTCACTTATTGAAGACACTAGGGATTGGTTCAACATCTTGCCAGCATTTTCAATCAATTCTCTTCAAATATTCTAGGACTAATTTCTAGAGCAATATGGGAATCTAAATGCACCAGATGCAGCTCTTCATGAATTGATGCAAATTTTGAAAAATTAGAATTACTCAATTTATGATTTCAATTGAAGATTCAACAAGTTGCAGACTAAGGTACCTCCTAAATCAAGGTTGTCAGATTCTGTAGCATTGAGTGTTTATTTAAATGCTTTTGATCCTAATACATGTTATGAACTAAGAAATAGGTTCCCAAGAGAACTGGCTGAAGCTTAGAAAATAGCACTAACAATTGAAAATAACCGAAAGGCTGTTGGTATAATCAGTAAAAGAGACAACCCTAAGGCTCCTCAGAAAAGCAACAATTATTAGTACATATAGGAGAATACATATAGAAATGAAAGGCCATGGTTGCATGACATGCCTTATAATACAGACTGGAAGGATGGAAAACCTATAACAACCAGGCCTCAAAATAAAGAAACTCCTGATCCATTGAGCAAGAAGGGAACTTATATGGTAAGTAACAATTATTTCTGTGAAGCTTGTGATAAACCACATTCCACAGACTATTATGTTGTAGCCCAAAAGATGCAAGAAGAGGGAATTTTTATAGAAAATAATGGAGATCACACAGTGTATTTGACTTCAAATACTTTTCACTATGTTGAGAAAAGATACTCATCTCCCAAAGATGAAGGTTATGAGTATGATGTTTCAAATCAGAAATATAATGTCCATATGGCTAAATAGTAGGTCCTTTCTGATTCTAAAGAAGATTATACAAAACCACATTCAGTTGAGGTTCTTGTTCAATGCAATATGAGAAGACTCACCAAAGGTGAAATAGAAAGACTAATTGTTGTCGTAGTTGTAGAAGCAAAGAGTAAATATTGGCTGAGAAATAGAACATTAAATGAGAAAGAAGGTGTCCCTAAGGGAATTTTTATGAAAGATCAGAAGGTGACTCAAGGAACCATGAAGAAGCCAAAAAATAGACAGCTTGATAAGAGTGAATAGAAGCCTGTCCAAAAAGAGGAAGTGAAGGAATTACACACAGAGATGCAAAAGCCTGACCAACCTAGTAAAAAAGAAAGCAAAGGATAAACGCCAGAACAAAAGAAGATTGTTAAGGTGGAGGGCTCTTCCTTTGACTTCACTCAGGCGTTATCCCAGGTAAAAATGTTTGTTCCACTACTTGAGATGATGAAAATTAAGGAATACAAAGATAGTATTGTTCAATTAATCACAAATGGAAATGAAAAACATACGAATACTAAAAATAGAGTAGCTATTAAAGTAGTCAATAAGCATGAGAAGGTAAATATCCCAGAGGTCTGCTTGAGTGATATATTAACAACTCCCACACAAGTTGATCCTTTCTTCACTACATTGCTTATAAATAACAAACTGCTAAGGAATTGCATGATAGACTCTGGTGCTGCTATAAATATGATGCCAGTAGGAGTTATGAAGCAGCTTGGCATGTGGGTTGATACATGCGAAGGGAAGTGCTATGCAATAGATAACAAACATGTTCCTGTGGTAGGCATTATGAGAGGTGTTGAAGCCAAACTGGCTACTTATCCACAGGTGGTTTATAGTATAGATATCACAGTGATTGATACTCCTCTCAGATTGGGATGCTTCTATCAAGGCAGTGGACAACAACAATTGGGGGAAACATCTAGTTTGATTTATCTTATGCAACTATTCCAGTGAATGGTTAGGAAGTCAAATTGAATAGAGAGCCAAGAATGAACTAGCTCGTTGATTGTGTATCCCAAGATCAAATCAATTTTTTTTGTGATGTTGATCTCGGAAGTTTTAAGATAGAATCAACCCAGCCAGAATTAACCAATAGTGATCCAATTGAAAATCATGTGGCACAAAACTAAAATGAAGTGTGGAAGATGTATTTTGATGGAGCATGCAGCCAAGAAGGTAATGGAGCAGGGATTGTATTTGTTTCACCTGAAGGTATTACATTTAAATATTCATTCTTGTTGACATTTGAATGCACAAACAATGTGGTGGAATATGAAGCTTTATTGATAGGTCTGAACATAGCTATGAAACATAAAAGTTGCTGGTTGTTCTTGGAGATTTTGAGTTGGTTGTTTCACAAATTAAGTCAAAGTATGCAGCAAATCACAAAAGATTGAAACGATATAGGAATGTTGTATGGGATATAATAGAGTTATTTGATTCCTTCTCAATTGAGTGGATTGATAGATCAAAGAACATAATGGCTGACTTTTTAGCAAATGTGGCACTGAAAATATATGATATCACATTGGTTGGGGTATCATAGATTGAGTTCAAGACAGGGCTTGTTGTGCCTAATAACACTTATAGTTGGCAATTTTTCAATGATGATATCGACCTTTTGAAATTTCTTCATTTCATAGATCAATATGAAGCCCAAGAAATTGACTTCAATGCTTTTGTTGAAGAAGTGGATGGGAGGAAAACAGTGTTTGGCAAGGAGATCCTACAGCTCAAAAAAAAAAAGCTTCCTAAAGGATTAGTGGCATTGGAGAGGATGTATGATAAAAATGATCCATCCCTTATGAAGCAAACACCAGTCAAAAGGGAAGATATTGAAGGGATTAATTTGGGGACTGAGATGGCACCAAGAAAAGTGTACATAGGAAAGAAGATAAGCCCTACAATTAGAAGAATGTTGATAGAGTTACTAAGAAAATATAAACATGTGTTTGCTTGGTCTTATGAAGA
>VDFB02353493.1:239978340-240068549 GCA_007258455.2 Sequoia sempervirens | reverse complement strand
TAACAAAGACAAATGGAATGATCTGAGTTTGTACAAATTTCAGAGACTTAAACAAGGCATGCCCAAAAGATGACTTTCCTTTGCCGAATATTGATATCATAGTCAACCTAACCATAGGATACGAGATGTCCCTCATGAACAATTTCTCTAGCTACAATTAGATTCATATTGCCCCAAAAGATCAACATAAGATGACATTCACTTTGCCTTGGGGTACATACTGCTGGAATGTCATGCCATTTGGTCTTAAAAATGTAGGCGCCACATATCAGAGGGCTATGACCACAATCTTTCATGACATGATGCATAAAATAATGGAAGATTACGTAGACGACCTTCTAGCTAAATCAGTAATAAGAAAAGATCATTTGAAGGTGTTAGACACAATTTTCAAGAGACTAGAAGAATAAAAAGTTTGACTGAATCCTAAGAAATGTGTCTTTGGTGTAACATTGGGTAAACTCTTGGGATACATAGTTTCTCGAAGAGGCATTGAAGTTGATCTAGCAAAAGTCAAAGCCATCATAGACATGCCTCCTCCTAGAGGAATAATCAAACTCATGACATTACAGGGTAGGGTGCAATCTATCCGGTGCTTTATAGCACAATTGGTTGACAAGTGTCAACCATTCCAATAGCTTCTATGCAAAGGAATCTCATTTGTGTGGACATATAAATTCCAAGACACCTTTTGACAAATAAAAGATTACTTACTGTCACCACCAGTCCTCATGCCACCCATTAATGGAAAACAATTGATCCTATACATCTCTACCACTAATTCAGCACTGGGGGCATTGCTAGCACAAAATGACCAAGAAGAAAAAGAAAGGGCCATATATTATATCAGTCAGACACTAGTCGGGTATGAACTGAATTACACATCAATTGAACGTGCTTGTCTAGCAGTTTTCTTTGAAGCTTAGAAGCTAAGAAATTATATGTTGAGCCATCATACACAATTGGTAGCCAAGATTAACCCCCTCAAATATCTATTGAGTCGTGCAACACTGACAGGACGTCTGGCAAAATGGGTCATGATTCTAAGTGAATATGACATTTAATATGTCGAAACAAAAGTGATCAAAGGACAAGTGATTGTAGACCAATTGGTAGAAGCTCCTAAACAAAGTGATCATCCCTTAGTGGAATATTTCCCAGATGAATCAATATTCCATACAAAACCAAAGTCTCCTTAGAGACTCTACTTTGACAGATCGCACACTAATCATGGCTCGGGGGCAAGGATATTGTTTATCACCCCTGAAGGAGATTCCATTCCCAAGTCTTTCTACATAGCTTTCCCATGCATGAATAATGTGACGAAATATGAAGCATTGGTTACGGGACTTAGAATGGCAATAAAATGGAAAATTAGAGCATTGCATGTTTATGGGGATTCTTAGTTAGTCATAAACCAAGTTAATGATGACTATGACACAAAAGATGAAAAGCTAATGCCCTACAAACGAATGGTTGATATTTTCCAAATGTAATTTCATATGGTAAATTTTGAACAAGTTCTAAGAACACAGAACAAAGTGGCAGATGCCATGGCTACAATAGGCTCTCTCCTCAACATTCCAACAAATATGCCTCAGCTGGAATTCTTGATAGATCAATTGTTGGTCCCCACTTATGATGTTCCAAAATTAGAGATGGTCTAAGAGCTTGTTGGTCTCGATTCTCCCTGGTACCAAGACATCCATGACTACCTCAAGTCTCAAACCCTCCCTCCTAATTTTTCCAATAACTAGAAGAAGACTTTTATCCAAAAAGCCACAAGATATGCCATCATCAGTGACACCCTTTACCAGTGTAGCTTTGATGACACCCTCCTTAGATGTCTTGACATGAACAAAGCACGTACAACCTTACGTGAAGTACATGAGGGTATATGCGGGTCTCATTCGAGTGGTCCTACTCTGGCCAATAAGATTACAAGACTTGGGTACTACCGGCCGACCATTGAGAAAGATGCAATAGAATATGTCAAGACTTGTGGCCAATGCCAGATTCATAGTGATTTGATTCACGCTCCAGCACAAGAACTTTAGCCAACCACGTCTCCATGGCCCTTCACACAATGGGGACTCGACCTCATGGGCAAGATCCATCCTACCTTGTCCAATGGCCACAAATTCATCATAACCACTAGTGAGTACTTTATGGAGTGGATCAAAGCCATCCCTCTGACATACATAACCGACAAACAAATATCCAAATTCATTCTTAACTACATCATTTATCGGTATGGCCTTCCACAATCCATCATCATTGACAACGAACATGTATTTAAAAACCAAGACGTTTGTGAGTTATGTGAGTTATTTCACATCCAACACCATTTTTCATCTCTGTATTACCCACAAGGAAACGGTGAAGTTGAGGCATCAAATAAAACCATTGTTAAAATCCTTAAAAAGATTGTCAATAACGCTGGCTGTGACTGGCATATTCAACTCAACCTTGCTCTGTGGGCTTACCACACTAGCATTTGTACGCCTACGGGAGCCACTCCTTTCATCCTGGTCTTTGGAGCTAAGGCCATCTTTCCCATTGAGGTCAAAATTCCTTCTTTACAAGTCTCCCTAAAGGGTCTGACCGATGATGACGAGTATAGACAGTCGCGCCTACACGAGCTAGAGATGTTAGAGGAAAGAAGGCATAATTCCCTGAACCATCTGCAGGAGTATCAGAATAGTCTTTGACACAGTTACAACAAGAGAGTAATGGTCAGGAATTTTGACATTGGTGACCTAGTCCTCATGTAGAACCTTAAGAATCGAACTAACAGAGAAAAACCTAGAAAATTTGAACCAAATTGGCTAGGTCCCTATGTCATCATATCCTCCTTTGGTTCTGGAGCTTATCAGCTGGTGACTCCAGATGGAGAACAACTGACAGAGCCTATCAATAGTCTCCATCTCCAAAAAATTTATGCATAGCATCATAAGGTCGAGCTAAAAACCTTAAAAATACAAAAAAATTGAAAACGGTAAAAAATGGTTGCCTTGCTGAAAACCTGGAAAACATGCATCTTGGCAGCACAAAAAAATGAAAAATGACAAAAATAGTAAAGAGAAATAATTCATCTAATAGTGAAAACCTGGAAAACAGGTGCTTTGGATAAGTACCATGGTGAGAACCTGGGAAACAGGCGCCATGCGTAATCAATCATTGCTCTTCCATCTATTGTTACTCTGTCTTCCTTGGCCTAGGATGAAATACATTTTCCATCACCACCACAACATCTGCCATGACATCATACCCTTCCTTTCATGGTTGATAAAAGGTTGACATCAAGTCCTGAATATTGTTCATCCGACACCCCAGGCACATCCCTTTCACGTCCTTTAAAATTGGCTAAGTCTTGGACTTGACTAGGGGAAATTTTTTTATCATGTAACTGCAGTGGATATCACATGGTTTCGACAAAAACATTATAAAAAACTTCTTGAAAAAAAAATACAAAAACATTATAAAAAGTCCTAAAAAAAGACAAAAACATTATAAAATGTCCTAAAAAAAGACAAAAACATGGCAAAATGTCTTGAAGAAAGACCAAAAACATCGCAAAATGTCCTAAAGAAAGATCTAGAACATCACAAACTGTCCTGAAGAAAGACCTAAAAATTGAAAAACATCCTAAAGAAACCCGAACAAAGTCAAAATGTCTAGAAAATGCAAAAAAAAAGTCATATTTGGTCAAGTCCATGATGTCAATCAATCATTCTTCATCATTCATCTGAACTATGTTGTCTCTGCACATTTGCTACATAGGCAAGAATCATTTTCGAGTCCCCGATACATTAGGTCAGTCATTTTAGGTTGTCAAAACAAAATCATGACACAATCTTTGGTCATCAAGACAAAGTCATTGGTCGTGTCGAACTACGAGGTCTCTGAGTGTATGAAGTAGGCAAGGCCATCTGTCGATGAGCCCCCAAGGCCGCACTAGGTCAGTCCATTAGGGTTCATGGTATTACGCTAGCACACATGTCAAAAGTCTTCAAGTCAAGACAAATCATTTTCCAAATGGGAAAATTCCTAAAACAAGGTATGGCAATCATTTATTCAAACATGACAATCACATCAGCATGTCAAAAAAAATTGACATATGGTCAACACAAGTCAAACTCAATCAAAATAAGTCAAATGATCATAACCTATCAAATTATCAACTCTTGGTTATCTTTCAGATGTTTCCTTTTGAAGAATAGTCTCTGTCATTCATTCCTTAGGATGTGTCCTTCCTAGGCATCGTCACTGTCATTCAACATTTTGAGGGATCCTCTTGACATCTAAGGATCACTCTTCTCGATATCAGTATTCTTCAGATGTGTCCTTCTAAAGAACAAACTCTATCATTTATGCCTTAGGATGTGTCCTTCCTAGGCATTGTCACCGTCCCTGTCTCTGGTATTTCGAGGGATCCCTTTTGACATTTAGGGATCAATCCTCTTGAAATCAACTTTATTCAAGATGTGTCCTTCCTGAATTTGGAAATCTTTGGCATTTGTCATCTTGGCATTGTCAAAACCTTGACACCCTAGCATCTTAACATCATCAAATTTGACATCTTAACATTAAAACATTGGGTATCTAGACACACTTGGAAAAAACTTGGCACTTCTCTTTTGGCTTTTTATCATGTTACTAGTTTTTCAACGAGATCTCGACAACAGGATTTAGAGAAGCAGTGACGTATCATGACGTTTGTCTTGACTTTTGACACACATGTTACGAGTTTCTTAGCGAGGTCCTGATTTCGGGATTTAGAAAAAAAATTAATGTATCATGATAATGGCTCTATTTTTTATTTTGGAAATCATGCTGCTAGTTTCTCAAGGATATCCTGGAAACGGGATTTAGAGAAGCAACGACGTTTCATGAATTGTCCTTCTTGTCTTTTTAGGCTTGTAGCTGGTTATGGTAAAAAGATTGGGGCAACTGTGCTCTTAGTATGAGTCATGATCATCTTTGTCTATGACTGTTTGTCTTATGTGATGGTACAACCTTGTACACCTTGATCTATGTCATATCATGGTGTTCGTTGGCCATTACAACAGTATGCCCAATGATGATTAAGAGCAATAAATATTAAAGTTCTACAGAAAAGTTTTGAAGGATTTGGTCTAGGAGGTAACATGCATCTCCTTTGGTCTGGTCATCTTCTCTCATCCATCTCATGATGATATCCTATGAGATACAAAAACATAAGTGCATACATAATCATTTAAACATTGCATTAGGTACATACATACATCATCCATAGCATTAAATCATATACATTTCATTGCATATTGCATTAACATAATCATAAACATGGAATATCCATTCAAATAAATACATTATGCATATCATTATCATACATGATAAAACATAGACATAACATATAAAGAAACATTGCATAATCATGGCATCATATCATAAGTAATCATCATAGGACATACATGACAAGACATATAAATAGTACCATCATCCATCATAAATCAACATCATACATAAAGCATCACATCACATATATCATAATGCATAAATCAAATAGCATCACATAACACACATGTGGCCCACATCAAAACTGCATCATCATATAGCATCATCTCACAAAAATATACAATGTCATAGGACAGAGTCAAGAGATATCCAAAAAATGGAGCTCACAAGCTCAGTGGTCTATACATAATGTGTCATAACATAGAAGAAAATGTAGCAAATATGCCCCTAGGAAAGGCTCTCATCATCCCCTTGTGGCGAAGAGTGTGGCAGCTAAGGACCTATGATTGGCACTAAGATAATAGGTGGAACGGTAACAACCTCTGTCTGTGAACCTAATGGCACTGACCCTGATGGCACATGTGCTAACACTACAGCCTGACTCTGTGACACTGAAGGATCTATCACTGGTGGTTGCCTTTGTACTGACCTCTGCTTTGAGCCAATAGACTCATGACTATGGATCGAATGATGACTCGAGGCATGCCTATGTGAGTGGTGGGATTTGTGCCCTGATGTGTTCCCTGACGAGGTAGACCCTCCTGCACTAGTATGACTCCTGTTGCTGCTCCCACTCCCTGATCGGTGACCACTGGCTATCCTCATCTGTGAGTGTGACAGTGTAGGATCTCATCACCCAGGAGGTACTACCTACTCATATAAGGTCTTATACTACCCATACTGAGTGCTCACCCTAGGAAGCTCACAGGCCATATCCCCTGAAGGTCTTGAACATAAAGCTACAAAGTTCACACACCACTGTGTTGACTCCTACTGGTTGATCACTACCTGATCCCACTCTACTCAAGCCACCTCTAGCTCTGCCTGCAATGCCCTGCCATGTGCCACACTCTCATCTAGCCTCCTCTGTAGATCTTCCACCCTCTAATCTGTCATGGAATCCTGGGGCAATGTCAAGGTAGGGGGTATCTCCTAATTTCCCTCCACTATCCTCCATCTCAGGAGTCTCTCGGCCTCATCCATGGCATGATCATCATCATCATCCTCCTCAGTGACCTGCTCACCACCCACTCCCTCGTCTCGAGGCACATCCACATCCACATCCATCTCAAGCTCTTGCTCATGTCTCTCCTCCTCCCGCTCCTACCTCGGCTCCTCCTTCTGATCCTGCCTCAGCTCCCCCTCCTGTCTCTCCTGCTCCTTCCTCAACTCTGCCTCCTCTCTCTCCTCCTCCTCTCTCTCCCCCTCCTTGGCCACCTCTGGAATAGCATCCAATGCTTCTCTTCCCACATGTGGTCGCACCCTCCTACCCTACCTCTGGTCATCTCTCCTTCATCTCTGGTTGTTTCCTCCATCATCTCCACCCTGACCTCCATCCTTGCCCCTATCTCGCCCTCCACCCTGGCCTCCATCCCTCCCCTACCTCCATCCCTGCCACCATCCCTCCCCCTACCTCTTCCTCTATCACCATCATTGGCCCCTCACCTAACTCTCGGCACATGTGGTATAATTGACCTCCTATGAATAGGTGTTGGCCCATCTGGATCTGTTAGTGGCACTGGTCGATGTGTCTTCCACCATAAGTCATAGTCAGCGGTAGTCCTAGGATTTGCAATCCCACCTCTCCATCCCCACTGCTAGGCTAATATCCCATCAATCTGTTGCTCAACAAAAGCTACAAGAATCACTGGCCCCTAAGCTCACTCCCTAGAAGATCTGGCATACTTAGTTGTGCCTACTAGTACATCCTGATGCTCCCCAAACTGTCTCAGTACACACTGTGACAGGTACATCTCTATAATGAGCTGACTCTGCACTTTCCTACCAATTAGATAACGATACTGTCTGCATAGGCTTAGGTGGTCATCCTCATCATCCCACTACTGGCAGTCTCTGTACAGCCTCTAGATGAATGAAACCATGGTATCAATCTGATGGTGCCACCAACCTATCTCTCCCATCCTAGTCTACTATAGGGCACCGGCATAATAATAAGCATAAGGCATCCCCTCGGCTAGCTGTGGTCTCTAGATAGGAGGTTAGAATATGGCCACATGCTCCCAGACCCATATCATCAGAAGTGTAGTCTCACAGGAAATGCTCTCTGCCCTCCTATAAACCACCTCGTGAAGTTGATGGTAGAGAGTTCCCAACAAACAAGGCCCTCAGGCATACACTATCTTGTCCCACCTCATCCCCACTATCACGTCTCCCCAACCAATGGGAAACCCATGCCCCCATCAGTCAGGAATCAGTATCTCGCTAATCAGTGTCGCCAGAAATGCATTGAACTGAGCATAATGCTCTGCCATAAACTCCCAACATATCTCATAGCCTTAGATGCCAAGTCCTCCTCCCTCATCCCAATAGTACACTTTGAAGGTCTGATACCCATGCTGAGGGTCGTAAACAATCTGCTCTTCTCGGATAGGCAGGTGTAGGATATGATAGACGTCCTCCAACATCACCATGGCCTCTCCTGTCGGCAAGTGTAATGAGCATGTCTCTGACTGCCACCTCTCACATAATGCAGTCAACAAACCCCTATTTTCCCAAATAATAGGCATATAGGTAACATAATATAAGCCCAGCCTCATCAAATGTCGCCGCTCCCACATAGTTAGCTAATCACCAAATCAGAAGGTCGATGGCCTGCTCTCTCACATATATATGGGTGCAAGTTGTCTCTACACAAAGCCAAACAACACATTAGTACCTTTTGGACAATCATCATTATCATCATTATAACTTAAAAACATTTAAAATTCAAAAAGCATCAGAATCAACCCTAGTCAAAGTTAAATTCAAATGCATCATGTTGACTGCATTTGCATCACAGAAAAATGGTTGCATCGTGACTTGTCAATTGCATCATTATGTCTCACAATTGCGTTGCATCAGAGCACTTGTGTCGTGATTTATGACACATGCGGCACTTTATTCGAATGTGTTGCTCAAACTGGCGATTGCATCACAAAATGACATATGCGGCTTTATAACTCTCAAATGCGACACGATATTGCAAATGCGTCACATTTTTTAGCAAATGTGTTACACATCCTTAGCCTCCCTAAATACCCCTTACACTTTCATCATGATGCATCAAATGTGTCGAATGTGAAGCCGAATGCGGCTTATGCACACACATATGCGTCACAGCGCATTCATTGTTTTCCCTAAAACCCTAATTTTGGCACACAAAACAAAAAATGACAAAGTGGGTTAGGGGTACATACCACTGGCTCTAAGCCCTCTGGCTGCCTGTAGGTTATTACAAAAGTAAATAGTGAAAATGAATTGACTTTTACCCCTTTGTCAACCTATTTATAAAGTCAAAATGACATTTGTCAACTAGGTTATTACTGGAGGCTCCCTTGACCAACTTTGAACCCCCCTTTGGCCGCTTTAAACATGTCAGAATCCGAAACCATATCCACCATTGTTTTTCTAGTCATTAAATTGACTTATCGGGACACTTTCCAAATTTTTCCTGTTGCCGACCCAAAATTTGAAAAATTTCCCGAGGGGGCATTGATACTCCATACCTTCGTCGGGGCATGAATTTAACTTATTTTCTTTGTCACAATGTGACATACTACATTATGACAAAGAGGGGCAAAATCTAGACACATAAAAATGACCTAGGCCTGCAAGCTCTATTTTTACCACTTTCGTCCTAGCATTTAATTATGTCCTGGTCCACATTCCACTCTTAATTAAATAATTTATAATTATTTAATTAATTCATGTATGTTTATTCTTCATGATTATTAAATAAATAAATTATATTTATGTATTCAATACATCACTAATGGTCTATTATCCTCTTACAATTAAATAAATTTCTTAATTTATTTAATTACCTTTCTTCATTTATTCTTCCTGATTATTAAATAAATAAATAAATAAATTTATTTAATATGTCACTAATTCTCATAATTAAATGAATTTATTAATTTATTTAATTATTAATCATATCCTCTAAATTAAATAATTATCTTTAATTATTTAATTGTCAAAATTAGCATTTCCCTCATTTTAAATAAATGAAATTATTTAAAATGATCTTACATTCTTGACTGCCAGTTCATTTTAGTAAATAATTGGAAAATCGATTATTTATTATCACACAAAATCCATATTTTGAATTAATTTAATTCAAAATGGTAATATTCTTGCAAAAATCAAGTAATCAAGCAGATTCTTGATTTTCCAAATTTGCTTTTCAATTCAACTCTTATCTTCTTGATTTTTCGAATCTCATAAATCAAACAATCTTTATCTTCTTGATTTTCAAAAATATTTATCTTTTTGATTAATTATCTCATTTATTCTCAACCGCTGATTTGATTTTCTCAAATGACATCTCGACCACTCATTTAATGATTTTTCCCTAACCCTGATTAGGGATTGTCACATTAAATCTCGTCCTCTGATTTTAGGCTTCTGTCAAAATTCAATCTCATTCGTCTGTCCAAAATTGTATTTTCTATAAAATGCCAATTTTGCTCACAATTTCAATAACACTTAGACAATTACACATACTCACATACGCATATGCTTGCATTTCATTTTATCATTTTGGCATAATTGTCTTAGGCATTAGAGTCATTTTTTCATAGACATTTAGATTTCATTTTGTCATATTCTGAAACCCTTCAAAGCTTGTGTAGGACATAGTCTTATCAACAAATTTCTCGTACTTTGAATATGAGGGCAACACATCTTTCCAGCAAGTTAGAAGGTGTAATGAAGATCAACCATGGAGATTCAAGACACTTGGTGAGCTTGCTCCATTTTGTGTTTTTAGTTTATATTTCCCTTGCACTTCATTACTTTTTTGGGTTTTGCATGCTTTAATTTATGATAATCTAACCTTAGAAAAATAACCCTTAGATACATTACCTTTATTTGTTCTTCATTGTCGATCGATCGTTAGAGTTTGTAACTTAAGAACCTTGTCGCAGAGTTTGGAGGTTTTGTATCTTCCCGACTGGTTGATCTTCTTCATTGTAATGGTGTTTGGGAATTCTTTAACCTGCAATGGATGTTATAAAGTTTGAGTTTTCACTAACTTGGCAATACTGCTATCGGCTTGTCGCGAGGATCGGGAAATTCCTAACTTGTATGCAGTGTATACCACCATATTGTTGGAGTCTTCTAACTAAGGTGTGGTAGTTCGGTATATACCCCTATACTATGCGAACCCTTTGGCTTTCTAGCAGTGGTGTGGTATACCACCACCCCACAAGAGTCTTATGTCTATTTAGCGGTAGTGCAGTGTATAACACCATACCACAGGAGCCTTCAAACTGTGTAGCGGTAGTGTAGTGGCAGACCATGGGTATTAACTTTGGTGGGACCATGCCGATGGTTGTTTTGACTGTGGGTGTATGAGTGAGTTGGTAACAAAAGGGCTAACTTGTGGATACCTAAAGTCTTGGGGCTTTTGCATTTAAAATGTTGGTTGTTAATATTTCACACCAATGTGGGATAATGTCAACGGTTGAGCTTCTTGGTAGTTAAGCAAACTGAATCAGTTTTGGACAGTAGATTCTTGGAAATCGAAGGGTTGAATAAAAGAATTGCTGAGAAATAGCAAATTAGTTGGTTGGTGTTGCATGCAGTAATGGAAGAAATTTTTTGGAATCGATCGAGCAAACTGTATGTTGATAGATCATTGTAACATTGTTGTGATTGACTATGGTTGGTCGATTGTATTGATGTTGTGTATTATCAGAGAATAAATACCTATGAAGAAGGGACATGTAACTTTATTGTAAAAAAATTTTACTGTGAATAAAGTGGTCTTTCTTTGGTGGTGGGTTTTTCTCCCGAAATGGTTTTCCCACATAAATCTGGTGTCCATTCTCTATTGATAATATTGTCTACTTCTTTATGTGTGAATCTTAATGCTTTGTAATTTGGAATTAAAAGTACTCCTGCATTATTCCCCTGTGAATTGACATTAGGAAAGCGTTTTCTGCACTAGTCTTTCCTTACATATTATTTTGTCATATTGTGTCATATTAGGAGAGAGAGTTTATGCAATTTCTAAATGTTTTTTGTCACCCTTAGAAATCTTTATGTTTGATCGGACCTTAATGAACACTACCTACATAAATATTTGAAATTGTGCATTGTGCTTGTTGTTAGCCTTTGTTGTTCATTCTCTTTCCAACAATGAAGGGTTGTGGGATTCTGTGTCTAATTATATCACTCATAGGAATGATTGTGTTTAAAATGTTGTAAAAGCATTAACGCATCACCATTTTTTATGTTTTATGTTTATATTTCCTTCTACCCTTTTTTCCAAAGCCTAAGGAAGAGAAAATTTCTATAAAATTCCCAGAGGTATTTAGTGAGGTGCAAATCAGTCCCCCACTCACTGAATTTCCCATAAGACTGTCGGAGAGGTGCAAGCTTTGATGATCAACAAATTTTTTTTGGCATGCCCTGTGGGACACAAAGTTTTTTGAATGCCTGATTAGAAGTCAGAAATATTTCTTAAATTAGGCTAAGGAAGGAAATTAGAAGTTTCATGCCCATGTTCCAAACAAGAGCATCTTCAAGAGGCCATTTCTAGTACTCTCAATTACCTACCTTGGTACCTAGGAGAAGAAAACTTATATGTTTTGTATCACCTATAAAGAGAAATAGAGTAAGAAGTAAGAGCCCAATATCCAGAGCCTTATCTACCCCACCTAGAGGCTCAAATTTCCAAACTAGAATACTTGTATACCCTATTCATAGGAATATTTTCTCTATGGCTCATGTACCTACCCTTGCTCCTAGAAATTTTATAACCTAGGATAGTGGTAGTCTGCTACAACCACCAACACACCCAAATGTGTGGCCTTCCATACCCACTAATTCCCTCAAGGCTATTCCAAAATTCTCCAGAGAAGACTTTAAGACACCTTATGAACACCTTCAATATATAGCAGAGGTACGTAGGGTACATAATATGGCGGAGGAAAACATCACCTTGAGGTTGTTAGATGCCTCTTTCAAATGAAATGCCCAAGATTGGTATCGATATTTGGCCTTGGGCTCTATCATCTCCTAGGATCAGCTCAGAGAAAGGAGATCATTCTTCATTGCTACAACAACTAATCACCATCAAGAGAGCTCTTCAAGAGACCATGAGCAATTTTAACACCAAGTTTTACAAGACTTGGCAAAGGATCCCTATGATTGCTTAACCCCAAGCATTGATGGCATTCATGTTCTATCTGAAGGCTCTCAATTTGGACATCACAATAATGATAACGTCCATGGGAGGGGATATCTTTCCTGACACATATGAGTTGGTTGTGCATGCGGAAAATAGTCTAATTGATGCTATGAAGCTTCTGCAATGACCTCTGATGCCTATATTTGTAGAAATCTTTGGTGGTATTCAGGAAGAAGCTCCTCCAAGGACTTCTACTATACAATTAATGTCGGCTATGCCATAGTCTATGTATGTGTATCCCACTGCCCAGACAAGCACGTCGAGCTCTTCCTCAATCATAGTAGACATCAACGACATGAAGATTCTCATGCAGAATTTTGCTAATGAGTTGGTCATTATCAAACGATAGCAAGCAATGCCTCCAAAGAAAACCACACAAGCCATAGGCAAAGGAAAGGAATATTATTAGAAGAATCCATAACAGGGATCCTCTAGAGGAGGAGGTCAATAGACGACATCTACAAACTACATATTTTTGGTCACCATACCACTGCAAATGGTCAAAGACAACCCAAGTAAATATTTAATCCCAGGCTAGAAAAATTTGGTGGAAGACAAGAATGTATGGTGCTTCCCATGCAGCGATAGCCATATGCCCCGAAATTATCCAAGGGGCAATATGTAACAGAAGATAGTGGAACAAAGAAGCAAAGGCGTGCTCCCGAATGTAGATGAATATGAGTCTTCTGAAATGGAAAATGCTCGTTTTAGAGAGAAAGTGAAAAGAATGTCCTTGGAGCAAGAGCTAGGTATTGTGCCCAACCAAGCACTATTTTCATGGATGGAAGAAGAAGTGGTGTTCGCAAATGAAGCTCCAATGACTAGTGCCCCACAAGTACAATCAGATTACAACACAAGATCCAAAAGAAGTCTCACAAGAGAATAAGTACAACAAGCTCTACCATGACCACCACATCAACTACTATTGTAAGAAAAGTAGGCTTCATTTCCTAGCATTCAACCTACTCCACAATCGTATAATCTGTCATTGCCAGAAAAGGAGATGAAAAAGGCACCAAGCCTAGTCACAACGAAACATTTTCTTCTAAAAACAAGAGAAATACCACCATTCAATCCCAAGACCCAAGAATTCAGAATGTTCAATGTGTTGGATCAATTGAAGAAGGTTCCTACTAATGTATCTTTGTGGGTCGTCATATCTATTCCTGAATAAAAGGCATTGCTTCGGGAAGCATTGAAGAAAGAATAACAAATTTTTTAGATAGACGTGACTCCATCATGTAGCCAAAGTGGAGACAAAGGATCTACATCAATCCCTCAAGCTTCGAAAGTAGTAGTGTATGCGAATGATGTGGGCAATGCAAAAGAGAAAGGGGTAAGCAAGCCAAAACCCAAACCTTTCTTTTTAACACTTATTGTGGGAGATAACATTTTCCATAATAATATGATTGATTTAGGGGCTAGCACAACTGTCATGCTAAAACAAGTGGTTGATGCCCTGAAACTTAAGTATGAGCCCCTTGACAAAGGAATCATGCAACTAGATAGGAAGAAAGTTTTGACCATTGATCGGATAACATATCTATCTCTGACCCACTTCTCATGTCCAATCCAAATAGTCACACAAGAAATAGTACTGATAGACATTTCCCTAGTCTTCAGAATGTGTCTTTCAAGAGATTTCACTATGAAGCTTGGCAGATACTTAGCGCTTGACTAGTCCCACCTAATATTGAGAACCAAGCATGAGGTGAAGCTAAAGATTTTGTCCAAGTCTTTGCATCCCAAACACATTGTGTACAATGTAGTCCTATGCTCTGAAGCATCGCATACCTCCATCTCTCAGCAGGAGAGATATTGTGTAGAAATGTTGGAAGATGAAGATACAAACGATTGGACTCCCAAAGAAGAGGTGCTACTCATGTTGGAAGAACAAGGATAGACAACTGAGAGTGGGGGGTGAATTAGTTGTCACAAAATTTTAAACCTTTTCTAACTTATCTTAATCTCAGATCTGATGAATGAGCAATTAACACATCAGAGAGACAAAGAACACCAAGATTTTTTTTCATGGAAACCTTGTTAAGGGAAAAAACCATGTTGGATGTTAGTCCACAACATTATACTCTGCTAAAAGTATAATGAAATACAATAAGGGTAATGCACATGCATTCAGGCACACTTCCTAGAGCTCACTGCTCAATTACAAAAGAGGACTCACTGTCCAACAATAGGGTTTGGATTAAAACCATCCAAGATTTGAACTGAGAAAATAGCTTCTGCTCAAGCCTGATTATAGTTCCAATTAAGCTCAACACTTCTCCAAACTTCGCACAATCTTCTTCACACATTGCTTAGTATTGATATTCACACATACGCACATAGGAGCACATGAAGCATACTTCCTACCGGTCACACAATTGCTCTTATATATCCGCTACAGGAGGTTTCACCACAACTTTTTCGGCCAAGAAAAATAAAATATATTTGCAATGTCAACCCAGATTTTCAATTAATTTTTAATGTGCACCCACCAAGGTTAGCCACAACATAGTGGGGACCCAAATTAATATTTCCAGCACAAAAAGACTTTAATTAATTTCACCTCGAAGATCCGCAACACGCTACCACCAACATGTCGACCAAGAACAAGAAAAATTGAACATGCTCAAAAAGATCTTCAACCACAAGCACACGGATCAATGTGGACATACCACAAAAATAGAGAATGAACTAGAGACATATGAGAACACAAAGAAAGAATAGAGAAGCATCCACAACAACTAAGATAACCAGAAACACACAATCTTCATTTAGGAATACTGATAGAGACCAGCAAAACACTGTCACACAATAATTCACACAGAACTTCGCGCGGACCTCTGAAACTTCTGGTGGATGATCTAGACATACTGAACAATAAACCCTTTGATCCACACCATCTAATATTTTACGTACAGAACAAAGTGCCTTCATGACTTGCAAAGTTCCACTAGGAACCTGACACACTTTCTTTTATAATTTTCTCAATATCTTCGACATATACAATAGTAGATACACCAAATGCTAATAGTGTTGGCATCAATGATAACCACATATCAGCAACACATCCAACAATCTCCCAACAATCTCCCCCTTTGGCATTGATGGCAACACATGATGTTAAAAATACCATCAACCCAACACATTGACTTCTTTTGCACTTTTTCTGAGATGATTTGTCACGTTGCTCTTCTCACCCTAAGATATTTTTCACATTACTCTTCTCCCCCTTTGAAATCAATGGTAAAGGTAACCATGACCTTTCCATACACATGCTCTGAACCACATATATGTACATCTGACTATTCCCCCTAAGTAGGAGCCACAAAAACATCAATCTAGATCAGAATATAGCAATGAAGCTCATGGATTAATGCAAGTAAATGCATCTTTTATTTTTTATCAAGAGGGGTAATTACCCCTAGCATTCCTCTTAGATACTCAAAAGTATCCTTTGGCAATGGCTTAGTAAATATATCAGCAATTTGTTCTTTGGTAGGCACATACTCCAGTCTGACTTCTTTTTCATTCACTTTCTCCCTAAAGAAATGAAACTTGATTGATATATGTTTAGTCTTAGAGTGTAGCACTAGATTCCTTGATATATTTATTGCGCTTGAGTTGTCACAGTATATGGCAATAGGTTCTTCATATATTACTATGATATCTCTCAACATTTGTTTCATCCATATCACTTGAGTACAATTATTGGCAGCAACAATATATTTTGCTTCAGTAGTGGATAGAGAAATTGATTTTTGCTTTTTACTTAACCAGGATACTAGCTTCTTCCCTAAGAAGAAAGCACCACCACTAGTACTTTTTTTTCATCCAAATCACCAGGACAATTAGCATCAGTGTATGCATACAAAGTGAGATCATCATCCTTTGGATACCAAAGTCCAAGGTCAACTGTTCCTTTCTAGTATCTGAAGATTTTTTTAATAGCAGTCACATGTGATTCTTTTGGATCAGCTTGAAATCTAGTGAGCATGCATACAACATTCATAATATCTGGTCTACTCTGAGTCAAATAGAGTAATCCATCGATCATTGACCTATATCTGGTTTTATTTTCCTTAGGAGAGTCCCCATTTTGAGTCAACTTAAATCCAGTTACCATGGGTGTACCAACAGGTTTGGAGTCTTCCATTCCAAACTTCTTCAGCAGTTCTTTCACATATTTGGACTGAGATATGAAAATTCCCTGGTCCAATTGTGTAATTTGCAATCCTAGAAAGAAATTCATTTCACCAATCATGCTCATCTCAAATTCACTCATTTCATTAGCAAAATTCATGCATAAATTATCATCTCCACCAAAAATGATGTTATCAACAAAGACTTTTATGATTAATTCCTTATCATGATCTAATTTGAAGTATAAGTTACTATCAGCAGTGCCTTTGGTGAATCCAAGCTTCAGTACATATTTGTCCAATCTGGCGTACCAGGCTTTGGGGGCTTGTTTGAGTCCATATAGAGCTTTCTTCAATCTGCAAACCGTATATTCCCTATCTATTAGCTGAAATCCATCTGGCTATTCAATGTACACTTCTAGTTCTCCATTCAGAAATGCAAACTTTACATTCATTTGATAGAATTTATAGTTCTTATATGCAGCATAAGCAAGAAATAATCTTACTACTTCAATTCTAGCAACAGGGGAAAAGGTTTCTTCGAAATCAATAACTTCCATTTTAGAGTACCCTTTACATACCATTCTTGCCTTATTTTGGACCACTTCACCTTCCTCATTCATCTTGTTTCTAAATACCCACTTAGTATCAATCACATTTTTGTCTTTGGGCCTAGGAACCAATTTCCATGTCTCATTCTTTTCAATCTATGCTAGCTCTTCCTTCATAGCTTCCAACCAGTGTTCATCTTGACATGCTTTAGTGACATTCTTAGGTTCAATCTTGGAAATCAGACAATATTCTTTCACAATCTTTCTTCTAGTTTGCACTCCTTTGCTCTTATCTCCTATGATTTGACTTTCAGAATGATTCATCTTTACATACCTTGGAGTCTTGAGACTTTCTCAGACTTCTAAGTCTTCTTAATTTTTTTCTACCCTTGCACTTGTTTGTGCTTCCTAAATGAATTGATTTTCCAAAACAACTTATGGTTGCTTCACCAGAACATATGGAATCATCTGAAGTAGATTCGGCATTTGAGTGTTCTTCCCTTGATTTGTGTTCATCTGAATCATAGTTGCACCATCTAGATTATTTGACAGAGTCCTCGTCAACTCTGACATTTGCACTCTCAACAATCTTTCTCAGTCTTTTGTTATAGCATCGGTATTCTTTGCTCTTTTTAGAGTAACCTAGGAAGATCCCTTCATTGCTTCTAGCATCAAACTTTCCTATATCATCATCTCTCCTAATATAACATTTTCTTCCAAAGATCTTGAAATTATTAATAGTAGGCTTGTAACCGAACCATAATTCATAAGGGGTCTTACTAGAATTACCATTCACATTTACCTGATTCAAAGTGTATACATCAGTTCTTACAACTTCACTCCAGTACATCTGAGACACATTCCCTTCCAACATCATTGTTCTGGTAGCATCCAGTATTGTTCTATTCTTTCTTTTTGCAACTCCATTCTGTTGAGGGGTTCGAGGAGCAGATAACTGTCTTTTAATTCCATGTTCTTCACAATAAGAATTGAACTCTTTTGAAATGAATTCACCACCTCTATCAAATCTCATGCATTTGATTTTCAAACCTTTTTCAGTTTCTGCCATGGCCTTGAAACTTTTTAACTTGTCCAATTCTTCACACTTTTCTCTTAAAAAGGACACCCAAATCATTCTAGAGTAATCATCAATGACCAGCATAAAATACATTTCTCCATGAATACTTCTAGCTCTAGAGGGACCACAAAGATCAGTATGTAGTAGTTCCAGCACATTATTTGAATGAAAGTGTTTGCTCCAGAAGGAGACTCTAGTTTGTTTACCCATCTGACATTCTTGGCAGATTACATTAGCAGGCTTCAATAACCTAGGAAGATCTCTTACTACTTGAGTAGAACTTATCTTGATAATTTTGTCAAAGTTTACATGACACAATCTCATATGCCACAACCAAATTTCATCTACTTGAGAAATTAAAAAACTTCCACTAGCAATATTCAAGTGAAAAATATTACCTTTAGTTTGCACAACAGTAGCAATCATGTTTTGGGAACTCCCATGAATCTTGCATTTACCATTCTTGAACTACAGATCATATCCCTTGTGTACCATCTATCCAACACTTAACAAGTTATACTTTAGGCCTTCAACATAGAGAACATCATCAGTATTTTCCTTACCACTAAGGCTAATAGAACCTCTTCCACGAATCACACATGCATTGTTATCCCCAAATCTTACAACCCCACTATCATACTTCTCTAGACTCACAAACTTTCTTTTATCATAGGTCATATGATGTGAGCATCCACTATCAATGACCCACTCATCTTTCTCCTCAACTTAGGCTACAAGAGATTTCTTATCTTCAGTAGATTTAGTAGGCACATGTTTATCTTCAATGGTAGCAATGAAAGCCCAATCATCTTGATTTCCATCATCTTTATCAGACTCATCATCAGTTACTGCTTCTTTAGAAAAGTAGCATTTCTTTTGGAATCTAGGTTTTCTAGGCTTAGACCTAGGAACTCTTTCAGGACGTATTGATGCAAAATGGCCTATCTTACTGCATGAAAAACATTTAATAGGAAATACATCTTCATACTTACCTTTTCCTCTTCCTTCTTGTTTTGCAATCAGTGCTTCCAGTTCTTGTACTTCTCTTTCTTTGTATTTGAATTGTTTCAATTCTTCATCATATTTAGATACCTTTCTGGAGCTCTCTCCCAGACTATATCTTTTCCTACAACTTCCAAATACAGTAGCTTTGAATGCAGACTCATTTTATGGTGTAGATTCACCAAATTCACTTATTTCAAAAGCAGCAAGCTTTCCGATCAATGTATCTCTTGTCATATTATTTATAGACATAAATTCTTCAATAGCATGAACCCTCATTTTTTAAGGAGGCAAGGATCTGAGTATCTTAGCCACAATTTCATCCTCACTTACTTAACCACTGACACATTTAATACCTAGCACTATTTCATTTACTCTACATAAAAGAAGTGATATTTTCATCTTCACCCAACTTCATATTCTCATACTTTCCTTTTAAGCTCTGTAGCTTAGCCATCTTCACCTCTGTATCTCCTTCATACAAATTTTCCAGCTTCATCCAGATCTCATGAGTTGTCTACAAACCTATCATATTAGCCATCTCTAAATTTGTTAGAGCACTCACCAATGCTTCCATAGCTCTGGTAATGCTTTCAACATCTTTGATCTCATCAGCAGAGGAGGGACCATTCTGAGGAATAGTATATTCATCTCTTGTAATCTTCCAAACAACATCACCAATGCATTGTAGATGAAATTGCATCCTGACTTTCCACAATGAGTAGTTGGTGCCATCAAATCTAGGACTGTCCTTCTTGAATGTGTTCATCTCAGATCACCTCAAGCTATCAGACTTCTTTAGAGGAACTAGCTATGATACCAATTGTTAACAGAACAAGGACATACAACTGAGAGGGGGGGTGAATCAGTTGTCATAGAAATTTAAACCTTTTCTAACTTAACTTATCTTAATCTCAGAATTGATGAATGAACAATTAACCATAAGCAATTAACATGTCAAAGAGACAAAGAACACCAAGATTTTTTTTGTGGAAACCCTGTTAAAGGAAAAAACCATGGTGGATGTTAGTCCACAAGATTATACTCTGCTAAAAGTATAATTAAATACAATAAGGAGAATGCACATGCATTCAAGCACACTTCCTACAGCTCATTGCTTAATTACAAAAGAGGATTCACTGTCAAACAATAGGGTTTGGATTAAAACCATCCAAGATTTGAACTAAGAAAATAGCTTATGCTCAAGCCTGATTATAGTTCCAATTAAGCTCAACACTTCTCCACACTTCACACAATATTCTTCACACACTGCTCAGTAATGATATTCACACATACGCACATAGGAGAACATGAATCATACTTCCTACCAGTCACACAATCGCTCTTATATATCCGCTACAGGAGATTTCACCAAAACTTCATTGGCAAAGAAAAATAAAATATATTTGCAATGTCAGCCCATATTTTCAATTAAATTTTTAATGCACACCCACCAAGGTTGACCACAACATAGTGGGGACCCAAATTAATATTTCTAGCACAAAACAACTTTAATTAATCTCACCTCGAAGATCCACAACATGCTACCACCAACATGTCGGCCAAGAACAAGAAAAAATGAAAATGCGCAAAAGGATCTTCAACCACGAGCACACGGATCAATGTGGATGTACCAAAAAAATAGAGAATGAACTAGATACATCTGAGAACACCAAGAAACAATAGAGAAACATATGCAACAACTGAGATAACCAGAAACACACAATCTTCATTCAGGAATACTGACAGAGACCAGCAAAACACTGTCACACAATAATTCACACAGAACTTCATGCGAACCTCTAAAACTTCTGGTAGATGATCTAGACATACTCAACAATAAACCCTTTGATCCACATAATCTAATCTTTTACATACAAAATAAAGCACCTTCATGACCTGCACAGTTCCACTAGGAACCTAACACACTTTCTTTTATAATTTTCTCAATATCCTCGAGATATACAACAATAGATACACCAAATGCTAATAGTGTTGACATCAATGGCAACCACATATCAACAACACATCCACAACATCCAAAAATCTCCCAACAACTCAACCAATTCATTGACTTTGATCCATTCGACAACTTTCATGCAACAGGGCTAGGTACCTATGTGATTTTCAATGATGATTAGGTCTTTCCAAAATTAATGAAGGATCAAGAGGAATATAATGATCTAGGTGATAATCATCTATGGACCCTATATTTTGATGGCACCAAGTGTAAAGCTAGCTCTAGAGTGGGTGTCTGACTAGTATCTCCAACATGATCAGAGATCCTCAAAGGTTACCATTTTTGGTTCTCATGCTCAAACTATGACACTGAATATGAGGCCTTGGTCCATGGTCTAATTTTTGCAAAATGAATGGGTGTAAAGAGAGTACAAGATGTCAAAGATTTAGAGCTAGTGGTGAGCCAGGTCTGTGGGAAAGCGACTACAAAAAACACAAGGATTAAGTCATACAGACATCGGATTTGGGATTTAATTGAGAGCTTTGAAGCCTTCAACATACAATTTATTCCCCGATCTCAAAATAGTGTCACTAATTGGATGGCTTCTGTTGGTTCACAATTTATACCAATTTCCAATTCAACCAAGTAGAATGCAGTGCAAGTCATCATCTGACCCTCAATTCCTGACAACAATGAAAACCAGCAATTTTTTGATGATGACATTCAAATTGTTGTTTTCATATAGAAAGGAGGAATGGCTTTTGACTATTCACCACCAGGAGAAAAATTTGTCGAAGAGTAGGTCATCCAGTTGAAAGGGAACAAACTACCTCGAGGATTAATTTCCCTTGAGAATCTCTTTGATTGTGAAGATGTGAGAAATGACAAGAAAAGGTTCATTGTGGATGCTAGGGACTACAAAGAGCTTGATGTCATAAGCGATAGAAAGTTAAAATTTGGAAGGGGATTTCCCCACAAGGACAAGAAAAGACTAAAGGATCTATGTTTCAAATATGGTGGAGTTATTTCCTATACCTATGATGATCTTAGAGGGTATGACCCAGGCATAGTTCAACATACCATTGACTTGGAGGAAGGATCTAAACCTGTTTAACAAAAGAAAAGGCCAATCAATCCAAAAGTTGAGGCATTGATGGCGCAGGAGTTCACCAAATTGGTAGAGTCAAGAATCATATATTTGATCAAACATTCCACTTGGGTGTCAAATCTGGTACCCGTCCAAAAAAAGAATGGAGATATTAGGCTTTGTGTTGGTTTTAAGATTTGAATAAAGCCTCGATAAAAGACCATCACCCCTTGCCATTAATGGAGCAGATCCTGCAAACTATAGCCAGATTAGAGATGTTTTCATTGTTGGATGGTTTCTTAGGCTATAAACAAAAATATGTAAAGGAAGCCAACCAACATAAGACAAAATTTACCACTAAGTGGGGAATGTTTGTGTACTCAAAAATTTTGTTCAGACTTTCAAATGCTAGTGTGACTTTTCAACGAGAAATGTATATAAATTTCAAGGGATTCATCAACTTGATTATCTTAATATATTTGGATGACCTAACTGTCTTTTCAAAGTCAAAAGATGATCACTTCGATCATCTAGACAAGGTTTTCCAGAAATTCCAACAATTCAAGATTTCTTTGAATCCCAAGAAATGTGTTTTTGGAGTACCCTAAGGAAAGTTACTTGGCTTTGTAGTATCTAAGGAGGGAATATCAATAGACCCCAAAAGGGTTAGATCTATAATGGAATTATGCCTACCAGTGAACCAAAAGGGACTACAATCCTTTTTGGGGAAGATCAATTTCATCAATAGATTCATATTAGATTTCATAGGCATTGTGAGACTAATTACACTAATTCTTAAGAAAAACCTGATTTTCATATGGACCCCCAAAGGAAAAGTAGCTAAAGATAGCCATCTTTGCATCCTCGGTATTGGTTAACCTGGATTTGTCCAAAGACTTTCTACTCTATGTGTATAGTGGCCAGCATAGCATAGCTTCGGTGCTCACTCAAAAGTGTGAGGATAATGGAGAGCATCCTATAGCATTCCACTAAAGGACCCTCAAAGGTTATTAAGCCACATAATTTTGTAGAAAAGAAAGTTTTTTCCATTGTTAAAAGCTTAAAGAAGTTCTAACACTTAGTGTCAGCTAATAAGATCACTATTCTCGTTGTGCATCCCAGTGTGTGGGAATATATCACAGAAGGTGAGATAACATAAAAGAGGGAAAATTGGATCACCAAGATCCTAGAGTATGATGTGGACATTAGACCAACCAAGCTAGTTCGGGGAAGAGGTCTGTTTGAATGTATTGCATGGGAATCAAGTCCTATAGCCGAAAAAGAGATCTATCAGGTGTACTTGAACCAATTTGAGTCCAACAAATCTTGGTTGGTTGATCAGACATAGATTATGCAAAAGGGGTACTACCTGACTAGCCTTCCATTCCATAAAAGGTGATACTATCGATTTCAAGGCAGTAGGTATGTGTTAATTGATGGTGTATTATTCAAGAGAAATTATGATGGTGTATTGCTTTGATGCTTAGACAAGTTGGAGGCGGAAAGATTTCTCAATGAATTCCATCATAGTCTTGAGGGTGGACATTTTTCTACCAAGACTACCATGTTAAAGATAATGCAAGTAGGATATTATTAGCCCTCTATGTTTTCTGAAGCACATCATTTGGTGCAAAACTATACCCAGTGCCAATTTTTGTTGGAAAAAGAAAGAATGTTGCTTTTCCCTTGAGCCCACTTATAATCGAGGAACCCTTTGCTTAGTGGGGTTTGGATTTTATCGAAATGATAAATCCTATTTCCAGTGCTAGACACAAGTGGATCCTCATGGTGACTAACTGCTTCACAAGGTGGATAGAGGCTGTAGCCCTAAAAAATACCACAGAGGGGGAAACTATTAATTTCTTAGAAGAGCTAGTAGCCAGATTTGGCCCATCCAAGACCATCATATCTGACAATTCCCAAGATTTTGTTAGATCAAGGATGTCATATTTTGCTATCAGAGATGGAATTTTCCTCAAAAAATCATTGAATTACTACGCGCAAGAAAATGGGTTAGTAGAGTCAACCAACAAAAACCTAATTAGGTTAATCAAGTGCATTAGGTCGGAATGACAAAGGGATTGGCACAATCATCTATGAGCTGCTCTATGGGTGGACTAGATTACTCCCAAGAAAATTACAAAGCCCTCCCCTTATGAACTGGTGTACGAAAAAGAGGTAGTGTTATCCATTTCCATAGAAATTCATGCCTTACAACTACTAAAAGCCCTAGAAATTGAAGAAAGTGATAGAATGAAGGTACGACTGGTAGAATTCCTCAAACTAGAGGAAGATAGAGAAAAATCTTATGAAGCCATGATCAATCATCAACAGACAGTAAAGCGATGGCTCGACAAAAAGACCCTAACCCATAATTCAAAGAGGGGAGCCTAGTTCTAAAGTACAATGAATGTATTACAAAACCAGGGCAACACACAAAATTTTAAGTGTTATGGAAGGGACTCTTCTAAATCAATGCGTGCAAGGAAAATAATGCATATGAACTTGAAGATGGTTGATCCCACAATAGTGGTTTACAATTTTTGGCCAAACTCGACACTGAAATTATTATTTTTAACTAAATCTTCAGATTCGGGCACCTATAGTGGCTAAACCGTGAGGAATTTGAAGATGATGCAAAATAGAGTCTCATCATATTTTTTCTGTAGATTCTAAAAATATTTTTTTCAATTTTTTTGGAATCAGATTGCACTTCTTTTTCCATCTCCCACGAAAACTGGTTTTTTTCAAAATATAACATTTTTAAAAAATGACGTACACCGTATAACGCATAAATTTTTTTCCATGAAGGATAAAATTCTAATTCTTTCGAATTTAGATTTGTAACTCGATATCTAGTGCTTCCACTTGGTTAGATATTTTTTATTGAATATTTTTTCTTTAATCAAGTTTCAAAGTCAAACCAATTACAATTCAAACATAGTGATACCGTATAACGCGTAACATTTTTTATATATATCAAAATTCAATTTTATTTTTTTTGTTGGATCAAGGACTTCAATATCTGGTGCACTCATATTTTTCAAAAAAATATTTGATAATCTACTATTTTTCCACATGTGCAGAACAAAGACCTTCATTTTTGGTGAAGAACCTATGTTTAATAAAATTAAAAAAACAAATACATAATAAAACCAAAACATATTAAAATTATATTTGTTGGATAGATCATTCCAAGGACTATTTGATTCCAAAAGGGTTTCTAAAGAATTCTCCATTTTCATCCTCAACCCGAGCTCTGAAGTGTAAAAAAATAGACTTTTTTTGTGTCTCAGGAGGGGATGAGGGGCAAGGGGGGTTTGAGCGAACCCCTTTAAGGGGGTTTGCTCGAACCCCCTTTGCTATGCATTTGTTTTGTTTTTTGGCGGCAAAAATTTCAAGGTGTTCAATCGAACCCTGGTTCGAGCAAGCCCCTAATGGGTTCACTCGAATCAGTAGGTTCGTGCGAACCCCCAAAATCACTTTTTTTCCTTCGGGGTCATTTTTTGTGAGTTTTTCTTCCTCACTTGAATTGTAAACCACTATTGTGGCTTCACCCAGATATGGAAGACAACACTTTAGATATACTAGTGAGCGGTATTTATCTAAATTTATTCCATTAAAATATGGAGTTCTTTAAAAAATTTAGCAGTTATGTACCATATGTAAAAACTTTTGTAAATATGTTTTAAATTTTGAGAATAAGCCATTCGAGAATATCATAGAAGAAGAGAAAATTTTGTATTATATTATATTCGTCAAAAAATTACAATGTAATACAAATCCCGAGGCTTGGATTTAAACATGAGGCTCTCTTGGCCAATCCCAAAAAGTTACAAAGCCAAAAGATGCAAAAGTTAGGCAACATGCAAAAAATAGTAAAAAAAGCCTCTAGTCATTGTCTAGGAAGCCAAAAGGGCTTCTTATCAGGTTCTTCTTCTTCTTCTTCTTGTCTGTTAGGGCACAAACAGGGGTTGAACACATACCACACATGGGCTCCACATGACATAGACCAAAGGCCTATTTTCCACAGATCTACACTAGAAAATCGAAGTGATTCCTCTAGGAGAGCCTTGGAACATGCTCCACGCTATACTCTTGCAACAGATAGGTGGCTGTTGGTTGAGAAGAGTAGCGGTGCGTCTCAAGGTCCATGGTGCAAAAGTCAGAAAGGAAGGTACACTTGGGTACATCTGTCCCAAAGTCCATATTCCTATGGAGATCCATGGTGCTCAAGATACCAATTTTAAGGATAGCCACTTGCACTATCTCGCCACACCCTTTCATCAATGCAACGTCAACAAACTAGTGGTACAATTCAATTATCATGGGTTTGGCCATGAAGCGAGAAAGGACGTTGTAGTTTCTCTAGATCTCATTCTCATCATTAATGAAGTCCTAGCCAACTACCCACCTGAATGCAACCAAGGAAAGGAAATCACACTTATTCACCAGGCGCTTAATTTGGTCACTAGTGACCTCTCCCAAAAAGCAGTATTATGGCCTCTGTGGGAGGAGCTAAATAAGAGTGCTTAAGCTAGCATAAATTTTGAGAGAGTAGAAAATTGTGGCAGAATGGGAGAGAAAAAAGCTTGCTAAACTTAAGAGGCTATATTTTCAAATGAATATTGCATAAGATGGCATAGCTATATATAGAAAAGATGAGCTAGTGAACTCAACTAACGTAAGGTCTAATTTTAGCCCGATGACAACGGGAAAATATCAAAGCAAAATGGAGAAAGGCAGATAAATCATATGGAGGATCTGACAGAATGTCGTGAGAAATAAATTTGGGTGTTGGGAGTAAATGCTCTTGTATGTTGATTGTTGACATGTGTCCTTTGCCATCTTTAGCACTAGCTAGCTTACTAATGAGAAAAGACATGGATTAACATGCTAAGCTCTGAAAAATTAATGGTCATGTCTTTTCAAGGGTACCTTGCACCACTTCAACATGTTTCACATAGAAAAAAGCATGTGCTTCAATGTAATGAGTTTATTTGTAAAAGAGGTGGCAGGGACAATGCACTAATTCCATTCTCGCACTGTTCTCGGCATCCCAAGGCATACGGATCTCAAATACACATGTATCACCTCGGTGGCAACATTTAATGGACCAACAGTAATGACATATCCTTAACTACATGTACAAGTAGGGAAATTAATTTCCCTCAAAAGTAGGTTTTTCTAGAGAAGCAAAAGGAAAGTGGTCATTTTTCGTTAAGAAAATTCTATACAAATCCCTGATATAGCCATGGTGAAACCATCAACCTCTGGTAGAAATGCTATAATTTCAAGAAAAATACTTGGTTACACCGATATTGTTGGGCAGAACTCATTCACCAATGCCCCAACACTTGAGGAGCGACCTTTCAAATTTTGTAAAAAGGTGCTACATGATAGATGCATCCAAAGAGAGGTGGTGTAGGATATCACTGATAATGTTTTTGACCCCAAGTTATTAGCTAACCCTAAAATTTTTAGGGAGGGTGCATTTCAAAGAATGGTGGAGCATGAACTATCAGAGGGTTTTGCATTTCAGCTCTAGAATTATGCTATGCCATAGTTCATACTTCTTGTTGTACATCCATGCCCAGAGCTGGTCAATGCATGTGTTAAAAGATTCAATAAAACAATAAAATCCATTGAGGGTAGCAGGGTCAAAGTTACTATTTCTGTAGGAGCCATACGAGATATGTTGTGTATCCCTAGAACCTAGGGTGCTAAACATTTTGATGAAGAAAATATGGAAATCTTTGGGGAAGAAATGGTCAGGGAAATAAATATTTGTGAGGATGAAGCAAAGGAATGACCAGAGAGAGGTCATATCATCTTTCCTCTTTCACACATGAAATTCAAGAAGGACACACAGTCTGTGTTCTCGATGTTGGCCTAGGTTTTTGGCATTGACAACGATTAGGAGGTCAATCCTTTTTAGTTGGGTCTAGATTTTGTGCTAAAAAGGGAAAGGAACTAGAGGTACTATGATTTTGTTGAGGTGATAGCCAGAAACATGTTAGAACAACTAAAGAATTATAATACTGAGTCTAAATTTAGGTATTCTTCTTTCTTGGCTCATTTAATTTTGCATCAGAACTCTAAGTGGCTGGAGAGAAATATACTAGTGTCTAAGATGGATGTAAGGGGCTATCTCTAGCCAATTTCTATGTGGACCCATGTGCTTTCAAAAATAGGGGATTATTACTAGTTTGTAGATCATTTTCTAAGGCCAATGCTTCAAGATCTATTGCCACACCCTATTGGTCATTTCTCTCCTGAGGTCATACAATGGATAGAAGATCTGCCGACCCTAATGGATTATTTCCTGGGCGAGGATTTCACATTTATCAAATTTCATGGTTTTTCTAGGGAGCCTTTCCGACTCCACATATCTGTAACAGATAGAGTTTTTGCATTGGAGGCATGTCATCAGGTAACCATTGTCGACAATGTCTATAGTGCCAGATGAAACAAAGCAAAGATATATCCACTTCCCCTCTGAATTGCTAACAATCATGTAACAATGAGCAAGTGGAAGGTTGAGGGCGAGCTCACTAATCTATTGGAAGCCTTAGGCTTATGATCTCTCATTTGTGATAAGTGGGACTATAACTCGATAAAGAACTTCAGTTTCAAGCATGAGAGTTAGGAATATTTTGAGAGGAGGAATCTGACTCAAGAAAGGTCAGAGGTATACATTGACTTGGCTCACATTCCACTCAAGCGACCAAAATGGCTAAGTTTATATGAGCCATTGGTAGAGTATCAGAGGAATGTCCTAATGGGAAAATCCCTCAATGTATGCAGTTGAAGTGCAAGGGATGGTCAGAATGGAAAAAGGTAGACTTCTAGAGATTCTGACAAGAGATGAGATGTCTAGATGCCCCATTCGCTAACTTTCAACCACATGATGAGGAGTTCGAGGACATTTATGATCAAGAGGTCGACTCTAATAATAGTAATCCAGAGACTAGCCATGAAATTGACGAGGAGCAAGTTTTGCATCAGGCTTCTTGACCTCAGGAATCCAACAGTTAGAGAGACTCGAGGTGAAGGGAATTGCAAGCCACATCCTACCCCAGTGCTAGAAATAAAGGAAAAAGGACCCAACGGTCCCCAAGAGGGTTTTGGTCATGCAAAAAGAAGAGGGATCCAAGATTTAAGTGCACTTGACGCACCGGCCCAAGTAGAAGAAGAAGCGAAGTCTGCCCTACAAAATGTTCCAACCACTATGGCTCAGATAAGTTTTACTCCCTCTCTTCTTCATGATTTTGCATCTTTGGTTACTCCTTTGTCTCCTCCCATGGAAAGGAATCCTCCATCCTCATACTGTGAGAAAATAATTTTGAATACCCCCTACCACTTTTAACAAATCTTCTAAAGCTACCCCGTGCACCGAACAAGCATCATCCGCTTCAGCTACTATTGATTCTTTAATCACCTTGTCAAGGGCCCACATTGAAATAGGAAAAATGTCCATGTTACCCATCACTCCTGACCCATCCGCTTCTAGAAAGGAACCTCTCCTTCATCCCAGTTCTCTTTTCACCTTGACTGGTCTTTCCCCTACCCAATCTCAATTTGGTATCCTACCTTTTTCCATGATAACACTCCCTTTTTCATCCCCGCATGCTGATACATCTGAAACTTCCCCCTTTTTCACCCTTTTTGGACTCCCTCCTAGTGCTTCCATTCCAACATAGAGCATTGATGTCCCTTAGAGTCTCCAAGACCATTTCAATATGACCAAGTAGGCGTGATAGGCCAGGAAGCAAAAACTATTGTTAAAAAATGCCAACTTTCCCACCACCAAGAAGATTGAAGCTTGCTTCAATGAAGAGTGGAAGTCTCTACTAATCACTACCATGTAGTTGCTCGTTTCCAAGCTCAAAGGACAGATGTAGATGGAGGACTATGAAATCAGAGCCATGGGCCTAGATTTGAACAAAACTCACCCGCGTGACAAAGTGGTCCTAGCTAAGGCCACCCAGAAGGTGCTATATGCAGACTACGAGAGGTTGGGCAAAAAATTGAAGAAGCGTGAAGTAGAATTGATAAATGTGAAGGAAACAGTGAACAAGTTGTAGAACAAGATCCAAGCCAGAGATGTTGAGATGGCTTCTGTGAGGAAAATTCAAGGTCAGTAAGGGGAAACATCTAAGTTGCTTGCAGAAGCTCAGAGTGAACATGTTTAGCTTCATTCTAAAATTGAAAAATTGAAAAGTGAGTTGGCTACTGAGTGCCAAATGAATGTAGAGCACCAACACACTTAGGAAAGTATGAAAAGAGAGCCAAATGGTATTTGATCTCAAAATTTTGACAATCTTCAGAAGGCTTGTGCGAAAGTAGAAGAGTCAAAATAGGAGATCAAAAGGCTGAGATCAAAAGGTTGAGCTCAGAATTGAAAAATTTCCTAAGAGAAAGAAGTCAAATGGAGGAAAGCACAAGAGCAAGAGAATCTTAGTTTAACCAGGAGCTAGCTATTGCATGAGGAACTGAAACCCTCTTGATAATGAAGAAGTTGATATCCAAACATTGGGAGTGGATCACAGTTGTTGTTTCCATTCTTTGGCCCGCTTTACAATTCTTAAGAGATGTTCGGGAATTGAATGTTAAGGTTGGCACAATGGCTGATCACTTTATGCAAACATGCTCACCCCGACTAGCAGAATCACAAAGCTTAATTTCCAAGTTGTGCGTAGCCACTGATAAGTCCCTAAAAATTGCAAGGATTCCCAACCAAAGGTTTGCCTCCATCAAAGAAAATGAGATCATCAATTGGTACAAGGTAACTAAAAGCAAAATGAAAGGAGTGTCAAATAGTGTTGAACAAGCAAGTCAATGAAATCAAGAAGGATTTCAACATCCTAGTTGACTTTGGGCTTCCCCCTCTTCTTTTGTTAGATGGAGATGTGCTGACAATTGAGCAAGTAACAGATGTGATCCAACGCAAGGTCCAAAATTCTACAGAGCTCCGGGGTTCAAGTGCAACACCCACAGTTGATGATATTGAGCACAAGATTTTTCCTCTTTCTTGACTCTACTATCATCTAGAGTGGTTTCTTCTAGGTGGGGATTTATTTCTTTCAAAGAATTTTTCAAACTAGAGCAAGCATATAGGAAGATTTGTACTCTCATCTGACTGACTAATGCAAATTGGGAAGCGTAACATTCCACTATCCTCAAACTCCAAGAATTACTAGAGGCCTAGGTTCTTGCCTCTACAAGCAAAGACCCCCTATGAGTCACTAGAACTATAAAGCATTTTTTCCGTGATCATTTTGATTTTCATCTAGTATGATTTCAATTTCAGATGTGCCTGTCCTCAAGTAAAGTTATCAAAAAGGTGCACAATACGCCACGTGGTGGTTTTGTAGCTTTCATTTTCTCCCTTCCTTTTGGGAGAGAGTCGGGACACATGTCAACTTATTGGAGATTTTCCCAAGGAGCTATATTCATGAGCTCGAAAGTTTCTATCTATTTGACACATCATCTCTTTGTTGCGGGCAGATTGTGCTTCTTATGAAGTGATTTCTTTTGGGAGTTTGTCGAAGCTTGCTGGCCTTTTTCTTTTCTTGGTTTTTGGGATGGAAGCTGTGAGTTGGTGCTGCTAGATGATGTGATTGGTCAAATTGACCTTTTTCTAGGTTGTTTTCAAGGATTCAACTGTTTACAGGAAACTATCTTTGTTAAATATCTAAAGAGCATAAATGTAGCAATTGAGAATTGATGAGAAAAGATTGTTGTGACCTAACTAAAGATCTATGATCATATCATGTGCTATCAAATGCCAACATCTAGTAGCAATTACTTTTGTGTTGTGGTAGTGGTTTCCTCTTTCTACAGCTATAAAAGAGAGGTAGCAATAGAGGAAAGGGTTGGATTCCAAGTTTCAGTTTCCTTTGCTGAAGAAAATTTTATTTAGTTTTCTTAGGATATAGAACTATTTTCAGGAGTAAAAGTTGTAGAACTACTTTTCTCTAGCATGTTATATCTTTTAAAGCTCAAACTATTGTTAGATTGGCATCCGACCTCTATTTTAAAGTTTATTTGATATTTAAAGCACAAATTATTGAGAAGAAATCTTTGAGATTGTGCATGTATGGTTTTTATCAAGCTTTCTTTCTTTATGCTTTCATTTTGAATGAAACACTGTGTCAAGCTGAATTTGAATAGTTTAAGTGGTTGATTTCCATGTTGTATGCTTATATGGTAGAGGAATAACTTGTGAAAACTGGATTATGTCAGTGGACTTCTCTTTTTTTCTGAATGGTTATTGTTTTGTTATATTATGTTGTATCAGGAGAGAGAGTTTATGTAATTTTTGAATTTTTTTCTGTCACCCTTAGAAATATTTATGTTTGATCAGACCTTAATGAACATTAACTACAAAAATATTTGAAAGCCTACAAGTTGTGCTTGTTGTTAGTCTTTGTTGTTCGTTCTCTTTCCAACAATGAAGCCTAGTTGTGGCATTTTGTGTCTAATTATATAACTCATAGGAATGATTGGGTTTGAAATGTTGTAAAAGCGTTGGTGCATCACCATTTTTATGTTTTATGTTTACATTTCCTTCTACCCTTTTGTCCAAAGCCCAAAGAAGAGTCAAATTTCTATAAAAATCCCGGAGGTCTTCAGTGAGGCACAAATTAGTCCCCACTCACTGAATTTCCCATAAGACTATTGGAGAGGCACAAGCTTTGATGATCAACAATATCCATTACCACACATTTGGCTGACACTAAGAAGATTATGTTTTAGACCTTCAACATAAAGCACATATTTAGTTTTGTTCTTCCCATCTATGCTCAGAATTCCTTTACCATGAATTTTAACAGCAATATTATCACCTAGGCTTACTGAATCTCTTTTTCTCATTTCAATTTTAATGAATTTCTTTTTATATCCAGTTATGTGCTTGGAGCAGCCACTATCAATTATCCATAGATCTTGTTCCTTTTCATGCAATGTTGTTTGAGCAATCATAGACTAAGCAGAATTCTGCTAAATTTCTCCTTTTGTACCTTCTTAGGTTTATTTTTGATATTTTCTTCATTTTTCTCAAGGACCTCAGTTTTCTTTTCATCTTTGGGAGGTGTTTTTTTCTTCTTCTCAAAATGATCATTTGGTCTTGCAAATTTTTCTCCACAATTTCTAGCTATATGACCGAAATTATTGCAATTGAAACACACTACATTCATATCAATTAAAGGAGCGAATGGATTTTTACTTATGAAATTTGTATTTCTCTTTGGAATGACTTTACACTCTCTAGCCCTATGACCAAAATTGTTACATGTATAGCAATAACCATTAAAATATCTTTCTTGTATAATGGTTACATGTATGAAAGTTTAGCTATCATGGTTCTTTCTTCTGCTCTGAATCTTTCATAGAGCTTTGCAGAAGCATCAATAAATGAACTTTTTCCTTTTTCAAGTCCTAAGCCTGATTTCTCTTTATTAGCTGGCTTTTGGTTACTTAGCATTTCATCTAGAATATTAGCACCACCTTTTAACTTCAAACCTTTATTGATATGCTCATTAGCTTTCTCCAATTATTTTCTTAAGGAAACTATTTTTGTCTCAAGTTTCGAGCATCTATCAATCTCTTATTGCAATTTAAATTTCATAATATCTTCAACTCTTTTGAGTTCTTCTACATGAACTTTTATACCAACTATCACCTTATTAGATTCCTCAAGTCTTGAGTTACTCTAGTGTTAGCCTCCTTTTGAGAATTCTTTTTCAGATTCTTGTTTTCCTTCTTAAGATCATCATATTTATCTCTTAACTGATCAAGGTCTTCAAGAGCACTGATTAATTCTCCTTCAAGATCAACAACTGCCTCCTCTTCTTCTTCAAGTGAATCTTCAATTTGTGCATCTTCCCAATCCTTAGTTTCTTTAGCCATAAATAGAAGACCTCTTCTATCTTCTCTCATTACAAGAGTGTGATCTTGATCCTCTTCTGAACTATCACTAGCATCAGATGCTTCACATTCTTCATTGATGTATAGACTCTTCTTCTTTCCAAAGTTATTTCTTTTAGGGTAAAACTCTTTCTTCTTTCTACTATAAACTTCTTGCTTAGAACTGTCTTCTTTTACCATATGGGAACTTTGAGGCAATGTGACCAATTCTGCCATAGTTAAAACACTTGAAAGGGAGCTTACCTTTATAATTGTTGGATCCTCTCCCTAGCCTTCTTATGAATTTTTCTTATTCCTTGTCAGTTTCTTCATGATCAGATGCAATAACAACAACTTTTTCTTTCTTATCAGCTTCATCTTTTTCTTTCTCATCAATCTTAAATGAAAATTCCCTTCTAGAAGACCCAACACCTGGCATTCTCATCTCATAAGCAATAAATATACCATGTAACTCATCTAGAATGAGTTTATCAATTTATCTTCCTTCTTCAATAGTAGAAATTTTGGCATCATATTTAGTTGTCACAGACCTAAGAACTTTCAGCACAACATCTTCTTTTAGATCTACACCATGATATCCCTTAATAGCATTCACTATATCATTAACTCTCAAAAGATAATCTGTAATTTTTTCTTCTTCAGTCATTTGCAAACTTTCAAATCTAGCTCTTAGTATTTGTAGGCTTCCTAGCTTCACCTTGGAATCTCTTTCATAAATCTTATTCAGTTTTTCCCATACATCCTAAGCAGTTTCATAGTGCATAACCTTGCTATGCACAAAATCAAACAAGTTGTTCATAATAGCAAACCAAGCTTTCTCATTATTCTCACAGTCATTCTTTGTTGTAGCATCAGTAGGAGGAGCAATAGGAGGAACATATTTGGTCTTAATTGACATCTAAACATCAAGAACAAGAGAACCTAAGTATCCTTTCATCAGAGAGCTACACTTAGCATTTTTTGTTCCATCGAATCTAGGTGGCTTGCTTGAACCTTCTTGACATGCCATTGTGTTTGTTTATCCAATATCTACCCGAGCTAATTAAGCTTCTCCTAGGGAACCTAGGGCTCTAATACCAATTGTTAGAACACAGTGATCTACTAAGAGGGTGATGAATCAATAGATATTAAAACTTATAGTTCTTAAAAATACTTTTGCAGATTCAATCTTAAACTCAAATGTGCAGATTGAAATACTAATAGCTATGATAACCACAAGCATAAGAGAGATCAACACATAACACCAGATATACATGGAAAATATAAGATGGGAAAAACCATGGTGAGAAATGCTACTAGGATCTACTATCCTAATCTAGCCTCACAAGCATCAAAGTTTAGTTACAAGTTTTAAGGGCTACAATCCCAAGGAAGCTTCAACTCCCTATTTTAGGAGAAAAAACTTCAAGGATGCTACAACACCCTGATCTGAGCTACAACTTAGTGTAGATGGAGGCTACAACCTCTTACAAAATCACAAGTTCAAATGCACATATAAGTGGTTCTACATAAACCTGAGATGCATCAAAACATGCAATACAATGTTGCAGTTATTGCAACTTATACTGTATTGTTGTAGCTACACTCTCAACAACACATGCTTCTATTATGCTCCCTTTCTCTACTTTGCACTCTCTTCTCTATTTTACACTTGCTGCTCTATAACCTTCTCAGTTGTACTTCTCTCTTCTCAACACATAGTGCACTTACAGAAATATCCCTCTCCTTCTACAACACAATCCAATTCACTGACAATGCCTGATTATCTTTTTTTTTCACCAATGTGCAATTACTACCTTGAGATCCACTTCATCATCAAGATCAACCTTAGCATCGTGTTAGGGTTTCCCTTACTCATTAGCTTCACCGACAAGTTGCCAGTTCATCAAGCCACACACCATCATTAAGATATCTAATAATTTTTATCAAATTTCACCATACCCTGCATCGACCCATACAACATTAAATTCAATTTCAAATAATTTTTCTTTGTTCTCCCTGTCAAATCCTAAAATATGATTGTGCATTTAATTCTCTCTTTTGATCCTTCTATTTTATTTTGATCTCAATCACATCTGCAATCTGTTTCACCACCTATAAGATCAAATCTTCATTCAACTGGTCATTGGGTGAAGTTGAACCAATTAACTCTCTGCTCTGTGTTAGTTTCCAGTTAAAACCTTGTTCACACAGACTTACTCATTTGAGATCATTTCTTTTAAATTTGGATCATCGATCTTCTCCTTTCACTCCCTGACCCTGTGATCCTCATATACTATCATGTCTTTAAATCACAGCCTTTCGATGAATGGTCTTCAAATGAGTAGGGAGAAATCATATTTTTTTAACTTTGGTGCATCACCTTTATTTCATTTTTTCCTCCTCTCTTTTCTTTTGGAAGATTCAAGAGTAGGATCAAGTTTTAGTTGTAGGTATTCAGTATTGAGTCGGATCAATACTTTGCACTTAATTTAGAATGGGAACCAACCCTTTATTTGGAGGTTTGGCTTCATTCTGCAAGGTTCCACACCTTGGAGCCATTTCCATGTTTTCACCAAGTAGTTGAGTTCATAATTCAACAAAGGGTGTAGTTCAAATTGATAACACTTGCATTCCCCAACTTTAACATAAATTACAAAAGAATTTTTGAAGAATTGTTATGAATCTCTTGATGAGCTTGATGTGACATGACTATTGAATCCCATCTTCCATGAATTTCATTTCATCGAATAATATCAATCTCATGAATCCCTAAAAGAAATAGATGATGTTGGATGTTTGACAAAGACTGCTTAAGCCCAAAAATAAATTACTAGTATATATATATTAAAAAAATATATTTAAAGAATGCCAAGATATATAAATTCAGAGCTACTAATTTATTTAAATGTTAATTTATTTACTACATAGACATAAAATTTATGTGCTACTTAATTTAGAAATATTATACATTTATTATTAAATAATAATATTTTGATGAGTAAATGGTTTTCAAATTTAAGATAGAAGGTAAGAGTAATTTTAACACACTCACACCATTGCACTCCATCTCTTGTTGTCATTATAGAATACCTCTTGTCATTAATTAAGTATTCACTTTATTTATCTTCAAATTATTTTATTTTCATTGAATAAGCAAAATGAGGGCCTAGTAGTTGAACACCCTAACTTTTTGACTCTCAAAATCAGACATGGTAATTTCATATCACTACCAATTTTCTTGCAATTGCTAATTTGGTAAGGCCCTTGCTTATAACTAAGGTTTTAGATCCACATTATCAAATATGATGTCGCATTAACATGCTTTATGTTGAAGTTTCTATAAAGGCCTCAAAAAAAGGTGGATTGGTGGTTGTGCATTAATTCATGTTTTGCTGGTAAATCAATGGAACATTACATGATTTCTTGTTTTTCAAATCTAAAGAATACATATCATTCAATCAAATGAGTACTCATTATCAATACTAACAACTCTAGAATAAACTTATTAGTACTATACAAAAAGATATTAAACATTAAATCAATGATTACTATTGAAACATGTTCAATTATAAAAGGTCACCTCCCCTAATAAAGGTCCTCTCCCTCGATAAATGACAATGAAGGCCATTAATTCTAAATAAAAATGAAAATGACGACGTGTTAACTTTGTGAGCATGTAGCGATCGCATGAAATATTGTAGGACCTTCATTTTTTTTTGAAATGTGGATTGACCTCTTATCTATCTATAACTAAGGTTTGGAGGCGTGACTCATCATGCAATTTGCCACATCAACACAACTACTAATAAGTGTCCAAAATTTGACTTTGTAAAGATTCGACCAAAACTTAATTATGGTACCCCTTGTAGTTGAACAAAAAATATCATTTATTTTTCTTGTAGAATGTCACATTCTTATTGAAAATACAACTTATATGCAATTTAAATGGACCAAATACCTATTAGTAACCATAAATCTTTGTTATCTCTAGCTTTTATATTTAGCACAAATAGACCAATAGTTGAACAGAAAAAACCATTTGTTGTTATAAAAACAACACATAATTATTTAAAATACAACTTATATCGAACAAAAATGGACCATACTTGAACACTAATTTTTTTGAGAATCTTTCACATTTCATGGATCAATACAAGGTATTTATTGTGCTCATCTTTTATATTTGTAATAGGACAAACTATTAATATAAAATATTCTAATACGTGTTCATTGCTACTCTAATAGTTTTACACATAAGAACAATATTTTTCACTATGATAACAATACTTGTTCAAATGAGTGTCTTATTTTATTAAATGAGCATTTTATTTTATAACTACACTTTAGTGGATAGTTATGATATTTTATTTGAAGCAAAGTTATCTATTTCACTTCTTCATGAATGCATTTTTGTTTTTTTATGTAACATTCATAGGTTCATTTGTTCAAGTATGGGTCCATCTTGACGAACGTTTAATTATTTTTTTATTTACATATGAACTATTTATTTACGAAATATAGTATAAATATATGATAAGACTGAATATTATAAACACAAATGTCATATCCCCTAAAAGTAGAGCAATAAATATAGAGCCTCACAATTTTTGGGGAACCTGGCCCACATCCAGTGAGTGACCCAAGACATTTATGTGGACACGGCTCTTTCACAGTCTTCTGTCTGTTCTTCCTTTTCACGGTCTGAAGATGACCACGTTTTAACACGGCTGGTTGCCACTGTCGCCTGTTCATACCGCAGGAAACCTGAGTTGACTGAGCAACATAAATAATTTGTATTCCACACTAATTATTACGCGGTTAAAGAGACTACCTCTCGATTCCAATCACTTCGGAATACAATAAACATAATTGCAGCCGTCTGAACTGCAATCCCACACATCATTCCTATCCAAATACCCTGCCATATTTCATAAATAGCCTTAAATCCAACAGACAGAACGGCCTTTTTTTTTCCCTTCAAAGTGTTTCTTTTTAGTCACTTTCGTGTGTGGGCAATAATATAAATTTCAAAGTTCTGTAACTCACCATTACGTCCAAATGAAACGCATAACCGAGAAGAACTCCAAGTGGCACTCCAATTACAAAATACGATATGACGTTCACATAGGCTATTATATATTGTTTTCCCGTTCCAATCGCCACACCTGAAAACAACACAGAGGATTTACTGGCTGAATCAAACACTATTACTTTCAAAAATATACTAACTCGTTATTAAAGCTTGTGTACCTGAGAGAACTTGCTGCACACTGTTGAGAAGAATTGTGAATGCTAATAAGAGTGCCAGTTTGGAAACGGTTTGCTGGATGGCAGCACTTTGTGTGAATAAAGAAGCAAAACTATTCCGGAATATAATAAAAAGGACGAAAATTACAGTCCCTATCACAAGAGAAGTTGTTGCTGAGACAACTGCGGAAAATTCGGCTGCTTTGCCGTTTCCAGCTCCAAGCTCATTTGACACCCTCACGCTGAATTATATTTTCATAAGATTGGAAAATCAATAGTTAGTTGAGAGACTAATTTATATTTTCAGAGACGGCAGCAAATAAGGTGCGCACTAAGATTGCTTAGATATATTTGCACTTACCTGGTGCCATTAAAAAAGGCTATGGGTATCTGAAACTCCCATGCATTAATAGTCATGCTGAAAACAGAAATCATGTTAAGTATATTTTGTTAGCAGTGTTTCAAATCATAATGTTCTTCTGGATCAACCAAGCAGTTGGTCCTGTTAGTATAGTGGGGTAATAGACCATGCAACATTGTCCTAAACCATTGAAACCATTTGCTAAGTTCATACCAAATAGAAAGTGACCCAACTGCTACTTCGAGGTTTGAGAGTTTGCCTGTGAGTAGTAATATCAATCTCAGATACCATATCTCAACGCTGTTCAAGCAAAACAGGGCATTAGTTAAAATTGGGTAACATTGGGAAGTAGAAGGCCCAGAACCATCTCACCATAATAAAAAATGTAGAAGTTTGCAGTGTTAAGAGTCCAGTTACCATAACATGATTCCTGAACCCACTGACAATTTTAGGTGGGGCCAAAGTTGAGAGAATGCATCCAAAGAAAATCCTTTCCACGTAAGGGGACAGCCACCACAGATAATATAGAAAACCAGGGCAACTCCAGAGCAACACCATGCTAAGTTCATTGATACAACTACACCTCCAAGACCCCAACCCAGCTTCACAGTAAATACCCAACACATCAAAACATGGAGTATTAGAGCCACGGATGCAGTGTAGGCAATGACCATGTTCTTCAATTGGGCTTGGAGATACCAAGTAGTTGTCCACCAAGGAACCATTGAGAAATGCATGGGGATGCACCAGATGGCCACTTTACCTGTTAATTCAGCTATATCATCTGCCTGCCCCAACAACTTGAGAATAGGAGAGGCAAATATATATACAGGCAGACATATCACTGCAAAACTGGTAACAACAATCCATGAGCGTTGCAGGTATACTCCTAGCATGCTATATTGTCGAGCTCCGAAAGCTTGTCCACAAAGAGTTTGGAGGGCACTTCCCAGACCCAACTACACAATCAGATGGTTAGATAAAACAGCTACTGAGTATTCAAATTGAAATTAAGCAAAGCTACCAGTATAGTCCTAATGTTCTTTTGTGATAAGCTGGTGCTCTGCCTAGAACTACCAACCGGTTTAGTTTTTTCAGTTTTTAAAATGGAAAATATTTTTGTTGCAAACTGATCTGTAGTGACTGCTTACCATTCCCCTTACCACATTATCTAATCTTATGATAAAATGATTTATTTATTTATTAAAGAGGTATATAATTTGATTGGATCTCGATGTTCTGATCTTTTGCTGATGATAGGTTATTAGGGAATCCTGAACAGGGAGGATCTCATCCCTAATGAAACATTGGGATTCGATACACTGTATCAAAACATTGTAGAATAGTGGAGTACTAGTGCTGAAGAGGACTTACCAATAGACCATAACTGAAGCCCCAAATGACATTGGCGAAGAGGGAAATGGCAGCAAGCTCTAAATCACCAATTTGGCCTACAAACGCCTGAGTGATGACAATCACACCATACGTTGCAAGTCGATACATTAGAGCGGGGCCTGCAATTCTCCATAACTTCTTCGATTCCAGCCAAAATCTCCAAGGGAAGGAGGAATATTTATCGGCGTGCTCAACAAGTGGGGTTTGCAGCGAGGTCTCATCCATTCTCCAATCTAAAACTTTCAAGCGGTGGAGGAATGGGAGTAATTGTTTCGTGTTAAGATAGGTGTTGCGGATGAATGGAAGTTGATTGATTTTGGAAGTCATGGAATTAAGAATGGTAGGTTCTTTGAGTTTTCTTCAGAATTGTCGGCGGGAATCTCATTTTTACAACGAGCTTCTATCTAGCGCTCTTTATTTGAGGCGACGTCAACGTCAATGTACGACATTGAGCGAGTGACCAAACATTCATTTTATCGGATTTCTCGGAAGAGACGAGTGAACAAACATTCATGTGGAGACGGCTCAATCATAGGGCTGGGCTTAAACAGCACACACTAAGCTTTCACTGTTTAGGTGGCTGTGGGCCCATTTCTTCCACGTAACCCATATGTTTCCGTGGAATAATAATTGCCGTTAAGGTTTGAATTCGAACACTGTTTCCGTGCGTCGTGCATTTGATTGCATGAAACAAAAACGATGGCAAAGGGTACGCCTGTCTACCTCGCCGCTGTCAAGGAATACCTCGCCACTGAGGTATTTTCACGGCAACGTCTGTCCAGCCCCAGGAATGCACCTGGGGCATGGATGTATGGGTATGATGCGCATGGATGCTGCTGCTTCGTTTCTCTCGCCCGCGTGAGACTCTCTGCCTTCCGTATTAACTGCTATCTGTCCGCACTGTTCTGTCAACTCCGTAAAAGTTAAAGATATTTTTTGAACTATGTAAAACTTAATTTCTTTGATGTTTATAGTCATGTGCCCTCTTTCCAATTATAAATTAATTTGAATGATATCAAATATAAATTTCATTGTAATATTTTATATTATTTTTTGATATAATGAAATTTATTACATCTTTAAATAACATCTTTTAATAAAATATAATGTCTCATTTTTTATCATATATATTTTTAATTGAATAATAATTAGAACAAGTTAAACAATAGAAAAAGTTAAATTTTAAATTAAAATAAAAGAAACAAATTAAGGTAACAGTATAAGGACAAAAAATATTTTTAATAGTCATTTCAACATGTGAAAATAAAAATGAATGGGTATACAAGTAAAATAATAGAAACGATTTTTTTTTAATTCTAATCTATTAAATTGTTGATAAGACACCTTTAAATGACAATTATATTTGTTTAAAAAATATATTAAAAAAATAAAATTATTGGATGTATAAAAGAAGGATGACAAGAAATATTTTTGAATTAAAAATCAATTTTAAATATATAGATTTTATTACTTTATACAATTAATTTATATTTTTTATTATCATTATTATATTATTTATGAAAGATGCATGTCTACCATTTATAATAGTAAATCAGAGAAAAAAGTTAAATTTAATTGAATATATGTTTTTATCAACTTTTATGATTCACTATCAAAATTAAAAAAAATTAAAATATATATTTATTTTGTATGTTTTTATTATCAATATATTTATTATGTACGTTTTTATTTTAAATAACATTTTAGTATATTTATGCTATAATATAATTTGTAATTATTATTTTATTATTTTATTATAATTAACTTAATATAATTAAAAATATATAATTTAGATTAATACAATTAAAAATATATGTGGTAAAAATGAGGCATTGGATTTTATTAAAAGATATTCTTTTCATAAAAATAAGAATATTTATAAATTAATTATATAAAATAATAAAATCTATATATTTGAAATTGATTTCTATGTTATCATTATTTTAGACATCCATTAAATATTGCCATAATTATTCATATATATATATATATATATAACTGTCATTTAAACCTGTGTCCTATCAACAATTTAATAGATTATAATATAAAAAAATGTTTCTAATATTTTACTTGCATACCCACTCATATTTATTTTCACATGTTGAAATGGCTATTAAAAATAATTTTAATCCTTATGCTTTTACTTTCTTTTTTTTGATACGTTATATATTTACTTTCTTTTATTTTAATTTAAAATTTATCTTTTTTATTGTTTAACTTGTTATAATTATTATTCAATTAATAATATATATGATAAAAATGAGACATTCTATTTTGTTAAAAAATATTATTTATGCAAGATATAATAAATTTCATTATACTAGCATATCTATCATATCATATAGTCTATATAGAAAACGTGGAGAGATATCAATTGTAGGAATCCAAAATGATAATAATATTAATATTATGTGTTCGTAATAATATTGTGTCAAGATATATCATCATATTTACATTCTCAAAATTATCCTCACTACATATATTATATTTATCTATCAATTTTATTTATTATAGATTTTACATTAAAATGCATGATTTATATTATTCACATGCATACTAATGTGGGGATCATGCATTCTTACAAAATGTATCTACTTAGCAAATCTATAAAATTTAGCAATTAGGAATCGCACCTAATTGATTCATCATAACAAGCATTCTTCCAATGTGTATTATATTCTCAAAGGCATGTGATATTTATTTAATCCTTTCAATTAAAGGGAAATGAGTAAGGCAATTTGTATTTTCTTATCATACTAACTCTTAATAGCTTTAATTTAAGTGTTTGATCTCAATGAATGATAAAAAATAAATTGTACAGTTATTTTGTAATACCTCATGTTTGCCCACTTAAGATTTACATGTGGGCCTCTTGGTCATTAGGTTCAAACTTGTCAACTGAGTAGTTACTTTCTATGTTTTGAGGTGCAATGCCTTTGACACTTGTGCCTTGTCCTTCATTTAAATTTTTTTGGTTCTATGATTATTATTAGTGTTGATGCTTCATTGTGCTATCAAAGTATTTTTAAATAGGTTTTGTATTGTTACTTAGACAATGGTCTATAAATGTTATGTTGTGACTTTTGTATGTTTGATTTATATAATAATATCTATTATCATCATTTTTATCAAAGGTATTTATTCTTATTATTTATTATTTTTTTTCTTCCTCATAATCTCTTTATTGTAAGTGACCATTGTCCATTGTCAAAATAAAAATTACTTTCCCTACAATTATAATAAATAATTTATTGAATTATAAATTGATAAGTGGTGTAACAAGAAACACAAAATATTCTCAAACCTAAATATTACAAGAAACACATGTAGCATCTAACCTAAATTTACACAAGATCACATCAATTACTTTATACTCTTCTCAAACCTAAATTATTAAATATAGGTGGTTGATGTAGCTATATAGAAGTAGTTGTATGAACAAGTGTGATAAATAAGAAAATTAGGTGAATGCATGAATTGATAAATTGATTAATTCTAAGGGATCAACCATAAATTTACACATGATCATACCATTTTTCATTAACATATATCAATATATTTCTTAAAATTAAGTTAATGAGAAAAATTTATAAATATACAATATAAGTTGAAAGTACAGTAAACTTATTGATTATCTATAATAGTGTTGAACACGATCCTCCATTGCAATGTCATCAAAACCTGTAAATTACATAGTTTAGTTATTAAATTGATTTAAAATTAAACATAAAAAATTGTTAGAAAATCATTTAATAATTTTTTTACCATATGTAACTTGCATTGCATCTATTGTTGTTGGTGTTTCATTAAGATCAATAGAAAATGGTAACCTATGTTGCCCAGTGTTTTGTTGATCATCTAAAGTTGCAATGACATGTGTATTTAATAAATCAACATAGATACAACATTAAGTCTAATAATACAATATACACTTAATCATAATACTATTAAAATTTTAAATTACCTGAAATGGTTTTTTGAAATGTTTGACCAGGTATAACATTAAGCATTGATGGTTGATTTTCATGAATTGTATCTGCTATTTATTTGATTAATTATAGAAAATTGGTTAGAAATAAGAATTCAAAAATATCTCATTTAATGAATGAATACATTTAATAGTTAGAAAATTACCACCAATAATTTGCATTTCATCAGTTGTTGTGTTTTGTTGATCATCTAAACCTACAATGACATGTGAATTTAAAAAATCAACATAGATACAACATCAAGTCTAACAATACAATATATACTTAATCAAAACACTATTAAAATTCTAAATTACCTGGAATAGTTTTTTGAAATGTTTGACCAGGTATAACATTAAGAAGTGATGGTTGATTTTCATGAATTGTATCTGCTATTTATTTGATTTATTATAGAAAATTGGTTAGAAATAGGAATTCAAAAATATCCCATTTAATGAATGAATTCATTTAATAGTTAGAAAATTACCATCAATAATTTGTATTTCATCAGTTGTTGTGTGGTTCAGATCAATAGAGAAGGGCAATCGACGTCTTCTATTATTGTCTTGATCATCCAAACCTACAATGACATATTTTTAATATGTGATGTAAAAACAATAATTATTGCTATGTAAAATACTAAAATAATTTTGAATAAATGTACTCACTATGTTGTTTTCTGATGATAACCCTTTCTTCTTGTATTTTTATGCCTGAACAATTGGAGACCTTTTTCTTCTTTTGCTTCCTACCACCTATGGAGGGGAATTGAAAATTTCCATGCTCTTCAACTCTTTCATTCAAGTCTTGATGGATGGCATTGCCTCTTTGACAAATAAACTAACGTTTTCCCATTTTTCTTAGACTAAACCATGGTGATATTCTTCTCATAGGCATATCCTTCGAGCCAGGGATCGGTGTAAGTTTGGAAGATGTAAGAGATGCTTGAAGATCTTTTCTAAATCTTTCAACACATTGACTAAAGATATGTTTTTCATCTACTCTAGTTGGTAAATCTTGGAGTAGTGAATTCAAATAATCAAGAGAATTTTGGAAGTTATCATTGGAAGCATCAGATGATTTACAACCATCTGTAATAAAAATAATAAAGATTAAGTTCGTAAAATATAAAAAAGGTTTTTCATATTTCATTAAAAATAGTGATATTAAAATTTACCAATTCTTTGGTCATTGCAAATGGAAACCCCAATGACATCTTGATCTTCTTGTGGAATACAATAATCTGTTACAAATAAAACATTAATTAAATTTTAAGAACTATAAAAATCAATTAATAGTTTATTATAAATATCATATCAACATTACCAGTGGCATTGTTCTCATGACTGAAACTTCCTCTGACATCATCATCATTATCAACCAATGGAGCAACACCATCTATAATTCAAAAAAATTATTTTAGTTAGTTTCTATTAGAAAAAAATATGTCATTTAAAATATAAATATAATACTTAAATGTTAAATGACGCTTACCAGAAACTTGATCCTGCTCATTTGTTATGTTTCTCTTTAGGAGATCTAAAATCTTCAACACATGTTTGCATGTGTTTCCCCTTTTTGCCCACTGACAATCACATACATGTAAATTTGGTCCAAACTTCCTAACAAGATACCATTTTGTTGGAACAGATTGACTTCTTATCCTATATGTGTTAGGGAGGAGATCATATGGATAACAATCTGTGTTGGGTATTTTTTTGGACCTCTCTAATGCAGTACTGTAATATCTTTCTTTTTTAAAGTTAGTTAAAAATCCAGATAACTGCAAATATCTTTTATTTTTATAAAATGGCTCTACCCTATGAAGAAGTGTATGGATAAGCCAATCCATTCTCCTCGTACATTTCTTAGCACGATCACTTAGATAATGGCTCTTGATGTGGAAGTGGTATGACTCTATGGAAGCATTAGTCTCTTGATTTTCATGAGAGAAGTTTCAAAAAACAATTGCCCACATTTCTATACAAAAAACAATAAAAATGTCTTAGTAAACATAAAAAATAACTTTAATGATGTAAATGCATACAAACCAAAATGAATAATCTTACAAACCTACCAATACGACCCTCATTATGACACCAAGTTTTTTGGAAGTAATCAATAAATTTCTTCTCTTCTTTGAATTCCTCCATGAATTTTTTTATTAGGTGAGTAGTGATATCTACATTGTCACTCATTGCATGCATTATCTCACCCAATCTATCAAACATATTTGTACCAACATCCTTATTGCTAGCATACCTAGATTGTAAAAGATAATATCAATCTATGGGGTTCAAACACATAATTTTCCACATATTTTAATTAAATATTGACTTACCTATACACATTTTTCAGCCATGCTGTTCGTACATGCCAAATACATAAAAGTACTCGGCATTGAAATGATAATCTACAAGTTACATTATAAATTTTGATAAGTAAATTATGACAAAATAAAATGTTATATTCAAACTATTTTAAGCTATAAATTATGAAATATATATTTCTATAAACTAAATATTAATCATTTATAAAGAGTTGATTGAAGTTTAAATACAAAAACTAAGGCTAATAAAAACCTGATAGCTTCAATCTCTGCAGTAGCATCATTTGTCATGAATGCATTGACATTCCAATCTTCTCAAAATTCTTTCCCTCATTTATAAACTTCTATTAGCCATTCATTTAGATCCTCAACTTTATTTCTAGAGGATATGGCCCATGCAATAGGTACACCAGCCTCTTGTTCATAAAAAACAAGCAAGGTATATAATTGATACTGCACATGAATTAAACATTGATAAATTAATATTTTTAAATAACTAAATCAATGATAAAATAAAATCCAAAAATTTATAGTAAACATTACTTTACTTACACCATATTTGTTTGTTGAAAATGTTGAGTCCATTGCAATAATTGAGTTGTGTGAATGCTTGACCATCATTTCTCACATCCATGGTGTTTGGATGCCTATGATAAATGGAACATTTTCCATGGTGTTTGGTCTTTTATAGTAGAAGAAGTTATCCTTCTCCTCTGCATGCCACAAATTGACACTTATTGTATCATCTTCATTATTTTGGGATCGAATGGAGCGTACTCTTTTCCATGCATTCAACACATCCTTCCTTAATAGACATGCATCGCTCTTATTCATCAACTTAGTCAAACCATGGTCTAAGTAGTGTTGTTCACATATTGTATTGATCCCCACACCCATTAGTAATAAAGACTCAATATATGATTTGCATTCATTTGATAACCTCGGTGCAAAACTGCTCCTTGGATCACCAGAAGGGTCATCCTTTCCATGACAAAATTCACCATTGGCATCACAATGGCTCCAATCATTATACATAATTAATGCAACATGTGGTCTACCATACATGACCCTAACATAAAAGTGAGTTTGACAACCCCTTTTTTGAATAAACCTTCGTGTTCTTTCCATGTTTTCAGATTTATTTCTTTGATCGTCTGGGCCAAAAGCACACCAATATCTATTTATTCACAAACAAAACATATAGATTAATTCATATAAAAAATTAAATATAAAAATGACATACTTATTAATTATATTTAATCCAGGCAAACCTGGAGTATGTCATGGTAGTGTGGTTAGTAGGTTTTGATGTGTTGCTCTCTTTATGATATTTACGTACAAATGATGTCTCCGTACTATCTAGTAAACTTTCTCCTTTGATAAATTGAGGGAGTCTCTCAAGAGGGATTGCAGCATATAAGTCCATATTGTCATCATCTCCAATAGGTGTCCATTCAAGGTCCTCACTTGAGAAATGATTTCCTTGGTTGGGAATGTCTTGCACATGTAGCTCAATGAGTGATTTCCATTTACACTTTCTACCCATTCTGAATAAAATTAATATAGTTAGTAGTCCTCTATGTTGTTTAAAAATCATATGAACAAATATATCAATTTTTCTATTCACTCCATGATAATGATATTGTTATCTTACATGTATATATAGGTAAGATCTATGATTTCACCAAATATTCTAGCATTAGAGGCAAAAATAAAATTCCATGTATTACCAAATGAGTCCCAAAAATGGTTTATTGAATTATAGATGTTAATTTTTGCATGAACTAAATGCACACTACCAACTATAAGTATAAATAAAAACAATACAATATGTTTCTAATACATCCTAGTGGCACGTTCTTGCTACATATCTCTAATAGAGGTACATCTACAAGAAATATAATAGAAAATTTATATATGTGAAGTTTGATATAATATTTGTTAAAGGAGATGTGTGATGTGTTTTCCGTTCTTCTCACTTGTCTCTCTATTCACTATTTATAAAAAAATAGGTGTGTACGTTAATATACATAATCTACTAGGTAATGATCTACTAAGAACAATGGGGAATTGAACTCCAAATCTATGCTTGGACTATAAATGCACATGAGTGCCCACTAATTATCTAAATACTTGTACCAAGATAATCTTATCATTGGGATGCCTAGGAATCTTATATGGAGCACCAGTGAATCCTTACATTCTAATGTAGGATAATTTTGGGAATAGGATAAACTATTTCCTATGCTTACTAATCTCAAATTTAGTAGCATCTAATAATCTGTTAGTCATATCTCCCTCCAAAAGTCTTAATATCCACATACAAAGAGCATGATTAACCCTCATGAATTTATTATGAGGAATGGTAGATAAGTCATTGATTCCTTTTAGAGAGGTATTTGAATAATAAGGAATTTTCTTCCTTATTAATATCCTATATGTAGCTAGGAGTAAGCATGATACTTCCTTACTTATTTTGGAATTTATTTGATTGAAAGTCAATTTTTTGTAACTGTAGGATTTAAGGTTTGAACTAGATTTGTAGGAAAATAGGATACAAGTGAATCTGAATGTTATGTTTAAAATGTGTAGATGCACGTAAAATATCTATAAATTTATTATTTAACATTATTTACAAACATTCATGTGCATGTGAATCACATTAATGCAATAAAATTTGAGATCACAACCAAACAAAGATTAAGATTACATGCAAATAAAATTGCATGGAACTCTATCCTACGATAGATGCAAGATTTTGGTAAGGGTCTTTCTTGCATGGCTCTCATACCATGCTATGATTTCCAAGATCATAAAGAAAAAGACCAGAAACTTCCACAAAATACATGCACACAAATAAGCCTAATGATATTATCAAGAGATTGATACAACAGGTGATTTGAATGTACAATGTAACCTTGCATATATAGGCAAGGTGGTGAAGGTAGGAAAGTTGAACATAATGAATGACTAACCCTTCAATGATGAAACACTTGTTAACTCACATGACAAGTGTTTTAGTGAGTGACAAGTGCACATGCAAGAGATGTCTCACAAGTGAAGACATGTGTCTCAACGACATGAAGTGAGACAAAATTATAGAAGTCCCTAAGTGGAGGCTTAAACAACATGTTAATAGGAGTTGGTGTTGACTCATATTTTGAATCCATGAGAGGCTTTGAACTCCCCCTCAAGTTGTAAATATTCTCAATCACATAATGAATAAAAGGTCAATATTAGAGGAATCTATTTCAAGGTGGTTGAACATCTCTTTAGTGTAACCATTGGCCTCTCCACAAAGGGAAAGAAAATTAAACACTTGAAGAGTATTAGAGACAAATATTGCATCAATTACATCCATGTGGGAGATAATAGGCTTGTGAAATTATAAAACAACTATAAGAGAGAGGACCTCCCAAGCCCTTGGAGTTAGGTAAGTTACCACCATTATCCTACGTTAGGTGATCATTTTCTACTTATATTTTTATTAACTTAACAACTTTCCTAATATGGCTAACTATCCTTTGCAAGTGTTCAAAATCCCTACTTCCAAAACCAAGAAAATAACTAAATTTTTTACCCATCTCTTCTAGTCAAGAAGGTTTGTGATCCCCAATCCTCCACGGTTGAGGATAAAACATTTTTATCTAAGACTGTGAACAAAGATGAGATTGGTGTGAAAGGGAGGAAGTGGTTAGTCCAACCCAAAAAAGAATAAGAGATCAACTAGACTTTGATGAAAGAAAACTCCAAGTTAGATGAGATTAATGTAGTGGTTTCTAGTGGGCAAGAGGACAACCTTATGAACCTAAGGAATCTAAAAATGAAAACTCTAAGGATAAGGATAGTGTTAATTCTAAGTCTAATTATAGTTATTTCCAAGAAGAACAAAGCATGGATAACATGAGCCTAAGATCTTCAAGCAATACTACTAGTGCTAAAAAACCAAAAAAGACCCCTACTACTATTAAGACCTAGATTGCAGAAATTAGGACCAAGGGGGAAATGTTCAACTAGTCAAGAAAAAGGACATTAATTATAAAAGAGGATAAACCCCAAGAAAATGATACCAAAGATCAAAAACTAAAAATGAAACCCCTACCAAAATGAATCAACCTATTAAGAGAGGTGAAGTTCAATGAAGGGGAAATCTAAAAGGGTTGATACAAGTGATGAGTTTGATTCACTAAAGGTCAAGTTTCACATTATATCCAAAGAAGGGGAGGCTATTTCAAACCTTCATGAATTGGTTGGATCTCTAGGTAGCTAGTTGGTGGCTTATTATTATTATTATTATTATTATTATCATTGTGTTTCTTATGTTGTTAGTTATAATTATCTATTGCCAATCTAGTAGTGTTATTAGACTCTTGGTATTTTGATTATGAACTATTGGTTGTTTCAAGCTTTGTAAGAGAAGGGGCCTAGTTTTCCCCTTTTATCTAATAAAAAATACTATTTTAAATTATTGTTAATATGTTTATCAAATTTATATTTAGATCAAAAATTAAAATTTACTATGTATTTTAAAAATTACAATTTTTTTTTCTATTAATATAATTAGTACTCAAAGGTGTTATGCTTATGTCTATATGTAAACTCAAATGAGCTTATATTATGTAGAATATTTGTCAATACCTTTCATTTGTTAAAGAATTGTTGAGAAATTTATTGTGCATACTATATTTGTTAAATAATTGTTTTAAGAAGATTCAAATTTCTTATTATAAGGAATGAAATTTTGCGCTATAAAGAAATAAGATCTATTAACCTATAAGACTTAATAATGATTCTTTTTTTTTTTCAAATACTTGTATTCAAAATTATAAGATAGTTGTAATTGGATTCTTGTTTCTAATCTTCCATCTAATGTGTCGTATTGCAGCTCTCTATGAATATTTTCAAACACGAGCTTGTTCAATAATAAAAAGTAAAATTTGACTAATAAAAATACAATAAGTATTTAACATTTTTAATTAAAAAGCTTAAAAAATATATAAACTTATTTTCCCATTTTCACAAGATTAAAAAAATTTAAAAAGGGGTGAAATAAGGATAGAATATTTTTTAATCAAATAAAAAGATTAAAAAATATATAAACTTATTTTTCCATTTTAACAAGATTAAAAAAAATCAAAAAGGGGTGAAATAAGGATACAATAATTTTTAATCAAATAAAAAGATTAAAAGATATATAAACATATTTTTCCATTTTGACAAGATTAAAACTAACTTAATTATCTTATTCAATAATCTATCTATATAACGCACCCAAAAATATTTTTATTGAGCATTGCCAAAAATTTTGTAATATTATTTTAAGTGCAGCATGACTATAATGTATATAGTTTTGAATCTGTGATTTGATTTTGTGGAACTAATTTCATGGAGATTGCGGTCTAAATGTCAATTTTCTTGATTTCAATCTTATTTTGATATTTCAAGAACTGGGAAAGCAATGTACTTTTTATCTTGTTATAAAATAATGCAGGATTTGTTTTTTTGTTGTTATCTTCCTTAATTATGGCTTTTAACTCTCCAAGTCCTCAACTGAGAATTTGAACTGTCTAAGGTTTAAAATAACTAATTTATAGAGATCTAATGGATGGAAATAACTAAAATTCTAAGTAAAATTTGGCATAAAATGTACGCGGAGCAGTTAAAACATGGGTTAGATGAAATGTGAAAAGGAAAATATTTTTTTTTCCAAATGGCAATCAAATGTACTTAATTCTAAATTAGTTTACATATGTGGATTATTATCAAATTATTCAAGAATAGGATAAGATAATTTAGTTTTATGATCATTACTATTTTGTTGATGTTAAATTGTATGTATCAAAATTAAAGAAAATGGTTATGATATTTGAATGTATAAGATTATTTAAATTATTTTTTCTATTATACTCTAGGATAACTTTGCTATTTTGGTGTAGATTTGTGATTGTGAATTAGGTCTTGTTGACAAATTTGACTTTAATCATATGTTCTAGTTTTTGTCCTATGAGCAATCTCACATATGATTATTTAATCTCTCTAGAAGCCATGGGTTGTGGTATTAATAATACACTTTTGATAGGTTACCATATGATTGAGTTGTAAGGGCTCTTTGCCTTGATCAACCCCTTGACAATAAATAAGATTGAAGACAATAAACAAGCCTTAGGATGCATTTTTTTAATTCTTTAAGCACAAAATTCAAAAGTGATGATATTGATTTCCCTTTTAGGATTTTGTCAAATGAGAAGTGCATTAGAATGCAATTAAATGCTTTTAAATGCTAGAACATGACATCAAATTGCAAAAACATGTGTTTAGTTGACTTTGGGTGGCCTAAGAAAAGTAAAGGCGACCAATCAACCATAATATGATTTTTTGAATTTGATTTAGGGTGGATCAATTTTGTGCTAATGGGAATGACCTTGTGATTGTAAACTTGACTTGTGATAAAAGAAGACAATTAAGATCATGACAAAAAATGGTTATTTAGGGATTAATGTACATGTACAAGCATGATAGTCAAATAGATAAGCTAAAATTATAGATATGTGTAGACATAAGAGTAATATAAAGCAATAAATATAGGATCATGTTTGAATAAAACTAGGTAATTGGGCTCAACTTTACACAAGATTGCACCATTTATATCATCTTGTACATGTATTAAGACATGTCCTCAAAATAGACACAAAATTAAATGAACAAATAATAAGACTTGGCTTTTGTGTGTATTAATAAAACAATTTGTTACATTTTTTTAGTGATTCGTGCTAATGCTCTACGATTATACCTATGATTTTATGTTCTAATAGACTATTGGATAATCTATTATTTATTCTATATCACTTCTTCAACATAAAAGTGATATTTATATGTAGATTCCACCTTCATATGTAGATTCAATATATAAAATTAATTTTCCATTTTAGCAAGATTAAAAGAAATTATAAAGGGGTGAAATAAGGATACAATAATATTTAATCAAATAAAAAGTTTTAAAAATATGTAACATATTTTTCCATTTTGACAAGAATAAAACTAACTTAGTTATCTTATTCAATAATCTATCTATATAATGCAACAAAGATATTTTTATTGAGAATATGAATTATTGCGAATTTTTTTTGTGTTATTAATATGTAATATTATTTTAAGTATGCATAAATATTTAACTATTTAATTTGAAAATATTTTATTATGAATTTTATTATATTATAATTATTATTTAAAAATTATGATTAAAAATACTTACATTTAATAATTTAATTAGAAATCGATATACTTTTTTAAATTAATTAATTTGATATATAAGTAAATATAATTTTATTTATACAAATGTTAAATTATGATAATGATCTTTTTTATTTATAATAATTGTATGATTTTAATTTATAGAAATGCTAATTTATATTAATAATTTTTTACTTCAATATATTTGATATGTAAATAAATATATGATAAAATATATTATAAAATATTTTTTTTACTTTATTTTTTATTTATAATAATTGTATGATTTTAATTTATAAAAATGCTAATTTATATTAATAATTTTTTAAATCAGTATATTTGATATGTAAATAAATATATAATAAAATATATTGTAATTTTTTTTCTACTTTAAAATATTTTCAAAATGAATCAATGAACCCGTTTTCAATGGTTACATACATTACTATATTGTATTTTTACTTTCTATTGTGCATTGGCTTCCATATTTTATGGATGATAACTACCTAATAATCATTTATTCCTTCACTCTTTAACATGGTGGGTGAAAGATTTATTACAAATCTGAAATTTAATCTATTCTTAATAATTTATCAGTTTTTCCTACATTCAAGAATGAGTTTTTTCTTAGAAAAAAAATTAAAAGCAGTAAAATAAACATAGAATATTGCTACTTTCTGTTACAAAGAGAAACAAAGTAAATAATTTTTTGGATAAATTTATAATATGATAAAAATTGAAAAATAATATATGAGAAGCCTTGACAGAAGTTTAAAATCATTTAATTTTAATTATAATATATGATTTGAGAAGCAAAGAAAAACAATAAAATGAAAATGTATGATACATTTTTTTTCATCAAATATACTTACTGCTATTTTAAAATCATTTAATTTTAATATATAGTTTGAGATGCGCCAGCGGGTACTGATTAGGGGAGAGGGCCCAATAGTCGTGCGGGGTCCAATAGTCATGCACCCAATCGTACATATAATACCCAATAGTCATTTATATAATGTCTAGTAGTTGTGAATTGACTACCCATAATTAAACAAAATGTATGCTTTTGATCTAAAAAACAACCAATCATGTGATACCACATCAACGCTCAACTACTCATGATGTAATGCACGAGAATTGGTCTCACTATTTTTTGGGGCCTTTTTGGACACCTTGACAAAAACGCATGCTGATGTGGCATCATATTTGATGATGTGGCCCTGAAACCTTAGTTATAAGCAGAGAACTTGCCAAGTAAGCTGCTGTAAAAAATTGCAAGTGATTTGAAATTTCGACGTAGGATAATTAGAAGCGCGAAGTTAGGGTGCACGACTATTGGGCCCTCTCCCCTAATTCGTGGAAATTAGAAACAACTCCTTCAGGTGGTCGCAAATCTCTTGGCTTCTATTTGAAACTCTGAGATTTCTCCCGGATAAAATGGTGATAGCTGGTTAAAACTGATTTTATCCTCATTTTGATTATCAGCGGGAAATTTAGGCGCCAATTTAAGTTTTTGGGAAAATTTACTGCACAGCGGCGGCCGTGGTTGTTTAATTTACTCCTGACTTCCCTTAACCAAGCGTGAAAACCGAATGAAAACCGAATGCTGATGCTGTGATACGGGCAAATAATTGCTGTCAGTACGTTTACCGTAGATGTCATCTTATACATGGATGCAGCATATCCATGCCCCGGGCAAATAATTGCTATCAGTACGTTTACCGTAGATGTCATCTTATACATGGATGCAGCATATCCATGCCCCGGTGCATTCCTGGGGCTGGATACCCAGTGCCTATTTTCACAGCCTTCCTTAACTTATGCAAATGGTTACTGCAGCGGACAGAAGACACAGGTATCCTCATGATGGTGACAAAACGGGTATCACGATCAGTTTTACTTTCCAGCGTATTCCTCGCTTGTGCCAAAATGGGAGCTTTGGAACAGGGTATGGACATCCATCAAAGCAGAACGGAAGGGCAATTATTGTCAGACACGTGAACTGTTCTGGTAGACATGTATGCAAAATGTGCAAGCATAGACAAGGCACATGAACTGTTTGACCGGATGCCTCAAAGAAATCTGGTCCCATGGAATGCTATGATTGCAGGATGTGCACAAATAGCGTTTGTTGAAAAGGATTTAGAAAGTTCCGGCCAAATGTGATTGGCTGGGGTAAAACCAGACTCCGCAACCTTTGCCAGAATCTTCCCAGCCTATGTGGAAGTGGGAGCTTTGGAACAGGGTATGGACATCCATGATAGGATAAACGGTAGAGGAGTTTTGTCAGATGTTGTAGCTGCAACTGCCCTGGTAGACGTATGCAAATGTGTGAGTTAGACAAAGGCACGTGAACTGTTTGACAGAATGCCTCTAAGAACATTGTAGTATTTGGTAGTATTTGATATAAAGAGTACACAAATATGTTAGAAATATGATAGTATTTAATAATATATACAAATTTGAGTTTGACAGTATTGGATATAAAGTGTATTGAAACTGGTTATGAACAATAATTTCAGTAATAAATATAACAGAAAAATGACTATTAGAAAATGTAAATGTCAGTATTACTTAATTATAAATGTATATATTTTTTTTTTTAGACATTGGCGCGACACGCCCTTCAGTACCACGGGGGTGGGGGAGACTAGACCTCGTGACCAACCTCCTGCAACAGGAAAGATTTAGCCAACCAAGCTAGGCCCCAGCCCTGTATAAAATTTTACATATTCATGTAAACAATTGTTTTTCATGTAAAAATGTGTAATAATATTTGGTGTCAAATTACAAACTTTTTGAAATTATTTGAAAAATGCAGCAGTATGTCTACCTCTACTCACATTAATAAATGTTTTGTTTTTAAAAATATTTATTATTCTTTTAATTAATAATGTTTTTCTTTTATTTTTTCTGTAAGATCATTAGTGTCCAAACATAAGGCTGATTTCTTTCTCGTATATATATCATACCACAACATAAGGATGTCTTTGTCTCATAGGAATTCCACCATTATTATAGAGAAGCAAATCAAGCTACCCATATTCTAGCCAACATGAGAATTGACCAAATTGAAAATACTATGGTCTATGACTCATCTTTGAACATAAAATATCAAGATTTAAAAATACCATTTTCATAATGATCACAAAGTTTAGTTTCATGTATCTTTTCATTAATTGCTAAATTCTATGCACCATTTAAATCTTCTTAGCCAAATGACTCATTTACTTGGTCTACAACTCCACATGGTAAACAATGATGGCAAACTGGTTTTTAAATCCACTTTTCATCTAAAGTTCTTTTTAAAATTGTATTAACTCTATAGTACAACCACAACCTTCCTTTGAATCAATAGTAAATGTGAAGGATAGTTGTCCCTTTACTCACATCCTATGGTTGATCATTGGCGCATGCCTATCTATGGTCTCTTACTATTTCAATTGTCATCCTTCATCTCTCTTGTCTACATCCTATTAGAAGGGGTGAGATGGAAATAAAAAGAATGATTTACATGCTTTCGCAAAAACTATAACTACTTATTCTAGGTCCAATTGATTCCACCTTACTAGCACACATTTTCTCTATGGACTAGCCCCATGTTGGAAAGGGCCTTCAAAGCTATTTTAGGTGATAATATTTAAGGTGGAGCCATCATTTCTAATTTGGTATCATCTGTAATTTCCTCTCTAGCTACATGGACTTGGTGTAGAATATAGACTTCCCAAATACAATTTCTTATGGGTACATTTAGGATTTTCTACTACCATTGACTATCTATAGTCAAGTTGTCATTTCCTATGATGGTATAATTGGTGAGCCTCAAACTAGGGGATTTATTCCCTCATAAAATTATAAATAATTGACATAGGAATTCTTTTATTTTCAATATATGTAGACTAGTTTGACTAGCAGTTCTATAGCATTTTTCATGCATGCCCTACACTCTCATAGTGGCTATCCTGGGGAGTCTTTATCAACTAAGATCTTAGAGGTTTTTAGGACACTCGAGTTCCTATTTTGGCATCCTCATCCTTGACCCCCTACTACTTCTCTTTCCTCCATATCCACTTTGAAATTAATGTCTCCTCAAATGACTACCAATGCTTCAATTTCTTCCTTAATTCACCCTCTCACTCTCAAACTTGGCCATCAAACCACTACACCATATATTCCTAGTTTCACTTTAATTAATACATTTATTATCAATGATCTCTCATTTTTTATATAAATAAATACTATTTTTAAAGTAAATTAAATCATATGATGCCCTAAAGGAGAGAAAATTTCTTGAGATGATATCATTTTTTGAACCTTTTAAATAATTAATGAAAAGCGTCAAGTTTTGAAAAATAACCTAGTATTTTTTTATTTAAAATTTAAATAAAACATAAAAAATATTAAAAATTCTACCTTTAATTATTTTACATCAATTCAAAATTTAAAATATATATGCCACTTTCATGTGCTCAAGTTAAAAAGCTACACAATATACTATCACCTAGTTGAATGTCCTTAATTTTAAATCAAGTTTTAGCCAATATAACTCTTGATCCTTAAATGCTAACAATGAAGGTGTTAGAATTTACTACCTTCTTGAAGAATAGTGTACCACACAATCTTGGAGTAGATTGGAAGCTCACTTTAAAATTTTGAAACCTTAGACATGAATTAATTATGTAGGGAGATTCTAGGGTTTATACTAGGGTATGCATAAGAAGATATTTTTCCAATCCCTTGTCAAATGGAATTATACTAGAATATAATATAGGGAACTAGAAGTAGTTGATAGAAATTGAGGTTAAACCAATCTTTTTAGGCATTATAAATTAAAAATCCATTACACTAAAAATATAAATAGACTATCCTGGAAAAATTATTATGACATGGGTTAGAAAATCATTAGTTGAGCCTAAGAAATCCTTAAACAAAAAATCCCAACACAAAATATTAAAGGAAATGAGGAGATCATAGCTACACTAAAAAAATTAGTTGATCAATTTCCACTAAGATGACTTGCTCTCCTATTTTGGTGGAAAATTTAAGGAAAATCCTCTTGAACTAGAAATCAAATCATTAGAATACAAGTCAAATGGATTAGAAGCATATGAGGAATACCTAAAGGTACAAGATTAGGAAGCTAAAATACTGGTCTCAATGGATATTTTACCAATATCATAATTAGAGACACAAAAATCCAAAGTTAACTACAACCCCAAAATAAGAATGGATTGTAAGATAGTTCAAGAAGTCACAATTAAAGAGATCAATTCTAGTTCTCAATCTACACTAAATTTTGATAACAAATATCAAAGTAGGGGGAAGTACCCCCACCATTACAATGAGAATATTAACTTTTGGAAATTTATGGGCCTCAATGCCCCTAACAAAAGTAATGCAAGAGAAATCATAGGTATTAATGTGGTGATCTTGAATCATTATGAAAAAGTGGATTTTTTAAAGTTGAGCTCAATTGTTTGTTTGTTAGTTAGTTATAGTTAGTAGTACATGATGAAGAAGACACCACATTTTGTTAGAAATTGAAATTGAATTTTATAGTTTTGGGAATAGCTTAAGTTATTATTTTTTAGTGTCATATCAAATTTTGAGAAGAATTTAATGAGAAAAAGATAGAAAACTAGTTTGAGAGCATCTGTCAGGTGGACAAATATGTATAGTTGGGATTATTTTCATGCATGAAAAGTGATTTAAAGTTTAGAATAATAGAATATAAGGATTGATTTGACCCTTGAGGACAAGTGTTGAACACCACACAAAGTTTTCTCTATTAAAATAACCCTTTGAATTTCTAAGTATATTATTTTTTTTATGACATGTTGAATGTGGTATAAATCTTTGTGCTATGTTGTGGCTAATATTGATAAAATTATATTTTTCTATGCTATATATAATAAAATGGTTTGGATTGAATGAAGGTAAGAAAAGAGGTAAAAGAAAGAACAAAAAGGTATCTAGAATGGAAGAAGAGTGGGACTATGTTAATTAGGATGGAGATTGTGAGTATAGAATATTCAAGGAGTAGTGAGTATGGATAAAATGGTGTCTATGAAATGGTAGAAAATTTTGGGCTAAGGTGGATGAAGTATTCACACCCTTATAAGACCGGATGGTTGTAATAGTGAGATAAGATACTATAGAAGAAAAGTGTTTGTTGAGGTCCAACATAAGAGTATATTATGATGAGGTGCTATGTAACATTGCATTGATGGATGTGGGCCATGTATGATGTAGGTGTATGATGAGAGGGAAAACACCTACACCATTTAGAAAGATGTCCAAGGACATGGTTTGATGCCCCTAAGGGTATGTGAGCTATAATTTTAGAGGGATAATTTTAGACCAATAAAAGGGTGTGTGTTGGATAGGAATAATATGCATTGATTCCAAGGATATGTGTATTTTTGATCACCAAAAAATATTGCACATACAAAATAAGTGCCATAGATAAGGGAATGTGAGGATAGAAGTCTCAACCAAAGGATAAGGTAGAAAAGTAATAGGATAAGAAGTTTTATAAAGGAACATGAAATAGTAAAGAATGTAATATAAGAGTATGTGCAACCAAAAATGAGACTAATAGATGTGAGGGATAGAGAAGACTGTGATGAAATATAGGAAAAATAAAAATAATATAGAAAATGATTGATAGAATTGAGTGTCAAATACTAATACAAAAAATAGTACATAGGGTGGATTGTCTGAAAATGAAGTACCAAGTTGGAATTCCTAGGCAGGGGTAGCTTGTATTAGAAAATGAGGCTCATTTTTATAAACTCCAAGTGTACATGATGTAGGACATCCCTAGGTAGTGTGGTAATCTTGAACAATTCTAGAAAAGTGGCTTAGTTTAGTTGTTTGTTTCTCTATTGGTTTGTAGATAGTAGTTTGTGATGAAGAAAGTTAATACATTTCATCATAAATTGAAATAGACTTTCAAAGTTTTGGGATTAGTTTGACTTGTTATTTTTGAGTTTCATGTTAATGTCTAACAATAATTAGATGAGAGAAAAATTGTAATTTGGTACAAGAGTTTCTACCAAGTGGATAGTTATGAACAATTAGGATTATTTTCATGTGTGGCAAGTTATTTAGAGTTTTCACTAACACAAGAAATTCTTTAAGGATTTCCTAAACCATTGATAATAAAACCACGAGGACGTTTATCCACCATTTAACCACTTAAACTTATAAAAAAATAATTTATAGCTGATCACATGTTACATCTGGTATTGGAATTTGTTCCATCTTTTGGCCAACATAATTCATTAGAAAACTTTATGGATGTTATATATATTGAATTTTGGATCAATAAAGGCATGTGGACATGTAAGGGAAGAAGTTGAGAGGTAGAACATAAGCATACTAAGACTATTTCATCTCAAATATAGATTATGAGTAGAGAAAAATGAGTATTGTCAGTGTAATTAATGCTTGCATACACATATCTTGATGTAAACCTACTTAGGAATTTATTGTGCAGGTTGATATTTTCCTGATATTTTCTTGATATTTTGCTTAGCTAGTTTATAGATTATTGAGGTGTTGAAACACCTCAACACCTCCTACTTGGATATTTCTCCTTTATAAGGAGACCCCTTACTGTCTATTAACCAGGTTGAGTTTATGCATTCTATCTCCAATGTGCTTGTCAAATATCTTTGTCTCTTGGTTCATTCATTGTATCAGAGCAGTACAAAGATGTTTTCGAGCCATTGAAAAATGCATGCATGCCAATTCCCATTATTTTTTTGTTGCTGAGAGGCAACCCTATTCAAAATATAAGTGCATATTTTTTTGAAAGTAGAAACACGTTTCTTCTACGAGCAAGATGTGCGATTGGGAGGCAGATCTTAGGCGCAAGAATTCCTTAGAGACTACAAATTCATTTTTCTACTCTGGCTGACTGTGCATTTAGGAACTTCCAATCTGGTCAAGGGATGAGTGGAGATGTTTTGGAGGCATCTTTTTTTTCCAAACCTATGTTTTTTTTCAGGTGACATCAAGGTGGAGGCTGAGATCTCTGCTTAACAGGCAAACACATCATGTAGAAGACAGATTTTTGTCGAAAAAAAAAAATGCGGGTAACCACCAAGTCAAATTGACACAACATTTACCCAACCACCTGTTGTTGTTGTTGTTGTTGGAGGCATACTGTTTAGGAAGAGGTGAAGGTGGGTGTGATTCGATACTGAGATCTGTGAGAGACCCTTGGGCACGGTTTAGTGTGGTTGAGAGAGACCCCTGTTTCTCCCACGTATGGACACCCTTGTTCGTTCCACGAGTACCCTTTGTCCCTCTACAATTTTGCATAAAATTTTCTAACATTTGAAAGGAAATTTGTGATTTGTGGGTACGACGGTGAAGGAGCCTCCAAGATCTACAAAGAATCTTGCCTAATTTGGGGCGATTCAAATCTTCCCTAAAATCTTTGACTCATTCTTCCTTTCAAGCAACCGTTTTATTTCACAAATGCTCCTTTAACTTGAGATTTTTTATGTAAAATAGTTAAAGTTGCATTTAAAATGCACTAACTATTTTTTTAACCATTAGCATTTATTTCTATTTAATAGTGGTTAGAAAAGATTGTCCGATTTATTATCAAATGCTTGTAAAGGGGATCAAATTTAATTTTGCAATCAATTTGTAAAAGGAGGGAAGTTTTTTTTCCTTTGTTAACAATTTGTGAAAGAAAATTTAATTTCTTCTCATTGTAAAACACACTAACCTATAAAGTGCCAAATTGGGGGGAAACAAATAATCAAGGGGGATCTTGTGTGGTTCATTTTCACACTGCCTCGAGAAGTGCTTGTGTTGTGTTTTTTCACTCCTACACGCATTTCTAATTTCTTTATTTCCGCATTTCTTTGAGGAACTATCTAATTCAAAGTAGTATGGAATCTAATGTTATTACAGTGCCCTTAACACCTTTCAATTATCATGATTGGAAGGTGAAAGTTATTCTTGTACTCAAGAACAAAGGTTTATATAGGGTAACTATGGGAACAAAGAAAGAATCTAATGCAGCTAAAGACAAGAATTTTTTTCAATAAGTGTGATCAAGCATTTTGTTTTCTATGTTTAAATTTATCTCCTGATTTGTTGTTCCATGTTGAGAACTTGAAAACACCCAACCAAGTTTGAGAAGTTCTTGACAAACTATTTGGGAAAATAGATGAACTTAGAAGCCATGAGTTGGAAAATCAACTCTTAGGTCTTAGTCCTAGGAATTTCTCAACTTTATAATACTTTTTTGCTAATTTAAATCCTTGAAGTTGCACTTAAAAGATTGTGGAATTGACAAGAAAGAGGATCAATTAATCCTTTCTATACTTTCCAAGCTAGGTCCAAAATTTCCTATGTTTGTATCAACTTTCTACTCTACTAAAAGGGTTGTTGGAGCCTCATGGTCAATGCCCACACTTGATAACTTCATTGCTGACCTCACAAGGGATCAAGAAAAGTTAATTCAAATGGGTACTTTGAAGTCTACGAAACCTTAAGCCCTCCTTGCAGGGAATGAAACACCTCAAACTTCAAAAGGGGAGAAGAACACTAAAAAGTACAAGGAAGTTAAGAAATAAAACAAAATTGACAACTCCAAAAAGGACCCTCAAGGTAAAAAAGAGAGTTGCATGCACCTTTTGTAAAAATATTGGACATGATGAACAACACTACATGAAGAAAAAAATTTAAGTTCTACAACAAATTCTCAAAAAGAATAATATAGGGCTACCTGATTCTATCAAGGCATCTTCATCAAATCAAGATAATACTAAGGACAAAGAGAAATCAAAGGGAAAAGCCTTAGATGTTAAAGCATCTTTATCTCCATCATGGATTCTAGACTTTGGTGCTTCACACCATATGGGTTCTTCATAGGTTTTTTTTCATCCTTAGAACCATCAAGTATGTCCACAATCACCTTACGTGATGATACTCCAGCATTGGTAAAAGGGACAGGGTCTGTTGAAGTTGAAGGAGGAACATTTTCAAATGTTCTAAGTGTACCTTCACTCTCAACTAATCTCCTTTCAGTGTATCAAATAACTCATTTAGGGAAGGGAATGAGAGTAAATTTCTCTCCAGATTTAGTTGAGATAAGAGAATTACAAGGGTATGTGCAGGATCATCATGTAAAAAATAGGCCCTTAAATGGCAAAAAATTTAGAAAAATCAGAGTTAGGAAAATTGATGTAAAAATTTGAATAAGTTATCTATATTATTTCAAAAATATGTAAGAATAGAATCTATAGAAAATTGAATGTAGTTTCTAAACTACTAGGTTTTAAATCTATTTGGTGAGTACATTTCAATGTGTGTAGTTTCGGGGAAAAATAAGAAGTAGGTGTGCAATGCGACAACCCTAACCACAATAAAATGATAATATTTTTTTTATAATATTTTAGATATAAGTAGAGGACTAGGTGTCTCGATGTGATGCATATTTTTGTAATATTTTTTCCAAGTAAATAATTGAAAATTTAGATTTTTATTACAACTTTTTAAAAATATAAAAACTCGTATGTCTGACCACCTTAACTTGGTCAAAACTTCATGAAATTCATTTTTTCTTTTTTAAATCCTTTAGTATGTGAAGCATAGAATGTGATGCATGTTTTGGATTCAAAAAATGTGATACCGTTTGAAAGCTATAGGTGTTTTTCAATCATCCTATCAATCAAGACTTTAGTCATAATTTGAATAGAAAATGAATAATAATTACTTATTAAATTCAAAGTAAAGCATAATTTATATTGATGGATAGCTGAGAATCTCCTTTAAAAACCCTTTTCGTTTCATCAATTTTGGGTTAAAAAAAGTCATTAGCCACATACCCATCATATTGCCACTTTTTGGCCCATCATGATCCTGCACATACCCACAAAGAAACTATTTGGTAGCAATAGGAGAGGCAAGTCACCAATCCAAATTATATGACTTCTCCAATTTTTCCACAAATGTTTCTCCAAAAGCACTACTAACTCATTCAAATGAAGTTAGCAAACTATGGCATGAGAAGTTTGGCCATCTTAACTACCACTATTTTGAACAACTATGTCAAAAAAATATGGTTAAGGGATTACCTAAGGTTAAATTTTCTAAAGGACTTTGTGAGGGTTGTGCACTTGGCAAGCATCTAGAAGGAAAATTTGACAAAGGTAAATCAAGGAGGGCAACACAAGTTTTAGAACTTGTTCATAGTGATGTTTCAGGGGCTTTTCCCCATCCATCTTTTACAAAGGCTAGATATGTTTTCACCTTCATTAATGATTTCTCATGTTTTACATGGGTCTACTTTCTTTGAAAAAGATCAAAAGTGTTTGAGTCTTTTCAAGATTTCAAAGCTCTTGTCGAAAAAAAATCAGGGAAATTCATCAAGTTTCTTCGAACAGATAATGGGAGAGAATATGTCAACAATAGTTTTGAGCAGTATATCTGAGGGGATAGATCTACAACGAACAGTTCCTTATACCCCACAACAAAATGGTGTTGTAGAACATAAAAATAGATCTTTACAAGAGATGGCTAATTGTATGATTCACTCTAAGAGCCTCACACCATCATATTGGGCATAAGCAATCAGCTGTTCTTGTTACCTAAAGAATAGAGTTCCACATAAAGCCTTAAAGGGTATCACTCCCTTTGAAGCTTGGAAAGGATGGATACCAGTAGTTGATCATTTTAGAGTTTTTGGCTCGCATGCAATGGCTCGCATTCCAAAAGAGAAACACAAGGCTATGGATCCTCAATCCAAACCTTGCATCTTTGTGGGATATCCAGATGGTGTAAAAGGATATCACCTACTCCACCCTACCACACATGAGTTGTTTATTGAGAGAAGTGTTAGTTTTCAATAAACATCTCCTGAAACTATACTTGACACTTCTCAACATATTGTGGACTCTTCAGATTCTGATTATAGTACTGATGATTCAAATCATTCTCAATAGATTCCTAGTGTAGTATCTTCTTCTTCCAGTTCTCACAGTGATGAGGGTTCATCTTCATCTAGTTCAGGGATTGCATTAGAAGTTGATATATCTACACCAGACTCACCCACATCTTACACTATACATAAGACAGATATAGGGGTACATGATTTAGGAGATGATAGACTAATTCAAGTAGATTTTCAGGGGGGGACACATGCCTTCTTTGCTTCATTTTATGATCCATAGACATTCAAAGAGGCATCAAGCATACTAGAGTAGGATATTGGTATGGATGAGGAATATGATTCCTTGATTAGAAATCGCACTTGGGATTTAACTTCACTTCCTAAGGGAAGGAAGATAATTTGATGTAGGTGGATATATCAAACTAAATTTGTAGCAGATGGGTCAGTTGATAAGTACAAAGCACGATTGGTAGCCAAAGGTTTTTCACAACTTGCAAGAATTGACTATACAAAAACCTTTGCACCAGTTGCTAAGATGAATTCCATTAGACTCACACTTGCTATTTTTGCATCACATGGATGGAATGTACATTTGGTGGATGTGAAGAGTGCTTTTCTTCATGGAGACCTCATGCAGGAAATTTACATGGAACAACCACTAGGTTTTGTTTAGGATTTATCCTTAGTTTGTAGACTTAAGAAATCTCTCTATGGCCTTCAACAAGCTCCTAGAGCTTGGTATACCAAGATAGACTCATACCTCCTATCTTCAAGTTTTACTCCATGTCATTTTGATCCTGATGTGTATCTACTGCAGAAAAATGATTCACTTTTGATATTGGTTCTATATGTTGATGATCTTTTGATTACTGGGAGTACTTCATCTATCATTATAGCAGTGAAGACATCACTTCAGGATAGATTTTACATGATAGACTTGGGTTTATTACACTACTTCCTTGGAATTGAGATTTCACAGTCAGCTTCAAGGATTACTCTTGCACAACCCAAGAATACTCTTGATCTACTTGCACGATATCATATGACTACTTGCAAACCATCTTTGACTCCCTTTCTTTCGAGAGTCAAGCTTGATACTTCCTGTACTACACCATTGGTTGATGATATATTGTATCGACAACTTGTTGGTAGTCTTATATACTTGACTCATACCAGGCTAGACATTTCCTATGCAGTAGACATGGTTCCGAGATTCATGCAGAAACCTCATGAGCTACATTGGAAAGCAACTAAGAGGATTCTACACTATCTTCATGGTATTATTGGATTTGGGATTCACTACAGAGTTGGTTCATCACTTGACTTGGTTGGTTATACAGATTCAGATTGGGCTGGTGACACTGAGCATCACAATTCCACTTCAGGTTACAAATTTTCACTTGGTTTAGGTCCTATCAATTGGTCTAGAAAGAAGTAGAATGCCATTGCTATATCATCTACAAAGGCAGAGTTTAGGGGAGCTGTTAACTTAGCTACCGAGGCTATATGCCTTCAAGGAATTCTTTTCAAGTTTGGTACTCCTTTTAGGTAGCCTATTGTCATCTATTGTGACAACCAAAGTAATATTCATACATGCAGGAATTTGGTTCAACATCAATGAACCAAACACATAGAGATTCATATGCATTACATTCAAGAGTTGATTCATGGTCAGATCATTGACTTAGTCTTTTGCCAGTCTTCAGACCAAGTTGTTGAGATCTTCACCAAACCCTTCACTGAGAGCAAGTTCATTCATCTATGATCTCTTCTTGGTGTGCAGTCTATATCAACATCATCATCATCCTTGGGGGGGGCTTCTAGTCTTCTCCACATCTTCTCTATCTTTGGAGGATAGTTTTTTCCCACTGGGTTTTCTATCTAACTCTATTTTTTTAGAGAGATTGCATTGTACATGGGTACCTCACCAGGCTAGTAGTTGGGACCCATTTTATCCATGCCCACCTAAGTTATTCTTAAGGGGGGGTGTCAGTGTAATTAATTCTTGCATACACATATCTTGACCTAAGCCTACTTAGGCATTTATTGTGCAGGTTGATATTTTCCTGATATTTTTCTTTGCTAGTTTATAGACTGTTGAGGTGTTGAAACACCTCAACACCTCCTACTTGGATATTTCTCCTTTATAAGGAGACCCCTGACTGTCTATTAACCAAGTTGAGTCTATGCATTCTATCTCCACTGTGCTTGTCAAATATCTATGTCTCCTGGTTCTTTCAATTTATCTTTGTATCTTGGTTCTTTCAAATGGTGTTCTAAGGGTATTCTATCTCCATTTTATTGACGTTATATATATTGAATTTTGGATCAATAAAGGTATGTGAACAAGTAAGGGAAAAAGTTGAGAGGTAGAACATTAGCATACTAAGACTATGTCATCTCAAATAAAGATTATGAGTAGAGAACAATGAGTATGAAGTGGAGTACAATCCAAAGAGAAATACTAATGTAACATAGTGTAGGTAATTAGACTAGTGTAGGTAATTAGATAACTATGGGAGATAATTTATTACATCATAAAGCCCATCATAAATTAATTATATATGGTCATCAAATATTTTACTACAATATTGACCTCAAATGAAAAATAGGGTGGTATAAGAAGGGGCACTAAGTCACAAAATTAATTTTAGTTCCTCTATCTAGTGAACAAAAGGGAAATAGGATTCCCACCTTTTGAGAGATGGAACTTGGACCTATTTCACATTTTAGTTCATTAGGAAACTAGATCACTCAGCCAAGTGACTCTATTGAGGAATGGATAGTTACATGAATGTGGATCTTAACTCTTGATTGATTGCTTGAAGATTTGTCTTGAATACTTTCTTGAATCATGAAACCTACATCACCAATTTTAGGTCATAAACACACATGATGCATGAAGACTTTGACATGATGCTTGAATCTTGAATATTGCTCCAAATGCTTGATAAATGGCTCTTGAATGCTCTTGATCTCATGAATTTGATAAGATACTTGGATACTTGAAAGCTCTAGGTCTAGATAAAAATTGCTGGATAGGTTAAATAATGATTTGAAACCTTAGTTTTATAGTCATCCTATCTAATTTACCGTTTATTAGATCCCAAATGCTGACATTTGCAAAATTTGAATTAAAACCCTTGATTTCCCAATCAAAAACCTAAAAAGGCCCCAAACGAGACTAATACACCAAAGGTGGTGTATAGGTTCCACCTAGGGGGACTAATACGCCTAGGGTGGTGTATTAGTCCCACCCTAAGTTTTTGGGGTGAGAGAATGTCAGGGGGTTAAAATATTAAATGCATTTATTGAGTTTTTAAAGATTTCAATTGAAATAAGCCTTGGGATATGTAATAAAGTGTCTTAGGGGGCTATTAATGATTATTTAAGGGACATGAATGCAAGGTTACTAAAATAGACCTCCAAGTAGAGTGTGAAATTGTACTATCTCCAAGAAGGGAGTATAATTTTTGACACTACATTTAGCCCCCACTTTAGTGAGAGGATGACCTTGCATCAAAATCACACTAAAGTAGACAAATACACATCAAGAGGGGTTCAAGTGTACAAATGCTAGTGAGATAGGATGACAACAACCCAGAAGGATGATCAAGCCCCCAAGATCAAGATCCTATGGAAAACCCACATAGGCACAAAAGAACACACATGTGAATGATGTATGAAGCAACAACAAGATGCAATCATATAGTGTCAAAGACATAGAGAAGAAAGAAAAAGGAAAAAAAGGGGGGTGGATCAAGCCTCGATAGTCTGTCCAACATGATGTGGACTAGGTTTAACATATTTGTCCAAAAAATGCATGCTCACTTTGAGGCAACAAAAATTCAGGTTGTCCATTGGGTGAGTATCCAAAAAGGGTGGATTAGTGAAATATTCATGCCTCTGTATCAACTTCTCACCGTAGAATGAGAAATTCATGCCCTCATTTAGGATTCTCATCATACTAACCATACCAAAGCTATTCGTCTAATAACTTCAATAGGTAACCACAAAATGAAACTTCAAGCTTCACGAGGGCTAACAAGCTACATTAAGCACTTATGAACATTTATGCATGTAAAGGGTTTTCTTATTTTCAATGGATTTTTCTTAGTTTGTGTAAGGTCTCTTCTTAGGGAACATTGTTCCTAATGTCTTCGAGAGAGGACAAGTCAAAGAAATATCATGCTCTCAGAGGAAATCAAACCCAATGAAACCACCAAGAAAAGGATGCATCATGAGAATAAAGAAAATTGCACAATAAAACATGAGTGTCGATGTATGCCCCCACTTTAAAGTAGTTGCTAACACCATTATTGTGAGAAATTGCTTTAAATTAGAAGAAGACATGAGATCTTATTCAAAGAGCCTTGTGCCAAGTCATATGTTCCCAAATGAAACTACATCATGAATAAAGGGTTGCCCCCAAAATGTAATGCTAAACATAGAAAAAAAAGTACACCACATACAAGCCAATTTAAGACATGTCGTCCACATCCCAAGCTTGCTCTTATATACATGTAAGGTAGTCAACTAGACAAAAGAGACAATGACAAGTGCCATGCGAGGACAAGGCTTTTGAACCCCTTGCCCCCATTTAGTGCAAGATAAGGATGAACTGAGATGATTGATGAGAATTAGTATTAGTTATAGGAACTAGGTGCTTCTTTCACTCATATTCTCACCTAGCAAATTTTACAAGCATTCAATAGTTCACAAGAGAATTTGAGCATTCACAAGAGCATTCAAGGCATTTCAAGGGCAGATTATCAATCAATCAAGAGCTTAACTTCAAGTGTCATTCATCATGTCAAAGATTGTTTGCATCATGTTTTTTTAGAGCTAACATTTGTGATGTAGGATTATGTGATTCAAGCAAGCATTGCATTCAATATCTATCAACATCAAGCTAGATTCCAAGTCCAAATCCATTGGAGCCAATACTTACATGTTTATAACACCTTATTACTAGGTTTTGGTGACTTGCAACATCATTATTTTTTAATTCATCATTCTCCATTCTATTTCATTTAATTTCAAAGGTTCAATTACCAACAAGGGGTTTGACTAAGGAAAACCCCTATTCACTAAACCTGCAACAATTTTCCCTCTTTTTGCATGCAATTTGTAGGTAGTTGCATATTTGTCAAAGAGAAAGATTGGAAAAGTTTTCAACAATTTTTCAAAGCAATTCAAAGTTGTCAAAGTTGCGAACAAGCCTTGGAGAAGGACTACAGACTGAATTTTGCAGTTTTAGACCTGGATCTGTATCAGGAAGAGCAGAGCATACTAAGAGCTACAAAATCCACTTCAGAATTTCCAAAAAATTAGAAGTTATTGATCTCCACTATTGGTGAACGCGTCCCATTGCCTAGGCCCAAACAATATTTTTGTATATCTGAGTACCCTTTTGGTTGAAACCTATTCTAACACATTTTTTCCAAAACTAGAATGATTCACCCAACTTGGCATATGAGTCCTAGTCAGCATCAACAAATTTTTTTTTAGGATTCCAGAGCTCCATTCCATCTCTGGCAAGTTTCTAGGTGCACATTTTCATTTTCATAATTTTATGTTACATTCTACTTGCATTTTCAGGTCTTTTTGCATATCACACTATGTTTTCAAAAAATTTGTATTTTCCAAGTTTATACTTGGTCGTGAACTCCTTTCTTGTTTCAATCATCTCCAAGAATTCCTTACAGTCATATCTCTCACATCCTTCACTGGGTTGAGATCTCTAAGGCATCCTTGAATGTGAATATTGTGAAATTGGATCCCTCTCCTTGTATCCATTTCATGGACAGGGAAGTGAAGCATCCCTTTCCAATGTCCATAGTGTATATATTAAAAAGAAAAGAAAAAAGATCATAATTAATTATATATTACCATTTCTAGGGATGGATGATTTGATAAAATATTTGAGTGGCATCAACTATTTTACCAAGATCTCTATTTGAAAGTAGTTATCACTAGATTATAATAGATGGAGGAGAGGGATGGAGATAGGGAGGGAGAGAGAGAGGGGGAAGGAGGAAGATAGGAAGTGGTAGGGTGGGAGGGATAGAGGGAGGGAGAGAAAGAGGGAAGGAGGGAGATAAGGAGTGGTAGGGTGGGATGGATAGAGGGAGGGAGAGAAAGAGGGAAGGAGGGATATAGGGAGTGATAGGGTGGGAGCAATAGGTATAGAGAGAGTTAGGGAGGGAGAGAGGGAGGTATGAGTAGGTGTAGAAAGGTTTTGTGTGGGTGAGATGGAGAGAGAGAGGGGGAAGGAGGGAGATAGGAAGTAGTAGGGTGGGAGGGATAGAGGAAGTGAGAGAAAGAGGGAAGAAGGGAGATAGGAAGTGGTAGGGTGGGAGGGATAGAAGGACTCAAAATGGACTTAGTAAGAGGGGAGATCATGTGATGGTGTATTATGGGAAATAGGAACCCAAATGGATTTATAGGATGGAGGAGGGATAAGGATAATGTTTTTGGGTATGATGGATGGCAATAAATTATTTGGCTGAATGATGGATATATGTAATGTGCATTTATCTTTAGGCGATCATTCCATTTTGAGATAGAGGAAGGAGTGGCGGTTGGCGTGAAACGTGTTGAATCAGATACTATAATGTATGAAATGAAAAAAGGAATATACTCTTTACTTTCTCTACATTAGATTCATTCATTTCATACATTCTAGCACATGTTGCCTCCTTGAGATTTTTATTTTTTTCATTGCGTGTGCCTCCCATCAACTTGCCAAGAAGAGGAATCTCAGTCAATACATCTCCTCTCATTCACTTTTCTGTCTCCTTCCTTTTAAGTTTTCAAAGTAGATTCCTTTTTCATTTCTTTTCAAGTGTTTTTAGAGCAGATTCCTTCTTTACAAACATTGGCATGATGACACATGGGAAAATAAATCTATGTTTAGGTACATATCCTATTTTTAGTATTAATTATAGTTATAGTTTACTTTATCTCTAAATAAATCCACTTAAATACCCCAAACTATAAAATTTTCACATGTCCATATAGCCCATTAAAACAAGTACTCATGATTTCTCAAATTAACAGTTACTTATAAATTCTTATACTAGTCTTCCTTGATGACTTGGTAATGATCCAATTATAGTTCCACTTGCATCACAATCAACTTAAAATACCTTATCAAAATATGTAAATTATAACACTAGTTTCTCTATCACTTTCTTCTTTAATAATTCATAGCTTCTATTTGATTTTATGTTCTCTAAAATTATTCCTTATCTTCTCTCATAATCTCATTTATTACATAAATATATAATGAAATTCCTTTGAAAGATAGCTAACCCATCGATCCATATATTCATTGGTGTAGGAAATTCAATAATTTACTTTTCCTTCTTCGGATCCATCCTCAAACCATTTCTTGAGGTTAAAAACCTAAATATACCAATTATTTTTATGAAACCAAATTCCCAATCTTTATACAGGAGAGGTGGGGCAAAAAGATATTAGGAGGAGTGTGTAGATCAGAGAGAGAGGCTATCAGGTGTGTGGCAGGCAGAGGGAGAGGGAGGGAGGGAGAGAGAGAGAGGGAAGGACGAAGATAGGGAGTGGTAGGTTGGGAGGGATAGAAGGAGGGAGAGAAATAGGGGAGGAGGTAGATAGAGAGAGGTAGGGTAGGAGAGCTATAGTTATATGGAGAGTTCAAGAGAGGGGGGGGCTAGATGGAGATAGGTTGTGTGTGTGAGTGAGGGAGAGACAGAGAGAGATGGAAGGAGGGAGATAGGGAGTGGTAGGGTGGGAGGTATAGAGGGAGGGAGAGAAATAGGGAAGGAGGAAGATAGGGAGTGGTATGGTGGGAGGGATAGAGGGAGGAAGAGAAAGAGGCGAGGAGGGAAATAGAGAGAGGTAGGGTAGGTGAGGTAGGTATAGAGGGAGTTAGGGAGAGAGGGAGGGGTAGGTAGAAAGAGGTTGTGTGTGTGAGGGAGAGAGATGGGGAAGGTGGGAGGGATAGAAGTACATATAGGGAGAGGGTGAGAGAGGTTTGTATAGAGAGAGAGAGAGGGAAGGAGGTAGGTATAATGGAATGGGTAGGTAGAGCAGAGGTTGTGTGTGAGAGAGAGAGGGGGGAATTTTATGCAGTGAGAGAGAAGAAGAGATAGGGAGAAGGTGGTACATGTAGGTAAATGAATAAATTGAAATTACACAATTTTTACTCTAAGAGTTGTAAATTTTTAAGTTCCCTTACATTACATTTCCAAGATTGTTGTGTGAGGGAGAAATAAGTGCCAGATCAATGGCCACTTTGCATAACCCTTATGTGTGCAAAACCTTTTTCATTTTATGTAGCTCAATGTCAACAACCCATAATTTCTCATTATGCAAGGGCACATCACTAAAGTTTTGAACATGAAGCCTCCTGAGATCTTATTAATGCTAGTTGGTGTAGTAGGTATTAGAATGTATGAAATGAAAAAGGAATCTTCTCTAAAAACACTTGAAAAGAAGTAGACCAAAGTGAATGAGATAGATAATGTACTAGTTGCAGGTTTTATAGACCATGTACTCAAAACCCACCATGTTTTCCAAAATGCAATTATACTGTGCATTTATTTTTTGAACATATCAAGAAATTGAAACATGATTTTTACTCTAACTAAGACTTGTTATAAATTTCATTACATTCCTACTATGTAAATAACAAAAAAAATCATTATATTCTTACTATTTTGTACAACTATAGGTTGGAAAATATTCTAGGTGTTATGAAACTTGCAACCCACATATTGTTGTAAAACCCTCTACATGTAAATACCCTATTGGTTGGTTACCCCTTAGCTCAATTTTGTTAGTTTTTTGTATCCCCCACCTCCAAATCCTTCTCAACCTCTTTGTCTTTGAGCTTTGAACAAGCACAATGAACTAGCTAATTAATGACATTGTGTTTTCTAACCTCCAATTATATTGTGCATTTATTTTTTGATCATATGAAGAAAATGAAATACAATTTTCACTCTAATTATTAGTTGTGGTAAATTTGGAAGGTGACTTCCATTGCATTTTCATTGTCTATTTTTTTTATTTTTTTATTAAAATCATACTATCTATGTATAATTGGACATTGGAAAACACTTGGTGTTATGAAACCTACAAGCCACATATTGTTGTAAAACCCTCTACACATAATAACCCAATTGGGTAGTCACCCCTTAGGTAAATTTGGTTAGTTTTATGTATCCCCTACTTGCAACTCCTCCTAGAGATCTCCATCCTTGAGCTTTGAACAAGCACAATGAAATAACTCACAAACCACTATTATTTTGTGCATTTATTTTTCCATCACATGATGAAATTGAAACACAATTCTTACTCTAAATTACAGTTGTGGTAAATTTGGAAGGTTTCTTTCATTACATTTGTACACTCTCTAAATAACAAAAGGTTTCTATGGAAAAAGAGACCTTTGGTAAGATTTTTGGAATCAAATTCGAGTTTTAAATGGAGTTGGTGGAGATTCGGGATAAAATCCAGAGGGAAGGATATATTGATGATAACAGGGAAAAATAAAATGAGCTTCTTGTGAAAATGCATGAAATTATATAGCCAGAGAGGACTTTTGGAGACATCTAGATCTAGAGCTCTTTAGCTTTCTGCTGGAGATAAAAACACTAGATATTTTCATGTCTGTGTCAAAACACAAGGCTGCCAATAGAATCTCTCACATTAAAAGTAATGGTAATCGGTTTGAGGAGGAGGATGACATTAGAAGACAATCTATCCTTTTCTTTAGTAATCTTCTCTCAGTGAGCGGAGGAATCAACCATGAAGAGCAAGATTACCTTTTAGAGGCCATCCCTAATTTAGTTGAGGAAGATAATACCAAGCTTGCTGCTATTCCTTCTAGGGAAGAAATTAAAAAAGTCATCTTTTCCTTTGAAGGGAACAAGACCCTTGGCCCCGATGGGTTTCCCATGTTCTTCTTTCAATGGTTCTAGGAGATTGTTGAAGAGGAAGTTGTGAATGCAGTCAAAGAGTTCTTTGGATCAAGAAGTATCCTAAAGGAACTAAATGCTACCTTTTTGGTCCTTCTTCCCAAGAAACCTAGAGTGACGGAGTTTAAAGCCTTCAGGCCTATAAGCCTTTGTAATTCTTTCTACAAAATCATTTCAAAGGCTTTGATGTCTAGGCTTCTCATAATTCTTCCTTCATTGATCTCTCCCTAGCAAAATGGTTTTGTTCCTAGAAGGTAGATCCTTGATTCTATTGTTACTTTCCATGAGAATATCCATTCCCTTGTGGAATCCAAAACTGAAGGTTTTCTACTAAAGCTAGATATTTCGCAAGCCTATGACCATGCGGATTGGAAATTATTATTAAAAATCATGAGGGTGTTTGAATTCAGCAATAGAGTCCTTCCGATGGTGGATCAACTTTTTTCAATAGTTTCTATTTCTATTATGGTGAATGGATCCCCTTCACATCTTTTTTTAGAATTTGAGAGGTTTAATATAGGGAGACCCCATCTCCCCCATCTTGTTCACTATTATGGCTAAATGTCTTGGGTAAAACCTGAAAAGACTAATTGATCAAGAGTCTCTGGTGGGACTAAGGCCCTCTTCTAGTAATTTGATTTGCTCACATCAATAGTTTGTTGATGATACCATGCTGATGGGGAGATCTACTATGACTGAAGCTAAGAATCTAAAAAGAATTTTGGACGAGTATGAGAGGGCTTCTGGTCAGTTGGTCAACAAACAAAAAAGTTCTCTTTTCTTTTTTAACACCCTTGATCACAGATAGGTTAAGATAGCTAGAATCCTTGCATGTAGAGCAGATTCCTTACCTTCTATTTATCTTGGCTTTCCCTTAGGCCTTAAACCTCCTGACTCCTTTTGGAGTTCGTTGGTTGATAAGTTCAACAAAAATCTCATTGGATGGAAAGGATCTCTTCTTAGTCAAGCAAGAAAAATCCAGCTTCTCAAAGCTTCTCTTCAAAACCTTCTGATTTACGCCTTAAGTCTTTTCAAAATCCCTACTAAATTTGTGGATGCTATTGAAAAAATTCAAAAAATATTTCTTTGGTTGGGGGTTGAAGAAAGAAAGAGAATGCCTCTTATTGGATGGGATCTTGTCTGTAGGCTAAAAAATATGGGAGGATTGGGTCTAAGAAAGATCAGAATGATGAATAAGACGCTTCTTTCTAAGCAAATTTGGAGGTCTTTTTCATCTCATGGGGAATAGAAAGACATTTTAAAAAGTAAATATATGGCTAATTGTGGATCCCTTAAGGCCCTACTAGATTCTCCCTCATTGTCCTGTGGATCAGCTTGCTGAAATGATATGATTACAGGGAGAAAGATTGTTGACTTAGGTGTTGGGTAGAATATAAGAAGTGGAAATCAAGCTAGGTTCTGGGAGGATAGATGGTTACTAAAGGAGCCCCTAATTAACAATGAAAAGTTTAACAGGTGGGATGACATTTGCAAAATGACTTTTGGTACTCAAGTTAAGGATTATTGGCATGATGGGGGTTGGGTGGACTTGTGCCAGATTAGCCTGGAGCTTTCCTTGATTCACTCATCTCTGATGGCTATTAGGATAGGTTCGAATCTACAATATGATCCTTTTGTCTGGACAGATAACCCCTCGGGAAACTATTTTGTTTCTTCGGTTGTCTCTTTGTTGTCCCTCTCTCAAGTCCCCTCTCCTTTCTAGACTAGAGCATGGATAAAACATCTGACCCTTGAAGTCAATATTTTTTCTTGGATCCTTCTTCAAAATAAAGTGCTTATGATTGACAATCTTTGCAAGTGTGGTTTCCAGATACCTAATAGATGTTATCTTTTCAAGAATGAGGTGGAGTCTACAAATCACTTGTTTCTCCATTGTTCATTTGCTACTGCTATATAGGGTAAGTTTCTGGCTCTCTAGAACATTTCATGGGTGTTTCCTTATTCTATTGAAGACTTTTTCTCTCAATGGAAAGCTTCTTCTCTAAATCCTTTTATTCGAATATTATGGGCTTTCACTTTCCCCTATATAGCCTGGGGTTTGTGGAAGGAATAAAATAATAGACTCTTTAGGGACAAGGAAACTTCAGAGAACAATGTGTTTGAAAAAATCTTCAGGCTAATTATGGAAAACTTTAATATCATTCCTCAACAAGAGAATAAACTAGAGGCTGTGTTGTGCTCTCCATATGACTTAAAGATAGCTAAGGAGTGGAAGATTAAAAATGATGTGTCAAGGGCTTCTAAACCAGCTAAAAAAGACCAGGAAGGGGTGTGATGTAGTTTTCCACCGAGTGGTTGGATTAAAGCCAACTTCGATGGAATGGCTAAGGGAAACCTGGGGTTGGCTAGAAGTGGAGGTGTGATTAGGGACTCAAATGGTAACTTTTTAGCGGTGATAGAAATTTCCCTCAGATCTCAAACTAACCACGTGGCTGAAGCTATTGGAGCCTTTCAAGTGATTAACTTAGTGCTTATTCTGAATTTTAAAAATTTATGGCTTGAAGGAGACTCAAAAAACATTATTGATTGCCTCCTAGGAAAGTCCCCTCCCTCATGGACTATCAAGAGTTGGATCGAAGATTCTAAATCCCTTTTAGCAAAATTTGATAAAGTAAAAATATCTCATGCTGTTAGGGAAGCCAACAATGTGGCCAACTTTTTTACTAATGAGGGGATTAAATAGAAGGGGTTGGTAACATGGCATAACCTTAGGGGTCTGGGCAGTGATGCTAGGGCCTTAATTGAATACGATATCACACATGGGAAAGCAACAACTTTTTTTGATGGAGTGTAGGGTCAAGTACATCAACATCATTAGATTTGATGGGGCCGTGTTTATTATCTTAATTGGCAGTAAGAAGTGGCACGTATTATGGGCTCTTTGGTTTGGCTACAACATTTTATTTCAGGACTCTTGCTCTGGTAGAGATTTCAGGGAGGTGATTGTGACAATGGGAGGAGATAGGAAAAGGGTGGAGCCGAAGAGCTATGAAATGCATAAGAGGAACCCGGAGGTCTAGAGACAAGTTGAACGTGGTGGGCTGCTCCCTTTCATTGAAAAGCTTCATGGGCCTGATCTGATGGCCACTGAGTACTTTGAGAAAAAAATGGAAGAATGGAGAAATATTTTTTTTTGAGAGGAAGGTTAAGGTGGACGAGAAGCTCATAGGGGAGGTCATTGGCATGTCAACTGAGGGAATGGAATTATTTCATGATAGAAATTTCTTTGACGAGGCGGTTATTAGATTCCCTAGGAAAGATAAGGAGAAGAATAAGTTGATAAAAGTCTCCAACAACTACTTTGAAGTTGATTCGATTAAGTCATTATGGAGAAAAGTGCTCAGAATCATCATGGAATACATTACCCTAGAAGGTAGATTCACCAGGGTCTACGGCTACCACTTCGCCCTTCTCAACCACTTTCGTCACAAGGTAAGGGTCTCTTTTTCTCACTATATGTATTGTTCCATTAGTAATAGCCTAGAAGATCATAAGAAGAATCCTAAGAAGTACCCAATTTTGCATACTGGCCTTATTAGGCTTATTTATGAACACTTTCAAAATATGTCTGCCTTATCCAACCCTATCTCAGCTTTGTCCTCTGAAGATGATGACATGGAAAATAGTGTGTCGGAGGATAAAAATAAGCCTGACACTGAGCGGATTGAAGAAGATCCTCATTCCCCTAACAATTCTGGAAAGAAAACCCTACAGTGTAAACCCTCGCTTAAGAAAACAGGCACTATCAAAAACCCTAGTAGCTCTGCTCTGAAAGAGAAGTCCATTCAAAAGGGTTCTCCTGCTAATAAATTGGTCTCTTACTCTGAAGATACCTCGGAGGATAATTCTAAGGTCCCTGATGCCAACAAGGATGAATTGGGTGTGTGCAAGAAGTTGAGTCCAGTTTTTGGCCAAAAAGTGGAACTATTTTCCCTTATTTTCAGAATTTGACACATTTGACCTTAAAATTTGAAGCACTTAGAGATGGAATCTTCAAAAAATTCATTAATCATAAAATGTAGTACTCAGAGTCTAGTTTCCAAATATGTAATTTATTTCAATATCCAGATTGTAAAAATTGAGTTTCAATTTAGGCATTTCTAAAAACCACTGTTTAAAAGCCACTTTTTTATACCATATCATTCACGTGTACGACATCCATATTTTGACCTAAATTATCATATTTTTCTAAATCCTTTTGGGAAAAGATTTGTGACTCACTAAAGCTTATTTTTGATATTTTTTTGTATTTTTTTATTGAATATTTTTTTTTGTTAAATATTTATTAGGCATATTTGTCGTTTTGAAAAATCATCATGTACAACATGCATAAGATGACCTAAACTTATCATTTATTTTTATTTTTATTTTTTTAAACTGAAAACAATTGTCTAAAGTTTGTTCTCATGCAATCCATTCGTGAAAATGTTATGTTGATCAAAAGTTGTTAAAATACTAAAAAAACTTGATAATTCAAATTTATGGACTAGTTTCATTAGAAATTAATTGAAAAATAGAAAAAATAATCAAATTATTGAAAAAATTACATATTTGGAATCTGCACTGTCTCATCTATAATGGGTTTTAATTTTGTAAAAAAATTCTGCAAAATAGGTCTTCACACATGTCCAAAGTCATTATTTTCCTGTGACATTAACAAGACCTTCAAGTTGTAGGTCAAACCAAGTCCAAAGCTTAGGTTCGGGTCCCCAAGCCATTTCCCGAGCCAAAAAATAAGCCAAAAACCCGCCCAAAAATTCATAATTTAAAAAGCGGGATCCTGTTTCATAAAAAAAAACATTTTTTATGGTTCCATGAAATGGGATCCCATTTTGAAATTTTTCAAAAAGCAGAATTTTCAAAATGGAAAGTTTTCAAAGGAACTTCCAATTTTTGAAAAATTCGTTAATGGGAAAGTTTTCAACAATTGGAAGTTCCCAAAAATAGAAAGTTTTCAAAACAGGATCCTGTTTTGAAAACTTTCCATTTTTGGAAAATTTTCAAATTGGGATCCTGTTGTGAAAATTTTCCAAAAATGGAAATTTCTCAAAACGAGATCCTACTTTGAAAACTTTCTATTTTTGGAAACTTCTAATTGTTGAAAATTTTTCAATTTTGGAAAGTTTTCAAAAGGATCTATTTTGAAATTTTTCAAAAATGGAAAGTCTTCAAAGAGGAACTTAATTTTGAAAAATTTCCATTTTAGAAATGTTTTCAAAATGGAATCTGTTTTGAAAACTTTCGAAAATGAAATTTTTCAAAATTGGAGGATAAAATATAAATTTTTCAAAACGGGATCCCGTTTGGAAAACTTTTCATTTTTGGAAATTTTAAAAAACTGGATCCTGTTTTTTAAATTTAGGCTCGGGATCCCGAAGCTAAACAGGATCCCATTTTTGGCAAGCCGATTTCATTTTTTTTCCTAAGGTAAAAACTTCCACGTTTTGTGGACTCATCTTTTTGCATTTACCCATTCTTTCTCATCCTATCCTGCCATAGACAAATAAAACAGACCTAAATTCCCTAGAGACCTTAACCCTAAAGATCATTATTTTAAGTAGGACTGTGAGTTTCCTGGGGATATCTTCGCCATCGCTAGAAATGGTGTTGTTGATTGCTTCAGAATTATGAAGTGGGCCTTTCATGAAATTAAGGACATTAATCTTAGAAATAGGGCCCTCAATAGCAAGGTGGAGGATTTGGAAGTTAAAGTTAGCTCCCTTAATACAGCGGAGGATGGGAGGAATGAGGATAAAATGAGGTTGGAGGCTGAGCATAATGAAGGTAAGGTTAAGTGCCTAGAAGCAAAAATTGGTAAAATAAAAGACACCATGAAAACTATTATGGAGCACAACTACAGAATGGCAAAACATAATGCCATTATCATCAAGGCTATGACTGAGAAACTGGAAAACACAAAATAGGGATCTCTGATTGTGGATTTGGAAGTTGAAAAGGACAAAAGCAGGACTAAGGGTGCTGGAATTTTGAAGAGGACGAGAGCTAATCTGAAGAGGAAGGCGCCTCCTATGCCTCAGATGGTTCAAGCCCTAAAAAGTGTACCCAGGACATGTACAATCTTGAAGCTGAGGTTGTTGATGCTCTAAACTCCTTAGGATAGCCGTGGGTTGTTTTTGTTGCTAGTTTTTTGGTTGGGTTTTGTTGTGGCCCTTGTTGGCCTTGGGTTGGGGGTTGCTGTGCTTTCTTGGCTCTTTGCTTTTAGTAGCCTTTTTGTTTTGGATTCATTAACGCTTAATATTTTTATTATTTGTATTCTCTATGGTTTTGGGTCCCTGTAAAACCCATTTTTTCCTTTATCAAAAACAAAAGGTTTCTATTATAATCATATTATCTATGCATAATTGGAGGTTGGAAAATACAACGTGTTATGATTATGCATATATGAATTATTATAAATTGTAATTTATTAAATACTACACCAATGAGTCTTATGACTACTCTATGTACCTACATGAAGATACTTTCTAACAACAAAAAGTTCTTATATACATATAACAATATTATCACCTTACATTTATATAAAATGTAGAGTTTATAACCTCAAAGATACCGAGGTAAGATTATTATAATGCATCTAAGAATGTAGCCAAAGTTATGCTAAATTCCAAATACAACAATCTCTTATTACATAAACCACATTATATCGCATGCAATGTGAGTATATAAATTGAACAAATTTTAGTTTCATGAATACATAATTGGTATATTTAGAATTTTTAATCTCACCAAATGGTTTGAAGATGGATCCAAATAAGGTAAAGTAAAAAAATTAATTTCCTTCACCAATTAATATTATAGAGGTAAGAAGTGCTTAAATAAAACTTCTACTAGCCTCACATGTGTGGAGGTGTTGAGCATGCTACATTCCTAAAAAATTACAAGGTCTAAAAATAGGAAGATTGGAAACCTACACCACCCTTGGAATTATAACATAACCATCAGAATCCATTAGCATGCATTTCTTGAACATAATACCTACAAAAATCACCAAAACGAGTAAATATTCATTATGGTTGATGGGTTCTCCATGATGGCCATCATATCACATGAATAAAAATATCACCATGATAAATGTATTGTGTCTTTTTTTCACTCATGTTTGGGTCCATTTTGACTTACCAACATCTATTATTTATGACTATGATCCATGATTTTTAACTTTTGGTAGACATTATGGACCATGTTAAATACATAAAGGAATTAGTCTATAATAGGATTTCCTTTGTAGATAAGAAACCAAATGGAGGAGGTAAAATACATTCTTGTACATCTATTTCATGTATACTATGTTGTTCAACCACACACTTAAGATGATAACATCCTTTACATACAACATTACTTCATTGTAGTTATTCATAGTTCTACATGGAATACTTCTTTCTAGACATGTCTTGGGTTCCAACCTAAGACATTTATTGACACATCCTACCATGCATGACCATCCAAAATGGAGTTAGACACTCATGAACAAAAAAATAACAAGGCACATAAAAAAATTTAGAACATAACTTGTGTATGTACCAATAGGTTCAATAGATTCTTACATTCTAATAATAGTAATATATCTAGAGTGACACAAAATTCACCACAAGCCTGACATGTTTTATGTTGGTGATAAATTTGGTTTTACATTCAAAAGGACCTTGATATAAGTGATCACATCAAAATATTAAGCCTTTGTGCTATGATCCTTATGTAAACCTTTCTCTACAAGCTAGTGAAAATTCCTTTATTCTTGACCTCCCTCAATACTTGAATTTATACTTAATATTCAACATTGAACTCCTTAAGCCATATTTTACCCTTTATTATATTTCACAACTATCCAACATCCTAAAAAATAAAACCAAAAACACTCAAAAATAAAATCAAGGGACATCATTGACACCATTACCACTAATATTGACCACAATTCTCATAAAATCATTTAGGAAATCAAGACTAGACAATATACAAATCAAACTAACTGGTACACTCTTTAGAAAATATACACATACTTAAATTACTATTGATGCAATGATCCTAATTAAGAGGGAACAAATGGTTTCAATATAGCCTCATTCATCCTCTTTAGAAACTTTATCAACACATGTAGCCTTTCCTAATATGCACAACATAGTACTTATAAACTTATGCGTAATACTACCCTCACATATCTTTTTTCCACTATGCATAACATAATACTTATAAACTTACGTGTAACAGTACCCTCACATCTTTATATAAAATTCTCACGCACAATCATGCAACGCTACACACATGCATCTTGAAGCCTTGCAAAAGGAGACACATGCTACTGTATAACCAAACTACATGTGCACAAACAAATGAAACATAAACAACCACTTATTATGTTTTTATGTGCATGTGACATCTATGGCCTTTGAAAAAATGGACACAATTATACAACTAGCACTATATGCAAACAATACATGAAAAAATTATTGAACTACAGGGGTGATCCCACAATGCTGGTTTACAATTTATGGGAGATTCTGAGTTTTGCTAAAATCACATATTTTTAGAAAATATAATGATTTAAGCCTTAAAAATTTCCATTTGAATGATTCCAATTGAAGAGGGTTTGATCAAACCACCTTAGATCAAACCCTCTTGGATAGAACCCCCTTAGTTTTAAACCATACCTATAACGAAGTCTCCTTTACACCTATCAAAATGTTTTTTTTTTTTTTTAAAAAAGGGGTAAAAACTTTATTGAATATCAGAAACCAGCATTACAATCAAGTCAAGAGCAGAAGCTCGAAAAGAGAAAAGACATAAACAAAACCAAAAACCAACTCATTCAACACCCCCACTGTCCTCTTCGAGAACCCTCTCCAAATCTAGCCTAAGCTCCTAAGGAATCTAAGCCCAATCATCAATCTTCCAATCCTCCAAATGCTCTGAAGCCCACTTGGCTAGACAATCAGCAGTCCCGTTCCATTCACGTGAAATATGGACAAAGGACACCCTTTCCATAAGATTACCAATCTGCAAAATCTGTTGCACCAAAACTGCCAACTGCTAATTCACATCTGACATCCTCCCTTGATTGAGTAAATTAATCAAAACCTGTGAATTAGATTCACAAATAACCCTATGCCATCCCAGCTCATAGGCCTTCTCCAAGGCATAAAGAATCACACATCCTTCCATAAGGTTGATAGTCTGCGTCCCCTTATGAATGGAAAAGAGGAAAACCACAGAGCCAAAAGAATCCATGCCTACCCCACCAACTCCAGCGGGGCCAGGATTTCCCCTAGAAGAACCATCAGTATTAACCTTCAAGGTTCCCATAGGGGGAGGAGACCAGTTCCCCTGCTGATGGACACACTGTCCCACCCACCTACCTTTTTGGCCACAAGATGCAATAGGGGTTAACCCCTAGATGCCCAACCGAGCCACCAACTCCTCATCTTTCCTTTCCAGCGGAAGCTCCATAGCCCCCTTGGCTTGAATAGTCTCCTGAATCATCCCAAGAACTCTAAACCACACCTGTTGAACCTGCAACAATTCCCCTCTGAAAATCCTCCTATTCCTTTCTAGCCAAATCTGCCACAACAAGAAAATAGGTCTCACCTGCCAAGCATCCTGCAAAAAAGAGGCCCTCGAGGGAGGTTTGACCAAGCTAGACCGAAAATCCACTAAGGATTGTTCCAGACACTCCACCAGGAATGCCAGAGCTACAAGAAAAAAGGACACTAAAAGAAAAGATGTGAAGAGTCCTCTTCACCTTTCCCACACAACACACACTTAGATGGGCCCTGAAACCCATGCTTCTAGATATTATCCCAAGTCAAACACTTATTCCAAGCCAAAATCCAAGCAAAGCAATTACACTTCGGCCAAGAAAACTTATTCCAAACCTTCTTCCACCAAGGAACTTCCTCCCCCACAAACCTTTGAGAAAACAGCCTCTGATAACCCGACGCAACCGTGTAGTGACCCTTTGGATTAGGAGACCAAGCAAGGATATCCTTGTCCCTAAGGGGATTGCACTGTCTACCCAAGAGAATATTATGCAAAATCCTACATTCCTCCACCAAACCAATCACCAACCAATCCTCAGGAATCTTCCACCTAGCACCCACAAGTTGACCCTGAAGAGAAAGCACCTTAAAATCACTTACCCTCGTCCAACTAGCATCACTGAAACTCCTACTCAGGGCCACCAAATGAGGGAACTGAGTGAGGATGGGAGAATGACCATCCCAAGAGTCATACCAAAATTGAACCTCCGTCCCACTCCTACAAATCCAAAATAAGCCATCCTTGACAAGCGTAGCTCCCTTCTTGAGAGTAGCCCAAATAGCCGAACCCTTACCCAACAAGGGGTAGCGAGGGATATCTTCCCCAGGAATACCTTGAAAGTACTTATAGGAAAGGATTGTAGCCCAAATGCTATCCTTCTCCGTGCACCATCTCCAATAAAGTTTAGCCACCAATGACATCCCTTCCAGTGAGGAATGCCTCAACCCCAAACCACCAAGCTGCTTAGGACAATAAACTGTATCCCATCTAACTAGACTCCACTTGGAAGACATCAAACTGCCAGCCCATAAAAACTGTATTTCCAAAGAGTCCTATTCCATAACAAATCCTTTCGGGGCCACCTGAAGCATACACCGATAAATAGGAAGAGCTTGGACCACAGACTTCAGCAACTGAACCTGCCCAGCAAAGGACAACCATCGGTTGGTCCAGTGAATAACCTTCAATTGAAATTTATCCAAGATAGGTAGCCATGACTCCTTCATTAATCTTCCCACCACGATGAGAACCCCAAGGTAAGACAAAGGAAGAGTCCCAATCTAAAAATGAAGAAGCTGCGCAATTCTCCTCTGGATAGGATCTAGAGTATTAAAGAAATAGATGGAAGACTTGTCCTCATTAATTGATTGACCTGATGCCTCAAGATACATATCCAACACCCTGCAAATATTTGTTTCCTCCTTAATAATGGCCACTCCCATCAAGGCAGTATCATCCACAAACTGCAAGTGGGATTGAGGGGGTAAATCACCTCCCCACCGCCACCCCTGAATAAGGCCCAGCTCCACCTGACGTCTCAGAAGGCATCCCAATCCTTCCACCAGCAGAATAAAGAGGTAAGGGGAAAGAGGATGACCTTGCCTTATCCCACGAGAGGCTTCAAATAACTCTGAATGCTCCCCATTAGTGAAAATAGAAAAAGAAACTGACGTGTTGCAACTCATGACCCATTGAATCCAATCATCTCCAAATTCAAAAGTAGTCAGGAGCTTTTGAAGAAAAGACCATCGGACTCTGTCATACGCCTTTGCCATATCCAACTTGATAAACATAGCCTTTTCTCTAGAAATAGCCATACAATGGATGGTCTCAGTAGCTATAACAATACCATCCAAAATTTTCCTACCCTCCACAAAACCACTTTGCTCCTTAGAAATGAGTAACTACAACCACTTCTTCAAACTATTAGCAATTAGCTTCGAAATAATCTTATACACCACATTGCAAAGGGATATAGGCCAATATCGGCTCAGCCTATCCTCCCCATCACACTTGGGAGTAAGCTCCAGAAAGGTGGAATTCATGGCCTTTAACATTTTCTTATTTCGTTGCGACTCTTTGACCACCTCTAATAAATCAAGTTTGATGATCTCCCAAAACTCTTGGAAGAATTCAATCAAGAAACCATCAGGGCCGAGGGCTTTTCCTTTCTTCATCTGAAACACCATCCCCTCCAACTCTTCAAGAGTGATCTCACCCATAAGATCCTCCCTCATCTCCCTAGACACCAGATGAGGGATGCAGGAGAGGACCTGAGCCTCCTCCACCGAGTTCCCCTGCCAATCCTCCTTGAAAAGGGAAAAAAAATAATGAACAACTTCATCAGAAATACTCTGAAAGGAGTTCAGAGTCTCTCCCCTATCCATGATCAAAACAAGAATAGAATTACCATGCCTCTGCACCTTTACCGAATTAAAGAAGAAAGCAGAATTTTTATCCCCCTCTCGAAGCCAATCAATCTAGGCTTTTTGTTTCCAAAAGATCTCCTCCCGCAATTCCCATTCCTCCAAAACCTTCAAAGCCCTAGATTCCTCCTGCATCAAAGGCTCAAACACCCCATTCTCCCTCATCACCCTTGTAATACCATCCAACTTAGCTTGTGCATCAACCTTGGCTTTAAAAACATTCCCAAAACATTGCTTATTCCAATGCTTAAGCTTATACTTAACAAACTGAACTAGCTTAGTAAAAACATACATTGCCCTACCAAAGGCAGGTCTACCCTCCCACCACCACTGAGCCACATAATCATGGAGATCAAGATCATGTAGCCACATAAGTTGGAATTTGAAGGAGGGCTTGTAGGGCCATCCATCCAAGATGACAGAAATCTTTATAGGCCAATGGTCCGAGCCCCTCTAGTCCAAAATCTTCAAGCTAGAGGACCACCTATCACTCACCCAAAAGCAAGAAACCATAAACTGATCCAGCTGCTCTACAATGCAATTTTCACCAGTCCTCTGATTGTTCTAGGTAAACAGACCATTGCCAGGCTTGATATCAACAAGATTCAAAGCATAAATATTATCCTGGAATAGGAGAGTCGAAGCCTCCAACCTTGTGGTACCACCCCTCTTCTCAGAAATCTCCATGATAGCATTGAAGTCACCCCCAATAATCCATGGAAGGTAAGGATCCATACTTCGTACATAACAAATATTCGACCACAATAGATGCTTGCCCTACATATCCACAAGCGCATAAATGTTGGAAAAAAGAACTGACTCCCCTGAATCATAACAAGAGGCCTCAAAAGAGATAGAGGACTTGAAGGACATCCACCACTTGGGGAAAATTTTCTGAGGGTTCCATAGCCACCCCTCCAGAGGATCCTTGAGCACCAATGCATTGGCATTCACCGTTCATCCATAGCTTGGGCATTATACCCATCATACCATCCATAGAAAGCTTGGTCTCCTACAAAAAAAGAATATCAGGAGACTAACATCTAACCAAATTCCGAATAGCTTTTTGTCTAGGGCCACTGTTCAAGCCTCTAACATTCCATGATAGAACAATCATTTCAAAGGGCTTGAGAAGTGAGAATCCAAAGTCTTGACTGACCCTGATTCCACCAAATTTTCCCCTATCAATTTAATCTTCTCCATATCCTTTTTCCTACCCAACTTAGTGACTTTCTCTGCCCCTCCTTTCTTAAGATCTTTTTGCAAGATACTAAAATGAGGAGACGACTTATTGTTTTTTCCCCCCTTCAAACCTGATCTTCACATAGGATGAGACAAAGCCTCACTGTCCATCACCACTACACC
>VDFB02353493.1:239905061-239978240 GCA_007258455.2 Sequoia sempervirens | reverse complement strand
GAGGGTGAGGAGAGACAGGAGGAGGGGAGGCATGAGGGGGAGGTGGAGGAGAGGCACAAGGGGGAGCGAGAGGTGGACGTGGTTGGGCAGGAGGAGGCAGCGGTGGGAGGTCAGGAGGAGGAGGTGGAGGTGGCAGGACAGGAGGAGGAGGCAGAGGAAAGGCATGAGGGGGAGCCGGAGGTGGATGTTGGAGGGTAGGAAGAGGAGGTGGGTGATGATGATGATGACGAGGATGAGGCCATGGATGAGGCTGAGAGACTTCTCAAATATCGGATGGTGGAGGGAGAGGAGGAGATACCATCCACTTCAGGGTTACCGTCAGATGCCACAGCAGATCAGAGGGTGGACGACCTACAATAGAGATTGGATGAGAGCACAACACAGGTCGGATCACTACAGTCAGCATTGAAGGTAGCCCATGTAGAGTGGGATTAGGCAGTGATTCGCCAACAGGATGCGGCCCAGTGGTGTACAGAGTTTGCTGCATTATGCATAGGGCCTATGGGAGACATGGCTCGTGAGCTTGCCAGGGTGAGCTTCAGACTAGGGTAGTACAAGACCCTATATGAGCAAGCAGTGCCACCAGAGCAGCGGGATCCTACCTTGTCCCGGTCATAGTCGAGGACAGGCAGTGGACACAGGTCAGGCAGTGGCAGTGGTACCAGGAGCCATACTAGTGTCGGAGGGTCTACCTCAACAGGGCATACTTCAAGTCATAGGTCACATCATTCGCTAGCATACTCCTAGTCCTAGGTCGACTGGTTCAGTATAGAGATCAGCACAGGCACAACCACCAGTTGGTGATCCATCTACTACTCAGAGTCAGGTAGTAGTGACATCACAGATGTCCTTTATGGTTGAGATGACACCGTCCTTTGCAGCTCTGTCAGTGGCACAGGCAGAGGTCAGTACAGGATCAACCACCAGTGATAGATCCGTCTACCTCTCAGAGTCTGGCAGTAGTGACCTCATAGATTTTTGCCACCATCAGGATGATAACTTTACTCGCGGTTCCATCAATTTCATAGATAGAGGTTGCTACAGGACCACCTATTGTTTCAGCGCCCATGACAAAGTTGCAGCCGCCACATTCTTCCCCTCGAGGGGATGATGAGAGACTACCCTAGGGGCATACTTGTATTATGACACACTATGTATATTATTTGAGCCTGTGAGCTCCATTTTTGGGATATCCCATGACTTTATCCTGTGACATTGTACCTTTTTGAGATGATACTATATGATGATGCAGTTTTGATGTAGCCTATATGTGTTATGTGATGTTCTTTGATTTAATGCTTTATGATATGTATGATGTACAATGTTTAATTTATGATGCCATGTATGTCTTATGATGCCTATTTGTGATATTGATGCCATGATAATGCAATGCTTATTTATATGATTATGTTAATGATGTGCATGATGTATTTAGTAAAAGATGCAGTGTTGATGATTATGATAATGCAATGTTTTCGATTATGTATATGATTTAATCTCATGGATATTATATGTATGGACCTAATGTAATGTTTATATGATCATGTATGCACTTATATTTTTGGATGTCACAGGATATCATTGTGGGATGGACAAGAGAAGATGACGAGATTGATGAGAGAAGATGATCAGACCAAAGAGGAGAACACATGAGACTGACGAAAATGCATGCTAATTCCAAGACCAAATCCTTCAAAACTTTACCATAGGACATTAGTATTTATTGCTCTTAATCATCATTGGGCAGACTATTGTAATGGCCAAGAAACACCATGATATGATGTAGATCAAGGTGTGCAAGGTTGTACCATTACGTAAGACAAATAGTCACAGACAAGGATGATTATGACTCATACTAAGAGCATCCTTGCCCCAGTCTTTTTGCCATAATCAACCACATGCAGAAAAAAAGACAAGGACAAATCATGAAACATTGTTGCTTCTCTAAATCCTGTTTCTAGGACATCCTTGAGAAACTAGTAGCATGATTGTCAAAATACAAAAAGAAAGAGTCCTTACCATGATATTTCGTTGTTTTTCTAAATCCCAAAATCAGGACCTCGCTGAGAAACAAGTAGTCATGCATGTCAATTGACATGATACGTTGCTGCTTCTCTAAATCTTGCTTAGTGGAATCTCGCTGAAAAACTAATATCATGATAAAAACTAAAAGACAATTGTCAAGTGTTTGCCAAGTGCGTCTGGATATCCACTGTTCTGATGCCAAGATGCCATGTCTGATAATGTCGAGATGTCGAAACATTTAAAGTTTTGATGACCTTGGACAATGTCAAGAATTGGTGAATTCAGGAAGGACACATCCTGAATAACGCCGATGACTAGATGATTTGATCCCTAATGGTCATAAGGGGTCCCTCAAAATAATGGCGATGCCTAGGAAGGACACATCCTAAGGCATAAATGACAGAGTTGGTTCTTCAGAAGGACACATTTGAAGAATACTGATGTCATGAAGAGTGATCTTTAGATGTCAAGAGGATCACTCAAAATGTCGAATGACGATGATGATGCCTAGGAAGGACACATCCTAAGGCGTAAATGATAGAGGTTATCGTTCAGAAGGACACATCTGAAGACTAACTAAAATTTGACAGTTTGACCGGTTTATGATGATTTGACTTGCTTTGCCCGAGTTTGACTTGTGTTTGACTATATGCTGATATTGCCTTGATGATATGAGTGATGTGCTGATGAGATTGCCATGTTGAATAAATGATTGTTTTTCTTTGCTTTAGGAGTTTTCCATGTCAAAAATTGATTGAAGACTTTTGACGTGTGTGCCAATGTAGTGCCATGAAACCTAAAAGGACTAACCTAGTGCAGCCTCAGGGGCTCATCGAGAGATGGCCTTGCCTACGTCATACACTCAAAGACCTCGTAGTTCAACATGACCAATGACTTTGTCTTGATGACTCAAGATTGCGTCATGATTTTATTTTGACAAACCTAAAAGGACTGACCTAATGTCTCAGGGACTCAACATGTGAGTCTTGCCTATGTAGCAAGTGCCCAGGGACAACTTAGTTCGACAATGACAAAGACTGATTGATATGACTGACATTGACAAGAGATGACAATGTGTTTGCGCTTTTCGAGCAGTCTGATGTTTTTGTTTGTGGTTTTCTTTAGGACATTTTATGATTTTTAGGTCTTTCTTCCAGACTTTTTACAATGTTTTTGGTCATTTTCTCAGGACTTTTTGCGATGTTTTTGTCTTTTTTCACGACTTTTTGTGATGTTTTTGTCTTCTTTCAGGACTTTTGCTAATGTTTTTGGTCTTTTTTTTAGGACTTTTTGCAATGTTTTTGTCTCTCTTTTTTTTTCTTCAGGACTTTTTGGGCTGTTTTTGTCTTTTTTTAGGACTTTTTGTGATGTTTTTGTCTTTTTTCAGGACTTTTTGCCAATTTTCAAGATCATGTGTGACATCCACTGTAGTTGCATGATAAATATTTTGCCCCCAGTCAGGTCTAAGACTTAGCCATTTGCAAGGAATATGGACGGGATGCTGCTGACTTGCTAGACGGACAGTCGTCAGGACTTGATGTCAATCATTTATCTACTATGACAGGTAGGGTAGGATGTGATGGTGATTTGCAGAATAATGGCAATCATACCTTTCATCCTAGGCCAAGTTAGACAAAGTGACAGTAGATGGCATAGCAATGATTGATTACGCATGGCGCCTATTTGCTAGGTTTTCACCATGGTACTTGTCCAAAGCGCCTATTTGCCAGGTTTTCACTATTGAACGAATAATTTTTCTCTTTACTATTTTCTTGACTTTTTGATTTTTTTGATGTCACCAAGACACCTGTTTGCCAAGTTTTCATCAAGGTGACAATTTTTATCATTTTTCAATTTTTTTTGTATTTTATGGCTTTCAGCTCCATCCTCCGATGCTATGCGTAGAAATTTCGGAGGTGTAAACTATTGATGGGCTCTGTCAACTGTTCCCCATCTGGAGTTGCCAATTGATAAGCTCCAAAACCAAAAGAAGATATGATAATATAGGGACCCAACCAGTTTGGTTCAAATTTTCTTGGCTTTTCTCTGTCTGCTTGGTTCTTGGGGTTCTGCATGAGAACTAGGTCGCCAATGTCAAACTTTCTGACCATAACCTTTTTATTGTAGCTGCGACAAAGATAGTTCTGATATGCTTAGAGATGGTTCAGTGAATTTTTTCATCTTTCTTCCAACATTTCCAGCTCATGCAAGCGTGATTGTTGGTACTCCTCTTCATTAGTTAGGCCCTTCAGGGAGACTCGTAGTGAAGGAATTTCAACCTCAATGGGTAAGATGGCCTCAATGCCAAAGACTAGGGCAAATGGGGTGGCTCCTGTAGGCATATGAATGCTAGTTCGGTAAGCCCACAGAGTAGGGTTAAGTTGTATGTGCCAGTCACGACCAGCGTCATTCACAGTCTTTTTTAGAATCTTGACAATGGTTTTATTGGACGCCTCCGCTTGGCCGTTTCCTTGTGGGTAGTATGGAGATGAGAAGTGATGTTGGATATGGAATTGCTCACATAACTCACGTACGTCTTGGTTTTTGAATGGACGTCCGTTTTCAGTGATGATGGACTACGGAAGGCCATACAAACAAATGATGTAGTTAAGGATAAACTTTGATATTTATTTGCCAGTAATATATGTCAATGGGATGGCTTCAATCCACTTTTTGAAATACTCAGTGGCGGTAATAATGAATTTGTGGTCATCGGATGAGGTTGGATGAATCTTACCCACAAGGTCAAGTCCCCATTGAGCGAAGGGCCAAGGAGAAGTGATCGGCCGAAGTTCTTGTGCTGGAGCATGGACCAAATCACTATGAATTTGACATTTGCGACAAGTCCTAACATATTCAATTGCATCCTTCTCCATTTTCGGCCAATAATACCCAAGTCTTGTTACTTTCTTCACCAAAGTAGGACCACTCAAATGAGATCCACATATACCGCCGTGCACTTTTCGTAAGGTCATACATGCTTCGTTGGTGTCAAGACATTTAAGGAGGGCATCGTTGAAACTATGACGGTATAGGGTGTCACTGACAATGGCATACCTTATAGATTTCCTAATGAAGGAATTCCTTCGGTTATTGGACAGGTTCAGTGGAAGGGTTTGAGACTTTAAGTAGTCGTAAATGTCTTGATACCAGGGAGAGTTGGGACCAACAAGTTCGCAAACCATTTATGATTCTGGGACATCATATTCTGGTATCAAGAGCTGTTCTACTAAAAACTCAAATTGTGACACATTTTTAGGGGTGTCCAAGAGAGAACTAATAGTAGCCATTGCATCAGCTGCCTTATTCTGTGTCCTGGGGATTTGTTCAAAAGAAATCAGCTGGAAGTATGTCAGGAAACTGTCCACCATCCTCTTGTAGGGAAGCAATTTCTTATCCTTTGTTTCATAGTCATCATTCACTTGGTTGATCACGAGTTGGGAATCCCTGAATACAAGCAACGTCTAAATTTTCCATTTGATTGCCAACTTGAGACCTGTGACTAGTGCTTCATATTCGGCAATGTTATTTGTACAAGGGAAAGCGATCCTGAATGACTTCGGAATTGAATCCCCCTATGGTGTGATGAACAAGATTCCAGCGCCAGAGCCAGACCAATATGAGACCCATCAAAATATAGCTTCCAAGGTGCCGCTGGTTCTGCATGAAAAATGGACTCATCGGGAAAATCAGTTACTAGTGGATGAGTGACTTGAATTGGTGCATCCACCAGTTGATCTGCTATTACTTGTCCTTTTATTGCCTTGCGCTCAACATATTGTATGTCATACTCGCTTAGTATCATGACCCATTTTTCCAACCGGCCTGTTAATGCTGGTCGACTTAGTAGATATTTCAGTGGATCAATCTAGGTGACCAATTGTGTCTGATGACTGAGCATATAGTGTCTTAGTTTTTGGGACGCAAAGACAACAGCAAGACATGCATGTTCAATGTATGTGTAGTTCAACTCATAGACTATCAGTGTGCGGCTGATGTAATAGATTGCTCTTTCTTTTCCTTCATGATCATTTTGGGCTAGCAATGCCCCCAGTGCTGAACTAGTAGTCGAGATGTATAGAATCAATGGCTTTCCATGAATAGGAGGCATGAGGACCAGTGTTAACAGTAGGTAATCTTTGATTTGCTAGAAGGCCTCTTGACATTTATCCGTCCATACAAAGGGGATACCCTTGCGCAACAGATACTGAAACGGATGACACTTATCTACCAATTAGGCTATGAAATGCCAGATAGATTCTACTCTGCCTTGCAGAGTTCTGAGTCCACTGATTCCTCTAGGCAGAGGCATGTCTATGATTGCTTTGACCTTTGCTGGGTCGACCTCTATGCCTCTTCGGGAAACTATGTATCCCAATAGTTTACCTGATGTGACCCCAAAAACACACTTCTTAGAGTTTAGCCAAAAAATTTACTCTTCAAGTCTTTTAAAAATTATGTCGAGTACCTTCAAATGATCTTTCCTTGTTGCTGATTTGGCCAAGAGGTCATCTACATAATCCTCCATTATTTTGTGCATCATGTCATGGAAGATCGTGGTCATAGCCCTTTGATATGTGGCACCTACATTTTTGAGACCAAATGGCATGACGTTCCAATAGTATATACCCCATGGACAAGTAAATGCCATTTTGTGTTGATCCTCAGGAGCAATGCAGATTTGATTATAGCCGGAGAAACCATCCATGAGGGATAGCATCTCATATCTTGCAGTTAGGTCGACTATGATGTCAATGTTGTGCAAAGGAAAGTCATCCTTTGGACATGCTTTGTTTAGATCCCGAAAGTCTATACATACACGAATCAGTCCATTTCGCTTTGTCACCAGCACTAGGTTGGAAATCCATTCAACGTAATCTATAGACCTTATGAATCTAGCATCCAGTAATTTTTTTAATTCGGCTTTGACCAATAGAGCAACTTGGGGATGCATTTTGCACAACTTCTGCTTGACTGGTTTAGCATTGGGTAATAGTGGCAGATGATGCAGAACCAGTTCGGGGTCCAATCCTGGCATGTAAGCATAGGACCATGCGAAGTTTATTTTCTGTTTTGCAAAGAATTTATGAAATTATGGTTTCTCTTCATCAGTCAATGACGTAGCAAATAGGACCATCTTGGGATCCTCTGCAGTTGAAATGTTATCCTCTATTGTGTCCTCAATAAGCATGGCCGATTTTTCCTGTTGCATGGGGAGAAAGTCCAATCCTCCATCTTTGGGCACCTCAAAGAGGTTTTCACCCCTAGATACGTCCTTTATTTTTACTATTTTATCATCAAGAGGTGCCTTTCGGTTTTCACCTAGAGACGTTTCATTTTTTGCTTTATTTTTACTTTTACTTTTGTGACTAGAGGACTGAACAGTCTCGCTGAAGTATGTTGTGCAATCTAAATCAATAGCAAATCCTGATTTGTGGTCCCCACTGGGTATGCCTTCTCTCAGTCCCATAAATTTAGCAATTGCCTCATCATTCTAAAATGTGTCCAGAACTGGCGGTCCTTGTTGGTCCCAATCAACTAGTTCAGGGTAAACTAAAGAAATGCCATCATCAAGGCTAGTGAATTGGGGTGAGGATGCGGACAACATGTAGATGGATTCAGTGATGTTATAGATGAGGTTATCATCGTTCAACTCAACATCGGACTCTATCCAATATTCTCCTTCACTAGTGTCATATTCATTATCAAAGTAAGGAGTAAAGGTTGTAGAGCCCTGGTTGTCAATGTTGTCTAATACCTCGGATAGGTTGGACTGAGGGGGTTCAAACACTAGGTGTTGTATGTCGTGGGAAGTGGTAGTGGGACTTTGACTATTTGGTGCTTGTTCAATTTTGAATGTTTTCCAAAATTGTTGTTCAGAGGTTAGTTCCCCTAGTTCGACAAACAAATCATCAAGACAACAGTCACTTAGGGATCGTTCGGAGCCAAATTCCCACTCATGGGAGTCTGTTTCAGTGAGGGTTTCCCTAGTAGTCTCGACACTGTCAGAAGCATGTACTTGCTCATTTGAAAGTCCAGAAGTATGTCGATCATCATTGGCAAGTGATCCAAACCCTAATCCAAGATACTTCAAAATTTGAAAAGTTTCTATGGGTTCCCTTTGGCCAATTTTATCTTTTCCTAGGCCACTAGTACCATCGTAGCCTTTAGCCTTCATGATGTCATAACCTTTGCCATATATTTGAACTGGTAATGGGGGTAGTGTGATAGTATCCTTATAGATCTAGCCTGTGATGTCAGCAAGGTCTTCCTCACTCATGTCTCCCCACTTGATAAAAACTGTATTCGGTGGAACTTTGAAGGTTTCCTGAGGTTCCATTCTGAAACATGGCCGACCATAGTCCTTGGGAGACTTGGGCATGGATGTTATGCTGTATGCTATGTGCAGTTTGAATTCTCTACAACCAAGGTCCTGGATTTTGACAGTGGATTCAGTCTTAGAGTTGGTGGAGGGTGGTGGAATGGCGAAAGACGTGGATGGAGCAGATGTGGAAGATGACGTGAGTGTGGAAGGGTCGATGTACTTTGATGATGAGGAGCCAGGTGCTTCTCGGTTAATAGGTACTCGGTTTTTAGAGATTCCCCTTAAGTTTGTACAATATTGGAAAGGGTCGGGGTCTCCATATATGGTTACTTCTGTGTCGTTAAATGGAAACTTAAGGCATTGGTGGTATGTGGATAGGACAACTTTTAAGGCATGAATCCATGGACGGCCTAGCAATATGTTATATGGTAGTTCCAAATCTAGGACCTGGCAAGTCATGTCCACAATGACCAGTCCCACTCTGATTGGGAGAGAGATAACTCCCCGTGAAGAGCGTTCCTCGTCATCATATGCTTTGATCACTATACTTTTCGTTGGGTCTACGCATGCATCAGAGAACTCTAGAGCTTTAACCAATTTGAGGGAGCATATGTTCAATCCTGCTCTGCCATCTACTAAAACTCGTCTAACTTTGTGCTTGAGGACAAAAGTTTCTATGTGTAATGCGTCATTGTGGTTGATTTTATGTGATGAGTAATCTTCATCCGAGAAGGTGACGTGGTGCGGCGTAGTGAGATATCCCGCCATAGTTTCAAATTGATTGACATCTATGTCCTTAGGGACCGACAACTCTAGGAGAGTTTTATCTAGGATCTCTTTGTGCGTGGGAGAGATACGAAGCAGCTCGAGGATATATATTTGCGCGGGAGTTTTTCCTAGCTGGTCGATGAGGTTGAACTGACTTTTGGGTTTCCACTGTTGTGAGGTTGGGACAGGTTTTGGCTGTTTAGTAGATGGATTGGGTTGTGATTTTTTAGCAGATGGGCCTGGTATAGTGATTTTGTCTTGTCTAGCAGGAGGTGGACTAGCTATAGTGACCTTGCCACTGCGAGTAGTAGCATTACATTGGGGTGCTCTCCTAACTGTAATGGTATTGATGTATTCATTGTCAGTTCGGACATTGTTTATAATAGGTCCACCAGAATAGTCGTACTTGACTTGGGCGAAGTTAGCTTGATTCTGTGGACCTGACGTAGAAGCATTATGAGAACCATGGTCCTGCAGTGGATTCTTGTGGATAGTATGATCTGAATTGGAGGCGAATTGTGATCCACCTACTTCAATGGTGCGACTTTCAATAAGATCTTGTATTATGTTTTTCAATTATTGACAGTTAGAGGTTGTATGCCCTTTTGCTCGATGGTATTCACAAAGTGCATTGTCATTCCACCATGCTAGTTTGAATTGTCCTAGGTCATATGGTTTTATTTCTGGCAGTATGATGACCCCATGTTGGAGGCATTTCTTAAGGACTTCTTCAATGGGTTCACCCAAATGGGTGTATGTGTGACCCCTAGGAAATTGTCTCATCTGACGATATTGTCCCTGATTGTTTTGACCACTTTGGTTGTTTGAAGAAGTATTGGGAGGAGGTGTCAATGTCGTTGTTGGTCTATTTTGTTGTTGAACCCCTTTCAGAGCCAATACAGGACCTACAGTGTTTGCAGTCTTGGCGTCTACAACACCGTCGTTTGTAACGTGCTTATTTTTAACCCAATATTTGTTTTTGTCAGCGGGTGGGTTGACGTTTGTGTTTTTGGAACCATATCTCAGTTCTCCCTTTGCGATAAGGGCTTTCTCAATCTGGACCCCTTTTTCAACTAATTTTGTGAAGTTTGTGCAACAATGTATTTGCAATGCAAATTTTAGGGGCCCTAGAAGTGTTTGGACAAACATGTCAACTTTTTCCCTTTTGGGTATGTCAATGTGACATCGACTAGCGAGGCTTCTCCATTTTTGAAAGAATGGAATGAATGTATCACCATAATCTTCTTGCGTGAGATTGCACAAGCTAGTGATAGAGGTATCCATGTCGATGTTGTACGCATAATTTCTTATGAATTTTTGTTTGAGCTCATCCCATGTCTGGATATCCTTTTGAGTTGAAAACCATTCAAGGGCTTGACCTGCCAGACTTTTAGAGAAAATTTTCATCAAGTATGTTTGTTCGTAGGCGATGTCCATACAATTGGTTGCAAATTCGTGAACATGTTCAATGGGATTTGTCTTGCCTCTATATTTTGTGAAGTTGGGTGACATGTATCCTGGTGGAAATGGAGGCATGTATAAGCTCGTGTCAAATGGGTATACATTTAGGTCATATGATATTTCTGATTTCTTGTCTGAAATGTACATGTTTTGGATAGTTTTCTCCATGTCCCTTACTCTTGTTTTGAGGTCATCCATGATAGGGTCGTTTATGTTTCCATACGTTGGATTACCTAGTACACCATGTGTTCCTATTTGTTGTGCATGAACATTGGTGTATTGTGGTAGTATGGATTGACATGTTGTTGGTATTGGAAGTTATGATTGGGTGCATGTTGGTGTTGAAGGTTATGATTGGGTGTATGTTGATGAGTATGAATGTTAGATGAGTAGGTTGGGATGTGTCCCCCAGCCATGTGTGTTGTTATTTGGGGGATGTTGTGACCATGAATGTTATGGTGGGTCAATGATATCATGGGTTGTGTTACTTGGTCGCCTTGTACAAATTGTTGATTTTGTACAAGGGGAACATTTGTGTTTGTACCTTGGGAGGTAATGAAATTTGACTGTGTTGTTGTGTTAACGTTTTGTTGTTGCCCTTGGATAAATACACATCTTGTGCCTCCTCCCGAAGGATTTTGCGAAATAGCACTGGACATATATGACGAAGTTGTGTTCATGGTAGTAGATGGAGCTATCAAGGGGGGATTGTTGCGACTTGATGATTCCCCCGTGGCATTTACTGTCGTGGTATTGACTGTCATGAGATTTGTGGTGTTGGGGATGTTGGGGGTGTTTGGAGTGGTATGCACTATCGTTGTGGTCCCAAAGGAAGTATTGCTTGTAGTATTTGGAAGTTGACCACTATGTGACATGTTATGTGCGTTGTTGGCATTAGGGTCAGGATGTGTCAAATTTAGCATGTTAACGTCAAATCCTTGTGGTAACTTAGCTCCTTCACTCAAGAGCATAGCTAAGAATCTGTCTCTATCCTAACAGACCATTGCTTTAGCAAGTTGACAAGCCTCTGGGTCTTGTGTCAATGCCTCTATGTTTTCTCGAAGTAGTTGGCCATTTTCATCTTTTTGCAAGAATTGTTCGAATGGAGTATTTGATGAAGATTGTGTTGTTATTGGAGGTTGATTGTCTAAATTGGAAAATGGATCGTAGAAGGTCCAGTTTGGGTCATGTGGAGGATTGTTGACATTAAACGTAGGATCTTGTTGAAAGTTTTCCATTTGTCTCTTTTGTTTTTGAAGTCTAGTTTCGACCATAAATGAGATTGCTCAAATGGGAATGACAACTAAATGCAAGTATGACACTACGAGAAGTCTAAGTTCAAAATGATGCCTAGAATGACTAATGTTTCTGGATTTTCATGAATAGGATATGCAATGTGTATGCAATGTAAGACAAGGTTATCTAAGCACTTCTAAGCTCGAACTTTGTTTTCGATTTTGACTACTAGAGGACTTTGTTGAAAATGACAAGTTGACAACGTCTAAATGACTAGTGAGTCTTCCTAACTAGACTTTTGAGTTGGAAAAAATATCACAAAAGAGGACAATGACTAAAAAGGGGTTTTGATAACTTGGTCCAAGAGAGCCTAATTTTGAAAACAATGACTTTGCAAAGTGTGCTTAAGATTTTCCTGATCCTAAGTATGCAAGATGTGAACCTAGGGATAATCTAATGCCAAATGTATGCAACGAAAAAGAATGAAGAATGATGAAACCTATGGTGACTAATGCCAACTAATGGTCAAGACTTTGAGCATTTTCAAGTTTGGTTTCTGACAAAATCTTCTTAGAAACAATGGTTGACAAATGGTTGACAATTTGAAGACCTCAAGTGTCGACTGTAAAGTTTAAAATTTTGACAGGCAAATGCGTCGTTTGAAACTGCAAATGCGTCACAGTTTAGCAAATGCGGCTTTTGGACTGTCAAATGCAACTTGATTTAGCATATGCGGCTTTTAAGTTGTTAGATGCATCACGATGCCTATAGATGTGGCGTTCTAAGTTTCAAATGTGGTTTAACAGAGTGGTTGTGTTGCAGAAAATCACTTGCGACTCGATAGATATGACAGTTTTGTTTCAAAATGATTTTTCTTGTCGTTTTGATGAAAATTTTGATCTATTTGGAGAATGTTTTGTTTCGAACTGTGATAGAACCCTAATACACTTGACAAACACAGTGTTTTAAAAGTAATCAAACACACATCAGATAAGCACGATCGTAAGTTAGGCCATGACAATATTTGCTAGATTCCACGTGGGTTTCCCCAACCGCATATATGTAACGTGTGAATTCAGAAGCTTGGCTGCACGGGCTCCTCCTTACAGTGCACTCTCTTCTCAGGCCAACCAAGCTTCCAACCCCCATGAAACTCCCATGGTGAGCTGATCACCTCTACTACAAACTGCGAAAGTGTGGATGCCTTCACACCGACCGGTGTTGCGCTAGCAAATAGAAGGATTTTGGCTTTCTATACAAGATTTTTTAGTTAGGGACACCCATTCAAGTGGCCATACATGGGGCAAGAGATTAATCACCATTAAGGTGGCACTCCAGCCTGAAGAGGTTAAGCTCAACAGGGTTTAAGGGAGTACAACTCCATCCGTATGACACATCCGCACAAGCAACCTTAGGTTTTCCCTTAAGGTTTACATTTATATACCGGTTGGGGGTAGCTTGGCTTTAGCTCCATTGCCAGTTTGAGTCGTGTTGGGGTGATGAAATCCCCAGGTAGGCCCAATTTCTAGAGTTGGTAACCATTTCTCTTACACCCAAGATCGCCCGAAATCGTGAGGGGAGAGGATACTCCGATATGCCAAGTCAGGGTAATAAACCAATAAAGATGGGTTTGGTTTTCTGATCACGAGGTTTTCACCAAGTGAGAGCATACTCACCTACCATCCCGCAAGCACAATCAATCAAAGAAGACATGTGTTCTTTTTATATGCACCAAAATCAAATGTTTGCTAATCTATGAAAGAAAAAAAAGCACAATGTTTTTTTATTCCATCTTCGACATTCGAACCTGCAAACAAAACATTAGTAGTTCCTTATGCAATGGTCTTTGACACACGAATAGGGATCACCACACGCTACGAATGAAGATTAGTAACACAAAAAAAATATAATCTAGCCAACATGCAGGAATGTGAAACCAGAAAAATAGAAAACCAAAAAACCCTAAGATTTAAAAATTAGAATGTCAAAACTGGAAGAAATATTTTACCAGTCAAATGTGGCTCAACAGGGCAGATGTGTCATTCTGGTCTTCAAATGCGGCTCGACTGATTAGATGTGTCGTTCCAAATGTCAGTTGCGGCTTATCAGGGTGATTGCTGCTCTTCTATCAGTGAATGCGTCGCGACACATCAAATGCGTCATGATATTTTAAAAAAATAGTTGCGTCGTTCCGTACCTATACCTGCAAAACAACAGAAAACACAAAAAAAATGTACGGAACACCAGAAAAATGAAGTCGGGTTCACCAATGTAACTGAGGGTAATTTCTAAGGATTTAGATTAGATCAATCAAATCAAAATAAAATGACTAAAACCCAAATTTCTATACCCAAATTTCTATAGAGCACAAAGGAAATTAAACAATAAAATGGTTATACCTGTAAATCGTAATTCCCATGATTACCTCCATAGCACCTTCTTACTTGCTGGATGATGTTGCCCTCAGATTCTTCGTTCGAGCAATCTGAAAATGCCTAAGTCCTACAACAAGCCTTGAAGGATTTACTTGAAAGTCTAAATGCCTATGTGTAAAAGCCTATGATTGACAAATGCCTATGCCTAAAACAATGCCATGACTTGATCAAATGATTATAATAAATATTAAAATTGCATATGAAAAACTAAGTGTGAAAGTAAATGCCTATAATGCCTATGTAAAATGTCAGCATATGAGTGTGTCTGTGTAATCGAAAAGTTAGAGGAAAATGGCATTTTATAGAAAATGCCATTTTGAACGGACGGACGAGATTAATTGATGATGAGAACCTAAAATGAGCGGTCCAGATTAAGCCTGAGAATCCCTAATTAGGGTTAGGGAAACATCCTTAATCAAACGGTCAGAATAAAAACCCAGATAAATGGATCGATGGTGGAGAATAAATGAGGAAATTAATTTAGAAAATAAAGATTTTCAAAAAATCAAGAAGATAAGATTGCCTGATTTGCAAGATTCAAAAAATCAAGAAGATAAGATTTGGAATGAAGATCAGATTTGGAAAATCAAGAATCTGCCCGATTACCTGATTTTTGGAAGATTAATTACCAATTTGAATTAAATTAATTCAAATTATGGATTTTGAGAGATAATAAATAATCTTTTCAGGTTATTTATCAAAAAGGACTGACAGTTAAGATTGAAATGACATTTTAAATAATTTAATTTATTTAATATGAGAAGAATATTAATTTGGCAATTAAATAATTAGATTTAATTATTTAAGTTAGCAGACAAGATTAATTAATTAAATAAATTAATCAATTTATTTAATTAAGACTGTTAGTGACATATTAAATAAATAAATAAAACTTATTTATTTAATAATCAGGAAGAAATATATGACAAAGGGAATTAAATAAATTAAGAATTTATTTATTTAATTAAGGGAAGACTTAGACAATTAATGGCGTATTTAATAAATAAATGAATTTATTTATTTAATAATCATGAAGAATAAGGACATGAATTAATTAAATAATTATGAATTATTTAATCAATAGTCGAATGTGGACCAAGGACATAATTAAATGTCATAATTATGCTAGGACAAAGTGGTAAAAATGAAGCTTGCGGGGCCTAGGTCATTTTTAGGTGTCTACACTTTGTGTTAGCTTCCATTGGACATTGTTGATTATAGTTCTCTTGCTTAAGCTATATTGTTTCATTTTGAGAAGGTGTTGTTGAAAATGATGTATTGTTTGAATTTTTATGAGGTTACATTGAGAAAGGACTACTTTTTGTATGGGTTTGTAACTATCAATTTTCATCAAGTTTCTATTTAATGTTTTACGTTTTGTGGGTATGTTTGCAATGGAATAAAAATATTGATGCTATGCAGTTTTATCAATTGGTATTAAAAGGTTATATTGTTTCAATTCGATAGGGTGCTATTGAGGAAAGGCTATATTGCTTGTTAAAAGAAATATTATTTCCTTTGTGGTTGTTTATGTGGCTATCATTTTGCATGGATTTTGTGGCTATAGTTTTGTGGGTTTCTATTTCTAGGTCACTGTTGAAACCAATGTTGGTTGATTTGTGGCTTCCATTTTGTGGTTATGGGTGGAACAGAATGAAATAGTTAATGTTGTACAGTCCATGTTTGGTTACATTAGGTATTGTTGATTATTGTTCTCTGTCTTAGGCTATATTGTATCATTTTGGATGAGGTGTTGTTGAAAAGACTATATTGTTTCAATTTTTGATAAGGGTTTTTTCAGAAAGGAGTATATTTTTTTATGTGTTTGTCACTGTTAATTTTTGAGAGCGTGTTGTTGAGAAGGCTATATTGTTTCTATTTGTGATAAGCTTCTCTTGAGAAATAAGTGTATTTTTAGTTGGGTTGGTTATTGTGTATCTTTGTTGGTTTCTCTTTATGGGTTCCGTTTTGTGGCTATGTTTGGAACAAAGTATAATTGTTAACCTTATGCAGTTTTTATTGGTTGTTGCTGTGTATCCTGGATGTTATACAGTTTATGTTTGTTTCCATTATTGATTGTTCATTTTTGTCCTCTAGTTTAGGCTATGTTGTTTAATTTTTGATAGGGTCCTACTGAAGAGGCTACATTAATTCAATTTTTGATAGTGTGTTGTTGAAAAGGCTAGATTCTCCCAATTTTTTGATAAGGTTTCGTTTAGGAAAGAGTATAATTTAATATGTATATATGTATATATAAACATGAATATATATGTATATACATATGTATATATATATGTATATATAAACATGAATATATATGTATATATATACATATATTTATGTATATGTACATTTCTTGTCAGTTTCTATTTATGGCTTGTGTTTTGTTTCTATGTTGGCAATGGAATAAAATTGTTTTTGCTATGTAGTTTTTGATGATTTTGGTTGTCTAGCTCTAACTATATTGTGCCATTTTCGATAAGGTTCTGTTCAAAAGGCTGTATTGTTTCAATTTTCGATGAGGTGCTATTGAGAAAAGACTATAGTGTTTGTTGAAAGAAATATTGTTTTGTTTATAGTTGTGTTATGTGGCTATTATTTTGGTTGGGTTTTGTGGCTACAATTTTGTGGGTTTGTCCAACTGGGTTATTGTTGAAACCAATGTTGCTTGATTTATGGCTTTCATTTTGTGGTTATGGTTTGTACATAATAGAATAGTTAATGTTGTACACTTTATGCTTCGTTACAGTGGGTATTGTTGATTATTGTTTTATCTCTTAGGCTATATTGTTTTATTTCTAAGAAGGTTTTGTTGAAAAGGCTATATTGTTCGCATTTTTGATAAAGCTATGCTCATAAAGAAGTATATTTTTTTGGATGGGTTTGTCACTGTTAATTTTTGAGAAGGTTCTGTTGAGAAGGCTATATTGTTTGAATTTTTTTATAGGATTCTATTGAGGAATGATTATATTTTAACTTCAGTTTCTTTTTGTGAATCTTTGTGGGTTTATGTTTATGGATTCCATTTTGTGGCTCTGTTTGGAACATAATAAAATTGTTGATGTTATAGAGTTTTTGTTGGTTTTTGTTGTGTTTCTTGGGCTATATTGTTTCCTCCTCAGAAAAGGGAGCTATTGAGTAGTCTTCCATTTCTCGTTAAGGTGTTGTATTTTTTGTCAATTGTTGATGGCTCCCTTGGGTTGTTTTTTTTCCTTGGTTTGCTACTATGTAGTTTTTTTTTCTTTGCAACAATCAATAATACACTTTGGAAAATAACATGGACTATTTTAGAGATACTCGAGGAACGGTTTTCTCAATATGCACCTTTTCCCATAGCCAATGATTGCACTTGCACCTTCACAGAAGCTTGTCCTCCTTGCTCACAACTATTATATATATCTACATATATATGTCTATATATATATATGTGTGTGTGTGTGTGTGTGTGTTTATATTTATGTGTGTGTGTATGTATATATATATATATATGTATGTATATGTATATATATGTATTTGTATATCTTTATGCCTTTTGTTTTGTGGTGATCGTTGGTATGGAATAAAATTGTTAATGATGTACCCTTTATGTTTGGTTACATTGGGTGTTGTTGATTACTATTCTTTGTCTTATGCTATATTGTTTCACTTTGGAAAAGGTTTTGTTGAAAAGGCTATATTGTTTCAATTTATGATAGGCTTTGTGTTGAGGAGGGACTCTATTTTGGATGGGTTTTTTATTGTTAATATCCAAGGAGGTGCTATTGGGAACACTATATTGTTTCATTTCCCCATAAGGTTTTGTTCAGAAATGGGTATATTTTTGCTTTGGTTTGTTACTGTGAATCTTTGTGGGTTTCTCCTTATGGCTTACATTTTGTGGCTATGTTTGGAACACAATAAAATTGTTAACGTTATGCATCTTTTGTTTGTATTGTGATTTTTTATGGGCTACTTTTAATGGATCACATTTTCTCCTCATGTCTGCAACATAATAAAATTTTAAAGATGATGTAGATTTTGTCGATAGTTGTTGGGTGGCTTGGGTTATATTCTTCCATTGGTTTGTTACTCTGCATTTTTCCTAGCTTTGTGCAATAAACGGTGCGTGTATATGTGCATATAACTTTAGATATATATATATATGTATATTTATATATATGTTAATATATGTGTGTGTATGTATATATGTATATATATCTACATGTATATCTATATATAATTTCCATAACATTGACTATTTTATTATGTTGCAAGCATTGATGGTAAATGGAAGCCACAAATGAAACAATATAGCCTAAGGTGGACATCAGTAGCATGAACTACATAACATTAACTAATTTATCCCGTTGCAGCTATTCCCATAGATCGCTGAAAATCATGGTTATAGACCTATGCAAAACCTCTGCCACAAAAGACTGACCCATATATAGCTAAAGTGTATACATATATGTGTATATATATATTTGTATGTATATATGTATATATATGTAAATGTATATATATATAAATATATATATATATATATATATATATATATATATATATATATATATATGTACATACATATATATATATGGATACATATATATGTATATATGTGCATATATATCTCTATATATGGATTTATATATATCTATATATCTATGTATATATATATATATGTATATGCATATACATGTATATACATGTGTATATATGTATGTATATGTATACGTATATGTAATGTCCATAAGATTTATATGTATATATATGTATATATTTAGCTAATAGGCTATTTGTGTGAATGTTGGATGGGATTTTCATCAGCCTCCCCATTTTTGAGACTTCCGATGGTTGAGAAAAGGTGGCGGATAGGTTTAAACTTTGTTTAGAATTTTCGTCAGCCTCCCAATTTTGTAGCCTTTTGATTACCATGAAAAATGTGGTGGAGGTAGTTGTTGGTTGCCTTGGGAATAGGGTGGTGTTTTCCCCGCCACGTGGATAGAGAAGGCTACCAAAATTAAATGTTGGTTTGCATCAACATTAATTGTTTTATGCTTTGTGTGTACTAGTGATGGTCGTCATAACAGTTGTTTAATGCCTTAGGGAATAAAATGAATTTCTGGGAAATTTTCAATAAGGAATTGTTTGGTGTCATTATGTTGCTATACTTCTATGAGAGCCGTGAGCAATGAGGGTAAGCTTTTGTGAGGATGAAAGCTTTATTAAGATTTGTGCATCTTCTACGAAGGTGGGTGGAGGTTATGTTGTGTTTTTTGCATGGGCAGATGGTTGCAAAAGGAAAATAAAAGTGTCACCTATGATAATATTTTTCCCATTTTTGTGCAGGAAAGCTAGCGGGAAGGGGTGCATTCAAAGCAAGTGGGAAGAGGTGTTTTTGGGAAAAATGCGTAGCGATATATATTTTTATTTTAGCGACAATTGTCGATTGTTGTTGCCTTCCCTAATTTGCATTGTTTCATTTTCAATAATGTGCTATTGAGAAGGATATATTGTTTCAAGTTGCAATAAGGTGGTGTTGACAAAAGATTATTTTTTTGCATGGATTTTTAACTTTGAAACCAATATTATTTCATTTATGGTTTCCATTTAGTCATTATGTTTGCAATGCAATGAAACAATCATTGTTATACAGTCTATGTTAAATGTTGCACCCTATATTGTTAGCTGATAGTTTGTTTGTGAATACTTAATCGTGCGTAGCTTATGTTGTGTTCTATAAGGCATTGTCACTGTCCCTTGCCTAGCATTGGCTAGGTTGTTTTGTTTTCCTTCGCCTGGCCCTAGAAAGAGTATTTGAATAGTCCCTTTAACAACCTAGAAAGGTGTTGAGCAAATGTATGTGGAAACCAGTGTTCTTTAGCATGTTTAATAGAGAGACTATTGTTATAAGAATCCCTTTTCAAGAATGAAAGAAATAAAAAAATTGTTTTGAAATAAATAACTATCTTCTCAAAATAAATAATTTGAATGCTTTGTTGCCCTTTTTAAATAATGTCTTATTTAATATATATTTCTTATTAAAATGAGTTTCAGGTGTGCTTCATGTGGTGCTGAATTATCAAAAGCACATGCATATAACCAGATATATATATATATATATGTGTGTGTGTGTGTGTGTGTGTGTACAGATGCAAATATCTATTTATGAACAGACTGCTATATCTAAATAGATGTGTATACCATATTTTTTACCTCATTGTGCAACTGTCTCATTTAACATTTTAAAGAGAGAAAACATCTAGACTGAATTTTCCCTCATGTGCCTCAATGAAAAGGCTATGAATTCAAATCTTTTGTTGCCTATAATATATTGCCTAGTTCGAAGCAAGGAATTATTATAGGCAACAGAAGGTTTGAATTCATAGCCTTCTCAACCAGTCAATTGAGGGAAAATGTTGTGTGGATGTTTTCTCTCTTCAACGCTGGATGGTATCAACATTAGTTCTTGTATGGTTTGCATGTGCTAGAAATGGTTGTGATAACAACTACCATTTATTCAATTGTACCTGCCATTTTGTGGTTATGGTTGCAACATAACCGTATGAATGTTTTGTTTTCCTTTCTAGATTTAATATTTTCTTTAATATATAAGTCTTATTGAAATTAATTCAATCCACACTTCATATCATCTTTAATTGGCATAACAAGATCCTGAGAGTCAAAATATGTTCATAATTCAATTATTGGAAAAGAGAATGATTCAGAGGTGCATGTCTTTCTCTTGCTTGTTGATATCTTGCATTCCGCTTTTGTAGGCTTTGCATCTAATACTTGTTGAAGCACTAAAACACTGTGTTATTTTCCATGGGGCATTGTTTTTGTTCTTCTGTTGGATTGAATAAATTATTTCATTTATCATTTCAATTATTCTTGTTGAAAGAATAAAGACATTAAGGTTCAATGAAGATGATCTTGCCAGTTTTGCTTATAATAATGTGTCCAGTAGTTGATTATTAGAAGTAGGATGGCTCAAAGGTGCAACATTTAATACTTGTTGAAGTAATAAAACACTACATGCTATTTTGCATAGGGCATTATTGATTGTTCTTTTGTGGGCTAGAAGAAATTATTTGACTTATGGTTTTTGTGTGTTGCCAATGGTTGCAAAGTAATAAATCAGTTCATTTTTTCATTGGTAAGGCATTCTTAGCTATTTTCTTGTGTGTTTAGAGGTGCTTCTTATTTGTTTGGGCCTTAATAAGGATTTTTTAGATTGGTAGTTTGTATATAAAGTGTGAGATGAAACATGGGTTTTTATTTTTATTATACTTGATGTATGCGCTAATATGCATATCGATGTTGTTTGCATCTATTTTTGCACACTTGCATAAAAATACAATCCACCATTATGCATTGCATGCATATCTAGGAATTTACTATTTGGGAATAAAGGAGCATCAGATATATATCTTGGTCACTTCTTAAACCAATATTATTTGATTTATGGCTTCTATTTGGTGGTTATGGTTGCATTGGAATGAAGTATTTGATGTTATATAGTTGATATTTGATTGCATTACAGACTATTGATTATTGATCTTGAGGTTAGACTATATTGTTCTATTTTCGATAAGGTGGTCCTCAAGAGGTTTTATTGTTTCAATTTTTGACAAGATGCTGGTGAATACATTTTTGCAAGTATAAGTATATATATATGTACACATGCAAAATTAGCATCATGCACTTAATTAATTCATATTCATCCAATCATCAAATAAATTCACATTCATCCATTCATTAGGTAAATCAGGACTATTTAATTCATTCCTAAGGTTATTCATTTAAATTAAATAAATCAAAGTCTCACATCAAACTTTTAATTAAATAAACCAAACTTTATTTAATTAAATCTCCCAAATATTCAAGTCAAATGGGTCAAAATCAACTAATCATCACCTAAGCTAATCTAATCCTGATTAACCTAACCTAACCACCCATCACATCCTCTAGCTTTTCCCACTTGCACCAATAAATCATTTTAACTCATTTATAAATTCATCATTTTCTTTCAACTTCTCATAAAAATGGAATATTCCCTCAAGTTTGAATATGAAGACCAGTTGACTTGTCCCTTCCAACATTGCAATAAATTCTCTTTCATGTCCCCCTCTCAACATTTAATTCACAAATTCAAATTTGAATCTCCCCCTCTTGGGCACATTGGCCAAAACTTGCACATTCCTCAACCTATGACAAGTTGGCAAGTGGCCTCATCTCATTGGTCCAATCTTTATCCCACATTGCTCTATTTTGAGCTCTCTTCCAATTTGAAAATCTATAAATAAGGGGCTGGTTCTTCATCAAATCATCCACAAATCTTATGCAAAGTCACTCTCTTCAATTGAGAATTGATTTTTTCCACTTCACTCCATCTTCAAAGAATTTTATCATTTAGCTTATCTAAAGGGGTTGGGAAAGGGCTATTTTTCACATCAAAATAGCACCAATCTCCCCATAAGATCAAGTGTTTGCTTCGTTTAAGAATATGAATAGTTATCTTTGGTTGTTTTTCTCAATTGTTTCATCTCTTTCCTTGTTCTTTAATAATGAAAATAAATGTTATGGGGAACTTTTATTCCAAACTTGCATTTTGATCTAATACTTTGAATGTTTTCTTTGCTCATGCAAGTTGGAATTTGGGTTCACATTTTGGCACCCACTATGCTCGAATCTTTTTAATGCAGAACTTGTATATGAATCTCTGACTTTTATTTCGGTTTAACTAGAAGATTGCTGTTGTAATTATTTTATGGTCATCACTGTTTAAAATTCATATTGAAGAGATTTAGTTGCAACCTATGATGTTTTAACTTTTTTTCCATCAACTTTGGAAGTTGTGGTTTGGGAGACATATTACTTATTAAAAACATTGTTTTATCATCAATCAATGGTGTATGGTTGTCACTATTTATGTCTCTTTCCATTGCTATATATGCTAATACAGTAGTAAACTGGGTCGTGGCCAGCATATATTTTGCATGTTGTTGTGTGATGAATTTTATTTGGTCTTCCAAATACCACAGTGTTGTTTTATCCTTGCAATTATGAGCATTGTTTGGAATTTTATATTGGTTTTGTTTTGTTTTTATAGTTTCTTGTATTTTATCTTAGTAGATCCTCTGGTTCAACACCTAACCACATCTTATTTGGTCCTAAGCCCTATTAAAAACAATTTTACTTTACTGAATTTACTTTATTAGCTTCTGAGTTATGATGATTGGTGATTGTTGATTATGGAAGGCATCCTAACATCTTGGACTCACGGATACAATAGCATTTTGCATTTGAATTGTGTATAGGACATGCAATAATTATATCTCTGACATCGGTTGTGCACAAAATTTCCCATTCAAAGGCAGGTCGAGCAGCCTCCATAAACAACCCATGAGCAAGATCTCTGCATGTAGAAGACCAAACACGCACAGAGAAGGGAATTAATCTAAAATATATTATGTTGACTTGGATTTGTAATAATTTCTAAATTTTCTAATGCCTTGCATAAATTTTTTTTGCTTGCACATGTTGAAAGTTTAGGGTATTGAGTTATTGTTTTGGTGGTTGTACAAGGGGAGGACACCAGTCAAAAGTTGTAGAATACGGCTTGACACCTACCAATTGCACCAGCTTGAAAGTTTTGGCACAGGCAAAGAGTCCATGGGAGCTATCAATATTTACACTATGCCTGGGTGTCATTGGAAGTCACCAACGCTGTCTTAAGTACTTTATGGAGTGAGACATCAAGCGCTCTATGGAGTGAGTCGTCATTTATCTGCATTCAATTACTAAGTTTATTTTTATCATTGCATGTTTACTAGTGATTAATGCAAAATATTCACCACTATGTGGCCTATCAAATTGCTTTAATACAAAATAACCAGTAATGTTTGAGGCCAATACTCTTCATAGATACGTGCTCAATGTGATTTCTTTCATTTAAAATCGATTGCTACATTTTGGTGGGATAGTAGAACTTTTGTCTCTATGCAAATAACTTCTAAGTCTTTAGGTGTTGTGTTTGTCCTCATTTCCTCAGCTTTAAATTTAGTCTTGAATCTACAAAATTCCTGATATACACCATCATAAATGTATGCCAAAGAAGTCATCCTATTCATCTATAGTTCACCTGTTAGGCATTGATAATACATATTTAATAGTTGTGCTGATACACTGTTACTGTAGGTTATGTCGTGCAGGAATGGTGTAAAACCTTTTTAAGTTTTAAAAATGGGAGTAGTCTGTATCTGTGTGATTCACGTGGTAGAGAACTCGGCAATAAGATATTGATATTTTGGCTTGTGATACAGAAAATTGAATCCAATAGCTAAAAGGATGGTCATGTTGTTAATTTTATTTCCTCAAAAGAACGTGTGCTTAAGAATGAAGGTTCTTTTCACATGCATATCTCTTTGGAAGGTACGGGCTATGGTAGGCATGATGATAAATTATAGCTAGTACAGGAGTGATTTACTATAGCTTATCATGAGGGACACATTTATGATCATTCATCATTCATTTTTTATTACACAAGATCCAAGTGTTGTCTTAAATATTAAATGCAACTATATCTTTTGGAGATCTTTCGCTCTCTTTGAAATCTTCCAGATTCAACCATTTGTTGAATGAAATGACTGATAATGACTTGTTAGTTGCACTCATAAATGCTAACATGGAAATACTAAATCCATGTGTATCAATCTAAGAAGTCATTTAAAGCATCTAAGTGAGTAATGAATTTAAGTCATTTAAGGCAGAAGAGAGGCATTGATTTCTAATAAAAAAATGTTGAAATGAGACAAAGCATCTAGATTGCAAGTTTGGTGTTCTACTTTTTGATGTGTATAAACACATTACAGTCCATACAAAGACAGTGAAGGAGGAAGATATTAAATCATACAAAGGCGACTCACTCTCTGCAAGGAGGCAGTGGACATATACAGTCATCGCAAATATTTGGAATCATTATCAAAAATTTGTAGTCATTGTCACCATTTGTAGCAATTTGGAGCTAAGGCTTAAACTTTGGTATTTTGATCTTCAGCTATGTGTGCAAGCATTCAAAGGGAAGAAGTCATGGGTTGTCTTTTTATTTTCTCAATAAGTGTTCTTTATTGTTAATCTTCAGTTTATGTTAACATATTGGTGTATAAGAGATTTTGGAGGGTCATCTTATTTCTAATAACTTTGTGATGTTTGTAGGTTGACAATGAAATCAAGCATTAGAGTCAAGCAAAGACAAAGCAAGATTGAAGTCAAAGAATTAAACATCAAATTTAAAATTTACAAAAGCATTTTTTAATGCTTATTGTGATTTTTATTTTCATTTTTTATTTCTTTATCTCATAGGATCATTTTCTTGTTTTGACAAGCTTAATGTTTTTGTTTTGGTTTGAAATTTTATTTTATCATTGATTATCATACTTCTTATTTGTGATTGTTTTGAAATATTTGTAGGTTGGTAGTGGGGAAGGACGGTAATTTTTCTCTCACATTGGAATCAAAGGACACAAGTAGATTGGAATAAGAGAATTAAGCATGAGAATTTGAAATTGACAAAAGCATTTTTTAATGCTTGTTGCGATAATCTAGAGCTTCCATTTCACACTTTAGTTTTCTATTTTAAATCAACTCACACCTCTTTTGGGCTCTTAAAAGGAAAATTTCAATTTTCATGACAAAGGGGCTTAAAACGAATCTTAGAACAAATCCACTAGATTTCGTTTAGGGATAAACAAATTGAACAAACAAATCTTCACATTTTATTTTTTTGGTGCTTAAAAAGAATTCATCATTTCTTTGAGGCTTAAAATGAACATGTGTTTTTCGTGTTTCGTAATCTCTTATTCAAATTAATCTCATCTAAAAAGACGTATGCGCTTCTCTCGCTCCTCATGGCGATCTTGAGAATCAAAAGTCTTTTTGGTGACATTAAACTGCATAAAAGATTGCTTCCATATTTTGAATTTGGGAACTAAAATTGAACAAAACACTTTGCAAGTGTGAGTAAACTTATTGCATGTCTTCTCCCTTTGTTTCTAAACAAAGGTTGATCCAACTATGAATATGTTTACTCGCTTTTGTCTATCTTAGAGGGCCTGCCTTAGGGAAAAAGTACTCACCCAAGGGAACGACTCAACCAGTAACACTCTAAAGCCAAGAGTATTTCCAACTGGGATATAAATGTGGGTACTGGAAGAAACACCAATATCATGCAGTTGATTCTGACAAGATGGATCTGAAAGGGGACTCTTGCCGTATGGGTCAATCTCCACAAATGAAAAATTCCAAAATAGAACCCTCGTTTTGTAGTGACCAATTGATCCATTGAGCAAGTTTATCAAAGTGGTGCATTGGAACTTAGATTCCAAGAAGTTACTTGCCATGTATGATCTTTGTTAAAGTATAGAGGTTAAGACTTCCTTTTTAACATATCTTTATACTCTTTCCTTGGTTGCATGTAAAATCATCTCATGTACGAAGGGCATGAGGCAAGCCCACCAAGAAAAATGTACCAATTGAGCTAGGATGTTATATTGCTTGTGAGTCAGTTTAAAAACATAATGCTTTGATTGAAAACATTGGAAAACCAACATTCAACATGAGCATCAAATCTCAAACCCTTTAGGAGAAGCAAATATCCAAGTCCAAACCTACAAATCCACCAATCGAACAATTAATGCATGAGCCTTTAAACGAACAACGTCATCCCACCAAATCCCTACATGCCAAATGTGAATGTACCAAGTACAACTTTACCAAACATGAATCCAGAAAACTTTGGGATAAATATGTTTGCAAATCATACAAATGTTGTTCAAAGTCCAAACAAGATGTTAACAACTCCATTTATTGATCCAAGTCAAGGAAACACCATGCAAAATCAAAGTTATCTAAATCGAGGCAATGTGATTCCCAACATGAATAATGGTCAATTTCAACCTATCATGCCAAATTTGAACATCATCCCAAGTTAGAACAATGTCCAAAATTGATTTGTCCATGATCCCATTCAAAAACCACAAGAATGCACCACAAATCTGCTTGAACAAAAACCAAATCAACTATATCAAGGGAGTCAAGATCGAAACCAATATCAAATTTGGAGAGATCAAAGTGCTACACTTACCAAAATAGTTGAGTCATTGCACCAAGAGACATCTCCACCACCATTACCCATATCAACATCATTCCTTGGTTTAGGGCTTCCCCCTTTACCTAGCGCCAATCACTCCATCCAAATCAATCCACCTAACACCAATCAAGCCATCACATCAAATCCTTTGAATATACCATCAACATCGCACCAACAAATGATATCTAATCAAATGACAACATCAATCCTAACAAATCAAAACATGGTCTCCCAAGGACCTATCACCTTGGTCATTCTGACCATTCCTATCACCTCGATCACTCCATCTACCCCTATCACACCCATCATATCTCAACCCCTCACTACCATGATCGCTCCAAGCATATCTCAACAACTTGGCACTACATCCAATACGATTCCAAATCCACCACCACTACCACCAAAACCAAACATAGCAAGACAATATAACATTGTGCTAAAAGATCACTAGGCCTACCAAAAGGCCATCCAACAATATCTAGCCACGCAACAAGCAACACAAGCTCAACAAGTGCAACAAGCCTCTCAAGCTACCCAAGCCTCTCAAACACAAGCACAAACAAACAAAATGATAACTATTGGGGATAACGATGAACATTCAACCACTGGTGATAACATTGACAATCTCCCCACCACAATTGTTGAAAGAAATGATCAAGATCTATCCATCAAAGAGCACATTGAAATGTTTCTATCTCGTCCGAAGATCAAATCTATATATGTTGAGAGTCACTTTTCAATCATGATGAAAATCCACCAACCTACAATGATCCAATTCAAGAAATTTCAACATCATTTGACCCTATGGTTGAAGACATTGGAAATCCCTCCACCACAATTGTTGAAAACAATGATCAAGATCTCTCCATCGATGAGCACCTTGAAGATGTTTCCACCCCATTCGGTGATCAACTCACCAAACATCAAGAGCCACTTTTTAGTGATCTATTTCAAGGAGGGTTAGGATTATTTGATCCTATTGACATGATGCATGATTTGTTGACCTATGATCATTTTGAAAATGTCTCTACATAGCCTTATGAGTTAGAGGACATATCTCAAGAATTCATTCCAAAGCATGATCAACATCTTTCACCAAGGTCTAGCAATGGTCCCTTCCAAGACATGTTGACTCCCTTTGACCTCATGGTTGTAGATGCTAAAGGAATCCTCAACTCGACACTTGATCTAAGTCCACTCAAAAATCAAGAGGATATTGAGCCACTTACCATGACTAATGATGATATCCAAGAAACCTTTATAAGAAATCCATCCTTTGAAGTTGAACCATGTCAAGAACTTGATCCAAAGCATGTCGAAAGCAACCCTGAAATCATTCAAGATCAAGAATTTGTATCTTCAAGAAACTACAATACTCTAATGGACACTCTCCTATCTATGCAAGATGATCATATCCATGTAGCACATACTCCTCCATCTACCCATGAGATGCTTTCTGCGGATGGACATGTAGATGATCTTCATTCAGTCGAACATGATTCCTTTACTCCTAATATTATTACACAAAAATATGAGGTTATTGATTCCTACGGTCAAACAGAGTTGTCAACATCAGGATCAGATATATTCCAAATTCAGACTAAGGACATCATGAATAAAGATATCCAACATTATCCACTGAAGGAAGCAGGTTAGACAAAATAATATATTTTGGAGTCAGCAGAGCATCCAATTGAAATAACATCATCTGCAATGGTCATTTATCAAAGAATGCATTCTAAAAAAGATCTCTCAGAATAGGTGGAATCAAAGCATGAAGGTACTACTACCACCATACTAGGGGAAACTTTGTCTCAAGAAAACATCAACATAGGGAGCACGAAGAATCCTTATGATGAAACTAATGCCAATACTACAACTAGCCACGTCATGAATCTTCATCCACCCATCACCCCATCCACGAATTGGGACCAACATCAAATAAAGGATGTGAATCAAAGCACAAAGAAATTTATCAAAGAAAAAGAAGCTAAGAAGCATGAAGGAAAAATCAAATACAAGTGGATACCCAAAAATACAAAGAAAGATCATCCCTATCAAATTCCATCAGTCAAAGAAACTATTGGAAAAAATAAAAAGGGAAAAGTATCCATCAAAGATGTCCACAAAAGAAAAAGCAAGCTTTTCAAGCAAAGTACAAAGTGTATCAAGCAATTGGTCCTAATTCCATGCACACTTTCGTATCCACCCATCATTCCTCATCTTCCCAAGTTTGGAGAGTCAAAAATTCCAAGTTGTCAACCAATCCATCTTTTATCCCTAAACACACTCCATCTGTGACGCCTCCACGCCTGATATCCAATTCTCACATTGACCATGTATTGGCAATGACCCTTCATCATAAGGATTCAGAAGGCACTCTATCGCGATGTGTGCACATAGACAGAGTTAACCCTGGTATCAATAAAGCAGATCAAGAATCCTAAAAGTTGCATTTAAGTGCACGTATCTTAACAAAGCAACTTCTTCAGGTAGGATACCGATGGAACATTATGATAGAAGCGTCTACATCAGCAACACCTTGTGATTTTGTATGAGCTTAAAATCTTTCAAAAAAATACAAAAAAATTAAAAAATATGAAAAACCAAATAAAATAGAAAAAGGATTGAAAATAGTAAAGAAAAAATCGTCCTCTAGTGAAAATCGCATGTGTGGCACTTTGGGAAAGACCATGATGAAAACCTAGAAAATAGGCGTCATGTGTAGAATCGAGCATCTATGTGCACCACTTCAGATGAAAGCATCTCATCCAATTCATAATAAATCCATTTGTCCATAAACCATTGATCCAATCCATTTTCATCCATCTGCATCCATCATCCAAGTTATCTTGATCTTGATGAAATTTTGGGGCACACTTTACGCTTGCTTACGATAAAACATCTTTGACATGGGCCATTTTCATTGATCTTATCCTATGCAACATTATAGGAGCTATGAAGCACTATCCAAATGAGAGTTCTTGATCCAAACACCTTACCTTATTGCAAGATAATCCTTGAAATCCTTTGCATGCTTTCCATATCCATCCATCCATACACCTATCCAAACATCCATCCATGACATTCCATACATTGCTAGACACTGGGGGTAGGTATTTACATCTTGCTTCGAGAATAAATCTTGATATGTATCCTCAAACTTATGTGGCGATCTGAATATTAGCAAATGTGAAATCAAATTGGTCAAAGAATTTTTGATCCAAAATCCAAAGCACTAGCCCATGGCATATTTTGGCAAGAAGACACTCCTCATCAAGCTTCATCTTTCATCAAACATCAATCCAAACAATCACTATCTGTCTCATCTAATTTTTACTTCGAACATTACATCAAATCACTTGAACAACTTTTCTTCTAAATTAAGCTTCATCAATCATGATCAATCAAATCCAATCAAAAAATCATCATCTTGGGATATCATTCCCAATCATTGTGTTGCTTAACACTATCCTTGCATTGTTGTACATCCTCAACAATGTTATCTTCATCAATCCTGATCAATCAAATCCTTGCATTATTGTGTATCCTCAACAATATTATCATCATCATCAATCCATCGATTCGATCAGTCAACATTAGCTTGGTCTTCAACAAAATCAAAAAATAGAGCACTGATTTTATCACACACATCCTTATCCAAATCATCAAAATCGTGCAAAAAATCCAAAAACATCTAAAAAACATCAAAATCCAAAAACATTAAAAAAAACATCAAAATCCAAAAACATTTGAAAAAACATCAAAATCCAAAAAACATTCAAAAAACATCAAAATCCAAAACATTTGAAAAATCAAAATCCAAAAACATTCAAAAACATCAAAATCCAAAAATATTCAAAAACACACAAAAATCCAAAAACATCCAGAATCATAGCAAAATCCAAAAACATCACAAAATCAGAAAATCCAAAAACATCAGAAAATAAAAAAAATCCAAAAACATTCAAAACATATAAAAAACCCAAAAATAAGTCAAAAAGTTAGCCAAAAAGTCAAAAACATAGTCATATTGTCGAACTACGAGTCTTTGAGCCTTGAACGTAGGAAAGGTTGATCTTTGTTCATCCCCTGAGACACTTAGGTCAGTCCTCTAGGAGTCTGTCATAATAAACTGACATCTCATCATGTATATCTTCATCTGTAAATCGATCAAGTCATCAGTCGAACTATGTGGTCTCTACGTGTATAATGTAGGCAAGGCTAATCTGTTGATCAGCCCCCAAGGCCCCTAAGATAGGTCTTTAGGTTAGTCTCTTGGTCAAAATCTCAGAAAATCCCAAAAACATTGGAAAATCAAAAATCAAAACATTTGAAAATCTCGAAAAAATACCAAAAAACAACCTCAAAACATTGCAAAACTCCAAAAAATCCAAATATTTGAAAAAATCCATCCACCTCATCTAGCTTGCACCCGCAATAACACCATCCATAATAAATTGACCGTCATCCTCAACCTTTGGTGAAACAATTAGAAACAAGTCTAGCAGCTTAAAAGTAAAACTCAAAAATGTCAAGGTTTAAATCAGTACATAAACAAGTTGGTCAATTCTTTGTGTCGATAGTCCATCATACAAATAGTCTCATATCAATTATTTGATAACATCATGTCCTAGGATGAATCATTCCTACAATGGGCATTATTTATTAGAAAGAACACTTTGGATAAACGAAATGACATGCCGCCATCCACTAACATGTCCTAGGATGTATCTTTCCTACAATGGGCATTATATTTTGGCAATAGTTTCAGTTCTTATCCTTAAAAACACATTCCCTTTTGGTTAGCGGTATTGAAGAACATCAACTTGTTTGTGTGCTTTATCTTTTTTTTTTGACTTATCTTATTGCGCTCAGTCCAAGTACCTCTCGATGATATCTGGACGAAGGATTTAGAGAGATAGGAATGGGGTAATGATCATTATCCTTTTGTTTTCTATGCTTGTTGGACGTTCTTGTAAAATAACCTTGGCGAATAATTTCTTTGTTAGATATGCATAGAGAATGTTTTGGATAGCTTGTTGACTATTGCATTGACTGGTTATATCTTTCTGTGTTTTGGTCCGAGATGTTTGAAACTTCTAAAGTTCATCCTAGCAAGGTTTCCGTATGTCAAGTGTGAAAGAGAATACTCCTATCTATTTGTTGATTCAAAGTCCATCTCATTAGATGCAATTCCATCCTGGTTCTTTATACCTTGATGCATCGCACCTATGTGTGTTATCATAAATAAGGTAAGTAGCCCTTTTAAAATCCCAATCCTTGATAAGCAAATCATCATCATCTATCATCATCATCATCTCTAATAAAGTCTCATCAGATCATGGACTTGTTGGATCCTCTTGTCATCATCTCATTTCTTCTTTCTTCTCTCCATGCTAACATAACATCACCAATGCATCCATTATGCATCCATCCTGCATCCATCCTACAACCATCCCACATCCACAAACCATAAATATTCGGCATATCATCTCACATACATAGTCATCATAATAATATAGATCTGATAGTCTAAGCATCTCATAAATCATACATTTGCATAAAACATCCATTGCATAATCATAGTGGTCGCGTCCACAAAAGGATATAAAAGTCATGGAAAATCCTAACCTGGGAATTGGACATTCCAGCAGGTGACTAACATCTTCTTATGGTCGTTCATTTACATTTTCAAACCAGGGAATGTATACTTGAAATGGAGCGGCGCTGTATGTGCACTAAGAAATAGTTTCAGTTACAATTTACCAGAAATAAATGCTTGGAAGAAATTCTACTCATGCTACAGGAATGTAATGCAAAGTCTTCTTAACTTAAGCATAACTTAATCAAAGAAGAGATGATGACAATTGTTACTAAGAGACAAACTATGAACTGGCCTTATGCTACAGGAACAAACACAGGGATGGATTCCGGATGCTGTGGGAACAATATAAGACCGAGTTTGTGCTGAAACTTCAAGAATGAAATATAACTTATAATCAACAGAAGATAAACAACTAACTAACTATAGATACTCACTAAGTGGGCCCCCTTAGCAAGCATCAACTAGTTATGCAAGAATTGAACTCAAAACTTCATCAAATTTTATTCATAAACATGGAACCATATACATCGATTGTTTTGCTTACAAGAAAACTAACACAAAACATTGTTTCTCATTATAATCTAACTTTTACACACACTGTTGCTCACTCGCGCAGGAGGAGAACTTATTAATATTATAAAAGAAACTAACTACTTAACTCTAACAGAGAAATATGTGGACATAAGTGCATCCTAAAACTGAGGAACAAACTTCTCATAAATGAAAGCATATCCGTTCAACATGATTTAGAGAAAACTTAACATTCCACTCTTCCTAGATTAATGATCATTTAGATTTCTTCCCAACGACCCGGTCAGAGAGTCTTCGCTGGAACAACTTCCTCAACGTCGTGCTGGAAATGGACTTTACTGCAGGGCCGAGATCTGTTGCGCTTGACTCATTCATGCTCCCTTCTACAACCTGCAATGCACATGGCAATAGAAGCGAAAGAAAGCACATGTGTAAAATAACACAATACACATTCATTATTCACATATTAAATCTATTTCATTGTCCAAAAACCATATGCATTATATTAGTCATTCGGGAGGTCAAACAGAGTAATTATTACAGACACATAGAGATGTTAAGTTGTAGGAATATAGGAACGTATTGCTACAAGATACTACCCGATTTTAGATAAAAATTCTTTAATCAAAGAGTTAAAACAACCATTAGCAATAAGAGTAAGGGTATTAAAAATACATCATAATACTCAAATTATGAGCATATTTCAAGTTCATCATTTGCCCCCTACTTATCCTAATGATGGTCCTCCAGCATTAAGCTTTCTGGTTGTTTCTCTGAAATCAGTAGGAGTAGTATGACCTTGTGATGAAGTTCCAAATTTGTAGTAGAAACCTCTAAAATTTTTCCATCTCTCGTACCTGTAGGTTTCTGTATTCTCATTAACATCTGTAGCCGGATAAGGGTAAAGTGGCCACATCAAAACTGGAGGTTGAAATGTTATTGGTAACCATAACTCAAACCTCTTCTGGAGACCAAGTTGCATGTACTTCTCTGTCCTTCTAAGGGTTGCTTTAAAGTTTAGAGGGCTATAAGGCTCAGATTTCCTCAGACCAACAGTCAGTTTCTCCCATCTTGTCTCTATTCTGCAAGATGAAAGCTTCCAAAACATATATGGTTGGCCTTTGAACTCATCATACACCTGCTTCCTGATATCAAATATTTTCATTCTTCCTATTTGATCATTGAACCCATATGCAACAGTAAGCCAAGTTTTCAGCATGGTGTGGGGATTTGAGCTTTCAGGTCGCAGTGGAATAGGTTCATTCCTTTCAACCTCTTGATAAGCCTCTAATTATCTTCCATAATTAGTTTCATTGGCCACCCAAGATATGAGTGGCCTCAAATGAATATCACCAATGTAAAGAAGTGGATTCCACTCTGCTTTAGAGGGAATTATCAAACCATGCAAATAAAATTCACATAAAGAATTTTTCAGCCAACTAGGGGCTACTTGATATGCATCATAAAATTCCTTGGCTGTATGAATGACAGGATCTAAATTTCTTGAAATTCTCATCAATTGAAACCAAAGGAATTGCTCTTTTAGGTACATAGCATATACCCTAGGCGGTAGTCTACATTCCACAATTTTACCAATTATTTTCATCATTTCATCCATTTTCTCTTTCATTTCCTAAATTTCCTATTCTTCCTTTCAATTTCTCTTTTCAATTGCTTCTTTTCTTCTTCCCAAAGACTTTGTTGAATTTCAGTCTTGACTAAATGATGGAAACTCAAAGTTTGAAATGTGATAGGCCTCCATGTTGTCCTAAGATATTCCAAAAATTCAATCAACAATGTTCTTTTATAAACAACCAATGCTTGACAAGTTACAGGGGGTAATGGGGTTTCATTGGACACTTCTAATTGTTCAGGTTGTTCTTCCTCTTGTGGTAGGATAAATTCTTATTGCTGAACTGGAAGAGATTGTGCTTCTTTTGAAACTTGCCTAGCTACTTCAGCCAAGTCATCAAGACTTGGCATTCCCCTTTCATTACCACTAACATGTTATGCTTCATCAACCTCCATTGGCTCATTTCACACTTCCCCAAGAATAACAAATGGACTTTGTGCAACATTCTCAGATACATCCTGAGAAACATCATAACTGAGTTCTTCAAATTCCTTAGAAATTACTATAATTTCAGGTTGAGTAGAGGTTGAGGTGACTTTACATTACTTCCTTGTTGAAACTCTTTTTGGAAATGTTGCAGCTACATGAGGCACTCTCGTGGCTTTCCTCTTTCTAACTTTCCTAGAGGATTCAAAATCAATAGAAGAAGATGATGGTGAAATTGTAGTGGCAACATGCATTGTTGTAGGAGAAACTACTATAGGGGAGGATGTTGCAAGAGTAGAACTTTTTCGCTTCTAAGCATGAGGGTAAGATTATGGGGTTTGTTCTGCCCTAGATGACTCTCCTACCTTCATTTTCCCTTTTTCTCTTCTACTAGCAGACCTGGTTTGTACTTGGGTAGAGGGCTCTGGTGTGGAGGCTACAGGACTAAGTGCTATAGGAGCAGATGATTCTAGCTCTACTTCCCTACTTGTAGATTCTGTTCTCTTTTTCTTTTTCTTGGTCTATGCAGGGAGTGCTCTAGGAGGCTCTGTAAGTTGCAAACCCTTTTGGGCAATGAATTATTGCCAAGAAAGGGGTGATACATCCCTCAGGGAACACTCAATCAAGAGTTTAATAAGGGAATGATGGGCGACAAAGTTGTCCCTACCCCTCTGGGTTTCATGGGCACATTGTTTCAAAAGGTTTAACAAAAAATTTGGAACATTGATAGCTAAACCGTGCCTCATATGACTCAACAGTTTAAAATGATAGGAATGCAAATAGGAAAAACATCCCTCACAAGTCAAGTACCTGATTATGAAGGAAGCATATTTCGGGTATGGAGGAGGCAGTGACACTCGTTTGCATCCTTGTTTGGAAACCTCCAAGGGTCCATCTATTGGTACTGTAAATTCTGCCCTAACAGAGGTAGCATCTGAAGAAATATTTTCTCCTACCACCAGAAGCCTAGTTACTTTTGTAATCCACTCTTCTGTAATGGATACTGTCAAACCCCACACTGTAGCTTCTCCCTTTGAAAGAGTTCTCAAAAACTCGCCTGCAGCTTCCTCATTAAAGGAATCTAACCTCATAAAATAATTCAGCCAACCAAAATTGTTGAATGCCTGAACCATTTGAGGATTTTGCGTCAAGAGCTCATGAGCTACAAACTCATGTCTTACTAACTAGCCACCCATATTCATAAATTATCCCTACTGAGATTCCTGAAACTCAAACTTTTTCCAAAAATTCAAAATAAAAATTATGCTTTGTTTCTTTCTGCTCTACCATCACTTTCCTTTACTTTTCCAAGAATGACTCAAAGAATACATGCATGAAATGATTGTTATGAAATACCCAAATCAAGTAGTTAATTTTTGTTTAGGATGAAAACACGCAGTCATATTTGGAAAGTACAAGAAAATAAAAATATCTTAATAGTTGTGACAGTGACAAAAGAAAAGGTTTGAAATAGATTAACCCCACCCCCTACTAAAAATTTGACATGTGTCCACACATGTGTGAAAGGATAGGTGAAGATCAGGCAATAATGACTGATATGTACATAGCAGTTAATGAATAAATGAAATAAATAAGCGATGTGACAATAAAAGATATCGCGTACCTTGTAATAAATTCTCGTACATGCTAGGAAAGATCACAACTCAACATGAAATGACGGCTGGAATTGAAACCATAAATTAGGGCGGTATGGCATGATGGATGACGTGGAAGAAAAGAGAATGAATGGTGGTGACAGATGAAAAGCGAAGAAAGTGGCTCCCTTAAAAAGGAAACCTTTATTATGGGCATGCAACGTAGAATTTTAAAGAGATGTTGTAGGATAAAGGTCGAAGCCTTTTGTTGTAGGAAGATCAGTGGCCGCATCCGAAATAAACTACTTCATAAATTCTTCTTTAGACGCTGGCTTATGATACAACCTAAGATGGTGTCCATTAACTAGTAGATTGAATCAGATAGGATCTATTGTAGCTAATTGAACTGAACCATTATCAAACACATTTTCTATTTCATAAGGAACAAGCCATCTTGTGGCTAGTTTACCTTGATTTTCCTTGTACCTGGAGTCATAGAGCAGTACCCAATCACCGGTAGAGAATTTCTTAGTTCTAATATGGTGGTCATGCCATTTTTTCCTTTGCTACTGGATAGCTTCAGTATGTTGTAGGGCAGCTTTCCTTATCTCATCCAATGCATTCAGCTACAGGAGGTGTTCCTTTTGGGCTTCTAAAATATCAATGTTAAGTTGTAGAGCAGTCCTTAAGGTCTTATGCTCAAACTCAATTGGCAACATGGCCGTTTTTCCATAGAGTAACTCAAAAGGAGTGAACCCTGTAGTTGTTTTCCATGTTGTCCTATAAGCCTGGACTACTTCAGGAAGGCGACTGCTCCAATCCTTCTTGTGTAATTGTACTATCTTAGTAAGGATTGCCTCAATTTCTTTGTTGGTAACCTCTGCCTCACCATTGGCTTAAGGGTGATAGGGGCTAGACTTTCTATGCCTGATCTTGTAATCATTCATCAATGTAGTGATTAAGTTTGATGTAAACTGAGCTCCTTGATCAGTAACAGGTTCCCTTGGGACTCCAAACTGAGTAAAAATTTGCTCATATAGGAACTCAACAACTTTATTGTCACGGGCATGTTTCATTGCTTTTACTTCGACCCATTTGGTTACATAATCAGTACAAACCAAAATGTATGATTTCTCATTCCAGATGGAGGATCAATAGTCCCAACAAAATCCATGCCCCACTTATCAAAGGGACTGACTACCACTTGAGGATACAGGGGCATTTCATTAGACTTTGTTGGCCTCCCCATACGTTGACATCTGTCACATTTTCTGGTGTAGGCTGCAACATCTTTGTGGAGTGTAGGCCAATAGTATCCTATAGTAAGCACTTTCATAGATGTTCTCTTGGCCGCAAAGTGCCCACCACATGGCTCATCATGATAGGCATGCAAAATGTCATAGGTCTCATCTTCCCTAAGACACCTTCTCATAACTTGGTCAGGTCATGTGTAAAATAAACAGTCTGCAATCCATGAAAAGTTAAAACTTTTCTCAACCAACAATTTCCTTTCCTTTGGTGAGAAGTGAGCTACGATCTTGTTGGCTGCTAAATAATTTGCAATATTTGCATACCATGGATTTCGAGCAGTAATAGAAAACATATGTTCATCGGGAAAGCTATCATCAATTACCTCAGGGCTGGAAGGTGTAGTTGTTTGAAGTCTTCACAAGAAATCAGCCACCACATTAGCCTAGCCTAGCTTATCAATAACTGTGATATCAAATTCCTGCAACAATAAGAGCCATCTTGCTAATCTTCTAGATATGGCAGGCTTATTCATGAGGTACCTTATTGCTACATGATCTGTATGGACAAATATTTGGTAACCAGTGACATAATGTTGAAACTTGTTCAACGCATACACAACTGCTAGCAATTCTTTCTCTATGACAGTGTAGTTTAATTCAGGGCCTTGAAGGTTTTTGCTAATGAAATATATGGCATGCTCTATGGAATTCTCCTTCTATCCTAAAACTACTCTGATGACATAATCAGAAGCATCTGTGTGTATATGAAAGGGAATACTCCACTTCAGTCCTTGAAGAACAGGTTCATGAGTAAGTAAGTTCTTAAGTTGCAGGAAAGATTTGTCATAGGCCTCAGTCCAGGTAAATTCAGAATCCTTAGTCAATAAGGCATATAGTGGACTGACTATTTTGCTGAAATCTTTGATGAATCTTCTATAATATCCAGCATTTCCTATGAAGCTTCTAACATCTTTTTGTTTCATAGGTGTTTGCAAAGTTATATTAACTTTTATTTTTGCAGGATCAACTTGAATTCATGCTTGAGAGATATGATGGCCTAAAAAAATTCCCTCTTGCATCATCATAAAGTATTTCTCACTATTCAAAGACAAATTTTTCTCCTTACATCTTTTCAACAGTTTCTCCAAATTTTCTAAGGCTTCTTCATATGTATCTCCATAAGTGGTGAAGTCATCCATGTAGATCTCCATAAAATCATGAAAAATGTCAGCAAAAGTATTGATCACTGCCCTTTGATATGTTGCAGGTGCATTACATAGTCCAAAAGGTAAGATAGAATAGGAAAAAGTTCCCCATGGACTGGTAAAAGTTGTTTTGTCTTGATCCTCAGGGGAAATTCTAATTTTATTATACCCACTATATCTATCCAAAAAGGAGAAATATTTTTTACCAGACAATGAGTCTAACACTTGGTCAACAAATGGCAGTGGAAAGTGATCATTTTTAGTTGTTGTGTTCAGCTCCCTATAGTCTACACAAACTCTCCATTTTCCACCCTTTTTTGGAACAATCACCAATGGAGATACCCATTGACTATCTGAAATGGGGTAGATAAAACCAGCATCAAGCAATTTTTGGAGCTCATTTTTAACTATTTCCCTGAGTGTTGGGTTTATCCTTCTTTGAGGTTGCCTAACAGGTGAATAGTCTTCCTTAATGTAAATCCTATGAGTACAGAGTTGAGGATCTATTCCCTTCATATCCCCATAGTCCCATGCAAAAGCTTTGTGTTGATCTTGCAACATTGTGACTAGGGAAGCTTGATGAGATTGAGGCAGCTTATTATTGATGTTCAGACGGTGGCCTGGAGAAATTTCTACTTTCTTGGTAAGATCATTCATGGAGGCTGCTAATAAAGGTGGTGTCTGTATTTCATGCGAAAGCAGGTTGTGATAAACTACAAGAGATTCAGGTGGAAAACTCTCAAAATTTAGTTGTTGCAGGAAACACTGCTGAAGACAGCCATATGGAACAGATGGACTACTCAAATCAAAGTTGGACTACAAAATATGTAAAAGCACATCATCCTCACTCTGAAGCTAGGAAAATAGATTAGTTTGCAGCATCACTAGCTGAGCCAATGAATTAACTTCTTCAGTTTCATCTCCTAAATCTAGCCAAATTGGTTGAGACAAGTCTAACAGAGGCTGGGCAGGTGGGTATAAAGCCAATTTCTTTCTTGGCTGACCATCAGAAACTGTCATGTCTCCTGAATGACATCCTATAAAAGCATTAGCTATGGCTAACCATGGTCTACCTAGGATGATAGGATATCCTCCCAAAGTTGCCTTAGTGGACAATATGGTGAAATCTGCTGGGTATTCCCAAGACTCAAGGATGACAATGACATCTTCTACCACTCCATCAGGTGTTACTGTGGAACTATCAGCAAGCTGCAGGATAGTAGGTGTAGACCGAATGTTTAAGACATTCAAATACTCCATTGTATGATTGGTCATTACATTGATGGTTGCACCAAGGTCAATCAAAACATTCTTTACTATCTGGCCATTAATATTTATTTGTACCACAAGACTCCCAGGGTCAGTATATTTTGGAATGACTACCTTCCCTAACATAATATCTACCAACTGTCCTAGAACATGGATAGTTTGGGGATCCTTTTTCTTTCTTCCTAGTTTCTTTAAACAGGTCTCCTTAATGGTTTTTCCATAAATTGGTACATCTTTAATGGCTTGGAAAAGGGGAATTTGAATGTGTACATTCTTTAGCTGATCCAAAATATCAAAGGTAGGTTCTTTCATAGACTTAGATGTAGTAATTTGCAATCTTTGAGGAAAAGGCAGTTTGGTCTAATGTTGTATGATAGGCTCCTTAGAGACAGTATCTGGTACAGGTATATGTTTTGCAGGATCAGTAGGTTGTTCAGAGGCAGAGTCTGGAATCTCTGTAATTATAGGTGGCTGTGGAGCAGGGAGAATGGTTCCAGACCTGAGATGGATATCATGAATATTCAGGGCATAAGCTGGATACTGATTGGCTTCTGCAAAATACATTGGCTGTTGTTGTTGCTGCTTATTATTATTAGGATTTGGAAATGGTTGAGCAGGCATATGCATTTGTTTTGGAGGAAAGTATTTGATACAAGTGCTATAGGAGGTGGCATGAGTGCCAGAGGTTGTGACTGCTGAAGCTGCAGGGATCCAGGGGATGGGTTTTGCTATTGCTGAGAACCTCTCCATTGAGGATTTTGCTGCCAATTACCTTGGGGTAAAGTCCATTGTCCTTGTGGCTGCTGCCAACCTCCTTGAGGAGATTGCCATTGAGGACTCTGATAGTTAGGCCAGTGTGGTTGTGAAGTATTCCAAGGTGGTGATGGGCCATATGTAGGTTGCCATTGGTTATTGTAATTACAATAAGGATTACCAAAATTCAGAGGGTATTGAGGCATACCTTGTCTTTGAGCCTATGGTCGCCTTTGTGCAACAAATAACACTTGGTCATCATCACCCTCCACTAAGTTAAAATCAGTAGGTAATTGCTTAGCCTCTAGGTTAGCCACCATCTTACATCTGCAGTCACGTTTCTTCTGTTTGCAATGTGGACAAAACTCAGCCAAGATTGCTTCAGCTTCCTCATGTTTCTTCTGAGCTTGCATAGTATCCAACTGTGTAGCCATATTGTTTATGATATCCTGCTTGAAATCAGACAGCAAATTTGTGATCTCCATCTGTGAAACTCCATTAATAGAAGACTTTCCCACTATGGCTTGATGACCTCTACCCTTCTTAACAATTGCTCGAGAGTAGTTGAGACATATTTTCTTGATATCATCCCAAGGACGTTGGGTTATATCTCCTCCTCCCATCAGATCCAGGGCATCTATACAGGTATCACTGATTCCCCTTAGAAAAAGTAGTTTATGAGATTCTTCATTAAGAGTATGGTTTGAATTCTTTTTCAGGAAAAACAAAAATCTTGAGATATAGTCTTCCAGGCTTTCATCCTCCTTTTGTTGAATTCTGAATATATCATCACCCTTACTGCCACTCTTACAATATTCCTTGTATTTCTCAAGAAATTTTGTTTGCATGGTTACCCAACTATAAAAAACACCCCTTCCCAAACTCATAAACCATCTAAGAGCTCCTTCCTTCAAAGTAGCAAGAAACAACTTCAACCTATGAGCATATGAAGTGTAATTATAGCTACGATAGAGGATGTCAAACTCAAACAAGAAAGTGTCTAGGTTCTCTGTAACTAGTCCATAGAACTTGGGAAGTAATGAAAAAAGAATATTTTTAAGGTTATCATTATATTGCTGAGCAATGATGGGGAATTCAAAAGCAAGAGGTCAATTAGGTGGATTACGTGCCATATTTTCTGGATGGAGTATCAAAGCAAATGGATTTTCTTCAGGTTCTTCATCAGCTGGGTCAAATGGTAATTCAACAAGCAGGTTTTTAGTGAATGGATTGATATATTGGTCTCCTCCTTCCTCAAATAGATTATAGGCTAGTTTAGAATTGTTATCAATGAATGGAAAGTTAGGGAGGAATCTTCCCAGAGTGTCTCTTCTTCTATGCATGCAATAGAATTAACCGTAACTTGAAGAAATTTTGAAAATGATTGAATAACACACTAAACTACTGCTAACAATGACTGTGATAGGTTCTTAGCTTGACACCATCTCTGGCAACAGTGCCAAAAATGGTTGCGTCCACAAAAAGATATAAAATTCACAAGAAATCCTAACCTGGGAATTGGACATTCCAGGAGGTGACTAACATCTTCTTATGGTCGTTCATTTACATTGTCAAACTAGGGAACGTATACTTGAAATGGAGCGGCACTGTATGTGCACTAAGAACTAGTTTTAGTCACAATTTACCAAAAATAAAAGCTTGGAAGAAATTCTACTCATGCTACAAGAATGTAATGCAGAGTCTTCTTAACTTAAGCATAACTTAATCAGAGCAGACATCATAAAAACTATTACTAAGAGACAAACTATGAACTGGCCTTATGCTACAGGAACAAACACAGGGATGGATTCTCGATGCTACAGGAACAATATAAGACTGAGTTTGCGATGAAACTTCAAGAATGAAATCTAACTTATAATAAACAAAAGATAAACAACTAACTAACTATAGATACTCACTAAGTGGGGCCCCTTAGCAAGCATCAACCAGTTATGCAAGAATTGAACTCAAAACTTCATAAGCTTTTATTCATAAACTTGGAACCATATACATCAATTGTTCTGCTTACAAGAAAACTAACACAAAACACTGTTTCTCATTATAATCTAGCTTTTACACACACTATTGCTCACTCGCGCAAGAGGAGAACTTATATATATGAGAAAAGTAACTAACTACTTAACTCTAACAGAGAAATACGTGGACTTAAGTGCATCCTAAAACCAAGGAACAAACTTTTCATAAATGAAATCATATCCGTTCAACACGATTCAGAGAAAATTTAGCATTCCACTCTTCCTAGATTAATGATCATTTTTATTTCTTCCCAACAACCCGGTCAAAGAGTCTTTGTTGGAACAACTTCCTCGACACCGTGCTAGAAATGGACTTTACTGGAGGGTCAAGATCTACTACGTGTGACTCATTCATGCTCCCTTCAACAACCTGCGATGCACATTGCGACAAAAGCGAAAGAAAACACGCATGGAAAATAACACGATACTCATTCATTATTCACATATTAAATCTATTTCATTATCCAAAAACTATATGCATTATATTAGTCATTCGGGAGGTCAAATAGGGTAATTAATATAGACACATAGAGATGTTAAGCTATAGGAATATAGGAATGTATTGCTACAGGATACTACCTGATTTTAGATAAAAAATTCTTTAATCAAAGAGTTAAAACAACCATTAGCAATAAGAGTAAGGGTATTAAAAATACATCATAATACTCAAATTATGAGCATATTTCAAGCTCATCACATAGCATATCACATCATCCATCTCATCCATCATCACATCATATCATCATTTAAGTTGTTTAAGGTAATATAGATTTGTTCTTCTAAGCATCTTAAAACCATGTCATTTGCATCATCATCCATAACCTTCCATCTTGAACCTCTTTATCGCGAGATAAACCCTCAAATTTAATCTTTTTTGCTTGATCTCTCAAGGGGGTAATGTCCTACTGTACTTCTTTCCACTAGGGCAACCGAAAAAATTAGAATTTTTTTGAATTTTGATCACGGCAAGTTTATTCTTTCAACCAACGCAGCAAGTACATTGCTTCAAAGAGGGGAAAAATGTAGAGATGCAAAATTAGCATCGTACACTTAATTAATTCATATTCATTCAATCATCAAATAAATTCACATTCATCCATTCATTAGGTAAATCAAGACTATTTAATTCATTCCTAAGGTTATTCATTTAAATTAAATAAAAGAAAGTCTCACATCAACCTTTTAATTAAATAAACCAAACTTTATTTAATTAAATCTTCAAGTGCATATTCCATCCCTTTTGATTTAAATAAATCCAAATATTCAAGTCAAATGGGTCAAAATCAACTAATCATCACCTAAGCTAATCTAATCCTGATTAACCTAACCTAACCACCCATCACATCCTCAAGCTTTTCCCACTTGCACCAATAAATCATTTTAACTCATTTATAAATTCATCATTTTCTTTCAACTTGGCATAAAAATGGAATATTCCCTCAAGTTTGAATATGAAGACGAGTTGACTTGTCCCTTCCAACATTGCAATAAATTCTCTCTTTCATGTCCCCCTCTCAACATTTAATTCACAAATTCAAATTTGAATCTGCCCCTCTTGGGCACATTGGCCAAAACTTGCACATTCCTCAACCTATGACAAGTTGACAAGTGGCCTCATCTCATTGGTCCAATATTTATCCCACATTGCTCTATTTTGAGCTCTCTTTCAATTTGAAAATCTATAAATAAGGGGTTGATTCTTCATCAAATCATCCATAAATCTTCTGCAAAGTCACTCTCTTCAATTAAGAATTGATTTTGTCCTATTCACTCCATCTTCAAAGCATTTTATCATTTAGCTTATCTAAAGGGGTTGGGAAAGGGCTATTTTCACATCAAAATAGCACCAATCCCCCCATAAGATCAAGTGTTTGCTTTGTTTAAGAATAGGAATAGTTATCTTTGTTTGTTTTGCTCAATTGTTTTGAACATCTCTTTCCTTGTTCTTTAATAATGCAAATAGATGTTATGGGGAACTTTTATTCTAAACTTGCATTTTGATCTAATACTTTGAATGTTTTTTTTTTCTCATGCAAGTTGGAATCCGCATTCATGTTTTGGCACCCACTGTGCTTGAATGTTTTTAATGCAGAACTTGTATATTAATCTCTGACTTTTATTTTGGTTTAACTAGAAGATTGCTGCTATATTTATTTTATGGTCATCACTGTTTAAAATTCATATTGAAGAGATTTAGTTGCAACCTATGATGTTTTAACTTTTTTTCCATCAGCTTTGGAAGTTGTGGTTTGGGAGATATATTACTTATTAAAAACATTGTTTTATCATCAATCAATGGTGTATGGTTGTCACTGTTTCTATCTCTTTCCATCACTATATATGCTAATACAGTAGTAAACTGGGTCACATCCAACATATATTTTGCATGTTGTTGTGTGACAAACTTTATTTGGTCTTCCACATACCATAGTGTTGTTTTATCCTTGCAATTATGAGCATCGTTTAGAATTTTATATTGGTTTTGTTCTATTTTTACAGTTGCTTGTATTTTATCTTGGCAGATCCTTTGGATCGATACCTAACCACATCTTATTTGGTCCTGAGCCCTATTCAAAACAACTTTCCATTACTGAAATTAATTTATTATATTTTGAGTTGAGATGATTGGTGATTATTGATTATGGAAGGCATCCTAACATCTTGGACTCACGGATACAATAGCAATCTACATTTGAATTGTGTATAGGACATGCAATAATTATATCTTTGACATCGGCTGTGCACAGAATTTCCCATTCAAAGGAAGGCTAAGCAGCCTCCATAAAGAACCCAGGAGCAAGATCTCTTCCTGTAGAAGACCGGACACACATAGAGAAGGGAATTAATCTAAAATATATTATGCTGACTTGGATTTTTAATACTTTCTAAATTTTCTAATGCCTTGCATAAATATTTTTCTGCTTGCACATGTTGAAAGTTTAGGGTATTGAGTTATTGTTTTGGTGGTTGTACAAGGGGAGGACACTGGTCAAATGTTGCAGAATACGGCTTGACACATGCCAATTGCACTAGCTTGAAAGTTTTGGCACGGGAAGAGAGTCCATGGGAGCTATCAATATTTACACTGCGCCACGGTGTCACTGGAAATCACCAACGCTGTCTTAATTACTCTATAGAGTGAGACATCAAGCACTCTACGAAGTGAGCCATCATTTATCTACATTCAATTACTAAGTTTGTTTTTATCACTGCACGTTTACTAGTGATTAATGGAAAATATGCACCACTATGTGGCCTGTCAAATTGCTTTAATACAAAATAACCAGTAGTGTTTGAGGCCAATACTCTTCACAGATACGTGCTCAATGTGCTTTCTTTCATTTAAAATTGATTGCTGCATTCTGGTGGGATAGTAGAACTTTTGTCTCTGTGCAAATAACTTCTAAGTCTTTAGGCATTGTGTTTGTCCTCATTTCCTCAACTTTAAATTTAGTTTTGAATCTGCAAAAGTCCTGATATACGCCATCCTAGATGTACACCAAAGAAGTCATCCTATTCATCTATAGTTCGCCTGTTAGGCATTGATAATACATATTTAATGGCTATGCTGATACACTTTTACTGTAGGTTATGCTTTGCTGGAATGGTGTAAAACCTTTTTAAGTTTGAAAAATGGGAGCACTCTATATCTGTGTGATTCATGTGGTAGAGAACTCGACGATAAGCTACTAATGTTTTGGCCTGTGATACAGAAAATTGAATCCAATAGCTAAAAGGATGGTCACGTTGGCAATCTGATTTCCTCGAAAGAACGTGTGCTTTAGAATGAAGGTTCTTTTCACATGCATATGTCTTTGGAAGGTGTGGGCTATGGTAGGCGTGATGACAAATTATAGCTAGTACATGAGTGATTTACTATAGCTTATCATGAGGGACGCGTTTATGATCATTCATCATTCATTTTTTTATCACCCAAGATCCAAGTGTTGTCTTAAATATTAAATGTGACTATAACTTTTGGAGATCTTTTGCTCTCTTTAAAATCTTCCAGATTCAACCATTTGCTGACTGAAATGACCGATAATGACTTGCTAGTTGCGCTCATAAATGCTAACATGGAAATACTAAATGCATGTGTATCGATCTAAGAATTCATTGAAAGCATCTAAGTGAGTAATGAATTTAAGTCATTTAAGGTAGAAGAGAGGCATTTATTTCTAATAAAAAAATGTTGAAATGAGACAAAGCTTCTAGATTGCAAGTTTTGCGTTCTACTTTTTGATGTGTATGAACACATTACAGTCTGTACAAAGAAAATGAAGGACATAGATATTGAATAATGCAAAGGTGAATCAATCTCAACAAGGAGGCAGTGGACATATACAGTCATTAAATTCGCAAATATTTGGAATCATTATAAAAAAAATGCAGTCATTCTCACCATTTGCAGTAATTTAGAGCTAAGGCTTAAACTTTGTTATTTTGATCTTCAGCTATGTGTGCAAGCATTTGAAGGCAAGAATTCATGTGTTGTCTTTTCATTTTCTCAATAAGTGTTCTTTATTATTAATCTTCAGTTTATGTTAACATATTGGTGTATACAAGATTTTGGAGGGTCATCTTATTTCTAATAACTTTGTGATGTTTGTAGGTTGACAATGAAATCGAGCATTAGAGTCAAGCAAAGACAAAGCAATATTGAAGTCAAAGAATTAAACATCAAATTTAAAATTTACAAAAGCATTTTTTAATGCTTATTGTGATTTTTATTTTCATTTTTATTTCTTTATCTCTCATAGGATCATTTTCTTGTTTTGACAAACTTAATGTTTGTTTTTGGTTTGAAATTTTATTTTATCATTGATTATCATAATTCTTATTTGTGATTGTTTTGAAATATTTGTAGGTTGGTAGTGGGGGAGGATGGTAATTTTTCTGTCACATTGGAATCAAAGGACACAAGTAGATTGGAGTAAGAGAATTAAGCATGAGAATTTGAAATTGACAAAAGTATTTTTTAATGCTTTTTGTGATAGTCTACAACTTCCATTTCATGCTTTAGTTTTCTATTTTAAATCAACCCACACCTCTTTTGGGCTCTTAAAAGGAACATTTCAATTTTCATGACAAAGGGGCTTAAAACGAATCTTAGAACAAATCCACTAGATTTTGTTTAGGGATAAACAAATTGAACAAAAAAATCTTCACATTTGATTTTTTTGGTGCTTAAAACAAATTCAGCATTGCTTTGAGGCTTAAAATGAACATGTGTTTTTCATGTTTTGTAATCTCTTATTCAAAGTAATCTCATCTAAAAAGATGTATGGGCTTCTCTCACGACTCACGATGATCTTGAGAATCAAAAGTCTTTTTGGTGACATTAAATTGCATAAAATATTGCTTCCACATTTTTAATTTGGGAACTAAAATTGATCAAAACACTTTGCGAGTGTGAGTAATTTTATTGCATGTGTTCTCCCTTTGTTTCTAAACGAAGGTTGATTGAACTATAAATATGTTTACTTGCTTTTGTCTATCTTAGAGGGCCTGCCTTAGGGAAAAAGTACACACCCAAGGGAACGACTCAACCGGTAACACTCTAAAGCCAAGAGTATTTCCAACCGGGATATAAATTTGGATATTGGAAGAAACACCAATATCATGCAGTTGATTCTGACAAGATGGATCCAAAAGGGGACTCTTGCTGTATGGGTCAATCTGCATGAATGAAAAGTATGAAATAGAACCCTTGTTTTGTAGTGACCAATTTATCCATTGAGTTAGATTATCGAAGTGGTGCATTGGGACTTAGATTCCAAGAAGTTACTTGCCATGTCCGATCTTGGTTAAATTATAGAGGTTAATACTTCATTCTTAACATACCTTTATACTCTTTCCTTGGTTGCATGTAAAATTATCTCTTCTATGAAGGGCATGAGGCAAGCTCACCAAGAAAAACATACCAATTGAGCTAGGATGTTATATTGCTTGTGAGTCAATTTGAAAACATAGTGCTTTGATCGAAAACATTGGAAAACCAACATTCAACATGAGCATCAAATCTCAAACCCTTTAGGAGAAGCAAATATCCTTGAACAAATTCACATGCTATTGCTTGCCCTTGGGATTTTATCCTTAGAGGCTTCTAAGAATTTTGATTTCATCTCAATTTTCTCCTACTAAGGTCAACATTAGGAAACCTTTGCCATTATTTCCTCGATTTCCGCATAATGCACTTTGTGGGATGAGAGAGAATTAGGACATTGGACATCTAGTTTCAAAACTGAATCAAGAAGTTTTTTTGGTAAAAAGAATCCATTAAGCAAAGATTGAATCAATTGGACCCCACACATGTGTTTGGCATCTTTTGGTCATATGGTTTTTATGCAAAAATTGGTCTTTTGATTTTGAATTACTCTTAGAGAAAGGCATGTTCTTCACTATCTTGGTTTAGTAAACAATTCCTTCCTAGATTCATTTAGGATCAAAATCAAACACTTCATTCATTCAAACATTTATAAAACCCATCCCAGGAAACAACTTTAGAGCTTTGAAAACATCATTCTAGACTTGGGTAAATCATAAAAATCAAAATCACCTTGTTTAGTTAGGTGTAGGGGAATGCATCCTTTCTCATACATTTAATTGAATTAGCAATCCTTTGAACAAGTTCATCCTAAGATCACATCCAACATCTTAGGGTTTACAAGTTCATTATCCAAATCCAATCAAACCAATCAAAATCAAACCCTAAGTCTAGCATTGATACAAAGTCCCTAAACGTTCAACACTCATGTCATTCACCCCTTTTCATCCTTCATCTCATCATTGGTCCTAAGAACCTTAGAGGTCACTTTTGCAACAAGGTCAAAACACAAGAGGAACATGGAATATAAACTTAATCCATACATCATGAGTAATACAAGTCAACTAAGCTATCAAAGCCTTACAATGCCAATTGATTATCAACACTCACATCTATACAAATCATACATGGGATCATTAGCTTCGACAAATGTCAATAGTACAAAAAATGCGAGTATGCCCAAATCAAATTTTAGGACACATTTCCCAATGGTAGATTTAAATCCAAGTCCAAACCTACAAATCCACCAATCGAACAATCAATGCATGAGCCTTCAAACAAACAACGTCATCCCACCAAATCCCTATATGCCAAATGTGAATGTACCAAGTACAACTTTACCAAACATGAATCCCAAAAACTTTGGGATAAATATGTTTGCAAATCATAAAAATGTTGTTCAAAGTCCAAACAAGATGTTAACAACTCCATTTATTGATCCAAGTCAAGGAAACACCATGCAAAATCAAAGTTATCTAAATCAAGGCAATGTGATTCCCAACATGAATAATGGTCAATTTCAACCTATCATGCAAAATCTGGACATCATCCCAAGTTAGAACAATGTCCAAAATTGATTTTTCCATGATCCCATTCAAAAACCACATGTATGCGCCCCAAATCTACTTGAACAAAAACCAAATCAACTATATCAAGGGAGTCAAGATCAAAATCAAGATCAAACTTGGCGAGATCAAATTGCTACACTTACCGAAATAGTTGAGTCATTGCACCAAGAGACATCTCCACCACCATTACCCATATCAACATTATTCCTTGGTTTAGGTCTTCCCCCTTTACCTAGCACCAATCACTCCATCCAAATCAATCGACCTAACACCAATCAAGCCATCACATCAAATCCTTTGAATATAACATCGACATCGCACCAACAAAGGATATCTAATCAAATGACAACATCAATCCTGACAAATCAAAACATGGTCTCCCAAGGACCTATCACCTTGGTCATTCTGACCATTACTATCACCTCGATCACTCCATCCACCCCTATCACACCCATCATATCTCAACCCCTCACTACCATGATCGCTCCAAGCATATCTCAACAACTTGGAACTACATCCAACATGATTTATCTATAGGTGGTCTTCAAACAAAAGTGTCTATCATACAGATATATCCATAGGTCATCTTCAAACAATAAAATACTGTGTGTGTCTAATACCAGCGACACACAAACATGTAGATAGGAAATATAAAGTCAGACAAAACAAAATTTTCTTTGCTCTCAGTCCTATCATATTGGGTCATTGACCATGATCAGGTCTCACAAAACCCCTAAGCAAGAACATACATTGTTCACCACTATGATGAATGGTCAAATCAATCTTTCTTATGACACTTACTATACAATCTATCACTGTAACAACTCCTTTTTTGAGGCTCAAGAAATAATAACTAGGAATGTGTATTTAATGCATGCTTGTCCTCTTTGTTGACAGTTATCTTGAACAACAAGCTAAACCCAGAGAATGACACCCAACAATGGGTTATCAAAAATTAAAACAATATAGCCTTTTTCTAGCAGGATCCTTTGAGAAACAAACCAATATAGCCATAGGGCAATGCCCTTTCAAAAATTTCATAGGTATTTGCTATCTTTGTGACTGCTTGAAAAGGAAGCTACTGCTTATAGCCATTTCCACTACAAAGAAACCATACAATGATTAATGTTGATGCCATTTCAATGGCCTCCTCTATTGATGCAACAAATACTTTTTATTTAAAAATCAAAAAACAATCCACCACCTTCCTTTCCAGGCCACACTAAATGGAGGGAAAAAATGACACAATATAGCCTAGTGTACACAAGAACATTGAATAGTGTGTTGTGCAAAACAATATCAATTGCATAAAATTAACTACTTTATTACATTGCAACCATTGCCACAAAAATGAAAGCCATATATTAAACAATATTGGTATCAATTCTTTCCATATGGTGAATCTCGGACAACCCTGGAAAACATAGTAACAAACCCATGCAAACTAGCGCTGCAAAAGCCAAACCATGAATCAAACAATATTTGTTTGAATAAACTATATAGTATTTTCCCAATAAAACCTTGCCAAAAAGGGAACAATATACCCTAAGGCAGAGAACGTCAATCAACACTTCCTTACAGAGAACAATGCAACCTGTATAACATTAACTATTTCATTATGTTGCAACCATGGCCAAAAAAATATTACTTCCAACAGTGACACATATGGATCACCCTCATAACACAAAAAATTTTGCAGTCACAGACTAATTCAAAGTCTCCACCACAAAACGCAAACCATAAATGAAACAATATTGGTTTCAACAACAACCCAAATGGAAAAACTCACAAAAAACACACGGGATTAACTTTTTTCCCAACCATTGGTGCAAAATAGAAGCCATAAATGAAACAATGTATTTTGTAAATATATATGTGCTTGTGGTAAGCTATATTTATGATTCCCCACCAATGCCTTATCGAAAATTGCGTAGACATTCACTGTGTTTTTCAAGGGCTTTAAGCACAAGTGTCCCTTGCAACCATCAATGCAAGATGCAAAGCATACAATAATTAATGGCCATGCCATTTCACTAGCCTTCTCTAACGGCGTGTGAAACACCTTTTTTTTAAGACCAAAGAACAACACACCCCTGGTTTTGGATGGGTTTGTTGCTGTGAATTTTTGTGTTGTTCAGGTGTTGCCATGTGATGTAGTTCTTCATTATACTTTTCTTGTGTGCACATATCTATGTATATAAAATTAGATTTAGACAACATTCATATATACTTTGGTTTATAGTAAGCATAAGAAGAATCTATTTCCCTATGTATAATGTGTTGAAAAGCTCTTAGAAGTTACTCAAGGAAGAACTTCTACAGAGATGGTGGTATGAATGTTTGATATAGCAGTGGATATATGGTTTAGAATTCCAACAATGCTTCAGTTAGTGTCATTGTTGTTTGTAGCTGCTATGACATACATCCAAATCTGCACATGCCATTGTCCATCAGTGTTGCCTTTGCAACCATTTGCAACATGTATGTCAAGCAACAATGCTCTATGGAAATTGACACAAACTATTTATCATTACATTTCCATATCTACTTTTTTTTTTACATATATATGCGCAATATATTGCTACAAATCTAGCGAGCGAGTGCAATTATTGCGTTATGCTAAAAAACACATAGTAGGTTACAACCATCTTCATAGAAATTCCACAATAGATAATTGGAGCTCTATGTTCACAACTATTTTTCCTCCTCACTTGCACCTCTGATAGAAATTGAGTCCACACAACTAGACCCAACAATGCCTTGTTGACAATTACAAAGAAATTTGCTATGTTTTCTGATGGTTTTAATGGCAGATGTTACTTATAATGTCCATAACATTGACTATTTTCTTGTGTTGCAACCATTGACGGTAAATGGAAGGCACAAATTGAACAATATAGCTTGAGGTGGACATGAACAGGAAACAATTCCTTATACAAATTATCATGAACTCCATAACATTAACTATATATTTATGTATATATATACATCTATATATATGTATATATATATATATGTATGTATTTGTCATTCTGATGCAACCATCACCACAAAGAACACGCCTTTCAACAGTGACCCGCATGAAAAACCTACACAACACATAAACCTTGCAGTAATAGACCAATTCAAAACCTTCACCAGAAAATGTGAACCATAGATGAATCAATATTGGTTTCAACAACAATGTAGATGGAAACATTCACCAAAAACATACAAGATTGACTATTTTCCAACTATTCACACAAAAAAAAGACATAAATGAAACAATATAGCTACATGGAGACTATAAGTGAAACAATATGGCCTAAGCTAGGCAACAAGAATCACCAATGGGCTATTAGAATGATGCTTAATTTATGGCTTTCGTTCTCTGGTTATCGTTGCAACATAATAAAATAGTTAATGTTGTACACTCTATGTTTGGTTACATCATATATTGTTGATTACTCTTCTCTGCCTAAGGCTATATTGTTTCATTTTGATAAGGTGTTGAAAAGGCTATATTGTTTCAATTTTTCATAAGGTTTTGTTTAGAAAGGAGTATATTTTTGGATGGATTTTTCACTGTTAATAGTCAAGAAGGAAATATTGAGAAGGCTATATCGTTTCAATTTTTCATAAGGTTTTGTTGAGAAATAAGTATATTTTTACTTTTGTTTCTCATATGTATATGTATATGTATATGTATATGATACCATTTCAGTAGCCTTGTCTATCAGTGCGCCAAATTCTTTTCATAGAAAAATAAAAAGACAATCTGCCACCTTTTCCCTGACCACGCTAAATGGAAGCAATAAATGAAGCAATATAGGCTAAGCTAGACAATAGTGAACAATGCCCTATGCAAAACAACATGAACCCCATAACATTAAATTTTGATTGCATTGCAGCCATCACCACAATACGAATGGCATAAATAAAACAATATTATTATCAACAGTCACCCATATGACCAAACCCACAAAACACTAAAAATCATAGTGACAAACCCATATAAAAACATCCCCACAAAAGCCGAACCATAAATCAAACAATATTGGTGTGAACAAACTATATAGTCTTTTCTCTACAGACCCTTTTCAAAAAGGTAACAATATACCCTACAACAACACAACCTATATAACATTAACTATCTCATTGTGTTGCAACCATTGCCACAAAAACATGCCTTTCAACAGTGACCCGCATGAAACAAAACAATGTTTCCTTCCAACCATCGTGGCTACACAAAGAACACAAATGAAACAATATAATGTCAACTAGACAACAACAATGAATAAAGGCCTATGGAAAACATGAATTGTCCTCACAAAACTCTAGAAACAGTTTTCCCAATATGCACCTCCACCCACAGCTCTACCCGCTTGGTTCAAATGCAATTGTCATTGGTTTCCAGATCCAGTAGAGTAGCCTAGGTAATGGCACTATCAATAGGAGTGACGGACAACATTTAATCGCCATGGAGAGATATGTATGTATGTCATAGAAGATGCAAACAACATTAATTCCATATGACATTGATGATTGTTGTCATCTAGATTACCCTTTACTATTTCTCAATAGCATCTTATTGGAAACGAAACAATATAGCCGCATCTATAGACTAGCAGCCGACAATTCCTTATGGACATCATATATTCTATACCAAACACTATTGGATTTTGAATCAAATATGGAAGGATATTGCGAGAGCTGAAGACATAAAATAGTTTATGGTATTCTCCTAACTTGGAAGAGCTTTTCAACACATTGAATGTGGGAAGCAATTTTTCTTATTATGCTTAATATGAAGCCTACTATTGCAAAAAATCTCGTTAAAGACAAAAGAAATAAGAGCTATCCTACCAAAGCAATAAACAAGGGGATGAGTTTATATGAATGTTGTCTAGATGTTACTTTGGACACATACATATGTGCACAGAGGAAAAGAACCATATATGTATATGTATATGAATATGTAGATATATACATGTATAGAACCATGTCCACAAGTATATTTAGATAATGGTGATATATTTTTTCACCTAACGAAGTTCTAGAGTTTGAATCCATTGATATGATGGAATATAATTATGTTGGAGACATCAGTAGAAAATGGAATCCATTAAGAGAAACCCACAAAAAATCACAATACCAACAAAAGTTGCATAACATTAACAATTTTTTTTGGATCCAAACACAGCCACAAAATGCAAGCCATAAAGAGTAACCCACAAAGATTCACAGTAACAAACTGACACAAAAATATACCCATTTCTGAACTTAACCTTATGGAAAAATGGTCAATGTGTTCCACCTAATTGTGGGAATGTATGTAACTGATGGTGGATGCAAAGAACATTGATATATAATAATCCATAACTTTGTTTTGTTCAGACATCTTTGGAATTATAAGATCTGTTTCCCACTATTCTATAGTTATGTTTCCTGCATCTAATATCATATATGTAGATTTTATTTGGATGGTCGAAATGAAATTAGTTGCTATGATAGTCAATAATGGCTTATGGATAACAACATAAACTCTATAATATTAACTATTTTATTATGCATTGCAAATGAGGGAATATAGCCAAATCTAGTGAACAACAGTTGGATTTCCTTATGGAAAACAACATAGCTTACTTTAATATATTGTAACCATTTCCACATAATGGAAGCCATAAATGAGACAATATTAAATTTCCCTATGTGTAGATTTGTATGTATGTCAAAGTGGATGTTAGCAATGTACATACGTGCTCTTCCCAATGTTTATTATTTTTTGAAAATATTTATTTTTTTGAAACTTGACAGGGCATAGTTCAAATGATATACTTTATATTAACTGTTATATACAACATTGAAGCCTTTTTCCTAATTATTTATTTTCCTTTGTATTCTTGGTGTGTCTAGGGAAAAAAAGGAGGTATTTTAAAATTGAAACAGTAAACTTGGAATAACAAATTGTATGTTAAGTATTATTTGAATAATTCAAGCCCTTACTTTTATTAATCCTTTCCTATCATGTTCTTAATGCATGTGCAAAAAAATATAGTGTCCATGTGTTTTGAAGTCATAGACCCTGTAGTCAGTTGTCGGTGTCACAGCTCTCAGCTTTTAAAATAGTAGACCCAATAATGTCGATGGCCTCTAGCTCTAACTAGGCTGGTGAACAATCATCAAGCACCAGTCTTGTAAGTATATTTCTTGTTTAGTTTTTTGCTGCTATCAATTATATTGACACCCTCTCAAGTGCACCAAAAAAACTGAGTATATGCTTCAATTGAATTATCAATTGCTATGATATATATTCTAACTCATTTATAGCAGAACTCTTTGTCTTTGCTTTCCCTTTCAATTTTTTATCCATTTGGGAGTAACTTATGTGTTAGAGGGGGAAATGTCACAACTTCAAAATGTGTTAATATTGATGCTTTCTTTTAGAGTTGAGTCATAGTCATGAATATCTCATTGATGTCACTGTGCTGAGTTTAATTGCCTTGTAGGCTACAAATGTGAATCCATCCTTAAATACACATGTTGTATGATCTATAGATGTTGAAGATACTGTCCCATCTCTAGTCCTCCAACTAATGTCTTTCCAAAAAATAGGAGGTGATCAAATCCTGGTTGACCAGTACAAAGTCATCCTCTCTAATGGAACCCACATGTAGATAGGAACTTTTCCTGCAAAATACAATGACCTTTTATTTAAAGGGGCATTGAAAATAGGTTTGATTTTGTGCTTGAAAAACTATTTGTGTAGAAAGTTGCGGGAATCAAGGTTAGCTATAGTTTTTCCTTACTTGTACTTGTAGTTATTTGCTTCCTTGTTTGTGGGGACTTCCTTTTAAAGTTTGTCATACTGTCCCTATTAGTGTAATTAAATTAATTATTACACTAGCATAATTTAACTTAGGTCATATATCATTTAGTCCTAGGTTGAATTTTAATAAATCATTTAATAATGGGGTAATGTCCCCTTCCTGATTTGTAGGGATAAGATTCCTTCTAGAAGATGAGTTGTCCTTCTAGAACTTATCTCAACATTTAATAATTTTCTAGATAGGGTTCACATGTTGTTAGATCATGACACAAGGCAACATCTCATGCATTTTAGGTTTTCTCTCACGCCTATATATTCAAGACATCTTGTACATTTGTAATCATCCAATTTCATAATGTAGATCAATATAGAATCTCCATTGTCCATGCCTAGTTGCAACACTTTCTGTGTGATTGATTATCTTTCCTGGCAAAGGTCCTCCATTGAAGACTATAGCTTCAGGGACCCTGTGCATCCATAATCTCAACATGATATCAGAGCTTGTCCAGTGAAATGTCAATCCTCGATCAAGAAATTTGGTGTGCGAGATTCTTTGTAGGTTGAAGGTTTCCATTGAAGGCTACTTGATTCCACCTTGGGACCAAGCTGATTTCTAAAGCAGATTGAGTTAGATCCGAGCTCACCATTGTCTCCAAAAGGCCTCAAAACCCTAGGATCACCTGCCCATTCATCAAAATTGGATACATCAACCCAGGAGCCATCATAGGTATTTTAGGGTTTGCAAAATCAATCGTACTATCCATACAATTTGCAGCAAAAAATTATCCTGGTCAATTGTCCTCTGAGGCAAAAAACATTTTAGTCACAGGCCATTTTTTATTTCAAAAAAAATTGGGCAATTTCATCTTATTTTTTGGAAAAAAATTATATTTGGGTTATGATATAGTTGCAAGAAAATATAAATCTCATCGACTAAATATTATAATCAATGGTTGGCATTTGGATTTATTCTACAAATTATAATCCATTGACATTTTATTAATTTTTTTGGGCTTTAATCTATCAGTATTTTATTTGGTGACTGGCATTTTTAATCTCTGTCGGCATATAATATTTTTTCGGCATAATATTTGAGGGTTTGATTTTTAAAATCCATCAGCTTTACAATGTATTCAACATTCTATTTATCTCTGCATATATATGTTTTCGGATTATCGACATTTTTTCAATTGCCAATAAGGCAATATTCAAATATTTGGTTGTCACTTGTTAATTCAAAACATCTACAAAGATCTTTGTTGGCAACATTTATCTTGTTTTGTAGTGTGGGTACGCAGAGATCTTTATCGGCAACATTTATCTTGTTTTGCACTGTGGGTACACTGGTACACCATCCGACATCCCCACCAGAATCTTGAACCGTCGGGCTCGTTCGTTGGCCGTGTGTTTTCTCCCATTAGCCAAAGTCAACTCTCCCACTGACCGCTAGTGCCATTCTCCCGCGAAGATCAAAATCCCCAGCCCCGATTATATTGGTGACTGAGGGGTCCGTTATTGGAGGTGGTGCCGCCCGATAAAAACTCCGCTCCATCACCGCCATCAGCGGAGTGTTTTTTTTACTGCCTTAGCGCCTTGTAGTCACATCACGAACTAGGGGCTAAATTTTTTTTGCCCGAGGTGCTAAAATTTTGCTCCTAGTTAGCCTGCAAAGTGCCAAATATAGGCATTTGTTTCATTTTATCATAAATTTTCACTAGGGTATCAAAATTTAGAAAACAGATACCGTTGGAAAGAGAATTTCATCTACTTTCCAGTGGTGACATCCATTCTGCAAAAAAATTTCTCACAAGAAATTCTATAGCCAACTGAAGACAAAACCCTAAGTTGGACTCAAAGGCTCGTAACTTCACAACCATTCATCAGATTTCAGTGATTCCAGTGGCATCAGGAAGATTTTTTAGAGCTTTTTTCATCAGTCCAGGCCACTTGATCAGTTTTGGCTCTAGGTACTCTTGCATTGATTTTTTCAGTTTGGTGCATGTGTTCAATAACTTGGATATCCTAAAGCTTGGGAAAATATTTTTTGATATGGGTAGCATCACTTCAATTGCACATCATCTTTGGAAGCTTTTATTTGTTGTTGAAGGTCAGTGTCTTTTTTTTTTGGTGGAGAAATTTCATTATGGGGCTTTCATATACTCCTTCTTTGACTATGTTGCACAAGGGAAACTATAAGCAATGGCGAGATGGGATCAGCCACCATCTCTAATCACTTGATCTATTGCCTCATCTGTATGGTATAGTTCTTCATCCAAGTGAAGGTATTCATGAACTTGCTTGGAGTTGTTGCAGATACACTATTTTGGAGATCATTGAGATGCAAGTTGATTGTGATGTTTTGAATTCTATTGATCATTTTGATTGTCCTCACATCCTCCGGACTAAGCTTTGGGAGCTAAATGTAGATTCAGATACTCCACCATTCCCCGATGGTCATGATTCAGAATGTCATTCTTCAGATCAGGTACCCCATGATGATATTGTTATGTAGGAGATTGATTTCCTTGAATCTTCCGAAGAGGTTGACAAGCTTGCTTCAGGTGCTTCTTCTCCATCAAAGAAAATTGGTATCCTTTAACATTCAGTGATTCCTTGTCCAGATTCATTGATTGAGGCTTCCACTATCATCATCCATCAGGACACATTTTGTTTTCTAGATTTGACATCACGGGATGGCTTCATTTCAGGTATCACTGACTTGGCTACTTCCACAAGTTTGGAGGACATTCTTGAGGAGATATCACTCCTCTATTCCAATATTTCTTTTATGAGACTTCTTCCCTATCATTCTATTCAGGATTTGAGGTTTCTTTAGCATCTACCATTGGATTGGCTTCAAGCTTCTTTCAGTGGTTTTGAGGACACTTCATTTAGGGGGGACTATCAAGTCTCCATCACATCCATCATATCCCTCACATCGTCTTTGGATATTGTTCAGCATCAATTTCCACATTGTCCTAGTTTTTCACCCTCTTCATAGATTGTGGCATCTTCATCTTCAGGCAGGGAGACATTTGACCAAAGTTCAGATACATCATCAGAATCCACATTCATCCTTCCTTCCTTCAATTCCTATCCAGAATGGGAAGCATCTCTGCACTTTCACTTGGTCTTGTTTCTTCCAAAAGGGAGACAAGTTGTTTTTCAACATTGGATCATGATTTGTCTTCAAACACTTACCATCTTTGCAGGTGATCACATCTTCTGGGGGGGATATATTGTCTCTCTCTTTCCTCCCTATGGGGGGGATAATGTATTGTATCCATGTGACAACTAGTGTACTTGGGGGGTATTTGGGAGTCCTCCATCCTTCCCATCCTATCTCACATTTTTTTGCATTTTCATCTCCTTTTTGGAGAGGGGTTTTGCTCGGGCATTGGTTTTTCTCCTTTTCTCCAGTTGTGGGATATTTTTCTGCATCTTCATGTACATGGGTACATAACATGGCCTCATAGTTGGGACCCATCATTATCACCATCATCAATAATCTTTGTATAATCATTGCATTTCCTCCCTAAGTTGAACTTATGGGGGGGTGTTAGTGTACAATTAAATTAATTATTACATTAGCATAAGTTAACTTAGGTCATATATCATTTAGTCCTAGGTTGCATTTTAATAAATCATTTAATAATCCAGGGTAATGTCCCCTTCCTTGCTTGTAGGGATAAGATTCCTTCTAGAAGATGAGTTGTCCTTCTAGAACTTATCTCAACATTTAATAATTTCCTAGATAGGGTTCACATGTTGTCACATGTTAGATCACGACACATGGCAACATCTCATGAATTTTAGGTTTTCTCTCATTCCTATATATTCAAGGCATCTTGTACATTTGTAATCATCCAATTTCATAATGTAGATCAATATAGAATCTCCATTGTGCATGCCTAGTTGCAACACTTTCTATGTGGTTGATTATCTTTCCTGGCAAAGGTCCTCCATTGAAGACTGTAGCTTCAGGGACCCTGTGCATCCATAATATCAATACTCCCTATATGTCAAAATGATAGATTTCCATCTAATTAGAAAACCTAAATATTTGTTTAGAGATCAAGAAGAACAAATAGTTGGCTACGACTCACCCTCACCATCCAAACGAGCCTCAAAATTTGGAATTAAGAAATCCCCAAGGCATCAAGATTCTCCTACGAATATTAGCCCTATTAAAGGGCTAAATGTTTACCAAACCAAATGGAAAATAAAAGGTCAAGTAACAAAAATGAGGGATATGCATCGTTACAACAAATAGGCATGTGAGGGCCAAGTATCCAGCTTTGATATTGTTGATGGTGAGGGAACAAAGATATGAATTACGTGCTTCAATGACATAGAAGAGCTAAATTATGATAGGATTGAGGTGGGTCATACTGATTATGTGTCAAAGGGATTGGTAAGATAGGCATCTACAAGAAATTTAATAAGTTAAATAGCCAAATGGAAATCATTTTGGATCAAAACTCAATGTTAAAATGTTGTGATGATGAGGCCTTTGTGCCAAAGAAAGTATTTAAATTCATCCCATTAAATGAAATTGTAAATTGCACAAATAACAGTTTGATTGATGTTATTAGCATTGTGGTACATGTAGGAATGGTATCGTTTATACAAAGAAAGGATCAATCCCAAATAATTCAGAGGACTATTAAACTTAATGATTTTTCATCATTTTCAATTGATGTTAATTTGTGGGGCTCAAATTGGGAATCAAAGGGTGATGAGTTGGAGAGGTTGTACACCCCTAGTTTAGCTCTCATCCTTGCTGTTAAAAATGCACATGTTGAGTACTTCAATGGAGCAGTTCTGAACATAGCCATAGGGAATCTTCTATATAAATCCTGACATACTAGAACCACAACCCTTGATCCAACGAGGGCATTTTGACTCACCTACTATTGAGCCCCCCTAGACAATGCCATGAAAGGTTACTTTGGGAAATGGGAAAGTCACTATTGCATATATATTGGATCATTGCCTTGGCTTGCCAGAAACTTTGCAAGCTACTCTCAAGGCAACAATAAAATATATAAAAATTGATGCATTATGTTACGCTTCATGTCCATTGTAGGTGAATGGTAGGAAATGGAAGAAAAAGTGTGAACAATCTGAGAAAAATACATGGTTCTTCCCTAAATTATAGACAAAAATAGATGACTGTGACCTTTGTTATTTATTGCATCTAAAGATGGAAGACCAAACATGTGAGCTTTGGGCAATTTCTTTTTGCGAGGCTGCGAGAAGCCTATTGTAAATGTCAGCAAAACAACTTTACATGTTGCAATATGAGTCTACCATTGCAATGACTGTTGATTCTGTTATCAATGCTACCACCTATAGCTCATTTGCTTTCACTGTTCTTATTAAAACTCATACTTATAATTTAGAAACAAGACTCAAAACAACAATAGTGAAAGTTGCAAGGGTTAACTTTGAAGCTGAGTGCAAGTTGTTATAGTTAGAATTGTCTGCTATTTCCCCTATCATGCAAGAGTCTCTAGAGATAGTTATTGTGATGCCTTGAACACCTAAACAACCATACCTAATTGTGACTTTGTATATTTCTTATAGTTTATGTTAACTGGACATTTACTTCGTTTTATTCCCTTGCACTACTTGTCACATCAAAAAGACCTTTCCTCTCGACTGCTATTGCTTTGTTGTTGGTTTGACTGGTTATATATTAAGATAATGAAGTACATAACTTATAATCTTTAAGAAAAAAAGATACACTTGTTTTCTTTTCTATTATTCATGTTGCACTTATAATTTTGTTTTGTTTTAAGTGTATACTTCTGATTTAATTTAATGTTGTTTATTTATATAGAGTTGTTGTCCTTTTTAAGAGATGTATCGATATCTACAGCTGTTCATATATCTACTTGTGGAAATTATTGTATGCATGTGTACATTTACGTATCTATATAGATAAATTTACACACATGTAATTCAAATTTCCCAGTGCATACAACTTTTTGGTACAGATGTGCATAGATATATATGTGTGTAATGGATATATATGTGAATATGCATGCACAATTCAAGATTTATAGGTATATGTGAGTTGTTTTAAAGACAATATTGTTTTCATCTTGTTTTCAATGTTCTAAGTGGATAGAGTATCTTGACAAAGTTTTGTGTAGATATTTGTGTCTATGATGTATTTATCTATGTAAGTATCTATATCAGCTATGGAATTTCTATGATGGTAGTTGGAGGTTATTTTGTCTTTTTAGCATCAGGTGATGATTGCAAAAGAATTATTTTGCAATGAGTGATGGTTCTTTTGTGTTTTCTTTGATCTCTATATTTAAACTTCTACACGGAAATTTATTCTTACTTCCTATCATGTAGCCTTTTGTCTATTGATTGAGATTTACCATCACATGTAACAAAAGAATGGGTACATATGTTTCAACTGATAGTTGCATATTTTCTATTGGAGATCCACATCATGCATTTATTGAAATTACTTTTCTCAGCTGAAACATGTGGTACCTCTTCTTCTTTAAAGTAATTGCTTAGAACCATGAAAACTACACAAAAAGTGCACAACAATTAATCCTAGGATACAAATCCGAACAAGCATTCATTAGCTTCTATAGGCTTGGCTAGATGTTACTTTGTGTTCTTTGCATGAGGAAATGGTTGCAAAAACTCTACAAAAATTTTGGTTGTGATAATTGTTTGCCCATTTCTCACATGCATGAATCTTCTATATAACACTTGAAAATAAAATTTATCATTCCAAGAGTGTCCCATAAAGTAGACACATGGATTAGTATGTATCAATGGTATTTTCATCTACTATGACATGCATACATACCTTTGCATAGCACATATACATTGTCCACCATTGTGAAAAATCATGACATCAATATTCCTTCATGTGTTTGAAGAAAACTTATGGGTATATTTTTGTAACAGCCTATGATGCTCCATAGGTAAATTTGTTAGCATTGATAGGAGCCTGAGAAAAGCAATTATTTGAATGATAGATTGTTTATGAAGTCTAATGAGGAACATTGATTTCAGCATACATCAGAGTAGTGGCCACCCAATATTAGAGAGTAGGCCTCATTTTGTTCTCTTCCATTTTATATTTTCTATGTGTGCAACTGAATTCCTCACTTGAACTGGGTTTTTTGTGATTACGTGTAGATCTGTGTTTGTATTTTTCTAGCTACTGCAGGATACATACCAACAATTAGAGTGCACTATAAATCAAACAAGCTGCTCATCTCCAACAATACTATTCATTGGCATCATCATCAAAAGTTTCTCTTCTTTATGGTAAGTGAATTTCTTCTCCTTTTCTCTTCATCTCTATTCATGTAGAATCTGCACCATCTCTAAATTCACTTCCTCGTGATTTTTTTATATGTGACATGTAATTGTGGTATTACATATATTTCACTTATAAATTATAGTCATTTAAATGTCATAATTTACATACTACTTTCCATGTCAATTTATTAAAAATGTATAACGTTGATTTCCACTGAACAAATTTTCTTAGGTACCAAAGCATTTCCTTCACCATTCATCAAAGTGATGGACTGTTAATGTTACTGCTTAGGGATTTCTTGAGAGCCTGTGACACTTCATGACCCAAATGGTAGGGTGGAGAGTAGGGCTCCTATTCTGTGTTCATACTCCAATCCATTCTATGCACAAGGTATGCCCATATTTTATATACTTAGTATGTCCTACTACAACTATATTACATGTTATTTTTAATTAATTTTACAAGTCTTTATATTTTGTGATTTATTTATTGTCTACCAATGGTGTGTGTTTATTATGTACACTAAACTTAAGATAATCCTTTCATGCTTGCAACTAGGCACAACCCATACAATCATCCTTCACAGGCCTTCTAATGCCATTAGATCTTTTCTTGAGTCAGCAGCGGCCGAAACATTGCTTTCACCATTGGTCGCAGTGGTGGAAAATTTATTTTCTTGCTCGAGAGTTTGGTGAGAGCGCACAATGCTCCATGAGCCAATATGGTAGGGTGGAAATTGGGCCTTTTTTTTTCTGTACATACTGTATTCTACCACATGCATGAGGTATGGCTAAACTATAATTACTTCATTCGTCCCATTACAAGTACAAAGAAAAGTATGTTTTATAACATACAGAAGTTTGATACCTGTTGATTGCATTGCATCTTATTTGTAATTAATTGTATAACTCTTTATATTTTCTAATTTATTTATTTCCTACCAATGGTACGTGTTTGTTACACTAAGCTTCAGATAATCCTTTCATGCTTGCAGCTAGACAGAACCCAAAAAATTGTGCTTCATGGGCCTTTGAATGCCATTAGATCTTATATTAAGTCAGTAGCATAGGGGTTTGGTGAGAGCATAGGGGTTTGGTGAGAGCATAGTCTTGCTTAGGGGTTTGGTGAGAGCATACGATGCTCCATGAGCTAATATAGTAGGGTGGAAATCAGTCCTTGTTTTGTTGTGTAAATCCTGCATTCTCCTACATTCTGCCACATGCACCAGGTATGGCTAAATTATAATTAGTTTATTTGTCCCATTACAAGTACAAAGAAAAGTATGTTTCATAAAATATATAACTTTGATACTTCCCTATTTACATACTGTCTATGAATTAGACATAATCACTACACTAAAATTCACACTTTGTATACACATAAGTTGTATATGATCTCACCTTTCTAGAAAAGGTTTTGCCTAGGACTATAGCTATGAGTTTTAGCTTTCTGTGGCGATGACTATATTGGAATAAAATAGTTAATGTTATGCAGTTCATTCTATTTTGCATAATCACCACACTAAACTTCACACTTTTTTGTTATTGTTGTAGACCATACTCTAGCCATAATCTAGAATTTGATGCATTGCAAACAACTTTTCGAAACAATGATAGTGACTGGAAAATCAGTAACAATGGTCAAATAGACAATCAGATCCTAGTGTACTCTAAATTGATTGTAATAAGCAAAATTCATTTCACCATTGATTAGAGTGGTGGGTAATTTATATTCTTGCTCAAGGGTTTGATGAGATCCCATGAGGCTCCATGACCCAATATGGTAGGGTGGATAGCAGGCATCATTTTGTTGAGTTTTATTTTATATTTTTTTATGTACAAATATCTATGTTTCTGACATAAGATTAAGAGAAAATTCATATGTTTTACATTACGGTTGCAATGGAATAAAATAGTTAATCTTATACACTTTGTGTTAGACTCCATTGGCCACTGTTGATTATTGTTCTCTTGCTTAAGCTATATCGTTCCGTTTTTGAGAACGTGTTGTTGATGGCTATATTGTTTCATTTATGGCTTCCTTTTTGTGTGAATGGTTGCAAAATAGTTAATCCGGTGTGTTCTTAGTGAATTTTTCCATCTAGGTTGTTGTTGAAACCAATATTGATTCATGTATGGCTCATTTTTTCTGGTGAAGGTTTTGAATTGGTCTGTTACTGCAAGCTTTCTATGTTTTGTGTTTTTTCTTGCAAGTCATTGTTGAAAGGCGTGTTTTTGTGATGATGGTTGCAATGCAATGAGATAGTTAATGTTATACAAGTTGCATTTTTTTAGGGTATATTGTTACCTTTTTGAAAATAGTTTGTTGAGAAAAGACTATATAGTTTGTTCACACCAATATTGTTTGATTTATGGTTTGGCTTTTGTGGGGATATTTTTTTATGGGTTTGCCACTGTGATTTTTAGGTTTGGCCATCTGGGTGACTACTGATAATAATATTGTTTTATTTATGGCATTTGTTTTGTGGTGTTGGTTGCAATGCAATAAAATAGTTAATGTTATGTGGTTCATGTTGTTTCGAATAGGGCATTGTTCACTATTGTTGTCTACCTTAGCCTATATTGTTTCATTTTTTGCTTCCATTTAGCATGGACAAGGAAAAGGTGGTGGATTGTTTTTTGATTTTTATTTGAAAAGCGTTTGGCGCATAGATAGACAAGGCCAGTGAAATTGGATCATATATATATATATATATATATATATATATATATATATATATATATATATATATATATATATATATATATATATATATATATGTAGATTCCCTTTTCTACATTTTTCTCAAAAATAAACAAATATTAGTATTTTCATTTAAAACAAAGCAAACCAAAGCATCTCTATGAAATGCTAAATCACGTTAGTTATGCAACTAAGAAAATAAGGAAGCTAAATAAAACACATAATAACATGAATCAAACTTTATCTCATAGTGGATTGGTGCTTCTTTGATGTAGAAAGAAGCCCTTTCCCAATCCTTGATAAGCTCCTGGATGATATGATGAACAAGATTCAAATGCTTAAGATTACGTATCAAGTTGTGGAGGATTAATACAATAGAGGAGGTCTCTATTTATAACTAAGAAGGATGGAAGAATGAAAAAATGGAGGATGTGGAAAAAAATATGATCCAATAACAAGATGCCACTTGTCAAGATATGAGAGGATGAAGGTTGTGCACATTTTGATCAATGTGCCAAAGAGGGGGAGATTTGAAATTCAAAAGATGGCTTGTTAGAGGGAGAAGAAAGAGTCTTAAACACCAAGTGGGGGACATGTAAGAGACAATGTAAGAGAAGTTAATGCCATGTTGGAGGACAAGAGATTTGGAGGGATTTTCAAATTTGGAAGAATATTCCCTTTTGATGTCATGTTGAGGGAAATTATAAGATTTAATAAATCAATTAAATGATTTATTTGCGCAAGTGGTAAAAGCTAGAGGATGTGATGGGGGATTAGATTAGAATTAATCATGATTTGATTAATTTAAGTGAAGATTAGGTGATTTTGACTTTTGACTTAGATTTTAGGATGAAGATAAATCAAAATGAGAAGAAAATGATAAAGATTTGATTAAACAAATATTTGATTTATTTAATCAAAGATGATGATGTTAATGATTTAATTAAATAAATTTGATTTATTTAATGACATGAAGAACTTTAGAAGTTAATTAAATAAGATTGATTTATTTAATTAAGGGGGACAATAGGATTGATTTACAATTTAATTAAATAAAATTGATTTATTTAATTAAAAGATGAACATTAGAGATTTAATTAAATACGAGGAACATTAGATGCATGATGGCAATTTTGCATGTCTACGTTTTACCCCTCTTTGAACTAATGCACTTGTTGCGTTGGTTCAAAGAATAAACTTGCCGCGATCAAAATTCAAAAATTTCTATTTTTTTTGGATGCCCAAGTGGAAAGAAGTATACTGGTACATTGGCCCCTCGAGAGATCGAGCGAAAAGATTCGATTTGAGGGTTGATATTGTGACAAAGAGGTTCAAGATGGATGTATGGATGGTTATGATAATGATGCAAATGAGACGGTTTTAAGATGCTTAGAATAATCAATCTATATTATCCTAAACAACTTAAATGATGATGGAATACATTTGAGATTGGCTGCTATGATAATGCCTATATGATTATGCAATAGATTTTTTATGCAAATGTATGGTTTATGAGATGCTTAGACTAACAAATCTATATTATGATGATGAACATGCATGTGAGATGATCAGTGTTTCTTATATGATATGATATGAAGTATGTTGATGGTTTGTGGATGTCGGATGGATGCATTGGCAATGATGATTAATTGTTAGTACAAAGAGAAGAAAGAAGAAATGAGATGATGATAAGAGGAATAAACAAGCCAAGTTTATGATGATGAGAGATGGATGATTTGCTTGTTAGGAATTGGGACTTTAAAAGGGCCACTTAACTTATTTTTGATAACACACATAAGCACGATGCATCAAGGTATAAATAACTGAGATGGCATTGTACCTAGTGTGATGGATTTTGTTAGAATCCAAGATCACCTGCATGCAAGATGGATACTTGTCACATGCAAAAGACATGAAGAACCAAAAACGATGTTCTGTAAACCTCAAAGTGTAAAATGCATTAAGAGAATCAATGATTACAAAAATGATCAATCCTTATGAAGGAGATCAAGAAACCCTAAAAGGAAACATAAAATGGAAACCCTAGTGTGCACACTTAATAATTAATAGTGGTGGTATTAAATGGCACTAAAAGTTAGCTTTGGTAAATAAAGAGAATAAGTGACTTAATTAGGTAAAATCAATGTGATGTAATTATTTAAAGCATATAATAACCTTGCTCTACACTATAAGATGAACTTAGGAAGAAACAAACACTAGAATAAAGATTGCATGAAACAAGGAGATGGGTCAGGCAACTAAGGCGTCCCGGTACCCATTTACAAATGCAAGAATGAGTGAGAAGGGAAAAACTGAGTGGGACCAAAACCCCTTACAATGAGATAACATCTTTAAAGCTTGGAAGAACTCTGTAGAGTAACACTAGAACTTGATATAGGCAGAAAAACAAGGAAATGTTACGTATGCTAGTGAAACGGATATGAGGGGAATGTACATGGATTGACTCAAGGAATCATGATAAAGCAACGAGAAAACCCGATGCCGGAACACTAAACTCCAAATGGGAACAACTCTGGAATCTATGAAGCAGCAAGCAATTATTGAATGATGTATTACTGAAAACGAAGTGCAAAGATGCAAGATGCACTCTCCCAACTGCCAAAACATCCAAGTAATTGCCAAACAACCCATTGGGCCAAATCTGGACTAACTGATAAACCTAGGATAGATACAGAAAAATTGCATGGACAGCAACCTAGAGCTCCTCAATACCTTTCTAACGCTTCAAACGAGGCGAAAAATGGAGATCATGGCAAAAAGTTATGAGCTCAGAAGCATAAAAAGTATATCTGACTTCAAACAGCAATAAATGCATAAAAATAGAAAAATACTATAAAACAAACTACACCAAATGAAATTGCTCGGAACCAGCTTTCCAGCGATATCTTGTTTGCCCGATTTTGATATCGTATGCCCAAGTTATGACCAAAAGAAAAAAATTGCTCTTTTAGGGAAAACTAGGGTTAGGAGAGGCAAGGAGGGGCCATACGGCCGATGACGTCATGCTGACATCCCGGTGATCCGGGGAAAAAAAAATTGAGCCATCGTCAGTGAGGCATCTCCCCTCTGCAAAAAAATTAGCGGCCCGTGTCGGTATATTACCGTGTTTATCGAATAATCCTCTGGCAAAGGAAATATTCGAAGCGAGGAATTTGTGGCGAGGAGTTTGCATCTTGATCACGATCATCCATCGGGGCCGCCCGGTGCATAAGGCCCCTCGAGTGAGTGAAAGGCTGGCGGCGAGTGGGCGGCAAGTGAAGCGGCGGCGGTGTTTCCATTAGCCCGTGAGTGGCAGTAGATGTGTTCTGGTAACCGCAGTGCCCAAAACGCACACCAAATTTTTAGGTACTGCTTTATCGGAAGGAAGCGTCTTTGGGAGGCAAATTTCTGAGACAAATTTTTTTTGCCTTTCGGATCAACTGCTCCAAAATCGATGAAATGACAGGCATTTTTAGGGTTTTTGGCCGCTACGAATGCGATGGTGGTGTCCATTTGAGCCCATTGTGTCCCAAAAAATAGGCTACCTCCAGATCTTGCAGAAAGGATGCATGTGGAAACCCTTGCACTTGAAACTCACAGAGAGGCCATATCTTCAAATCACGAACAAGCAGCTGCAGGTCTGGAGCTATGATACCATGTTAGAATCCAAGATCACCTACATGCAAAAGACATGAAGAACCAAAAATGATGTTCTATAAACCTCAAAGTGTAAAATGCATTAAGAGAATCAATGATTACAAAAGTGATCAATCCTTATGAAGGAGATCAAGAAACCCTAAAAGGGAAACCCTAAATGAAACCCTAGTGTGCACACTTAATAATTAATAATTAATTAATTATTAATGTGCCTAAGTTTAGCTTAAGTAATCAAGAGGAATAAGTGACTTAATTAATTAATCAATGTGATGTAATTAATTAAGCATAATAACTTATTACTCTAACAGATTTTTACTTAGCAATTAGATAGGAGTACTCATGTTCACACATAGCATATGGAACCTTATTCAGAATGTAGTTCAGATATTTCAAATATCTCAAACCAAAACATAGAAAAGAAAGCCTTCCTATGTGGTCAACAAGAAACCTAAAACACCCTCCCTACAAACCAAACAAATCACGCATGACCAAGGTCATATTACAAGAATATCCAACAAGCATAGCAGATAAAAGATAATGATCATTTCCCCATTCCTTTCTCTCTAAATCCTTTTGTTTGGGACACCATTGAGAGGTCATCGAAATGAGCGCAGTAAGATAAGTCAAAAGGACAAAGATAAAGTAAACAAACAAGCTAATGTTCTTCATACCTCTAACCAAAAAGAAATGTGTTTTTAAGGATAAGAACCAAAATGATTGCCAATATATAATGCCCATTGTAAGAAGGATACATCCTAGGACATGTTAGTGGATGGCGGCACATCATTTCGTTTATCCAAAGTGTTATTTCCAGTAAATAATGCCCATTGTAGGAAGGATACATCCTAGGACATGATGTTATCAGATGATTGGTTTGAGACTGATTGGATGATAGGCTATTCACACAAAAAGTTGACCAACTTTTTTATGTACTAACCAAGACTTGAGACTTTGACCTTTGAGTTTTAACTTTTAACCTGCTAGACTTGTTTCTGATTGTTTTACCAAAGGTTGAGGATGATGATTGTTTATTATGAGTTATGTTTATTATAGGTGAAAGCTATATGAGACAGATGGATTTTTTCAAATATTTGGATGTTTTTGATGTTTTCTGAAATGTTTTGAGGCTGTTTTTGGTATTTTTGAGATTTTCCAAATGTTTTGATTTTTGATTTTCAAATGTTTTGGAGTATTTTGAGATTTTGACCAAGAGACTAACCTAAAGAACTATCCTACGAGCCTCAAGGGCTCATCAACAGATTAGCCTTGCCTACGTTATACACATAGAGACCGCATAGTTCGACTGACACATACTTGATTATTAATGAGATATGAATAAGCAGACTGCCAATTTATTATGACAGACTCCTATAGGACTGACCTAAGTGTCTCAAGTGATGATCAAAGATCAACCTTGCTTACGTTCAAGGCTCAAAGACCCGTAGTTCGACAAGATGACTCTGTTTTTGACTTTTTTGACTTTTTGACCTGTTTTGGGATTTTGAGATGTTTTGAATGTTTTGGGATTTTGTAATTTTCTGATGTTTTTCAATTTTTTTATTTTTTAATGTTTTTGGATTTTCTAATTTTAGGGTGTTTGAAGAACATGCACAAATCCAATC
>VDFB02353493.1:239857710-239904961 GCA_007258455.2 Sequoia sempervirens | reverse complement strand
AACTCTACTGCCAGCCAGGTGTCTATAGCCCTGGTAGAGATATTTAGATACCCCTGATAAGCTAAATTTATTATTTTAACTTTCAATATTTCACTTTCCTTTCTTTTGATATTCTTTCTATGTCACTTTCAGTCCAACCTATGAACAATGAAGTTCACACTCAGGGATGAGAACCATAGTGGCGCTGAAGCAAAAATAGGATTTTTCACTTGGAAAAACTTCACAAGGATTCCTACAGTAACATCAGGATTCTTAAGATATATGAGAGATATAAGATTTCAGAGTACTTCAAATTCAAATCAAAGCAAGTGACCAATCTTCTATAAATCTAACATTAAGACTGTTGACAATAGTAAAGACTTCAACCATCCTTTCAAGATGCAAGACTTTAGTCCACCAAAAAAATACTTAGAAAAATTCTAGACAATGATATAATTGCCATGCAGGTGCGATACATCTAGGCAAAAACAAAAAAAAAACCCAAAGCGAGAGTAAGAGCAAAAGAAACAAAACAAAACCCACACAAACTGAAAACAAACAAAAAGAAAAGCAGAAAGGGAAACCTAATCTAACTATACACAAGACGAGAGCTGAAAACAACTCAAGATAGGAAATAATCCTTCAAATACTGCCCATTGACAAGCAGTGGGATATCCTCTCCAGTGAGAGTTTTCAAACAGAAAGCATTATCTCCTAGAATCTCTGATATCTGATAAGGGCCAAGCCAAAGTTTATCAAATTTTCCATGCTCCCCCTTACAATCATGGGCTTTATCCTAGTAAAGAACCAAGTCAAAATCCTAAAAGCTTTAATCTTGGCTCTTTTATCAAACCACCTCTTGACTACCCCTTGATGATTGGTGAAGTTTTCTAGGGCTTCGTCTCTCTTTTCCTCAAGGTGTAACAATTCAGCAAGTCTAGCCTCACGTTTATCTCCCTCCTCATAATAGTTATTAATGAACTACAAAGTGGGGATCCTTAATTGTATGGGAAACACAGGCTCTAATCCATAAACCAGGTGGTAAGGTGATATCCCTATGGAAGTTTGATGTCTTGTGCGATCTGCCCAAAGAGAAAATCTAAGTTGGGTATGCCAATCCTTTGGATTTCTTTCTAATAGTTTGCAGATAATAGTTAGGAGGTTTTTGTTGGAGGACTCAGCCAGACCATTACCCTGAGGATAATAGTTGGATGCAAATTTAATGACAATCCCACGATTGAAATCCCAATTAGAAAACTTAAATGATGAAAATGCAGGACCATTATCACATACCAAAGATATAGGACATCCAAAATGATTAAGAATACCTGATTCAACAAAATCAGTTACCACATCCGAAGTACAGTTCTTGCAAGCAAGAGCCTCAGTCCATCTTGTAAAATAATCAGTGACAGTAAGGATATACCTATGACCAGCAGGAGAAGGTGGATTGATTGGACCTATGAAGTCCATCCCCCATTGTGCAAAAGGTTTTACCTCAAAAACTGGTTGGAGTGGGAGTGCTGCATACTTCTCTTTTGCTGCCGCAGTCTGACACACATGATAAGTTCTGACGTGGTTGTATGTGTCCTTGAAGAGTGTAGGCCAGTAGTAACCATCTCTGAGAATCGGGTTCATTGTAGAAGGTGTTGACCCATGGCCTGTACCCTATCTGTCATGAAATTCCAACATAACTCTTTCATATTATGTCCTCCCCAGGCATCTTAAGTACACACCCTCATGATTTTTCTTGTATAGGACATCTCCCTTCAACATGAAACCATCACTCTTTAAGTGTAATGCCCTTCTTTGAACTACATTAAGATGATCAGGGCATCTCTGAGTCAGAAGATAATGAACAATATCATCATACCACTCGCCAGGAGAGACATCCTCCAAATTATAACTCTAAACTGTAAGGTTAGGGCCTGTCTCTACCATTGTCTTTGTAAGTCCTTGCCCTCTTACCAGCTTCATGGGTTGAATCTCAATATCATACTCTTGTAACATGGTTACCCATTTGGCTCTACGCTACCCTAGCTTGTTTTGCATCAATAATAGCTTGACTGCAGGGTCAGGGACTATTGTAAAAACTTTGTTTCTGAGGATATAGTGTCATCTAAATTTCTTTACAGCCCTAACGAGGGCATAAGCCTGCTTTTCCACACTTGGGTATCTCAGTTCTGCATCTTTTAATGGTAAATCATAAATATATGGATGTTTCATTTCTCATCGACTTCTAAGTTAACATAGCTTCCTGACAAGAATGATCGGCTAAACTAATATATATGTTTGTTTACATAATATGGACTTCACAAGATAGGAGCCTTGTGAAATGGCTCTTTTATCTCTCGTACCTTTGCTTTTGCATTCCATTCAACTTTGGCTTCCTGCTTCAACATTGCATTCAATGGCTTAACTATTTCTATGAATCCAGTGATGAACTTCCTCACAAAGTTGATCTTGCCAAAGAATTATTTCATTTCTTTTTGCTGGCAGGTGGTGGAATCCTGAGAATGGCCTCTATGTGTTCTAGATCAATGGCAATTCCCTTTTCAGAGATAACATGTCCTAACAACTCCCCTTCTGTTACTCCAAAGATGCATTTTTTTGGATTGAGAGATATTCCAAACTCCCTACATTTCTGAAAAACTCTACACAATTCTGAGATATGATCACCTCTTTTCTTTGAAAAGACAGTCAGATCATCCATATAAATGATGATGCAATTACCAATTATGTCCTTAAAGGAAATGTCCATGGCTCTTTGGAATGTGGCTCCAGTGTTGATCAATCCAAAGGGCATCCTTCTATAAGCAAACGTGCCCCACTTGGTAGTGAAAGCAATCTTGTGTCTATCTTCATATTGCACCATGACTTAATTGTATCCTGAATAACCATCCAAAAAGGACATCATCTGAGATCCATTGACACCAGAATTTCAGACACATAAAATTGTCTTAGGCTTGCAACTCTTAGATTATTCAACATTGCCCCTTTCATTCTTAATAATTAAATAATTTTTAATTATTTAATTATTTTCTAAAGTCATAATTCTTCTATTAATTAAATAATTTTAATTATTTAATTAATTCATTTTTATCTTTATTCTCCTCTTTGATTAATTAAATAAATTTTATTTATTTAATTACGCCACTAATTAGGTCCCCTTCTTTCTAAAATTAAATAAATTCTTATTTATTTAATTTTTGTCCACTATCCACTATAATTAAATAATTATTTTAATTATTTAATTATTCATTAGCCTCTTCTCTCATAAATTAAATAAATTTTATTTTATTTAATTTAGTCAATTCTTTCTTGAGTTTTGAATTAAATCATTATTTAATTCAAAAATGATTCCTTTTATCACATTCCTCCATACTAAACAATATCTTTTATTATTTACTATTTAATGGGTCACTTGAGTAAATAAATTTTATTATTTTAATTTCTCCAAAGAACCTTTGTCCCAAGCCACTATTCCAAATTACCTCTTGAATTTTACGACTGGTTTTTATTGACTCCTTGATTGAATTATCTTATAATTCAATCTTTGGCCCTTCATCCTTAATATTTTCCTAATTTTTGACCTAACCCTATTCCATACTACAACATTCAATCTTGACCATTGATTCTAGGGTATTTGTCATCTTCTCATCCTAGCCACACATTCAAAATTGTAGTTTTTATAAAATGGCAATTTTGTTCTTATCTCTCTCTCTCTCTCTCTCTCTCTCCATCTCATGCTCATTCTGTCAATTTAGGTTATGATCATTGTCATTTGTAGTCATTGTCATTTTAGTCTATTGTCAAGTCATTTCTTTCAATAAATCCTTCAAAACTTGCTTAGGGCTTTGTCATTAGTCATAGTTGCTCATTTGAAATCTGAGGGCATCTCTATTTACAGCAAGCTAGGAGGTGTAACAGAGATTAATCATGGAAGGTGGAGACATAGGGTAACACTATCCCTTTTGTCTTCACATCACTTCCATTGTGCTTTGTTATTTTCATAGGAATTTTATTGTTATTGTGCTAACCCCTTTAACAAATCTAAGATTTTACATTGATTACATTGGTGAACCTGACATATTTTAACACATTTTGAGAAATCTTGGAGTTGGGTTTCTTTTTGTTGCAGGTTTTGTTAGCCTTTTGTTGCAGGTTTGGCATCATTTTTGGACAAAACCCTAGTTTCCAAGGATTCGACCATATCTTTCACACGGCTTCGTATTTTCTCACAATTTTTTTTTGGTAGCTCGAAGACACCATCACGAGCTCTCATTCCAAAAATCAGAGTTTTTGGATCTGTTTTTCATTTTTTATAATTATTTTTCTGTTTTTAATAAAAAATTAATATCGGGAGTAAATAATCGAATTTTTCAGATATGTTTACATTTATGGAAAGAGCTTTGAATTTTAATAGGGGTCTACTCTTTAGTTTTTAAATTTTGATGTGAAATTATTAGTCAAAAAATAGAGTTTTTGAAATTAGGGTTTAAAACAAATTTGCTTAGATCTCACTCATGGTTGCCGATCTGATCACAAATTTTTTTTTTCAGATTTTGAATGACGGAATACGACTTCAATAAAAAACTCAAAATTTTTGGAGCTATTTTGTATTTTTTATTATTTTTTTATGATTTTTAACAAAAAATTAATATTGGGCACAAAATAGCGAATTTTTCTGACTTCTTTACATTTCTGGAAAGCTCTCCGAAAAATAATATCAGTCTGTTCTTTGATTTTGTATTTTTCAGATCAATAATATCTTCAAATAATCGAATCTAATTCGGCTATGTGAAAAATATGTATCTGAAATTGCAATTTTCTAATGAGTTTATTTTTTTTTCATGGCTGCATTATGATATTATTTCTTTTGATTTTGTAGGTGATCATAAGGAGTTTTAGTGGCAGAAATATCATTCATACACAACAAATTGGAAAGTGAATAATCAGGTGCACATATCCCATCTTCCATTTCTTAATCTTGTTTGTCACACATTTCAATTTGGGGCATAAAATTAATCCTTGTTTGCAAACACATTTGGATTTGGGCTCTTAAAAATGAATTTTGTCTTCAATCACATATCAAAATTGGGTCTAACATTAACCATTGTCTTCCTACACATTTGAATTGGGGTTAAAAAGAACATGTGCTTCTATTGTTTGCATACAAACATTTCATTTCTAAGGGAAATTAATCGTTGTGAGTGTGAATCAAGTGCGTGTGTGATCACAAACACCTCACTTGATTTGATTTTGTCAAACCCTTCATAGGAGGCCTGCTAGGGGATTTCATCACCCCTAGGGATGACCTCAATCGAAGTGTGAATCGAAAGACACACTTGTTTGGAAGTTAAAATCTTGTCAGTCTTGGCTAAGCCCCAAAGAACTTTATACCTTTGGGAAGTGAAGGTGAAGGGTGGGTTACCCCTTTCTCCCGGCTGTGTGGCAAGATTTTTCTTTCAAATCATTCCTTAGTCAACCTTGTGTAGACTAGCTTGAGACCTAATTGGCCATACCCACTTGCCTAGTTCTAGGACTTGTTGATGTGTCTTCTTCAAGTGTGTGCTTAATAATCACATTCATAAATTCCAAAATTCAAACTTGCTTATGTGTCTTGCGTGTGTGATTCATGTGTGTGTATTGTGTGAACATTCATTTAAACATTGTCCAATCAAGCTAAACACCAAACACATAAAGACGATTCACTCTACACGTTCTTCCAACACATTTATATCCAATGACTTTCATCCTAATCACTCTTCTTAGTCACATCCTATCCATTTCATCCTAATCCATCCAAGTCATCCAATCTAATCATTCCACATCATCACCATCACCAACCTAGTCTTGGTCACCACTTGTCAAAATGGTCATAATCATAAACAAGCCAAATCCTAATCATAAGCCCAAAATCATAATCCAAGGGGGCTATCCATCTAGGCCAAATCATGAGACAAAACCTAAGCTTGAAGTCATAATTCAAGGAGTCTCTTTCTCTAGTTCAAATCATGAAACAAAACCAAAACATAATATCAGACTTCGAGGGGCTTCTCCTACCACTTCTAATAATGACATGAACGATGTTGCATACTTTGAGGAACAAATTGATGACCAAGAGCTTACACACATGTGTGACACCATGCCCACATTCGAACACAAAGCCCTAGCATCCCAACTCCAAAACCTCCTTCAAACACTTCACCAAATACCCAAACCCCTAGACCATCAAACTATACAAAGCCTTCAAAACCTATTCCAAGATTTTCAACAAATTAAATCACCTCAAATCCAACACCTCCTAGCTCAAGCCAATCATTTCATTGCCACTTGTCAAATCCAACAATCACCACATCAACACATTTCACATCAACCCTATGTGTCACTTACATCATCATATCAACCTCATCCATCCACATATCATGTTACCCCTTCATCAACCTATCACAACTCTTCTAGTTTCAACTCTTATCCACATCAATCAACCTTTCAACAGTCATTATCCTATTCAACCCCTCAATCATCATTACAACAACAAATCATATCACAAGTCCAAACACCATTTCAACCTCAACACATTCAAATCACAATCCAAGTATCTATCACTCCTTTCATCAAGTGCCAACCTAACATACACTCTATTTCATGACAATGCTACTCACACATGTCCACCCATATCACAACAGAATAGTAAGATCCTGTCCACTTTGGGAACAACATCAAGAGCTCAGTCTTAATGCCACCTTTGAAAAGGGGAACACCAATCTAGTCCATACACCCTTACCACCATGCAATCAAATGCTTATCCCTAATCCACCATGTCCTAGTCCTAATCCATTGGCCTCTCCACCTTCTCAGCCATCAAACTCTTCATTTCCCCCACCATCATCTAATCCTCCTTCAAATCAATGCCTTACATTTAGATATTTAAAACATAAATTGATGGCATTACATAAATCCACCAATCCACCTACAAAGGATGTCACCCAAGGGCTACAAGAAAGGAATCAATTGCCACCATGTCATTCAACTCATATACTTGAATATACAAAAGAGTCCTCAAACATCATGCCAAGTCCTTCAAGTCAACCATGCCATCCACAACCCCTTGAGCCAAGTCAAGATTCTCCCCTCATAAGTCCAAGGCAACCTCCATCATGCTCCTATGTTGTTGACCATCTAGAACATGTCAAGTCTCTCCAAGAGTCATCCCCTTCTACTTCCATTCAAGCAACCCAAGATGTATGTCAAGAGCCTAATCCTAAGCATGTGGAAACATCAAGCCCTAGTCCTAATCAAGATGAAATCATTGTCATCCCACCTGTCCATAATCTATATCTCTTTTATGATCAAGATGATATCCATAATGATGAAGAGCCTAACCATGAGCAAGATATTCCAAATTCATCTCCATGTAGTCCTATCCATGATCCATCAACTTCCACTTCCCTTGATGAGACACTTGCCTCCCAAGCTAGTATAGAAGATCAAACCAATAATGTGGATCTAAATGAACATACTCAAGATCCTTTAAATCCTCCATCACCCATTATCGACCCCATTGCAAATCCTCCATCATATCCACTTGGTCTTTCCAATAAGGAACTCGTGTCTAGTGTTCCACCTACACCTAGTCCCATTGTCCATTGCATACCCCAAGGACACCAACCTCAAGATGTTGGTATTTCCTCCATGCATTCTAAGTCCACTTTCCACCACAAGCCTTATCATATTCCCAAAACATACATGGCCATCCCCTCTCCATCATCCTACAAATGTCAAAAGCATGTGACCATACACCTTCCTCCATCCCATTTACCACCATTACTTCCAACTCCTAATACCCCTCCATCCGCTCTGCCACCATTACTTCCAACACCTAATATTCCAATCTTTCATAAATACCCTAAATATCCTAGTCATGACCAACAAATGCACACATTGTGTAAACATAAAGCTTCCACTCATTCCATCCACCCCATGGGATTCAAAAATAAAAATTTGGATGCCTCTATTTATAAAGTCAAAAATCCTAAGGACCCTCATGCCTTAGGACATCAATACCAAATGTCAAAGCAAAGTACATCTAAAAAGTTATATAAGCCCATACCTCCAAAAGAAAAGTCTAAAAACAAAATGGTTTGGGTACCTAAGCAAAACAAAATCAAGTTGAATGAGACATCCATGTCACAAAAAATCCCAACCGTCCCCCCCCATCCAAAATGCACATTCCATTCAAAAATATCAAAGTCCTAAAACCCACAAGACAAATAAAAGTCATAAAAATACTAAGTCTATGTGGGTACCTAAAGCACTTCATCACCCATCTCCTAAGCAAACATCTCCATTGCTTCCTACACCTCGTCCACATCAAAAGCTTCAACGTTTATCACAATGTGTGCAACCATTGGTCATGGTTCCCTTCCATTTCACAACAAGCCCTTATACCTCCATCTCATCACCCCCATCACTCATTATCCTATACATCTCCCCCATCATATCCCTATGGTCCATGCTTTTGGCTAAGCCTCCCCATTCATCTTTTTCATATTTCCCAACATAATCTGCATCATAATCCATTATTTTCCTCCACAATCCACATCATAATCCATCATCTAGCTAATCCATCTCCCTTTCATGTCATCCCTTACCAACATCGATGAGCATAATGACATTTGACGTAGTCCATGCAATGCTATCCATTTCTAGTGGGACTATCACCTTTCATGCAACTAGACACTTGAGTCCCTCCTATCCAAAAAGTCAAAAAGTCAAAAAGTCAAAAAAAAAGAAGTAAAGAGAAATCCCCTCGTCCAATGGTGAAAACCTGGTAAACAGGTGCCTTAGATAAGTACCATGATGAAAACTGGCAAACAGGCATCATGTGTAGTTTGATCTTCTATGTCACTTACACTTGGGGGCACAATGTCTTATCTATCCAACCTATCATTTTTATGTCATATCATTTCCATCCTACCTACCATCTTTAGCCATCATACCTACCTATCATATTGGGTCCACTTATCCACTCTTCTCCTTTTGATCTTGATGAAGATATAGGGGAAAAATGTTGAAACATGTTTTTTGGGTATCTCTTGACATACCTCATCCTATCTAAACCAATCATATCATTATCCTATTGTCATTAGCTTTGTCATGAAAAATCCTAAGTCTTGTACTTAGAATGGGGCATGTCATTCCTATGCGACATAGTCTTTGGAGATCACATCCTTGCTCTCTTATGCATACATCCATTTCATCCATTAATCCCATTTATCTCCTTGCACCTAGACTTGGTTTTCCCCTTGTCATTGGTATCTAGCACAAAGGCTACCCAAATTTTCATCCATTGACACCTCAAAAATGTAAAAAAAAAAAAAAAATCATAAAATAAAAAATTAAAACTGCAAAAAATCCAAAAAAACACAAAACATCCAACTCAATGTCAAAGTCGGGCCATGTCGGGCCGGGCCCATGTCATGTCGAACTTATTTGTCTCTCAAGATTTGCTACATATAGGCAAGGGCCATCACCGATGAGTCCCTAAGACATTAGGTCGTACCCTAGGTTGGTCAAAATAAAATCATGGCATTTGTCACACTAATACATCAGCCAAATAAGTCGACAAATAAAATCGCATGTCAAGACGTAGCCATTTGAACATCACTGTACCATCAAAATTCGATAGCATGCCCACTATACAAATAACATCAATCAACTTGTCAAAACACATTATAGTCAAAACAATGTCAATCTCGTCGATGTGTCCCTTCTTGAGTTAGACCTCGCCAAAATGTCCTTACCTTTTCGTGATGTGTCCTTCCCCGACAAATAGGCCTCACAACCAACACTGGCTAAATTGGCAAAACTCTTAAATCACAAACTCAATAACCAAACAAGAATTCATCTGGCAACAAAACATTAGCGCAAACAAAATAAATGGCTGTTAATTCTTTTCTCTCGGGTTCATCTTGGTTCATCTTTTGACTATCTCATTATTTTGTCTTATATATTTAATGCTTTATGTCTTTTTGGTCATGTTACTAGCTACCCCAAGGATGTCCCATGAAGGATTTAGAGGTGACATCGCCTCCTTGGCCTTTTTTTTTTTTTTTGACCTGTTTGTGATTGTCTTGACAAAAAGACTGGGGCAACTTCGCCCTTAGTATGAGTTAGGACATTCCTTGTTTGTGACTGTCTGTTTTTCAAGTGGATGACCTTGCACACCTTGGTCTATGTCATATCATGGTGTTTGTTATCCATTTGTGTCATTTTTACTGCCAATGATGATTAAGAGCAATACATATTAAAGTCCTATGGCAATGTTTTGAAGGATTTGGTCTAGGAACTAACATGCATCTTCTTTAGTCGTGTCATCTTCTCTCACTCGTCTCATATAGGCATTGCATCCATATCATCATCCATATCTTTTGCACTAACATTTCTTCGTCTCTTCATATTCTAGTCTCCTAACCAATTTCGAGAGCACACCCATGTTCTTCGAACCCGTCTATCCTCTCGAGGGGGCATACCGTAACCCTCCTCATCATTCTTCCTCATCTTATTTTGCACTGGGGCATTTTTTTTGGCTTATTTTCTTTGTCACAATGCGACATGCTACATTATGACAAAGAGGGGCAAAATGTAGACACATAAAATTGTCCTAGGCTTGCAACTCTTGATTATTCAACATTGCCCCTTTCATTCTTAATAATTAAATAATTTTTAATTATTTAATTATTTTCTAAAGTCATAATTCTTCTATTAATTAAATAATTTTAATTATTTAATTAATTCATTTTTATCTTTATTCCTCCTGATTAATTAAATAAATTTTATTTATTTAATTACGTCACTAATTAAGTCCCCTTCTTTCTAAAATTAAATAGATTCTTATTTATTTAATTTTTATCCACTATCCATTATAATTAAATAATTATTTTAATTATTTAATTATTCATTGGCCTCTTCCACTATAATTAAATAAATTTTATTTATTTAATTTGGTCCATTCTCTTGAATTTTGAATTAAATCATTATTTAATTCAAAATGATTTCTTTTGTCACATTCCTCCATAATTAAATAATATCTTTATTATTTAATTATTTACTAGTCACCTGGAGTAAATAAATTTTATTATTTAATTTCTCCAGCAACCTCTTTGTCCGTGCCAGTCTTATCTTCCAAATTTATTCTTATCTTTTGACATCTCATTTAATTTCGACCCTTGATTGAATTATCTTATAATTCAATCTTGGCCCTTCATCCTTATCATTTGCCCTAATTTTGACCTAACCCTAATTCTTATTGCAACATTCAATCTTGATCATTGATTCTAGGGTTTTTTGTCATCTTCTCATCCTAGCCACACATTCAAAATTGTAGTTTTTATAAAATGGCAATTTTGTTCTCATTTTGTCCCTCTCTGGCTCTTTCTTTCTCTCAGCTCTCTCTCTCTCTCTCTCCATCTCATGCTCATTCTGTCAATTTAGGTTATGATCATTGTCATTTGCAATCATTGTCATTTTAGTCTATTGTCAAGTCATTTCTTTCAATAAAATCCTTCAAAACTTGCTTTGGTCTTGTCATTTGTCATAGTTGCTCATACAAATCTGAGGGCATCTCTATTTACAGCAAGCTAGGAGGTGTAACAAAGGTGAAGCATGGAAGATGAAGACCTAGGGTAACATTGTTCCTTCTGTTTTCATATTATTTCCTTTGTGCTTTGTTATTTCATAGGAATTTTAATGTTATTGTGCCAACCCCTTTAACAAATCTGATTTTCCCTTGATCACAAGAACCATATATGTATATGTATATGTAGATATATACATGTATAGAACCATGTCCACAAGTATATTTAGATAATGGTGATATATTTTTTCACCTAACGAAGTTCTAGAGTTTGAATCCATTGATATGATGGAATATAATTATGTTGGAGACATCAGTAGAAAATGGAATCCATTAAGAGAAACCCACAAAAAATCACAATACCAACAAAAGTTGCATAACATTAACAATTTTATTTTGTTCCAAACATAGCCACAAAATGCAAGCCATAAAGAGTAACCCACAAAGATTCACACTAACAAACTGACACAAAAATATACCCATTTCTCAACTAAACCTTATGGAAAAATGGTCAATGTGTTCCACCTACTTGTGGGAATGTATGTAACTGATGGTGGATGCAAAGAACATTGATATATAATAATCCATAACTTTGTTTTGTTCAGACATCTTTGGAATCATAAGATCTGTTTCCCACTGTTCTATAGTTATGTTTTTTGCATCTAATATCATATATCTAGATTTTATGTGGATAGTAAAAATGAAATTAGTTGCTATGATAGTCAATAATGGCTTATGGATAACAACATAAACTCTATAATATTAACTATTTTATTATGTGTTGCAAATGAAGGAATATAGCCAAATCTAGTGAACAACAGTTAGATTGCCTTATGGAAAACAATGCAACTTACTTTAATATATTGCAACAATTTCCACATAATGGAAGCCATAAATGAGACAATATTAAATTTCCTGGTGTGTAGATTTGTATGTATGTCAAAGTGGATGCCAGCAATGTACATACGTGCTCTTCCCAATGTTTATTATTTAATTTTTTTATTTTTTTTTTGAAACTTGATAGGGCATAGTTCAAATGATATACTTTATATTAACTGTTATATACAACATTGAAGCCTTTTTCCTAATTATTTATTTTCCTTTGTATTCTTGGTGTGTCTAATGGGAAAAAAGGAGGGATTTTAAAATTGAAACAGTAAACTTGGAATAACAAATTGTATGTTAAGTATTATTTGAATCATTCAAGCCCTTATTTTTATTAATCCTTTCCTATCATATTCTTAATGCATGTGCAAAAAAATATAGTTTCCATGTTGTGTTTTGAAGTCATAGACCCTATAGTCAGTCGTCGGTGTCACAGCTCTCAGCTTTTAAAACATCAGACCTAGCAATGTCGATGGCCTCTAGCTCTAACTAGGCTGGTGAACAATCATCAAGCACCAGTCCTGTAAGTCTATTTCTTGTTTAGTTTTTTGCTGCTGTCAATTATATTGACACCCTCTCAAGTGCACCAAAAAAACTGAGTATATGCTTCAATTGAATTATCAATTGCTATGATATATATTCTAACTCATTTATAGCAGAACTCTTTGTCTTTGCTTTCCCTTTCAATTTGTTATACATTTGGGAGTGACTTATGTGTTAGAGGGGGAAATGTCACAAATTTGAAATGTGTTAATACTGATGTTTTCTTTTAGAGTTGAGACATAGTCATGAATATCTCATTGATGTCACTGTGATGAGTTTAATTGCCTTGTAGGCTACAAATGTGAATCCAGCCTTAACAACACATGACATACGATCTATAGATGTTGGAGATATTGTCTCATCTCTGGTCCTCCAACTAATGTCTTTCCAAAAGATAGGAGGTGATCAAAGCCTGGTTGACCAGTACAAAGTCATCCTCTCTGATGGAACCCACATGTAGATAGGAACTTTTCCTAGAAAATACAATGACCTTTTGTTTAAAGGGGCATTGAAAATAGGTTTGATTTTGTGCTTGAAAAACTATTTGTGTTGAAAGCTGTGGGAATCAAGGTTAGCTATAGTTTTTCCTTACTTGTACTTGTAGTTTTTTGCTTCCTTGTTTGTGGGGACTTCCTTTTAAAGTTTGTCATACTGTCCCTATTAGTGTAATTAAATTAATTATTACACTAACATAAGTTAACTTAGGTCATATATAATTTAGTCCTACATTGCATTTTAATAAATCATTTAATAATGGGGTAATGTCCCCTTCCTTGTTTGTAGGGATACGATTCCTTCTAGAAGATGAGTTGTCCTAGAACTTATCTCAACATTTAATAATTTTCTAGATAGGGTTCACATGTTGTCACATGTTAATAGATCATGACACAAGGCAACATCTCATGCATTTTAGGTTTTCTCTCATGCCTATATATTCAAGGCATCTTGTACATTTATAATCATCCAATTTCATAATGTAGATCAATATAGGATCTCCATTGTGCATGCCTAGTTGCAACACTTTCTGTGTGGTTGATTATCTTTCCTAGAAAAGGTCCTCCATTGAAGACTGTAGCTTCAGGGACCTTGTGCATCCATAATCTCAACATGATATCAGAGCTTGTCCAGTGAAACGTCAACCCTCGATCAAGAAAGTTGGTGTGTGAGATTCTTTGTAGGTTGAAGGTTTCCATTGAAGGCTACTTGATTCCACTCAGGGACCAAGCTAATTTCTGAAGCAGATTGAGTCAGATCCGAGCTCACCATTGTCTTCAAAAGGCCTCAAAACCCTAGGATCATCTGCCCATTCATCAAAATTGGATACATCAACCGAGGAGTCATTAGAGGTATTTTAGGGTTTGCAAAATCAATCGTACTATCCATACAATTTGCAGCAAAAAATCATCCTAGTCAGTTGTCCTCTGAGGAAATTTTTTTTTAGTCACTGGCCATTTTTCATTTTAAAAGAAAAAGGGCAATTTCATCTTAGTTTTTGGCAAAAAAATATATTTGGGTTATGATATAGTTGCAGAAAAATATAAATCTTATCGACTACATATTATAATCAATGGTTGGCATTTGGATTTATTCTGTAAATTCTAATCCATAGGCATTTTATTAGTTTTTTTGGGCTTTAATCTATTAGCATTTTATTGGGTGACTGGCTTTTTTAATTTCCATCAGCATATAATATTTTTTTGGCATAATATTTTAGGGTTTGATTTTGAAAATCCATCAGCTTTACAATGTAGTTGGCATTCTATTTATCTCTGCATATATATGCTTTTGGATTATCAATTTTTTTTGAATTGCCAATAAGGCAATATTCAAAAATTTGGTTGTCACTTGTTAATTCAAAAAATCTACAAAGATCTTTGTTGGCAGCATTTATCTTGTTTTGTAGTGTGGGTACGCAGAGATCTTTGTTGGCAGCATTTATCTTGTTTTGCAGTGTGGGTACGCTGGTACACCATTCGACATCCCTACCAGAATCTTCAACTGTCAGTCCCATTTGCTGGCCGTGTGTTTTCTCCCATCGGCCAAAGTCAACTCTCCCACCGACTGCTGGTGCCATTCTCCCATGGAAATCAAAACCCCTAGCCCCAGTTATATTGGTGATCGAGGGGTCCATTATTGGAGGTGGTGTCGCCTGATAAAAACTCTGCTCCACCTATTTCATTCACTTCGCTGCCACCATCAATGGAATGTTTTTTTTACTGCCTCAGCGCCTTGAGGTCACATCATGAACCAGGGGCTAACTTTTTTTTCCCGAGGTGCTAAAATTTTGCACCTAGTTAGCCTACAAAGTGCCAAATATAGCAATTTTTTTCATTTTATCATAAATTTTCACTAGGGTATCAAAATTCAACAAACGAGATATCGCTGGAAAGAGAATTTCATCTACTTTCTAGTGGTGACATCCATTCTACAAAATTTTTCTTGCAAGAAGTTCTACAACCAACTGAAGACAAAACCCTAAGCTGGACTCAAAGGCTCGTAACTTTGCAACCGTTCATCAGATTTCAGTGATTCCAGTGGCATCAGGAATATTTTTCAAAGTTTTTTTCATCAGTCCAAACCACTTGATCAGTTTTAGCTCTAGGTACTCTTGCATTGATTTTTTCAGTTTGGTGCATGTGTTCAATAACTTGGATATCCTAAAACTTGGGAAAATATTTTTTGATATGGGTAGTGCGCTCATCACTTCAGTTGCACATCATCTTGGAAGCTTTTATTTGTTGTTGAAGCTCAGTGTCTATTTTTTTTGTGGAGAAAGTTCATTATGGGGCTTTCATATACTCCTTAGTTGACTATGTTGCACAAGGGAAACTATAAGCAATGGCGAGATGGGATCAGCCACCATCTCCAATCACTTGATCTATTGCCTCATCTGTATGGTATAGTTCCTCATCCAAGTGAAGGTATTCATGAACTTTCTTGGAGTTGTTGCAAATACACTATTTTGGAGATCATTGAGATGCAATTTGATTGTGATGTTTTGAATTCTATTGATCATTGTGATTGTCCTCACATCCTCTTGACTAAGCTTTAGGAGATAAATGGAGATTCAGATACTCCAACATTCTCCGATGGTCATGATTCAAAATGTCATTCTTCAGATCAGGTATCCCCTGGTGATATTGTTGTGTAGGAGGTTGATTTCCTTGAATCTTCCAAAGAGGTTGACAAGGTTGCTTTAGGTGCTTCTTCTCCATCAAAGACAATTGGTATCCCTTCACATTCAGTGATTCCTTGTCCAGATTCATTGATTGAGGCTTCCACTATCATCATCCATCAAGACATATTTTGTTTTCCAGATTTGACATCATAGGATGGCTTCATTTTAGGTATCACTGACTTGGCTGCTTCCACAAGTTTGGAGGACATTCTTGAGGAGATATCACTCCTCTATTCAAATATTTCTTCTATGAGACTTCTTCCCTATCATTCTATTCAATATTTAAGGTTTCTTTAGCATCTACCTTTGGATTGGCTTCAGGATTCTTTCAGTGGTTTTGAGGACACTTCATTCAGGGGGGACTATCAAGTCTCCATCACATCCATCATATCCATCACACCGTCTTTGGATATTGTTCAGCATCAGTTTTCACATTGTCCTAGTTTGTCACTCTTTTCATAGATTGTGGCATCTTCATCTTTAGGCAAGGAGACATTTGACCAGAGTTCAAAGACATCATTGGAATCCACATTCATCCTTCCTTCCTTCAATTCCTATCCAAAATGGGAAGCATCTATGCACTTGCACTTGGTCTTGTTTCTTCCAAAAGGGAGACAAGTTTTTTTTTGACATTGGATCATGATCTGTCTTCAAACACTTACCATCTTTGCAGGTGATCACATCTTCTAGGGGGGATATATTGTCTCTCTCTTTCCTCCCTATGGGGGGGCTAATGTATTGTATCCATGTGATGGATGGTGTACTTGGGGGGTATTTGGGAGTCCTCCATCCTTCCCATCCTATCTCACATTTTTTTTCATTTTCATCTCCTTTTTGGAGAGGGGTTTTGTTCCCATTGGGTTTTCTCCTTTTCTCCAGTTGTGGGATATTTTTCTGTATCTTCATGTACATGTGTACCTAACATGGCCTCATAGCTAGGACCCATCATTATCACCATCATTGATCATCTTTGCATAATCATTGCATTTCCTCCCTAAGTTGAACTTATGGGGGGGTGTTAGTGTAATTAAATTAATTATTACAATAGCATAAGTTAACTTAGGTCATATATCATTTAGTCCTAGGTTGCATTTTAATAAATCATTTAATAATGGGGTAATGTCCCCTTCCTTATTTGTAGGGATAAGATTCCTTCTAGAAGATGAGTTGTCCTTCTAGAACTTATCTCAACATTTAATAATTTCCTAGATAGGGTTCACATGTTGTCACATGTTGTTAGATCACGACACATGGAAACATCTCATGAATTTTAGGTTTTCTCTCATGCCTATATATTCAAGGCATCTTGTACATTTGTAATCATCCAATTTCATAATGTAGATCAATATAGAATCTCCATTGTGCATGCCTAGTTGCAACACTTTCTGTGTAGTTGATTATCTTTCCTGGAAAAGGTCCTCCATTGAAGACTGCAGGTTCAGGGACCCTGTGCATCCATAATATCAACAGTCCCTAGATGTCAAAATGATAGATCTCCATCTAATTAGAAAACCTAAATATTTGTTTAGAGATCAAGAAGAGCAAATAGTTGGCTACGACTCACCCTCGCCATCGAAACGAGCCTCAACATTTGGAATTAAGAAATCCCCAAGGCAACAAGATTCTCCTATGAATATTAGCCCTATTAAAGGGCTAAATGTTTACCAAACCAAATGGACAATAAAAGGTCGAGTAACAACAAAGAGGGATATCCATCGTTATAGAAGACAGGGGTGTGAGGGCCAAGTATCCAGCTTTGATATTGTTGCCGATGAGGGAACAAAGATATGAATTACATGCTTCAATGACATAGAAGAACTACATTATGATAGGATTGAGGTGGGTCATACTTATTACATGTGTCAATGGGATTGGTAAGACATGCATCTACTAGAAATTTAATAAGTTAAATAGCCAAATGGAAATCATTTTGGATCAAAACTCAATGTTAAAATGTTGTGATGATGAGGCCTTTGTGCCAAAGAAAGTATTTAAATTCATCCCATTAAATGAAATTGCAAATTGCACAAATAACAGTTTGACTAATGCTATTAGCACTGTGGTGCATGTAGGAATGGTATCGTTTATACAAAGAAAGGATCAGTCCCAAACAATTCAGAGGACTGTTAAACTTAATGATTTTTCATCATTTTCAATTAATGTTAATTTGTGGGGCTCAAATTGGGAATCAAAGAGTGATGAGTTGGAGAGGTTGTACACCCCTGGTTCAGCTCTCATCCTTGCTGTTAAAAATACACATGTTTAGTACTTCAATGGAGCAGTTATGAACATAGCCGCAGGGACTCTTCTATATAAATCTTGACATACTAGAAGCACAACCCTTGATCCAACGAGGGCATGTTGACCCACCTACTATTGAGCCCCGCCAGATAGTTCCCTGAAAGGTTGCTTTGGGAAATGGGAAAGTCACTATTGCATATATATTGGATCACTACCTTGGCTTTCTAGAAACTTTGCAAGCTACTCTCAAGGAAACAATAAAATATATAAAAATTCATGCATTGTGTTATGCTTCATGTCCATTGTAGGTGAATGGTAGGAAATGGAAGAAAAAGTGTGAACAATCTGAGCAAAATACATGGTTCTGCCCTAAATGCTAGACAACAATAGATGACTGTGACCTTCATTATTTATTGCATCTAAAGATGGAAGACCACACAGGCGAGCTTTGGGAAATTTCTTTTGACGAGGTTGCGAGAAGCCTATTGCAAATGTTAGCAAAGCAACTTTACATGTTGCAATATGAGTCTACCATTGCAATGACTGTTAAGTCTATTATCAATATTGCCACCTACACCTCATTTACCTAATTGTGATGCCTTGAACACCTAAACAACCAGGCCTAATTGTGACTTTGTATATTTCTTATAGTTTATGTTAACTGGACATTTACTTTGTTTTATTCCCTTGCACTACTTGTCACATCAAAAAGACCTTTCCTCTCGACTGCTATTGCTTTGTTGTTGGTTTGACTGGTTATATATTAAGACAATGAAGTACATAACCTATAATCTTTAAGAAAAAAAGATACACTTGTTTTCTTTTCTATTATTCATGTTGCTTATAATTTTGTTCTGTTTTAAGTGTATACTTCTGATTTAATTTAATGTTGTTTATTTATATAGATTTGTTGTCCTTTTTAAGAGATGTATTGGTATCTATAGCTATTCATATATCTACTTGTGGAAATGATTGTATGCATGTGTACATTTATGTATCTATATAGATAAATATACACATGCAATTCAAATTTCCCAGTGCATATAACTTTCTGGTACATATGTGCATAGATATATGTGTGTAATGGATATCTATGTGTATATGCATGCACAATTCAAGATTTACAGGTATATGTGAGTTGTTTTAAAGACAATATTTTTTTCATCTTGTTTTCAATGTTCTCAGTGGATAGAGTATCTTGACAAAGTTTTGTGTAGATATTTGTGTCTATGATGTGTTTATCTATGTAAGTATCTATATTAGCTATGGAATTTCTATGATGGTGGTTGGAGGTTATTTTGTGTTTTTAGCATCAAGTGATGGTTGCAAAAGAATTATTTTGAAATAGGTGATGGTTGTTTTGTGTTTTCTTTGATCTCTATATTTAAACTTCTACACGGAAATTTATTCTTTCTTCCTATCATGTACAACCTTTTGTCTATTGATTGAGATTTACCATCACATCTAACAAAAGAATGGGTACCTATGTTTCAATTGATAGTTGCAATTTTGCTATTGGAGATCCACATCATGCATTTATTGAAATTACTTTTCTTAGCTGAAACATGTGGTACCTCTTCTTTTGTAAAGTAATTGCTTAGAACCATGAAAACTACACAGAAAGTGTACAACAATTAATCCTAGGATACAAATCTGAACAAGCATTCATTAGCTTAACTGTAGGGTTGGCTAGATGTTATTTTGTGTTCTTTGCATGAGGAAATGGTTGCAAAAACTCTACAAAAATTCCCGTTGTGATAATTCTTTGCCCATTTCTCACACACATGAATCTTCTATATAACACTTGAAAATAAAATTTATCATTCCAAGAGTGTCCCATAAAGTAGACACAGGGATTAGTATGTATCAATGGTATTTGCATCTACTATGACATGCATACATACCTTTGCATAGCACATATACATTGTCCACCATTGTGAACAATCATGACATCAATATTCCTACATGTGTTTGAAGACAACTTATGGGTATATTTGTGTAACAGCCTATGATGCTCCATAGGTAAATTTGTTAGCATTGACAGGAGCCTGAGAAAAGAAATTATTTGAATGATAGATTGTTTATGAAGTCTAATGAGGAACATTGATTTCATCATACATCAGAGTAGTGGCCACCCAATATTAGAGAGTAGGCCTCATTTTATTCTCTTCCATTTTATATTTTCTATGTGTGCAACTGAATTCCTCACTTGAACTGGGTTTTTTGTGATTACATGTAGATCTATGTTTGTATTTTGCTAGATACTATAGGATACATACCAACAATTAGAGTGCACTATAAATCAAACAAGTTGATCATCTCCAACAATACTATTCATTGGCATCATCATCAAAAGTTGCTCTTCTTTATGGTAAGTGAATTTCTTCTCCTTTTCTCTTCATCTCTATTCATGTAGAATTTGCACCATCTCTAAATTCACTTCCTTGTGATTTTTTATATGTGACATGTAATTATGGTATTACATATATTTCACTTATAAATTATAGTCATTTAAATGTTGTAATTTACATACTACTTTCCATGTCAATTTATTAAAAATGTATAACGTTGATTTCCACTGAACAAATTTTCTTAGGTACCAAAGCATTTCCTTCACCATTCATCAAAGTGATGGAATATTAATGTTACTGCTTGGGGGTTTCTTGAGAGCCCATGACGCTCCATGGCCCAATATGGTAGGGTGGAGAGTAGGGATCCTTTTCTGTGTTTAGACTCCAATCCATTCTGCGCACAAGGTATACCCATATTTTATATACTTAGTATGTCCTACTACAACTGTATTACATGTTATTTTTAATTAATTTTACAAGTCTTTATATTTTGTGATTTATTTATTGTCTACCAATGGTATTTGTTTATTACACTAAACTTCAGATAATACTTTCATGCTTGCAACTAGGCACAACCCAAACAATCATCCATCACAGGCCTTCTAATGCCATTAGATCTTTTCTTGAGTCAACGGTGGCTGAAACATTGCTTTCACCATTGATCACAGTGGTGGAAAATTTATTTTCTTGCTCGGGAGTTTGGTGAGAGTGCACGATGCTCCATGAGCCAATATGGTAGGGTGGAAATTGGGCCTTGTTTTGATGTGTACATATTGTATTCTACCACATGCATGATGTATGGCTAAACTATAATTACTTCATTCATCCCATTACAAGTACAAAGAAAAGTATGTTTTATAACATACAAAAGTTTGATACATGTTGATTGCATTGCATCTTATTTGTAATTAATTGTATAACTCTTTATATTTTCTGATTTATTTATATCCTACCAATGGTACGTGTTTATTACACTAAGCTTTAGATAATCCTTTCATGCTTGCAACTAGACACAACCTAGAAAATTGTGCTTCATGGGCCTTCTAATGCCATTAGATCTTATATTAAGTCAGTAACGGCTGAAACATTGCTTTCACCATTTATTAGAGTGGTGGTCAATTTATTTTCTTGCTCAGGGGTTTGGTGATAGCATACGATGTTCCATGAGCTAATATGGTAGGGTGGAAATCAGGCCTTGTTTTGTTGTGTACATCCTGCATTCTACCACATGCACCAGGTATGGCTAAATTATAATTAGTTTATTTGTCCCATTACAAGTACAAAGCAAAGTATGTTTCATAAAATATAGAACATTGATACCTCCTGAATTACATATTGTCTATGAATTAGACATAATCACTACACTAAAATTCACACTTTGTATACACATAAGTTGTATATGGTCTCACCTTTCTAGAAAAGGTTTTGCATAGGACTATAGCTATGAGTTTTCGCTTTTTGTGGCGATGACTATAATGGAATAAAATAGTTAATGCTATGCAATTCATTTTGTTTTGCATAATCACCACACTAAACTTCACACATTTTTGTTATTCTTATAGACCATACTCTAGCCATAATCTGGAATTTGATGAACTAATGCATTGCAAACAACTTTTCAAAACAATGATAGTGACTGCAAAATTAGTAACAATGGTCAAATAGACAATCAAATCCTAATGTACTCTAAATTGATTGTAATAAGAAAAGTTCATTTCACCATTGATTAGAGTGTTGTGTAATGTATATTCTTGCTCGAGGGTTTGATGAGAGCCCATGAGGCTCCATGACCCAATATGGTAGGGTGGATAGCAGGCATCATTTTGTTGAGTTTTATTTTATATTTTTTATGTACAAATATCTATGTTTCTGACATAAGATTAAGAGAAAATTCATATGTTTTACGTTACGGTTGTAATGGAATAAAATAGTTAATCTTATACACTTTGTGTTAGATTCCATTGGCTGTTGTTGATTATTGTTCTCTTGCTTAAGCTATATCGCTCCATTTTTGAGAATGTGTTGTTGATGGCTATATTGTTTCATTTATGGCTTCCTTTTTGTGTGAATGGTTGCAAAATAGTTAATCCGGTTTGTTCTTGGTGAATTTTTCCATCTGGGTTGTTGTTGAAACCAATATTGATTCATGTATGGTTCGCGTTTTCTAGTGAAGGTTTTGAATTGGTCTGTTACTGCAAGCTTTCTGTGTTTTGTGTTTTTTTCTTGCAGGGCATTGTTGAAAGGCGTGTTTTTGTGACGATGGTTGCAATGCAATGAGATAGTTAATGTTATACAAGTTACGTTGTTTTAGGGTATATTGTTACCTTTTTGAAAATAGTTTGTTGAGAAAAGACTATATAGTTTGTTCACACCAATATTGTTTGATTTATGGTTTGGCTTTTGTGGGGATATTTTTTTATGGGTTTGTCATTGTGATTTTTAGTGTTTTGTGGGTTTGGCCATCTGGGTGACTACTGATAATAATATTGTTTTATTTATGGAATTTGTTTTTTGGTGTTGGTTGCAATGCAATAAAATAGTTAATGTTATGTGGTTCATGTTGTTTCGCATAGGGCATTGTTCACTATTGTTGTCTACCTTAGCCTAAATTGTTTCATTTATTGCTTCCATTTAGCATGGTCAAGGAAAAGGTGGTGGATTTTTTATTTTATTTTTATGTGAAAAGCGTTTGGCACATAGATAGACAAGGCCAGCGAAATTGTATCATAGATATATATGTAGATTCCTTTTTCTGCATTTTTCTCAAAAATAAACAAATATTAGTATTTTCATTTAAAACAAAGCAAACCAAACCATCTATATGAAATGCTGAATCACGTTAGGTATGCAACTAAGAAAATAAGGAAGCTAAATAAAACACATAATAACATGAATCAAACTTTATCTCATAGTGGATTGGTGCTTCTTTGATGTAGAAAGAAGCCCTTTCCCAATCCTTGATAAGCTCCTAGATGATATGATGAACAAGATTCAAATGCTTAAGATTGTGTATCAAGTTGTGAAGGATTAATACAATAGAGGAGGCCTCTATTTATAACTAAGAAGGATGGAAGAATGCAAAAATGGAGGATGTGGGACAAAACATGAGCCAATAACAACATGCCAATTGTCAAGATATGAGAGGATGAAGGTTGTGCACATTTTGATCAATGTGCCAAAGAGGGGGAGATTTGAAATTCAAAAGATGGCTTGTTAGAGGGAGAAGAAAGAGTCTTAAACGCCAAGTGGGGAACATGTAAGAGACAATGTAAGAGAATTTAATGCCATGTTGGAGGACAAGACATTTGGAGGGATTTTCAAATTTCACTGGTACATTTTGACCCATTTTTTGATGACCGATTGTCAAAATTTCGACGGCTGTTCGTCGGTATTGTTTCATTGAAATTTTGACAACATTTGAAATGTCAAAATTCTGACCCGACATTCAAAAAATGGGTCAAAATGTACTAGTGTTTGGAAGAATATTCCCTTTTGATGCCATGTTGAGGGAAATTATAAGATTTAATAAATCAATTAAATAATTTATTTGTGCAAGTGGTAAAAGCTAGAGGATATGATGGGGGATTATATTAGCATTAATCATGATTTGATTAATTTAAGTGAAGATTAGGTGATTTTGACTTTTGACTTAGATTTTAGGATGAAGATAAATCAAAATGAGAAGAAAATGATAAAGATTTGATTAAACAAAGATTTGATTTATTTAATCAAATATGATGATGTTAATGATTTAATTAAATAAATTTGATTTATTTAATGACATGAACTTTAGAAGTTAATTAAATAAGATTGATTTATTTAATTAAAGGGGGACATTAGGATTGATTTATGATTTAATTAAATAAAATTGATTTATTTAATTAAAAGATGAACACTATAGATTTAATTAAATACGATGAACATTAGATGCATTATGGAAATTTTGCATGTCTACATTTTTCCCCTCTTTGAAGTAATGTACTTGCTGCGTTGGTTCAAAGAATAAACTTGCCGTGATCAAAATTCAAAAATTTCTGATTTTTTGGATGCCCAAGTGGAAAGAAGTATATTGGTACATTGCCCCCTTGAGAGATCGAGTGAAAAGGTTCGATTTGAGGGTTGATCTCGTGACAAAGAGGTTCAAGATGGATGTATGGATAGTTATGATAATGATGAAAATGAGACGGTTTTAAGATGCTTAGAATAATCAATTTATATTATCCTAAACAGCTTAAATGATGATGGAATACATTTGAGATGGCTACTATGATAATGCCTATATGATTATGTAATGGATGTTTTATGCAAATGTATGGTTTATGAGATGCTTAGACTAACAAATCTACATTATGATGATGAACATGCATGTGAGATGATTAGTGTTTCTTATATGATATGATAAGATATGAAGTATGATGATGGTTTGTGGATGTCAGATGGATGCATTGGTGATGATGATTAATTGTTAGTATAGAGAGAAGAAAGAAGAAATGAGATGGTGATAAGAGGATTAAACAAGCGAGCTTTATGATGATGAGAGATGGATGATTTGCTTGTTAGGAATTGGGGCTTTAAAAGGGCCACTTACCTTATGTTTGATAACACACATAAGCACGATGCATCAAGCTATAAAGAACCGAGATGGCATTGTACCTAGTGTGATGGAGTTTTACCTAGCAATTAGATAGGAGTACACATGTTCACACCTAGCATATGGAACCTTATTCAGAATGTAGTTCAGATATTTCAAATATCTCAGACCAAAACATAGAAAAGAAAGCCTTCCTATGTGGTCAACAAGAAACCTAAAACACCCTCCCTACAAACCAAACAAATCATGCATGACCAAGGTCATATTACAAGAATATCCAACAAGCATAGTAGATAAAAGATAATGATCATTTCCCCATTCCTTTCTCTCTAAATCCTTTCGTTTGGGACACCATTGATATTTCATCGAAATGAGCACAGTAAGATAAGTCAAAAGGACAAAGATAAAGTAAACAAACAAGATAATGTTCTTCATACCTCTAACCAAAAGGAAATGTGTTTTTAAGGATAAGAATTGAAATGATTTCCAATATATAATGCCCATTGTAAGAAGGATACATCCTAGGACATGTTAGTGGATGGCGACACATCATTTCGTTTATCCAAAGTGTTATTTCAAATAAATAATGCCCTTTGTAGGAAGGATACATCCTAGGACATGATGTTATCAGATGATTGATTTGAGACTGATTGGATGATAGGCTATTAACACAAAAAGTTGACCAACTTGTTTATGTACTAACCTAGACTTGAGACTTTGACCTTCGATTTTTCACTTTTAACCTCCTAGACTTGTTTCTAACTATTTTACCAAAGGTTGAGGATGCCGATTGTTTATTATGAGTGATGTTTACTGCAAGTGAAAGCGATATGAGATAGATGGATTTTTTCAAATATTTGGATATTTTTGATGTTTTTTGAAATGTTTTGAGGCTGTTTTTGGTATTTTTGAGATTTTCCAATTTTTTTTATTTTCAATTGTCAAATGTTTTGGAGTATTCTAATATTTTGACCAAGAGAGTAACCTAAAGAACTATCCTACGAGCCTCAAGCAATGATCAATAGATTAGCCTTGCCTACGTTATACACATAGAGACCACATAGTTCAACTGACACAGACTTGATTATTGATGAGATATGAACAAATGGACTGCCAATTTATTATGACGGACTCCTTTAGGACTGACCTAAGTATTAGGGGATGATTAAAGATCAACATTAGCTACATTCAAGGCTCAGAGACCCATAGTTCGACAAGATGACTCTGTTTTTGACTTTTTTGACTTTTTGACCTGTTTTAGGATTTTGAGATGTTTTGAATGTTTTAGGATTTTGTAATTTTCTGATGTTTTTGGATTTTTGGATTTTTTGATGTTTTTGGATTTTTTAAGTTTAGGGTGTTTCAAGAACATGCACAAATCCAATCCGACGAGAACATGCCCCCAGTGTGATGCAATAGACTACTCTGATAAAGGTAGGACAAAGTGACCTTAAGAATGGGTCAAGTAGTACCAGGAGGAATCATGACACGAACACAGGATCAAGCTATGATGCAGATGCAAATGGATGATGGATGGGAATATGGAATGTGATGGATGATGCAGAACAAGTCGTGAAGATCTTGGTGGATGGAAAGTGCTTATTTACACAAGGTGCCTGTTTACCAAGTTTTCACCAAAGTACTTGCCCAAAGTGCCACTGAAGTGGTTTTCACTAGAGGACGATTTTTTTCTTTACTATTTTTTATCCTTTTAATGATTTTTTTTTTAAATTAATTTTTTTTTTTTTTTTTTGTTGTTTTACCAAGATGCCTATTTACTAAGTTTTCATCAGGTGACCATTTTTTAGGACATTTTCTGATTTTTTTTTGTATTTTTGGTTCTATACCTTGGAAGATTTAGGCATAAAACTTTTTGAGATGGGAGTTGTTCATTGGCTCCTACAAAGGTTCACTTTCTAGTGTTGATAACTGATATGCCCTTGACTTGTAATTTTCTATGATGACAAATGGTCCTAACCAGTTGGGTTCAAATTTTCCTTTGTTGTCTAGATTAGGGACATTCTTTTGATTCTCTTTTAGCACCAGTTCTCCAACTTGGAAAGTCTTGCTTCTGATCTTCTTGTTATAACTTCGCTGGAGTTGGTTTTGATATACCTGCAAGTTGTTCAATGCCTCCATTCATTGCTCATCTAGTAGTTCCAACTCATTCAGTCTTGATACCCGGTATTCCTCATCTGTGATGATGTTTTGTAGTAATATTCTCAATGACGGGAGCTCAATCACAATTGGTAATATGGCTTCTAATCTGTAGACCAGGGAAAAGGGAGTGGCACCTGTTGGTGTGTAGATGTTGGTTCGATAGGCCCAGAGGGTTGGATTCAATTACAAGTGGCAGTCACGACCAGCATCATTGACTATTTTCTTGAGGATCTTCATAATGGTTTTTTTTTGTAGCCTCAGCTTGGCCATTTCCTTGGGGATAGTATGGGGTGGAAAAGCAATGTTGGATTTTGAATTTATCGCATAGGTCATAGACATCTTGATTTTTGAATGGTGTCCCATTATCTTAAATAATGGCTTGTGGGACACCGTAGTGGCATATTATGTAGTTTAGGATGAACTTTGATATCTTCTCTTCAGTTATTTAAGTCATGCAGATGGCTTCCACCCACTTTGTAAAGTACTCAATGGTGGTTATGATAAACTTGTGACCACTAAATGAGGTGGGGGTTATTTTTCTAATGAGATCAAGCCCCCACTGTGAAAAAGGGCCAAAGTGTTACAATAGGATGGAGATCTTGTGCTGGTGCATGGATGAGGCCCCCATGTTGTTGACATTGTAGACACCTTCTGACATAGTCCTGTGCTTCTCTTTCCACAGTAGGCCAATAATACCTATCCTCAGCATTTTCTTAGCCAAGGTCATACCACTCAAATGGGAACCACAAATTCCATCATGTACCTTAGTTAGAGCGGTCAAGGCCTCCTCAGGATTCAAACAAATCTTAACATGGTTCCTTCTATGCTCCTACGATATAGGGTATCTCCTAGGATCATAAAGCAGGATGTCTTTTTGAGAAAGGTTCTCTTTAGACTCGAAGGTAGGTCAGTGGGGAGGACTCCTATTTGTAAGTACGTATAAATTTCATGGTACCAAGGATCACTTGGACCAATGATTTCGCATACAAATTCTGACTCTAGTACCTCAAATGTGGGCACGAGAAGCTGCTCTACTAGGAATTCATTCTTTGGGAGATTGCGAGGGATATCAAATAGGGATCCAATTGTTGTCATGGCATCTGTTGCTCTGTTGTTTGCTCTAGGTATCTGCTTGAATGTGATCTCGATGAAGGATTCTTTCCACCAATTTCTTGTATGGAGTTAGCTTGTCGTCTTTAGTCTGATACTCATCATTCACTTGATTAATTATTAGCTATGAATCCCCATATACCTTGAGAGCCATGATATGCCACTACACTACTATTCTGAGTCCTATGGTTAGAGCCTCATATTTTGTGATATTGTTTGTGCAGGGAAAAGCCAACTTGTAGGATATTGGTATGCAGTCTCCCTGTGGGTGATGAAAAAGACCCCAGCTCCCAATCCATGCTATGTATAGGAACCATCAAAGTACAACTTCCAGTGGTCTACTATGTTCAAGTTGAAGATGGATTCAACAAGGAACTATGAAATTAACGGATTCTCTAAGTATATTGGTGCTTTTGCCAATTGGTCTACAATAGTTTTCCCTTTGATTGTCTTGCATTCCACGTACTCAATGTCATATTATGATAGGATCATGACCCACTTAGCCATCATTCCTATGAGCACCACCTTGGAAAGTAGATACTTGAGTGGGTTGATCTTGGCATGAGCTTGATTTTGTGTGTTAACATGCAGTGTCTGAACTTCTGTGAGGCAAACACTACTGCTAGACAAGATTTTTTGATGAAGGAATAATTTAACTCATGCCCTACCATGGTCTGACTGATGTAGTAGATGGCCCTCTCAGTTTTGTTTTCATCGTGCTAAGCTAGGAGAGCACCGAGAGTTGTTGTTATTGATGTGTAAGGGATTAGAGGATTTCTTGGGATTTCTGGTATAAGCACTCGAGGTGTGAGCAAATACTCTTTGATTTTGTTAAAGGCATGATTTCACTTGTCATCCCACTTGTATGCTACACCCTTGTGGAGTAGGTGAGAATATAGGATTGACTTGTCTGCTAGCTGAACTATGAACCGACAGATTGATTGGAGCCTACCTTGTAAGCCTCTCAACTGTTTCAATGTCTTAGGTGCCTCCATCTTGAGGATTTCCTTTACTTTAGTGGGATCTATTTCAATCCCTCTCATGGACACAATGTATCCCAACAACTTCCCTGATTGTACACCGACGCACCACTTCTTTGGATTAAGGTGGACCTTGTATTCCTTCAGTCTATCAAAGATGGCACTCAATGTTGCTATGTTGTCTCGCCTTTTTCTGAAATTTTCCAATATGTCTTCGACATAATCTTCAACAGTCTTATGGATTAAATGTCATGAAAGATTAAGGTCATGGCCCTCTGATATTTTTCTCTAGCGTTCTTTAGGCCAAATGGCATCATGTTCTAGCAATATGTCCCCCATGGACAAGTAAAATTTGTTTTATGTTGATCCTCTTTGGCTATCATGATTTGGTTATACCTAGAGAATTTTTCCATTAATGAAAGAATCTCACATCCCATGGTCATATCTATGATCGTATCAATGTTGGGAAGTGGGAAGTCATCTTTGGGACATGCCTTGTTTAGGTCTCTAAAATCTGTGCATATACAGATGCCCCCATCGGGCTTTGAAATAGGAACCAGATTTGATACCCACTCTGAATAGTCAATCGGTCCTATGAACCCTACATCAAGTAACTTTTTCAATTCCATTTGACTAACAAAGCTATTTGAGGATGTATTTTCCTAAGCTTTTGTCTGATAGGCTTTACTTCTGGGTAAACTACTAGATGGTGGACCACAATCTCCGGATCAAGCTTGGGCATGTTAGCATAGCTCCATGCAAATTTGAGCTTTCTCTCTCTTAAGAAAGTAGTTAGAGGCTCTTGTTCTTCTGACATCAGTGATTTAGCATAAAATGTGATATGCAAAGTTTTTTTTGCTCCCAAGTTCACTGGGTTGCACTTCTCAGCTAGAATTGTGGACTTTTCATGATGTAGAGATCTGAGGGGAAGATTGAATCCTTCATCCGTGGGCGCCTCAGAGAGGTTTTCACCATTGGATACATCCTTTCTTTTTAGTTTTTTCTAGTCAAAGAGTGCCACAAACTGGTTTTCGCTCAAAGACTTTGAGATTATTCTCATATTTTTGCTTTTGCAACTAAAGGATTCAATCATCTCCCCGTAGTAAGCTTGTGTGTCTAGAATGATATCAAACCTAGATTTATGATCTCCACATGGTACCGTGCTCTATAATCCCATGAATTTTGAGAGCGCTTCATCATTTTTGAAAGTGTCTAGAATTGGGAGTCCTCGTTGGTTGTAATCGACAAGTTGGGGGTAGACTAGGTTGATCTCATGGGTTTGACTAGTTGACTCAAATGATACGGTACTAATCATGAGGAGGGAGGTATCTTCAAAAACCATGGGTAGGTTAGTTATGTGATCTTCCTCACTACATACATCTATGACTTGATCTATGGATATGGGAATTTGACGAGTGAGTGTTCATTATGTAGATGCCTTTTTCTACATTTTGCTAAAAAATAAACAAATATTAGTACTGTCATTTAAAACAAAGGAAACCAAAGCATCTCTATGAAATACTGAATCATGTTAGGTATGCAACTAAAAAAATAAGGAAGCTAAATAAAACACATAATAACATGAATTAGACTTTATCTCATAGTGGATTGGTACTTCTTTGATGTGGAAAGAATCCCTTTCCCAAACCTTGATAAGCTCTTGGATGATATGATGAACAAGATTCAAATGCTTAAGATTGTGTATCAAGTTGTGGAGGATTAATACAATAGAGGAGGCCTCTATTTATAACCAAGAAGGATGGAAGAATGCAAAACATGGAGGATGTGGGACAAAACATGAGCCAATAACAAGATGCCACTTGTCAAGATATGAGAGGATGAAGGTTGTGCACATTTTGATCAATGTGCGAAAGAGGGGGAGATTTGAAATTCAAAAGATGGCTTGTTGGAAGGAGAAAAAAGAGTCTTAAAATGCCAAGTGGGGGAAATGTAAGAGACAATATAAGAGGAGTTAATGCCATGTTGGAGGACAAGAGATTTGGAGGGATATTCAAATTTGGAAGAATATTCCCTTTTGATGCCATGTTGAGGGAAATTATAAGATTTAATAAATCAATTAAATGATTTATTTGTGCAAGTGGTAAAAGCTAGAGGATGTGATGGGGGATTAGATTAGCATTAATCATGATTTGATTAATTTAAGTGAAGATTAGGTGATTTTGACTTTTGAATTAAATTTTAGGATTAAGATAAATTAAAATAAGAAGAAAATGATAAAGATTTGATTTATTTAATCAAAGAGGATGATGTTAGTGATTTAATTAAATAAATTTGATTTATTTAATTAAATGAAGAACTGTAGAAGTTAATTAAATAAGATTGAATTATTTAATTAAAGGGGAACTTTAGGATTGATTTGCTATTTAATTAAATAAAATTGGTTTATTTAATTAAAAGATGAACATTAGAGATTTAATTAAATATGAGGAACATTAGATGCATGATGTCAATTTTGTATGTCTACAATATACATATGTATATATGTATGTATGTATGTATGTATAACAGTGAGAAATGAAAGTAAAAATATACTTATTTTTCAACAAAACCTTATAAAAAATTAGAAGGATATAGCCTTGTCAGGATTGCCTTCTCGAATATTAACAGTGAGAAAGCCATCCACAAATATACTCCTTTTTGAATAGAACCTTATCCAAAATTGAAACAATATAGCCTTTTCAATAGCACCTTATCGAAAATGAAACAATATAGCCTCAGGTAGAGAAGAGTAATCAACAATACCTAATAAAACCAAGTGTTAGATTCCATTGGACATTGTTCATTATTGTTCTCTTGCTTAAGCTATATTGTTTCATCCTCGAGAAGGTGTTGTTGGAAAGGCTATATTGTGTCATTATCCCTCTCATGATCCACAAAAATTGTTGACACTATGTAGTTTTTGTCAATTGCTATTGTCTACCTTGGGCTATATTCTCTCATTTTTGATACGCTCATGTTCAACAGACTCTATTCTTACAATTTTCAATAGCGTGTTGTTGAGAAAAGATCAAAAAGTTTATTGATTATTGTTCTTTATCTTAGGCTACATTGTTTTATTTTTGATAGGGTGTTGTTGAAGACGCTATATTGTTCCAATTTTCGATAAGGTCCTATTGATAGAAGAAAATATTATTTGTTAAAAGAAATATTGTTTCATTTATGGTTGGGTTATATGGCTATCATTCTGCATGGGCTCTATGGCTATATACAAATCTACACACAGAAAAATTTAATATTGTGTCATTTATGGCTTCCATTCTAGGGAAATGGTTGCAATATATTCAAATAGTTTGTGTTCTCTTCCATAACACACTCTAATTGTTGTTCGGTAGCTTTGGCTATATTCCCTCATTTGCAATGCATAATAAAATAGTTAATATTATAGAGTTGTGCTTTGGTTGTTGTCGATGGATCACTATTGGGGAAAGTATTTATGAATGTGCATGTTTCTAATTTCTAATTTTTTTACTTTTGCACCATGGTTTATATTTACAACTACTAAATCGTTAGATATGCATCTGATGCATACTGCAGTAAAATAGCTCGTCTTATACAATTTATGTTAATATACTGTTGCATCCTTGATTTGGTGCTCTATAACAGTCTACATATTCCCATATGTTGGTTAGCCTTTTACAGTTTATCTTTCTCTTTGTAACATATTCCTTATTGCCACTCTCTACCTTATGCTATGTTATTTCATGTCCAATTTGTTCATTGCATTCCCTATTGTACAATGTTCTATACAATAAGTATGTATCTACTATGGTATACATACAAATGTGCACATAGGCGAGACACATTGTCTAGCACTGCAGTCAATGTAGTTTATGTCACTCTGTTTTTTGCATCTGCTTCGAGATATACTAAACTCTGCCACCCTCAGTGTCTGCATGTCTCTTACCTTTCATGTTCATCTCCGCCTATCAGCGCATTGTTGCGTGTTACTACACGGAACTGCTAGTTATATCAAGTTTGGATGCTTATGCATGCTGAATACTTGAAACGGCTATGGCAGGAATAAATATAAACAACTATGGCAAGAAACATTTTAGGGAGTCTTGAAAATTCTATTCATATTTTCTGGCGCGGCTTAAATCATACCTGCAAGTGCCCGTACATGCTCAGAACTAGTGGAGCTTTAATCATATCTGCATGTGGGTACATGCTTAGAACTAGCATATCTAAAAATAGCTGTAAAAAATGCACATTGTTCGGCACAGGTGAGAAGACATCGGTGGTTTGTTTTTTTTTTGAACATAGGTACTGGTTTAACGTACAACATTTCAAAGACGGGAAGATGATGGAAGTTCATGTTCTAGCATTTGGAAAACTCTTATTTTTAAGAAGAGAATCGATCATGCTAATTTACATGAAAGTTTCTCCTTTCATTTTAAAGTTAGAGTGTACACATCGACTGCTGATACACTTTATTTATGATTAAGCTTGTCCTGTTGATTTGAAGAGAATGCTAGATTAAAAAAATTGAATCCGCATCATTCAATAGCTTGAACATGGCAACAACATGTTGCAGGTTATATTGAGATGGGCAGACTATGGCGGATTAAGATTTTGGTAAAGTTTTACGGGCTGTTGGTTTTAGTATGTTTGATTTTTGCAATTTGCATGAAAATACATACTAGCTAAGTTTTTATATAATGCTTATCCTGTTGATGATCCAAGAAATATTACCTGAACCAATGGTTAAATTGTAGAAGTTTTCAAAATTTTCTTTACAAATCCCTATAAGCTTAAAAAAAAATTATTGTTAGTGAAAAATCGGAAGTCTTATATTTCTTTTAATAGATCACAATTATATTTTACATCTAATCATGAAGGTATGTTCCTATTTGAGCTTGTGAAGCTCCCTTTGTCTGTCAATAGTTCACAAGCACCGAAAGGTCCTGAAAGGGTTTAATGAATCTCAGTTGTGCATTATTTTCTGTCATTTTTTCAGCTACTTTTCGCCGCTCTTTACTGTTTTCCCCGCCGCTATTGATTTTCGCACAATGTTCAGCCGGTCAAAGCAAGACGTTTGAATCATTTTCAGCTGTCAATCGTTTCTTTCTATGTTTTTTTGTTTCATAATATTTTTCATGCTAACTCTACCCATTTTTAATAGTTGGCATTATCGTTGACAGCCAGATACGATACATGGTCTGCGCACTTTGTACAGTTCCTGCAGAGATTTAAGACAATGAAATGAAATGACACAACTTATATTCCACGCAACATCCCTTTTAATGCTTTTCTTATACTGTACGCTTAATATGATTGATGACTAATTTTAATCAACTACTTACTCTCGATATTTTTAAGAAAAAAAAACTAAAAACCTGATTCGTACTAAAAAAATTAAAAAAAAGACACGAGGTGTCATTGGAGTTTTTCCTCAGTTTTTCGTAAGGTAAATCAAAATTTGCCCGCATCTCGAATAGGGGAGATGTACCAGTAGTCACCAGGACTAACTTCGCGCATTCGTGCAGAGTGCAAAATAGGTCTGATTTCAAAAAAAAAAATTGGGCTTCTTTGTAAGCTAGTTAGGACCTTAAAAAGAACAATTTGGCTTCTGGGTATTTAAAATGCGCCTTGTAGAACCTGCAAAGCGAAAGGTGCTCAAAAAAGGTGCTTTTAAACTTCCGTCCCCTACATCTTTACCACTTCGCTACTACCCGTTCATTAGACAACTAATAAAAAACTTACAAAAATTCAAGGTGTTTTCAATAGTTTTGAATAGTCTTCAATGTGTTTTATTTTTTTGGTCAACTACACATTCAGTAGTGAATATATATTGGTGTAATTTGTAAATTTTTATTGGCATAATTAAAACAATGTAATGACTAAAATGTAAACGGTTATTGGGAGGTCAAGTGAATAAAGAGTAAACAACAATTAGTAATAAATATTGTACAAATTGACCTATGATCCAGTATGATCTAGAAAGATCCTTCTAATGATCAAAGTCCATTATAAATAAGGCAATTGTGATTGGTTTGAATCAGACAATAGAATTTGTGTGCAGTAGAACAGTTAGAGTTATATATTGTCTCCTCTGGCCACCAACAATATAATTGTCTCCAGCAACTCTCACCAACCTAGTAGACCTATAAATATTTAAGTATCCCTTTCTTGTTTTCCAGCTACTTGTTAGAGCTCTTGTTACGCTTTGTCATCAACCATGTACCTTCCTATCTGCACTGCTCATATCGGGATTGTTAGTCTCTCTATATGCTCCAGAATATGAAACTTCTTTGTTCCAATAGTCATTTTAAAGTCTTATATATCATATTTTTTATGTTATGCGGTGGAATTCCTATAAAAACCCAAAAAATGTTTACTTGTGTCTTCGTCCCGTTTGTCTGAGCATAACGGCCAATTTCACACTTTAAAATGTATTAGAATAGTTCTCAAATTGTAGTCAACTGTGATTATTACTGTTTACATCTAGTCTATGTTTCTGCTTCATGTTCATCACCCGTGTTAGTCTCCTCTTGTCTTTTTCTTTGCTTTTATTCGACAAATTAATTTAGAATATGACTGTTGCAAGACAATTCCATATTTAGAGATTGTTGTCAACTACGATAGTCATGAAAAACTCCACTTTTTATTACACATCTTATCATAGAAAGGGATAGGATGTAAGCAGAGAAAAAGTATTTTTACAGAATAAACTTACTATCTTTTTTTAACAGACCTCACTTTCCCTCAAAGACACCTTTATTCAGCAATATATTTATGCAGAGGAATTTCGAGGAATGATTGTGAGAAATAGTATTGGAAAGGGAGGAGTTTTCGTTCTACCCACAAATCCCGTAACTATGACAGTCTATCAGAAGATGAAAACTCAAGAAATTCTCGTTTATCTTGCATGCTTTGTTTTCACTAACTGGGTAAACATAGAACAAGAATATGATATTTTTTCTCCCTTCACAGGGTGAATAATAGAACAACAAAAATATTTAGAAAATTATGTGAATACCCTTGTCTTTCCCACTACCACAAATTAGCTTACCTACACTGGTATATTTTACTAAAGGTGTCACTTGAAGTAAACACATTGAAAAGGTAAATTTTAGATTAGGTACGTTTAGGACTATGCATGATCTTCACTATTGGTAAGAATTGGTTTAATTGAGACATTTGTTTAACTATTACCTACTTGATGACCAGTCATCCTGATGCAGGTTTTACATTATCCATTTTTATTGAAATTCTTATAGTACTCATACTGGAATATAATCACTTTCTTAACTCAAATCATCTGATCAGGGAGAAAGTGAATTCCTAACAGATTTTGCAACTTTGACTTTTTAATCTGTATGTGTCCCGTATATTTCTTTTTTGCACCAATTCTGTTTTCAGAACAAATAAAATCTTTCAAATGTGTCTATCAGTTAAGGGTTTACAATATAGATGGATTGTTAAAATGGGTGGTTATTAGCATAGTTGCGGGGAGACGCAGGGAACTGGTACTGGTATGGGGACGGGATGTCAATCAAATTAGGGTACATGAGTTATATGAATAAGGAGAGGGTTATTTTATATGTAAATGATTCACCCGAAATTTTGGGTACGGGGACTGGTATGTTGTCTATGTTCCCAAAAGGGAGTTTCCTGACAACTATAATTATTAGAATTGGATGTCAATTAGAGTATGGGATTATAATTGATTTAAAGCTTTCAAACTACCTTTATATGAACGTGCTGGCCCTATATAAATAACAAGTACAACTGGTTTTGATTGACTTCCACTTTGTAAGCCCTGTCTATTACAACCCTGGTTGTGATTGATTTCCACTTTTCAAGCCTTGTCTATTACAGCCCCGGTTTTGACTTGGTTCCACTTTTCAAGCCCTGACTATTACAGTTTTTTATGTTACCAAGGTGGAAATCTGGCTATTTAAGATTTACCAGTTCAACTTGTTCATAACAAGAAAATCAAAACAGGTGATGAATCAGATTTAAGGCATGAGACTTCTTCTAAAGGTATCCCTTCTGTAGTGAACCATTTCTATCACAGACAGATGTGGAAATCAATCTTTATACCACATTCAAATGTTCAAGGCCAACAAATATTGACTGAAATCAAGTTTTATTGTCTATGGCTATTCCTAGCTATCCAGTCATAAAGAAAAGACTTATGTAATTAAAAGAAAATATTTATTTTAAACAAGATGAAGAACAATTGCCCCTCTTTTGGAACCAAATATTTGGTTGAGTTTTTAGATTTGAATTTTGTAACCAGATTTTAATTTTATCTGATTAAACAACAAAAGGTTCAAAAATGGGTCGGCATACAATGCTTTTGTTAACTACAGCCTGTCGAATTACTATACTGGCAAAGGTTGTGGAATTTACTTTTACACATACCATTTGCATTTGCTTTAAAGCTTGTAAAGGCTTCTCAACAGATCAATTTTCTACATATCCCGCAATCTTTGTAGTCCATGAGATCTGTTAAACGGTTCACGTGCCTTGTTGTAGCTACAACATTTTTTGCATGCATGTCTACTAAGGCAGTTGCGACTATATTATGCAACAAAGTTCCTCTATCCTTTATGCTTTGATGGATGTCCATACTGTTCCAAAGCTCCAATTTTGGCATGGGCAGGAAGGATGCTAGCAAAGGTTGTGGAATTTGCCTCTAAACCTGACAATTGCATTTGCTTGGAAATTTCTAAACCCTTTTCAACAAATCCATTTTGGTCATATCCTGCAATCATTGCAATCAACGAAACGACATCTCTTTCTTGTCAAACACTTAACGTCCCTTGTCTATGCTTCCACATTTTGCATCCACGTCCTCCAGGGCAATCACGACTACATCTTACAAAATTCCTGTACACCTTATGCTTTGTAGAAAGTCCATACCGTGTTCCAAAGCGCCCATGTTTTTTACAGGTGGGTAGAATGGCAGCAAATCAATTGCCATTAAAATCATGTTTTAATCTTTCAATTACCATTCAAAGAAAATGATTGAAACCAATTACAAATACAAAATATCATTTTTTATATTGACCTAAAGGGCGGCGGGCTGATTGGCTAAAGCATTATGTTGCAGGCAAGAGGTCACGAGGTCTAATCTCTCCCCAAACCCATGGTACTGGAGGGTGTGTCACGCCAGCGCCACTGATCACATGAAAAAAGTTTACCACATTCTTGTCGAAGAATTGGATATCGAAAAACTTCAAGAAACATTTTTAAGATTTCAAGATAGTTGCATTAAAGTAGAGGGGCTATGCACTTTCCTTAGGGAGGTATACTATGATCAACACTACCAAAATTAAGCAAACTCCTCTATCATCCATGCATATGAGATGTATTTGAAAAATATGTGAACAATAATTTTATTTCTTACTATGTAAACAAAGATGTTACTATTTTATTACTATGTAACGTACCTATACATATCCACGTATATTCTCTCTACAATAAATAAAGACACTTCTTAGGTAACTTTCCTTCTTAAAAGTGTTCATTCTAAAGTTACTAATGAATATCCTATCCTTACAAGGTCAAAATGATACTAGTGTTGTGTTAAGTCATTGTGACACATATAAATGTTTCAATATTCTCTTCTAACCTTACTATTACTTTCACTTCTATTCTTCCTATAGTTATGATAATAAACTTATGTTTACCAATTTTAATAATTATTTTAAATAAATTGAAATCAAAATATAAAGTTGATCCTACTTAAATTGGAAACCTACAAATTAAATTATTTAAATTAATTATAATAATAAGGAGCCCATTTGTTGCATTATACAAAATAATTATTATATGTTATATATTATATTATGTAATTTTTTTTTTGCAACCATATTATTATTGAGTTTTTATAATATATAATAAATATTTTATACAATAAAAATTACATTATATATAATATATTTATTTTTCAATTCTATATTATTATATATTATATTCTTAAATAACAACTATTAAATACAAATATAAAAAAATTAATATAATTAATGGAATTAAATTCTAGAAAACAATAATTTAATTAACCTTTCGAGATAGAGAAAGAGAAAAGGGACACATAAATATAGATAGAAGTGGACAAAATCCTATATAAACACATGCATATGTATGTGAAAAATGATAGAAAGAGAGAGAGACATCACCCACTACTTTAAATTTTATATGACAAATAACATGACAAAAATTGGCTTTAGATTTTATATTTTAATGTTTTTCTAATCTACACATGTTTGTTATATTTAATTTCATAGTTTTCTCACAACATAAATTCTTGAATCAAAAAAATATTTTGAAAGCTTTTTAAAGGATAAAATAGTGCATTGCCTATATATGTTTGAGTTTCCCAAACAATATGCTAGTATTTACTTGTTGCAATTATTTGTGTAGTTGATGCTAATTTATGATTCATTATGGATTAGTATTTCATGTCAAATTCTCTTATATGAGCCTCAAAAACTCAAAAAATAGAAAAATAGAAACTCAAAAGATTTAAAAAATGAGAGAAAGAGAGACAACACCCACTAATTTAATTGGGGTGGAAAATAATATGAAGGAAATTGGATTTAGATTTTATATTTGAATCTTTTTTTAAAAAGAGGGGTGCAAATTTATTAGATCAAAAAAGCTTAAGTACAAATCTCAAAAATACAACCCCATCCAAGAGGGTCCCATCCAATCCAAGCAACCAACCCAAACAAAACCATACAATAGCAAAGACAAAGAAGAGTCCAATTGGACCACTTCTTACTAAATCCTATCCTCAAAAATCAAATCCTCTAGTTGTTGGGAACACTCCAAAGGTAAGTGCTCCCAACCATCAACCCTCCAATATCCCATAAATTCACTCTCTCAAGATATGGAGAAAAAGGAAAAATCCCAAGAATTGCTAATCTAATGAATCTGGTGTACCACTGACTCCAACTGCCAATTAGGTCAACCAAGCTCCAGCATGTTCAACATATTAATCAAGATCTGAAAATCTTAATTGCAAATAATTTTACTCCACCCAAGAGCACATCCCCATTCCAAAGAAATAAGGATAGATTGAGCTTCCATAAGTGTATTAGGCCGGTTCCCTTTAAAGAGGAAAAAGAAGAATAGGGCTTTCCCTAAACAGTCCTTTCTAACACCTCCAACCCCAACTAGCCTAGGATTCCCCTAGAGGAAGCATCAATGTTGATTTTAAAGACACCCACAAGAGGAGCATACCATCTCCCCTCTTGTTGGGTTTTTGTTTGGGGGTGACGAATCCCCCTTGACACAGTAGGAGCCTGACCACCCCCTGGAAGACCAAGTCTTTATATCAGCTCCAACCCTCCATGCTTCAAAGGGGTATCAATCACACACTTATCTTGGATAGTTTCTCGGATAATTCCCAACATTCTTTTCCATAGTTGATGCACTCCTAGTTTTTGTCCCTAGAAGATCCTATTATTCCTTTCCAACCATGTCTACCAAATTATGCACGAAGGCCCAATATTCCAAGCTACCTAAAAAAAGAAGCTCCTAGCTAGTGGTCTTTCCAAATTTCTCCAAAACTCGACAAGGGAAGAGGCATGCATGCATGTTGCTTCCAAACACCCCACCAAAGGTGCTAAATGGTCCAGAAAAAAGAGCATTGGAAAAGTAATTGAGAGGTAGTTTCCTCACCATTTTCATAGAGAACACATATAGATGGACCCTAGAACTCTCTCTTGCACATATTTCGTCCCAACATAGACATCTATCACGGACAACTAACCATATGAAAAAATACATTTGGGTCATACATACTTATTCCACACATTCTTCCAGCAAGGGATTTCATCTCCCCTATACTTTTTCCTATCCAGAGATTGGTAGCCAAAGGCCACCGAGTACACCCCACTATGATCCAATCCCCAAGCTAGAATATCACTAGTCACCAAAGAGGTACAATTCCTTCCTACAAGAATACGAGCTAACTCTTCCCAATCCTCCATAAACCCACCCGACGGCCAATCTCAAGAGTCCTTGCACTTAAACACTTCCACATTCCCTAAGTTCCTACTCACCTTGAAGTCTTCCACCCTAGACCATCCAACTTCCAAGAAGTTAAGAAATGCAACCCATAAGTGTAGATACATAGACATGTTAAGACAAAATTCATCCCATGAATCAGACTAGAATAAGACCTCAGACCCCTTATTAAAAATCCAAAATGTAAACCCTATTGAATTAATTTAGCACCTCTCTTGAGAGTATCCCAAATCATAGACCCCTTCCCAGATAAGATGATCCCATGCACATCTTCACTCGCCACTCCCCCCATATATTTATAAGTGAGAATCTTAGCCTAATATTGATTCTAATTAGAGCACCATTGCTAGTACAATTTAGGAGCTAGGATCTAACCCATGAGAATAGTTTTCCTCCGAACAAGACCGCCCTCATACTTCGATCTATAGATAGTCTCCCACTTCACCAAACTCCACTTCATGGACTCAAGATTACCTGCTAGACAAAGCATCCAACTCCCTCACAAAACTTAAAGGAGCCATATGAACTATACACATGTAAATTGGAAGGACTTCCACCATACATTTGAACAATAACACTCTGTCTGCAAAGGATAGCCACTTGACAATCCATGACTGAATCTTCCATGGAACTTATCAAGAACATATTGATAGGGCCCCCTAGGTAAGGGACCAATAGAGAGGGGAATTCCCAGATAGACAAAGGAAAACTCACGAATTTAGAATTTGAGGATCCAAGAAATTCTAGACTAAGTACTAGGAGGGGTGTTGAAGAAGAAAATAAAATAACTTACTTCATTAATTCTTTTCCTCGAAGCTATGAGATAAATATCTAAAACTCTTTTAACATTAAAAAATTCTCTAATTTTGGCTAACTCAAGCAACGTCGTATCATCCAAAAATTGTAAGTGATATTGGGTTGTGAGGTTATCATCCCATCTCCATCCATGAATCAACCCCTACCTTACATGTGGCTCTATAATTCTTCCAAGGCCTTCTCTCATTAGAATGAATAAATAGGGAGACAAAGTGTCCCCCTGACAAAGGCCTTGTGAAGCACCAAAAATACTTGAAGGCTCACTATTAATTAGGAAAAAATAAGAAGTATAAGTAACACATCTCATCACCTAAATGACCTAGTTGAAACCAAAACCAAATGCTAGAAAATACCACTTAAATTGGCCATAAGCTTTGGCCATGTCTAATTTGATGAACTTAGCCTTCTTCTTGGAACTCTCCATGGAATGAATGGCCTTAGCTGTAATAACCACCCCATCCAAAATTTCCTACTAGTAACAAATCCTCCCCACTCCTCATAAATGACTCTACTAAACCATGGCTTGAGTCTCTTAGCATTTAAATTACTTATGATTTTGTACACCATGTTGTAGAGGGAAATATTCCTAAAAATATCCAAGGAGTTAGTGTCTTCTTTCTTGGGGATGAGCATAAGAAACGTGGAGTTCATAGCTCTCAATATTTGCTTATTTCTCTACAACTCTTGCACTACTCCAATAAATCATATTTGAAAACCTCCCAAAATTCTTAAAAGAATACAATTGGAAAACCATGAGGACCTAGGGATTTCCCTCTTCTCATTTGGAACACAACACTCTCTACTTCATCGAAAGCCATGGAGCTAATAAGCACCTCATTCATCTCCATAGGAAAAATTGAAGGAATGCACTCTATAATAAGGTTCTCCTCCACCACCACATCAGGAGAGTCTTCCTTAAATAAAGATGAGAAATACTTAATAGCCTCATTAGAGATATCTTTGTACATAGGAAGATAGTTGAATCCCATGTGAATTCATGATTGAACATATCAAATTCCCATGCCTTTTGGCCTTAACTGATTTGAAGAAGAAATCTATGTTCCTATCCCCCTCTTGCAACCAATCAATGCATGACTTTTGTTTCCAATAGCTTTCTTCACACAATTCCATCTTCATAAGATCCTTCACAACTTCCACTTCTACTTTTTGAGAGTCCTTACTAAATCAATGATCTCTATTTTTCCTCGTGATGAACCCAACCCTATTTTGGGCTTCCAATTTAGCTAGACAAATATTTCTAAAGCACCATCTATTCCACTTCTTAAGCTAATACTTCACATACTAAAGCCTTTTAAAGAAGGAGTACATAGTCATTTCATGGACATGCATTCCTTGACCCCACCAATCAGCCATAATATCTTGTAATGAAGGCTCATGGAGCCACATCAACTAGAATTTAAATGAGGGGTTCTTAGAAATTCCAACCTCAATCATTGAAAGAATGATAGGCAAATGGTCTAAGCCCCTCTAGCCCAATATCTTAGACCTGGTTATCTACTTATTTTCAATCCAATAACTAGGAACCTATGTATACAAAGATTTTGGCTCCCAATTGCTTTCTTCCACTTCTAGGGTTTTTCACCTAAAAGGAGAAAGATAGGCCAAAATGGGCCTTGTCTACACTCAAAATCAATGCAAGGATGAATGAAATATGCCTAAATGAAATGTCTAAATTCAATAAACTAATAAAGGAAATGAATTATTAATGTCAAATCTAAGAAATGCAAGTTGTTTGAAAACACATTGTGATATGCAAAATGACCTAATAATGCAAATAAACAATAACAAAAATGAACAAGATTGGAGAGGTGCACCTGGAAACTGGAATGTGATGCAAAGAGGCTCTAGAATCCTGGATATTTTGTTGTTGAAGCCAACTAGGACACTTATGCCAAGTTGGGCGACTTAGTCCTGTTTCAGGGAGATTTTGCTAGAATAGGTTTCTGCTAAATGGGTATCCAAAAATGCAGAAATCACTTTTGAGGCCTGGTAGTGGGACTAATTCACCACTAATGGTGACTTAGTCCACCTAGGAATCTTGGGAAATTTGGGGTAGGAATCTATACAACTCTCTATCTACACTTCCCTTCTTGACAGGTGTTCAGTTCAGAAACTACAAAAAATGGGCTAAAAGAGGTCTCCAAGCTTCAATTAGGGATTTGTTGACTTGAATGAATATTATGATTTGACAAAACCTTTTTAACACTTTTCTCTTTGACAAATCTGCATACAAGACCTACAAAACACACATGCGAAGAGGGGAAAAAGGGTTAAGCGTTAGAGAATGATGAATGAACAACATGCAATACTACAACTCAACAAACCCTTGTTGTAAAAGTCTAAAGATATGCAAATGGATGCTATAATGGATGCTTGATAATGCTTAGAATTCTTGATTGAATGCTTGATAATTTCTTGAATGATTAAATGAATGAATGCGGGTGAAATTGAGAGAAAAACCCTTTATTTATACTTGATTTTACAATATTTCCCAAAAACAACACATCACAGGCCGACCTTAAAGTTAAGAGAATAAAATCTTGCCAGAAAATTAGAATTATTTTTATTTTTGTGCCCAGTGGGACTAAGTCATAGTAGGTGGCAACTTGGTCCCACTAGGGCAATTTAAATGGGTGTTAGGAATTAAATTGTATTTAATGAGGTTTAAAGGGAATATTCTAAAAAATACACTTAAGTAAGGCCTAAAAGTGCATTAAGGGGTCATTTAAACAAAAGAAAGGGTTCAATTAATGAAGAAAAGTCTAGAAAAGCATGAGATTTTGTTACAACTCTTTACAACACTTTGAGATAAGACTTGGTAAGTGATAAAACGAGGTTTATTAAGTGAGTTATAATGAAAAGTTCCTAGAAAAGTGTGAAAGTGGGTTACAACACTTCAAAACACTATTACAAGACATCCTAGAATTGAGTATGTGCAAGATCATGGGGGTACAAAAAGTGGCAATGGAAAAAAAAGGCATTTTTAACAGGTCCAATAACGTAGAATTCACACCTTTGACTTTTTGAAGGCTTGGGTACAATATTCGTTTTGGTTTGGAGATACCAAAACGAAATGGATATCTGTTTTGTTTTCAAAACAAATATCCATTTTGGAAAGCAAGAACCAATTTTTTTGAAAAACAAAATGGATATCCGTTTGAAACAGATATCCGTTTTGAAGACCTAAAAAAACCTCTTTAGTAAAATGGGCATAACTTTTGCAATTCTTATCAAAATTTTGACTTTTTATAGGCGTTGGAAAGGTGATTGAGAGCTCTACGCAATGGAATAGGTGGTGTTTCTATATTATACACCAAAAAAATTATAATTATTTGAATTTCATATTTCATTTTTGAAACATCAAATGCTCACTAATTTCACATGCAAAGTCCTATTTTCATGATTTTTTGTAACACTCATCTCAAAATACTCGAAACATTAGAAAAACTAATGAATAATGAAATATTTATATTTTTTGTAGCAAGGAAATGAGCAAATATTCATAAATCATCATATCTCTCTATCCCTTTCTCTACCACTTTATATATCACTATGTCTCCCCTTAAGATCTAGACCTATCGCTCCCTCCTTTCTTCTCTCTTTATCCCTTTTTATACCTATCTTTCTCACTCTCTCTCCTTGAGCTCTAAATATATCTCTCTACCTCTCTCTCCATCCTTCCTTCTCTCTCTTTCTAACTTCCTCTCTCTCTTAGGTCCCTCCCACTCCATCTCTCTCTCTCTCTCTCTCTCTCTCTCTCTCTCTCTCTCTTCTTTCTCTTCTTCTTCTTCTTCTTTCCTCTCTCTCTCTCTCTCCCTCCTTCCCTTTGAATTCTCTCTTCCTCTTAAGTATCTCTCCCTCTTAGGTCTCCCTCTCAAGTATTTCCCACTCCCCCTCTCCCTCTTAGGTCTCTCTCTCTCTCAAGTCTCTCCCACTCCCTCTCTCTCTTTGTTCTCTGTCACTCCCTCTCTCTCTCAATGTCTCACTCACGTCTTCTTCTTCTATCTTCTCTCCTCTTCTTCTCCGCCTCCCTCCCCTTCCTCCTCTTCCCCCCTTTCCCTCCTGCTCTTCCTTCTCCCTTCATCTCTTCTCCCTATCTCCTCACTCCATTTTCCACCAGGTCTCTCTCTCTGTTCCTTAACATCTCTTCATCTCCTCTTTCCTCCTCTCCCTTCTCCCTCTCCCTTTCTCCTCTCCCTCGCCTCCCTCTCCTCTCTCTCTCCATCCCTCAAGTCTCTCTCCCTCCTGTATATCTCCATCTCCATCTTAGCTCTTCTCTCTCTTTCCCTCTCCCTCTATCTCTCTTTCTGTCCCCTCATTGTGTCCCACTCATCTTCTTTTCTCTTTTCCATCTCCCTCTCCCTCTCTCTCTCCCCCTCCCTTTGAAGTCTCTCTCCTTCTCAAGTCTCTCTCTTAGGTCTCTCTCTCTTTTCTCATGTCTCTCTCTCTCACTCTCTCTCTTACACTCTCCATCTCTCTCTCAGATATCTCTCCCACTCTCTCTCAAATCTCTCTCTATCTCTTCATATCCCTCTTAGGTTGCTCTTTCCCACTCTCTCTCTATATCTCTCCTTCCCTCTCTCTCTCTCCCCATCTCAAGTTACTTCTGAGGGAGAGAGAGAGAGAGAGGGAGGGAGGGAGAGAGGGGATTGAGAGGGAGAGATATATAGAGGGAAGGAGAGCAAGATAGACTTGAGAGGGAGAGAGGTAAGGAGGGAGAGAGGGGAGAGAGGAGAGAGAAGGAGAGAG
>VDFB02353493.1:239843269-239856900 GCA_007258455.2 Sequoia sempervirens | reverse complement strand
GATTAAGAGAGAGAGGGAGTGGGAGAGAATAAAGAGAGAGGGGGAGTTGGAGAGACCTAAGACAAATAGACCTAGGAGGGAGAGAGGGAGTCAGAGAGACCTGAGAGATAGACCTAAGAGGGAGAGAGACTTAAGAGGAAGAGAGGCTTCAAAGGGAGGGAGAGATAGAGAGAGATGGAGAGGGGAGATGGAGAGGGAGAGGGAGATGGAGAGGGAGAGAGAGAGGGAGAGGGAGTGAGAGGGACTTGAGAGAGAGAGAGAGGTAGAAACAGAGAGAGAAAGGATGGAGATAGCGGTAGAAAGATAGGTCTAGAGCTCAAGGAGAGAGAGAGTGAGAAAGATAGGTATAAAGAGGGACAAAGAGAGAAGAAAGGAGGGAGGGATATGTCTACAGCTTAAGGGGAGACATAGTGATTTTTAGAGAGGTAGAGAAAGGGATAGAGAGATATAATGATTTATGATATTTGTTCATATTCTTGCTAAAAAAAATATAAATATTTCATTATTCATTACTATTTCTAATGTTTCATGTATTTTGAGATGAGTGTTACAAAAAAATCATGAAAAAGTGACTTTGCATGTGAAAGTAGTGAGCCTTTGATGTTTCAAAAATGAAATATGAATTTCATATGATTATAATTATTTTATTGTGTAAAATATATAAATACCACCTATTCCATTTCATAGAGCTCTCAATCACCTTTCCATTGCATGTAAAAAGTCAAAATTTTGATAAGAAATGCAAAAGTTATTTCCATTTTACTAAAGGGTTTTTTAGGTATATCCGTTTTGATTTTCAAAACGGATATCCATTTTTTTTTCAAAAAAATGGGTTCCCACTTTCCAAAATGGATATCTGTCTCAAAATGGATATCCGTTAGAAACAGATATCCATTCGAGATTTGGTTTGGGATTTCTTGACCTGGAAAGTCAACCCAAAAAAAGTGTTTTTGAAAATTTGTTTAGTTTTCCAAAGTTCGCCCTTGTGGCTGACGACTTTTTTTTACCCAAATTTCATCAAATGAAAAGGGTTTATAGAAAAAAATTTAGATTTCCACCAATATAACTTTTTCCTTATTTTTAATTAAATAAATAATTATTATTGATTTTCTACCTACATTACATCTAAAGTCCTGATTGATAGGCTGATTAAAAAACTTATATAACTTTCAAACTACTTAACATTTTTTGAATTACAAGATGCACCACATTCTATGCTTCGCATACTATAGGATAAAAAAAAATGAATTTCATAATTTTTTGACCAAGTTATGGTAGTCAGACACAAATGTTTTAATAATTCTAAAAATCTCTGGTAAAAAAATCATAACTAATTATTTACGTGGACAAAAATTACAAAAATAAATTCGGCACATCCAAACATGTTTCCTCTACTTATATTTAAAATTTTAGAAAAAAATATTATGTTTTCCTTGTACTTAGGGTGGTTAAACACACACCTGCTTCTTATCTTTTTCCAAAAAAATTAGTACCACTACATTGAAATTTTAAATTTTCTCAAAAAAAATATTTTTTTTCCAAAAAAGGACTAGTAGCCTAAAAACTACATTCAATTTTCTACAACTTTTGTTCTTACATATTTTCCAAATTATTTTAATAACCTATTCAAATTTTTATGTCAAGTTGCCTAACTCTAATTTTCTGAATTTTCATCACCACTTAGAGGCCTAGTTTGGACCCCCATGATCCTACACATACCCAATTCTTAATGATTCACAAGGGTCCAAGACCTAATGTGAATGTGTTGACCATATTACAACATTAAATCTAGGAAAAATAAACCCAAAGTCCACTAGGAGGGCCTAAACATGAGAAAAGCTAGAAGGGTTACTTTTTCCATGTCCATAGTTAGCCCCCACTTTAGTGAGAGGATGAACCTGCTTCAAACTTGCACTAAAGTAGCCGAACATGCAATCAAGAGGGGTTTCAATGAACTAGTGCTAGCAAGATGAGACAACAATGATCAAGAGGGATGATCAAGCCCCCAAGATGAAGATACCATGGAAAACTAAACATGAGCATAGGAAACACACATGAGAATGATGTTAATGAAGAGGGAGAAGGGAAGAGAGAGAGTTAGTTCAAGCTTTGATCATTTGTCCATCCTGTTGTGGATCATATCTAGGCTATTTTTTTTTAAAGAAAATGAATACTTACTTTGGGCAATAGAACTCATGGCTGTCCATCGGGTGAGAAGGCCAAAAAGGTGAGAAACATACACTCATGGCTGGTATGCACTCACACACATGCAGGTGCCTATGAGGAAAATTCATGCCTTAGAATGGGCTTCCCACTCAACCATACCAAAGTTATACCTCTTGATAACTTTAATAAGGCACCACAAAAGAAAATGACATTTTGAGCTTCACGAGACAAGCAAAATTTCATATTCTTGGAGCTAATGAACAAACACGATGGCACCACATGCATGCAAGCTATGTTATGCAAGGTGGCCATATGAAAAATGCAAAATGCAATATGCAAAGGATGTTCAAAGGAGTCTTGCTTAGTTCATGTGAGGTCTATAACTTGGGGAACATTGTGTCTAATGTCTCCAAGAGAGGACCAATCAAAGAATAGGAGATTCACAACTTAGGGGATGCAATTTGTCTCATCAAACCACCTAGAGGAATGCAATATGCTAAGATAGATCATGCTCATGAAGGACATTACACCCAACATTTGTCATCCACAAAGTGAAAAACACATTATATGAAGTAACAAAGTTTCACTAAGAACCAAGAAAAAAGAAAAATGCAAATGAATAATACCAATATATGCCCCCACTTTAAAGGAATTACTACACACCATACTATGAGCAATTACTTTAAAGTAGCAAATGAAAAATGCAAAGAAAAAGAAGACATGAAAGCCAACTTGGAAAGCCCCTATGCCAAGTCATATGTTTCTGAGTAAGGTTGTGTCATGTGAAGGAAAGAGAAAAAGAAAAAGAAGGGGTTTCCCCCAAAATGAAAACACCAAACACATAAGGGATCTATTGATTGGAGTCAGTATGTTCTTTGCTACAATGGTTTGTAAAGAGCTCAAAACCTTCATCATTCCCTGAATACATAGAACTGGAAGAATGACACAAAGAGAGCGAAAACAAAGAAAAAGAAAGATTTGTTTGGGTCAACATGGAAGGGACACAGGATGTCTCGACACTTTGCATCATCCCCAAAAGGAAAACACAAGCAAAAAGAAAATGAAAAAGGTGAAAGAAAAAGGAAAAACTTTTGGGTCAACATGAGGGAGACATTTCGGTTCCAATGCCTTGCATCATCCCCAAAAGGAAAACACAAGAAACAAGAAAAAGAAAAGAGGGGCCTTTTGGGTCAACATGAAAGAGACATCATGGTCTCAATTCCTTGCAACATCCCCAAAAGTAAAATACAAGAAAAAGACAAAAGAAAAGGAAAATAAAAAGAAAAGAGGGGCCTTTTGGGTGAACATGAAAGAGACATTGCGGTCTTAATGCCTTGCGTCATCCCCAAAAGGAAAAGGAAAGCTAAAGAAAAAAGGTGAAAAAAATGTATGCCATAGAGAAGAATGAAGATTCAAATAGAGGAATGCCACAAAGAGAGAGAAAAAATCAAACAACACATCACGGGGGAACACGTTACGCACATGCAAACACACAAAATAAAAAATAAAAAGAAAATGCAGAAGATTAGTAAGGAAAATGCATGTCAACCTTTGAGCAAGTCATCCACCTCCCAATCTCAATCAGTATAAGCAGAAGGTGAATAACACAGCTAAGGGACAATGACAAATGCATTACTAAGACAAGGCTAGCAACTTCTTGCCCCCACTAAGTGAAGACAAGAATGAGCCAAGATAAGTGATGGGAAAGGTCATGTAATAGTGAGAAGAGAATTTTCTACAACTATTACATGATAAGGTGTTTGAGGATGGTTTATGGATTTATTTGATAGCAATTATCGCCATCAAAAATGATACTTGCTCAATATTTCTTTCAATTAGTGACACTCGTCACTTCTATGTCTAAGAACACGATGATATGCACAATGTGGAACGCTAGCATCTATAGGATAGATCACCAACCTATTCATATGTGGTAATAGTATGAGTCCTTTGTTGAAAAGGATTTGTAATTTCCTTCACATTCAGGTGGTGGACGAAGGGGAAACTTGAGATTTTGTAACTTGGAAGGCCTCTTTTGTTTACTAGATTTTCCAACCTCTCGAGAGGAGATTAGGGCAGGAGGTCTTGAGATGATTTTATTGTTGTTCTTGTTATCATTATGAGAGAGTGATTGTTATTTAGGAAGGACATTCAGATGAGGAAGGGAATCGAATGTCACCATGCCATCATCAAGAAGTCTCCAATATTCTATAGAAGGCTTGTTGTCATGAGGAGGATCTTGATATCCTAATCTTGTTTTATTTTAATCTTCTAGATTTTGTTCTAAAAGTTGATGAATGTCATGTTCAGTTATTGTGTCACATCCTTGTTTTCTTAAGATGGTAAAACTTTTGCCATGGGTATGTGTAGGATTATCATGGAAAAAATAGGCCCTTAAGTGGCAAAAAATTCAGAAAAATCAGAGTTAGGCAACTTGACATAAAAATTTGAATAAGTTATCTATATTATTTAAAAAATATGTAAGAATAGAATATGTAGCAAATTGAATGTAGTTTCTAAACTATCAGGTTTGTTTAAAAAAAAATCTATTTGGTAAAAATTTGAAATTTCAATGCAGTGGTACTTAAATTTCAGGGAAAAAATAAGAAGTAGGTGTCTATCTAACCACCCTAACCACAATAAAATGATAATATTTTTTTTATAATATTTTAGATATAAGTAGAGGACTCATGCCCCGATGTGATGCATATTTTTTTATAATTTTTTTCCAAGTAAATAATTAATTATGATTTTTTTATTACAACGTTTTAAAAAATATAAAACTCATATGTCTGACCACCTTGGTCAAAACTTCATGAAATTCATTTTTTCTTCTTTTAATCCTATAGTATGTGAAGCATAGAGTGTGACACATGTTTTGGATTGAAAAAATGTGATACTGTTTGAAAGCTATAAAATTTTTTCAATTAATCTATCAATCATGACTTTAGTCATAATTTGAATGGAAAATGAATAATAATTACATATTTAATTCAAAATAAATCATAATTCATATCGGTGGAAAGCTGAGAATCTTCTTTAAAAATCATTTTCCTTTCATCAATTTTGGGTAAAAAAATAGTCGTCAGCCACATACCCATCGTATTGCCACTTTTTGGCCCATCATGATCTTGCACATACCCCCATAAGTTTCTTCAAGGTTGATTGGAATACTAGTGACTTTGTTATCATAGACATTTGGTTGAAGGGTTGCTTGTTTAGAAGAACTAGTTCCACCTGATGGAGGGAACTTAGGTCCATCATTTGTTTCAGGATGTAAGGGGTATGTGCAGGATCATGATGGGTCAAAAAGTGGCGATATGATGGGTATGTGGATGATGACTTTTTTTTAGCTCAAAATTATGAAATGAAAAGGATTTTAAAGGAGATTCTCAGCTTTCCACCAATATAAATTATGTTTTACTTTGAGTTTAATAACTAATTATTATTTATTTTCTATTTGAATTACGACTAAAGTCTTGATTGATAGGCTGATTGAAAAACATCTATAGCTCTAAAACGGTATCACATTTTTTGAATCCAAAACATGTGTCACATTCTATGCTTCTCATACTATAGGATTTTAAAAAAATGAATTTCATGAAGTTTTGACCAAGTTAAGGTGGTCAAACATACAATTTTTTATATTTTTAAAAATTTGTAATAAAAAATTCATAATTAATTATTTACTTGGAAAAAAATTACAAAAAAAGATGCATCACATCGGGACATGAGTCCTCTACTTATACCTAAAATCTTATAATAAATATTATCATTTTATTGTGGCTAGGGTGGTCAGACAGACACATACTTCTTATTTTTCCTTGAAATTTAAGTACTACTGCATTGAAATTTCAAATTTTCACCAAACAAATTTTTTTTTTTCAAATAAACCTAGTAGTTTAGAAAGTACATTCAATTTTCTACAAATTCTATTTTTACATATTTTTGAAATAATATAGATAACTTATTCAAATTTTTAGGTCAAGTTGCCTAACTTTGATTTTTTTGAATTTTTTGCTACTCAAGGGCCTATTTTTTCCATGATGATCCTGCACATACCCTAAGTAACCAAACATATTAGGAGTTGAGACTATAGGAAGGTCTTGTTGTTTCATGGATGGAAAAAAGGATGCATTAGCTTCAAGGTTGTCAAGGCATTTGTTTAGGAACTTATTCATGTTGTCATCATCTTCTCCAATGATGTCAACATCATGAGGACATTCATGAGGAGTTGAAGGAGCAGGAAGAAGCTCAAGGTCATTAGGATTGGTTCCAAAGGCACAGTTTGACATGTCAACTAAAGATTTTAATGACATACAAAATTTATCAAAACAGAGAGTCGTGATGCAAAAGAATGAAAGAAAACTAAATGCAAGAAATGGAATAAAACAATAAATTTGGAAATTGTGAGAGAATGCAATAAAAAAAACAAAAAAGCTAAAAATGCTCAAAAAATGATAGAAATTACTATGCAGAATGTTAAGGAGGACTAAGTCATCCAGTGTGGCGAATTAGTCCCAATAGTATTTTTTTGAGAATTTTCAGAATTTGTAAATGTAATTTTATGTCTTTTAAGTTTTCAGATGCAGGTACAGTATGAAAATGCAGAATTTTGGGAAATTGCAATGAAATGTAATGCAAAAATGTAAGCTAAATATGAGTTTTTTACTAATGCAATTTGTAAAACCCTAGGATGCAAATTAAACAATGCAAAACCTAATGCAATGTTGATGCAAGTTATACCTAGGATGTAAATGCAATTGAAATTAGAAGTAAAAATGTTCTAAAGCTAGGTTCACCAAAATGTATACAAAGATTTTGGCTCCCAATTGCTTTCTTACACTTTTAGGGTTTTTCACCTAAAAAGAGAAAGATGGGCCAAAATGGGCCTTGTCTACACTCCAAATCAATGCAAGGATGAATGAAATATGCATAAATGGAATGTATAAATGGAAGGAAATGAATTATTAATGTATAACCTAAGAATGCAAGTAAACAATAACAAAAATGAACAAGACCAGACAGGTTCACCTGGAAACTGGATTGTGATGTAGAGAGGCTCTGGAATCCTATAGATTCTATTATTGAAGCCAATTGGGACACTTACGCCAAGATGGGCAGCTTTGTCCTATTTCGGGGAGATTCTGCCAGAATAGGTTTTTGCCAAATTGGTATCCAGAAATGTGAAAATTTCTTTTTAAGCTTGGTAGTGGGACTAATTCGCCATTGATGGTGACTTAGTCCACCTGGGAATCTTGGGAAATTCAGGGAAGGAATTTGTAGCTCTCTGTCTGCACTTCCCTTCCTGACACATGTCTAATTCAAAAACTACATAAGACAGGGTGAAAGAGGTCTCCAAGCTTCAATTAGGGCTTTGTTGACTTGAATGACTTTGATCAGTTGACAACACCTTTTTAACACCTTTCTCTTTCACAAATCTACATACAAGACCTACAAAACACACAGGCAAAGAGGGGGAAAAGGTTTAAGGGTTAGAGAATAGGGGTTTGCCTTGGTCAAACCCCGATTTGGTAATCAAACACTAGAAAATGAAATGAAATAAATAGAAAATGATGAATGAACAACATGCAATGCTACAACTCACCAAACCCTTGATGTAAAATTTTGAAGATATGCAAATGGATGCTCCAATGGATGTTTGATAATGCTTAGAATGCTTGAGCGAATGCTTGATAGTTTCTTGAATGATTAAGTGAATGAATGGGGATGAAAATGAGAGAAAAACCCTTTATTTATACTTTATTTTACAATATTTCCCAAAAATAACACATCATAGGCCGACCTTAGGGTTAAGAGAATAAAATCTCGCCAAAAAACTAAAATTATTTTGATTTTTGTGCTCAGTGGGACTAAGTCGCCCCAAGTGGTGACTTTGTCCCACCAGGGAAATTTTACTGATGTCAACAATTAAAGTGTATTTAATAAGGTTTAACGGAAATGTTCTAAAAAATACACTTAAGTATGGTCAAAAAGTGCATTAAGAGGTCATTTAAACATAAGAAAGGGTTGAATTAGTGATGACAAGTCAAGAAAAGCATGAGATTTTGTTACAACTCTTTACAACACTTTGAAATAAGACTTGGTAAGTGATAAAAGGGTGATCCCACTATACTGGTTTACAAATTTTGGCCAAACTGGACACTTAATTGATTTTTTCTAACTAAATCTTCACTTTCGGGCACCTATAGCAGCTAAACTGTGAGGAATTTGAAGATGATGAAAACTTGTGATTTGTGGCATTTTGTTTCTAAATTCTCAATATATTTTTTTCAAAATTTTTGGAATCATATTGCACATTTTTTTCCATCTCCTTCGAAAACTAGTTTTTTTTAATAAACACCATTTTTAAGGAGTGATGCTTACCGTATCACACATAACTATTTTGTCATGAAGGATAAAATTCTTTTTTTTTTGAATTTAGATTTTTAACTATGATATCTAGTGCTTCCAATTGGTTTCATAGTGTTTTATTGAATTTTTTTTCCTTAATCAAGTTTTGAAGTCAAACCAATTACAATTCAGACATAGGCAGATCGTATAACACATAACTTTATTTTTATGTATCGAAATTTATTTATTTTTTGTTGGATCAAGGACTTAAATATATAGTGCAATCATATTTTTCAAAAAAAAAATTAATAATCTTATATTTTTCCACATGTGCATGAAGTTTGATCAAACCCTCTTCAATTGGAATTATTTAAATAGAAAATTTTAGGGTGGGTGCATGAAGTTGGGTAGAAATTTGGTGGCCACTTTCTAAAAAAAGTTTGAAAACTCATAATGTGCTTGTGTTATTGCACGTTAAAAGAAAAAAGAAAAGTGAAAGTCTTCATTTTCACTTTGACTGTGTTCTTCTTCTGCCCGCAACCAAAACCCCCAAATTTCTTTGCAAGGATGGCACCAAGATGACGAAGAGGTGGGAGAGGTAAGTATTGTTTGCTGTTTGTTTTTAATTTCTTAGTTTTAGGTTGATTTTGTTAGTTTTAGGTTATATTTGATTTTTTTTTTTTGAATTTTTAGTAGATGCAAATGAACCCGCAAACCCACAAAATCCTCAACAAGAAGAGCAACCAAATCCTGAAGAATAAAATCCTCAACAAGAAAATCAACCTCAACAACAAACTCCTAGCTCAACAAAATTTAATGAGTGAGATTGAGAACAACAAAAAAAAAATTGAGGATTTTATTAGTAGGTTGAGTGATCCAAATGGTTCAACCATAGAAAGAATGACCCTCGCAAATTCATTGAAAGATATGTTAAAAAATGTAGATTCAATTAGCAAACAAATAACTAGATGGCAAGATAGGAGGCAGGTGGCTAGGGCATATTATGCGGATAAACTATCATATAAACAAGTAAAGGATTTAAAAATTACAAAAGGTGATTTGTGCTCATTATTCACTAACCCACGCACAAATAAAAATCTTAGCCTCAATGCGAATAGGTTTCCTATTCATTGGTGCCACCACCAAGAGATTAGGAATTGTTTTTTATGATAGGTGGTACATGCTCTTTGATGACCGACCGTGCAACAATTGTGATGTCCCCCAGTATTTTTGTAGAAAACTATACAGTGAGTTCATATTGAAAAAAATCCCAAATTATTTTGATATGAGGGACTTCTAGGGGAGAGGTGGGTGGTCGGCTCAAGATAGGCCCAGTGCATAGCCAAATCCTACATGGCAAGGGAGACGAGCTCTCGCTAGGCCGCCTTGTGAGCACGTTGTTATGCATGTCATCATGAAAGAGAGTGACGACGTAGAGACATTGCAAGCAAACAACACTTTGACCAAAAATTTCATCCATCATACTAGCCCTATTCTACAATGCCATCCAGGGGAGTCTTTGAGTGGTGTCCTTCGAACCCATGTGTGTCAATCTTGAGGAGTGACTTGTTCATATGACCCCACCGGCACTCAAGAGGCTACTATGCAGGATCCGTATGTAGCTATGGAGATGGAGAGGGCATATGACATTTTGCATGATGCGTATGGCATTGATAGTCAGGTAAAAGTTATCATATTCATTGAAATTAATTTATTAAATTTCAATTTTGAAATGCAAGATTAACTAATTTAGTTTTATGATTTTAATAAAATTGTAGGGTCACAGTGTTGAGACTGAATACACCGGCCCTCCACCTTCTTATTTCTGCAGTACACCTATCGGCGGGGTATGTAACTATTAAACAATTATAAATTTATTTCATGTTAATAGTATTGTTTTACGAATGGTATTTTAATATGTGATTTTGGATGTTGAATAGGGTAATATTGGAGGTTTTGAGGGAACACCTCCCAGTTCCAGTGGATTTACTCAAACCTACATGCAGGTAATAGAATAAAGAGTTTATGTAATGAATTGTACTTAATAGATTTCTGTATTTTATATTCATATCATTGGTTATGTTGCATTGCACATCATTCAAACTCAAAGAATTACTTCACATTCCATAACTAATAACTAGATGTTGATAGATGAAAAAAATTCAACTACAATATAGTTGTTTAGAAAGTCAAAATAAGCAATGATGCAATTTCTTCACATGGAGGCATGTGCTTTCAAAGGTGCACCTGCACGACAAACTATGGATGATTGAAAAAAATCTATGAAACCATAATAGTAAGCAATAGCATAGACAAGGCAGTTAGTAGTTTGAAAAAAAACCTCAAAGAAACGTGGTCTCATGGTGATGGAATGGAATTCCATCACCATGAGACCACATTTCTTTGAGGCATTTCTTCAAAATTCTCACCACCTTTTCTATGATACCACATTTTTCATACATGTGCACCAAAGCATTTTATCAAACTACTCACTTCCTTGCTAATACGGCTAAAAGCCTAAAATAGGTGCTTTCCAACAAACTATGGATGCTTGGAAAAATATCTGTCAAAGCATAATTTAGTAAGTAGTAATACCATAGAGAAGGAAATGAACTTTTTGAAAAAATGCCTAAAAGTAATGCGTTCTTATGGTGATGGAATGTCATGATGTGCATTTGTTTGTAATGGCATTCTATCACCACGAGACCCCATTTCTTTTGAGGCCTTTTTTCAAACATTTGACTGTGTTCTCTATGCCACCAAAGTTATTGTACATGTCTATGAAAGCATTTAATCAAATGATTCAACGGCTTGCTACTATGGGTAAAATCCTAAAAAAAGTCCTTTCGAACAAAATATGGATATAGGGAAAATAGTAAGCATAATAATTAGAAATATATAGTTTAATAAGTACTCAAAATTTTGTTCATTAGATCTCATACATTATAAGTCATGACATGGATCACTATTGTAACTTTTTTGTGATTGAATAATTAATTTTTTTATTTTTAGATGTTGGTTGTGGAAACGCCTCCAAATGTTATGAGGGCAATGGATATCGGTGTTTCATTTGCAATACAATCCTCAATGGCTCTGATAGGGGAGGTATGAGGAAAATTACTAAATTTTAATTTACATTCATTGTTATAGATGTTAGTTCTAGTGAAAAATCAAACCAACTTATTGATTCTTAGTGTAATTTCTATTTGGATGGTTTATATAGGGCTTGAGCACGCCTCAGCATTGGCGTGTGAATATTTCCCTCATGGAGAGTGATCATGAGACATCTAGTTGTAAGTGACTATTTTTTTAAATATATCATTTCTTATAATGTAATTTCTATATATTAATGTCTTTAATTCTTATTGTAATAGTTAAAACTTCACCAAGAACTTAACTATACTAGGAGGAGCAGCAAGAGCACTCCTTGAGTGTAGCACAAATGAGTGACAGACCTATCGCCATTTGATCAACAAGCAAAGGGAAAGAGTTTATTTCAAGAGCCTGGAGAGCAATGACTTTCGATTCCAGAGCCCCTTGTTGTATGCCTACATGGTAGTTTTGTACATATGTTTTATTGGATATATTTTATATTGTATGCCTATATGGCATTCTCGTAAGCTTATATGTCATTCTCGTAAACCTATATGGAATTCTCGTAAGCCTATATGGCTATTTTGTACCTATATTTTATACTTATATCGACATATATTGATGTATGCATACATGGCTATTTGGTTAATACGAATCTTTTTTATTGATGGTGTCCATATTTGCATGTTATAAATTCATGGTTCTAATAGATATTATGAGTTACGGTATTCAAGTGTATACTTACAACTTACGTAGTATACTTTTCAACGATGTGTTCCAATGCATTAATTTTGAGATCTTATACATTTTCATGTGATACCTAGTATCTCATAAGTATTACTTTGTATTAAGTTGTGTATACTATGTATTCGCGGTGTATACTTCAAGGCATAAGCATGTTTGTGACTACTTGAAGCTCTTTATTCATGTACAAAAGCATACTTGACTTATTCACATGTATACTTATTAATTGGTTAGCCATAGCATTGATCATTGATGTCCTTCATGGTTTGTCTTGAATAAATTAATTGATTGATGGTAAACAACTTTATCTAAAACCAAAAAACATGTTTTCAATTGGTATTCCACGAAATGATTGATAAAAAGATTCCAATATATTTAATCCTTTGATTGGAACAACTCAATTAAGCAAAGGATAAATAATCTTCACAACACTTGCAAAACATAATATTCATAGTAGATGAAGTAGTCAACTTCTTGACACATTATCTATGTTACCGAGTTCTTCTATTTTAGCCCTGGTTCTGGTCTTGGTTCGCTCAGGTGGTGCGGGTCCTGGTTTGGTTTGCTTGTGGGTTTGACTAGGGTCCTTCATTTTTGGGTCTAGTTCACCCAGGAAAAACCCAAGAGAACCCGGGCAGAACCCAGGTGAACCAAGACAGAACCCACGTGCCTAGGCATCCAAAAAAGTGTTTTTTTGAACATTTTTTTAATGTTTTATGGAGATTGACTTTGACCCACACCCAAGGGAACAATAAAAGTGACCTCTAAATCACTTCAAACACCTTAACTACCTCATTCTTATTCATTTTTTTTTCAAACAATCATTTTCATTCCAAGAGGCCGAGCTTTCATTTTTGGTTGCTAGATTGAAAGTGGATTGTGACACAACTTTCTTTTTTCAAAAATTGTTCTGCATCATTCAACTGAGAATTTATCACACATCTGTAGAGAAATAGAGGAATAATAAAAACTAAAACACATTACACTTCTTTTCTCACTGACTTGATGTACCCTCCAACATCTCTCTTCTCTCATGCGAAGAGTTCGAACTGCTTGGCCATGCCTTTACATCATTCAGTAAGTTTTTCTCTTTTTCACAATGTCAAAAGCATGGTTGCATATAGATTAGGCAAAATACTTTTCCTTTTAGATTAGCAATGCATGAATGCTTCAAAAAGTATCCTTAATATTACAAAAAGATATGTGTTTATACACTTCAATTGTGCACTCACCCTTTGGTTCTTTGAAAGAAAAATATACCTATGCCATTGTTA
>VDFB02353493.1:239795027-239843169 GCA_007258455.2 Sequoia sempervirens | reverse complement strand
TATATAAAAAACATAATTTTATGTCCCACTTACATTTTCTTAATATAAAAATTCTAAAAAGTATTTAATAAAATAATACATTAAAGTTAAATTATATCAGCTTCCATGAGGGAGCTATTTAGATTACATGATGATTCATAATGATGGTCAAAATGTGAGGCAAATGACATAGTTACTAAAAATTCAGTCGAAGAATTTATATGGTACCTTAAAGAATAATTCTTATAAGTAAGAGAGGCATTTTTGGTGGTGCACTTTGATTTAATTAATACAATTTATTTTCAAATATTGCAATACAATGTCTTATTAAAATTAAAAATTATATAAGTTTTTATGAGTGGACTATTTAGATTGCATTATGAGTCATAATGATGGTCTTTTAGGTAAGTCAAACAATAATTTATATTCAAAATTCATTAATAATTACAATGATATTTAAGAATTTTTATGATATTTTAAAGAATATTTTTCTATATTAAAGAATATTTTTCTCTCTATATATCTTTTATAGTGTTGATTATCCAACCTCTAATTTTATTATTTAGTAAGTAATATTTTTGTCTTAATATTATATTGTAACATGATGATAATTTCATAATCACATCTTTTTACTTTATGTTTTAAGTCTATTTTGATTAGAGTGTTGTAAATATAATTATTAGCTTATAATTAGTATATTTATTTGCAAAATTAGTTCACAATATCTCATATCTCAATCCCTTCCATAATTGATCCCAAAACTTCATGACAATCCTTAAAATTATTGTCCATCACCTTGGATTAAATAAACAAATATAGAATCAACCTAGGTCACTTATGTGGTCACAAATCTAATCTCTAAAAAAAAAAGTTTCAGGTCTTTGTCGACCTTTACACTACTTATTGTGAGCTATCTTAGGACAACTTTATGTTTATTCTTGGACTTGGTTGTTTTTATTAAGAACTCTCATTCACTCACTCAAAAATCATGTTGGAGATCATTAAGATATCTTAGGGCATATTTATTGAGCACATATCATGTCTTGCATTTTAAAGGATGAAAATAATCTAGCAACATTTACATTAAAGCACATCATTTGAGAAATAATGAATATTTTTCCTATTGTCCTTTATCCTTTCACTTATAAATGAAATATGGTCAATTGGGGATTTGAATGAGAAATTAACCCTTATGATTAAAAAACTCAAAGATTTTATAAACACCACTAGTTCTTATGTACATTTAGATAGTAAATTTTGAGAGAAAATAAATTCCAATCTAATGCATATTCCTCTAGATTAGATACGTGAATCTTAAATTAGATTTGCACACAAGTTTAGGACCACATACACAAATATCAATTTTCCATTCAAGTTTAAAATATTTATTTAATTAACCTAAATAAATATAAAGAATTATTAGTATATTTTTTCATTGTTCCTAAGAATAGGCATGAACGGAACCAAAAGGACGCGGAAAACAGAAATATCAGCCCTTAGTGTGTGTGACGTTTAAGCCGGCCAGTGTAGGTAAGCTAATTTGTGGTAGTGGGAAAGGCTAGGGTATTCACATAATTTTCTAAATGTTTTTGTTGTTCTATTATTCACCCGGTGAAGAGAGAAAAAATATCATATTCTTGTTCTATGTTTACCTAGTTAGTGAAAACAAAGCATGCAGGATAAACAAGAATTTCTTGAGTTTTCATCTTCTGATAGACTGTCATAGTTACGGGATTTGTGGGTAGAACGAAAACGCCTCCCTTTCCAATACTATTTCTCATAATCATTCCTCGAAATTCCTCTGCATAAATATATTGCTGAATAAAGGTGTCTTTGAGGGAAAGTGAGGTCTGTTCAAAAAAGATAGTAAGTTTATTCTGTAAAAATACTTTTTCTCTGCTTACAGTCCTTTCCTATCCCTTTCTATGATAAGATGTGTAATAAAAAGTGGAGTTTTTCATGACTATCGTAGTTGACAACAATCTCTAAATATGGAATTGTCTTGCAACAGTCATATTCTAAATTAATTTGTCGAATAAAAGCAAAGAAAAAGACAAGAGGAGACTAACACGGGTGATGAACATGAAGCAGAAACATAGACTAGATGTAAACAGTAATAATCACAGTTGACTACAATTTAAGAACTATTCTAATACATTTTAAAGTGTGAAATTGGCCGTTATGCTCAGACAAACGGGACGAAGACACAAGTAAACATTTTTTTGGTTTTTATAGGAATTCCACCGCATAACATAAGAAATATGATATATAAGACTTTGAAATCACTATTGGAACAAAGAAGTTTCATATTCTAGAGCATATAGAGAGACTAACAATCCCGATATGAGCAGTGCAGATAGGAAGGTACATGTTTGATGACAAAGCGTAACAAGAGCTCTAACAAGTAGCTGGAAAACAAGAAAATGATACTTAAATATTTATAGGTCTACTAGGTTGGTGAGAGTTGCTGGAGACAATTATATTGTTGGTGGCCAGAGGAGACAATATATAACTCTAACTGTTCTACTGCACACAAATTCTATTGTCTGATTCAAACCAATTACAATTGCCTTATTTATAATGGACTTTCATCATTAGAAGGATCTTTCTAGATCATACTGGATCATAGGTCAATTTGTACAATATTTATTACTAATTGTTGTTTACTCTTTATTCACTTGACCTCCTAATAACCGTTTACATTTTAGTCATTACATTGTTTTAATTATGCCAATAAAAATTTACAAATTACATCAATATATGTTCACTACTGAATGTGTAGTTGACCAAAAAAATAAAACACATTGAAGACTATTGAAAACTATTTAAAACACCTTGAATTTTTGTAAGTTTTTTATTAGTTGTCTAATGAACGGGTAGTGGCGAAGTGGTAAAGATGTAGGGGATGGAGGTTTAAAAGCACCTTTTTTTAGCACCTTTCGCTTTACAGGTTCTACAAGGCACATTTTAAATACCCAGAAGCCAAATTGTTCTTTTTAAGGTCCTAACTAGTTTACAAAGAAGCCCAATTTTTTTTTTTGAAATCAGACCTATTTTGCACTCTGCACAAATGGGCGAAGTTAGTCCTAGTGACTACTGGTACATCTCCCTTATTCGAGATGCGGGCAAATTTTGATTTACCTTACGAAAAACTGAGGAGAAACTCCAATGACACCTCGTGTCTTTTTTTTAATTTTTTTAGTACGAATCAGGTTTTTAGTTTTTTTTTCTTAAAAATATTGAGATTAAGTAGTTGATTAAAATTAGTCATCAATCATATTAAGCGTACAGTATAAGAAAAGCATTAAAAGGGATGTTGCGTGGAATATAAGTTGTGTCATTTCATTTCATTGTCTTAAATCTCTGCAGGAACTGTACAAAGTGCGCAGACCATGTATCGTATCTGGCTGTCAACGATAATGCCAACTATTAAAAATGGGTAGAGTTCGCACGAAAAATATTATGAAACAAAAAAACATAGAAAGAAACGATTGACAGCTGAAAATGATTCAATCGTCTTGCTTTGACCGGCTGAACATTGTCCGAAAATCAATAGCGGCGGGGAAAACAGTAAAAAGCGGCGAAAAGTAACTGAAAAAATGACACAGAATAGTGCACGACTGAGATTCATTAAACCCCTTTCAGGCCCTTTCGGTGCTTGTGAACTATTGACAGACAAAGGGAGCTTCACAAGCTCAAATAGGAACACACCTTCATGATTAGATGTAAAATATAATTGTGACCTATTAAAAGAAATATAAGACTTCCGATTTTTCACTAACAATAATTTTTTTTTAAGCTTATTGGAATTTGTAAAGAAAATTTTGAAAACTTCTACAATTTAACCATTGGTTCAGGTAATATTTCTTGGATCATCAACAGGATAAGCATTATGTGAAAACTTAGCTAGTATGTATTTTCATGCAAATTGCAAAAATCAAACATACTAAAACCAACAGCCCGTAAAACTTTACCAAAATCTTAATCCGCCATAGTCTACCCATCTCAATATAACCTGCAACATGTTGTTGCCATGTTCAAGCTATTGAATGAGATGCAGATTCAATTTTTTTAATCTAGCAATCTCTTCAAATCAACAGGACAAGCTTAATCATAAATAAAGTGTATCAGCAGTCGATGTGTACACTCTAACTTAAAATGAAAGGATAAACTTTCATGTAAATTAGCATGATCGATTCTCTTCTTAAAAATAAGAGTTTTCCAAATGCTAGAACATGAACTTCCATCATCTTCCCGTCTTTGAAATGTTGTACGTTAAACCAGTACCTATGTTCAAAAAAAAAACAAACCACCGATGTCTTCTCACCTGTGCCGAACAATGTGCATTTTTTACAGCTATTTTTAGATATGCTAGTTCTAAGCATGTACCCACATGCAGATATGATTAAAGCTCCACTAGTTCTGAGCATGTACGGGCACTTGCAGGTATGATTTAAGCCGCGCCAGAAAATATGAATAGAATTTTCAAGACTCCCTAAAATGTTTCTTGCCATAGTTGTTTTATATTTATTCCTGCCATAGCCGTTTCAAGTATTCAGCATTCATAAGCATCCAAACTTGATATAACTAGCAGTTCTGTGTAGTAACACACAACAATGAGCTGATGGGCGGAGATGAACATGAAAGGTAAGAGACATGCAGACACTGAGGGTGGCAGAGTTTAGTATATCTCGAAGCAGATGCAAAGAAGAGAGTGACATAAACTACATTGACTGCAGTGCTAGACAATGTGTCTCGCCTATGTGCACATTTGTATGTATACCATAGTAGATACATACTTATTGTATAGAACATTGCACAATAGGAAATGCAATGAACAAATTGGACACGAAATAACATAGCATAAGGTAGAGAGTGGCAATAAGGAATATGTTACAAAGAGAAAGATAAACTGTAAAAGGCTAACCAACATATGGGAATATGTAGACCGTTATAGAGCACCAAATCAAGGATGCAACAGTATATTAACATAAATTGTATAAGACAAGCTATTTTACTGCAGTATGCATCAGATGCATATCTAACGATTTAGTAGTTGTAAATATAACCATGGTGCAAAAGTCAAAAAATTTGAAATTAGAAACATGCACATTCATAAATACTTTCCCCAATAGTGATCCATCAACAACAACCAAAGCACAACTCTATAATATTAACTATTTTATTATGCATTGCAAATGAGGGAATATAGCCAAAGCTACCGAACAACAATTAGAGTGTGTTATGGAAGAGAACACAAACTATTTGAATATATTGCAACCATTTCCCTAGAATGGAAGCCATAAATGACACAATATTAATTTTTTCTATGTGTAGATTTGTATATAGCTATAGAGCCCATGCAGAATGATAGCCATATAACCCAACCATAAATGAAACAATATTTCTTTTAACAAATAATATTTTCTTCTATCAATAGGACCTTATCGAAAATTGGAACAATATAGCGTCTTCAACAACACCCTATCAAAAATAAAACAATGTAGCCTAAGATAAAGAACAATAATCAATAAACTTTTTGATCTTTTCTCAACAACACGCTATTGAAAATTGTCAGAATAGAGTCTGTTGAATAGGAGCGTATCAAAAATGAGAGAATATAGCCCAAGGTAGACAATAGCAATCGACAAAAACTACATAGTGTCAACAATTTTTGTGGATCATGAGAGGGATAATGACACAATATAGCCTTTCCAACAACACCTTCTCGAGGATGAAACAATATAGCTTAAGCAAGAGAACAATAATGAACAATGTCCAATGGAATCTAACACTTGGTTTTATTAGGCATTGTTGATTACTCTTCTCTACCTGAGGCTATATTGTTTCATTTTCGATAAGGTGCTATTGAAAATGCTATATTGTTTCAATTTTGGATAAGGTTCTATTAGAAAAGGAGTATATTTGTGGATGGCTTTCTCACTGTTAATATTCGAGAAGGCAATCTTGAGAAGGCTATATCCTTCTAATTTTTTATAAGGTTTTGTTGAAAAATAAGTATATTTTTACTTTCATTTCTCACTGTTATACATACATACATACATACATACATACATACATACATACATATATATATTGTAGACATACAAAATTGACATCATGCATCTAATGTTCCTCGTATTTAATTAAATCTCTAATGTTCATCTTTTAATTAAATAAATCAATTTTATTTAATTAAATCGCAAATCAATCCTAAAGTTCCCCTTTAATTAAATAAATCAATCTTATTTAATTAACTTCTACAGTTCTTCATTTAATTAAATAAATCAAATTTATTTAATTAAATCACTAACATCATCCTCTTTGATTAAATAAATCAAATCTTTATCATTTTCTTCTTATTTTAATTTATCTTAATCCTAAAATTTAATTCAAAAGTCAAAATCACCTAATCTTCACTTAAATTAATGAAATCATGATTAATGCTAATCTAATCCCCCATCACATCCTCTAGCTTTTACCACTTGCACAAATAAATCATTTAATTGATTTATTAAATCTTATAATTTCCCTCAACATGGCATCAAAAGGGAATATTCTTCCAAATTTGAAAATCCCTCCAAATCTCTTGTCCTCCAACATGGCATTAACTCCTCTTATATTGTCTCTTACATGTCCCCCACTTGGCATTTTAAGACTCTTTTTTCTCCCTCCAACAAGCCATCTTTTGAATTTCAAATCTCCCCCTCTTTCGCACATTGATCAAAATGTGCACAACCTTCATCCTCTCATATCTTGACAAGTGGCATCTTGTTATTGGCTCATGTTTTGTCCCACATCCTCCATGTTTTGCATTCTTCCATCCTTCTTGGTTATAAATAGAGGCCTCCTCTATTGTATTAATCCTCCACAACTTGATACACAATCTTAAGCATTTGAATCTTGTTCATCATATCATCCAAGAGCTTATCAAGGTTTGGGAAAGGGATTCTTTCCACATCAAAGAAGTACCAATCCACTATGAGATAAAGTCTGATTCATGTTATTATGTGTTTTATTTAGCTTCCTTATTTTTTTAGTTGCATACCTAACATGATTCAGTATTTCATAGAGATGCATTGGTTTGCTTTGTTTTAAATGACAATACTAATATTTGTTTATTTTTTAGCAAAATGTAGAAAAAGGCATCTACATAATCAACACTCACTCGTCAAATTCCCATATCCATAGATCAAGTCATAGATGTATGTAGTGAGGAAGATCACATAACTGACCTACCCATGGTTTTTGAAGATACCTCCCTCCTCATGATTAGTATCGTATCATTTGAGTCAACTAGTCAAACCCATGAGATCAACCTAGTCTACCCCCAACTTGTCGATTACAACCAACGAGGACTGCCAATTCTAGACACTTTCAAAAATGATGAACCACTCTCAAAATTCATGGGATTATAGAGCACGGTACCATGTGGAGATCATAAATCTAGGTTTGATATCATTCTAGACACACAAGCTTACTACGGGGAGATGATTGAATCCTTTAGTTGCAAAAGCAAAAATATGAGAATAATCTCAAAGTCTTTGAGCGAAAACTAGTCTGTGGCACTCTTTGACTAGAAAAAACTAAAAAGAAAGGATGTATCCAATGGTGAAAACCTCTCTGAGGTGCCCACGGATGAAGGATTCAATCTTCCCCTCAGATCTCTACATCATGAAAAGTCAACAATTCTAGCTGAGAAGTGCAACCCAGTGAACTTGGGAGCAAAAAAAACTTTGCATATCACATTTTATGCTAAATCACTGATGTCAGAAGAACAAGAGCCTCTAACTACTTTCTCAAGAGAGAGAAAGCTCAAATTTGCATGGAGCTATGCTAACATGCCCAAGCTTGATCCGGAGATTGTGGTCCACCATCTAGTAGTTTACCCAGAAGTAAAGCCTATCAGACAAAAGCTTAGGAAAATACATCCTCAAATAGCTTTGTTAGTCAAATGGAATTGAAAAAGTTACTTGATGTAGGGTTCATAGGACCGATTGACTATTCGGAGTGGGTATCAAATCTAGTTCCTATTTCAAAGCCCGATAGGGGCATCTGTATATGCACAGATTTTAGAGACCTAAACAAGGCATGTCCCAAAGATGACTTCCCGCTTCCCAACATTGATATGATCATAGATATGACCATGGGATGTGAGATTCTTTCATTAATGGAAAAATTCTCTAGGTATAACCAAATCATGATAGCCAAAGAGGATCAACATTAAATAAATTTTACTTGTCCATGGGGGACATATTGTTGGAACATGATGCCATTTGGCCTAAAGAACGCTAGAGAAAAATATCAGAGGGCCGTGACCTTAATCTTTCATGACATTTAATCCATAATACTGTTGAAGATTATGTCGAAGACATATTGGAAAATTTTAGAAAAAGGCAAGACCACATAGCAACATTGAGTGCCATCTTTGATAGACTCAAGGAATACAAGGTCCACCTTAATCCAAAGAAGTGTGTCGTCAGTGTACAATCAGGGAAGTTGTTGGGATACATTGTGTCCATGAGAGGGATTGAAATAGATCCCACTAAAGTAAAGGAAATCCTTGAGATGGAAGCACCTAAGACATTGAAACAGTTGAGAGGCTTACAAGGTAGGCTCCAATCAATCTGTCAGTTCATAGTTCAGCTAGCAGACAAGTCAATCCTATATTCTCACCTACTCCACAAGGGGGTAGCGTACAAGTGGGATGACAAGTGCAATCATTCCTTTAACAAAATCAAAGAGTATTTGCTCACACCTCGAGTGCTTATACCACAAATCCCAAGAAAGCCTCTAATCCCTTACACATTAATAACAACAACTCTCGGTGCTCTCCTAGCTTAGCACGATGAAAACAAAACTGAGAGGGCCATCTACTACATCAGTCAAACCATGGTAGGGCATGAGTTAAATTATTCCTTCATCAAAAAATCTTGTCTAGCAGTAGTGTTTGCCTCACAGAAGTTCAGACACTGCATGTTAACACACAAAATCAAGCTCATGCCAAGATCGACCCACTCAAGTATCTACTTTCCAAGGTGGTGCTCATAGGAATGATGGCTAAGTGGGTCATGATCCTATCATAATATGACATTGAGTACGTGGAATGCAAGACAATCAAAGGGAAAACTATTGTAGACCAATTGGCAAAAGCACCAATATACTTAGAGAATCCGTTAATTTCACAGTTCCCTAATGAATCCATCTTCAACTTGAACATAGTAGACCACTAGAAGTTGTACTTTGATGGTTCCTATACATAGCATGGATTGGGAGCTGGGGTCTTTTTCATCACCCACAGGGAGACTGCATACCAAGATCCTACAAGTTGGCTTTTCCCTGCACAAACAATATCACAAAATATGAGGCTCTAACCATAGGACTCAGAATAGTAGTGTAGTGGCATATCATGGCTCTTAAGGTATATGGGGATTCATAGCTAATAATTAATCAAGTGAATGATGAGTATCAGACTAAAGACGACAAGCTAACTCCATACAAGAAATTGGTGGAAAGTCTGAAGGAATCCTTCATCGAGATCACATTCAAGCAGATACCTAGAGCAAACAACAGAGCAACAGATGCCATGACAACAATTGGATCCCTATTTGATATCCCTCGCAATCTCCCAAAGAATGAATTCCTAGTAGAGCAGCTTCTCGTGCCCACATTTGAGGTACCAGAGTCAGAATTTGTATGCGAAATCATTGGTCCAAGTGATCCTTGGTACCATGAAATTTATACGTACTTACGAATAGGAGTCCTCCCCACTGACCTACCTTCGAGTCTAAAGAGAACCTTTCTAAAAAAGACATCCTGCTTTATGATCCTAGGAGATACCCTATATCGTAGGAGCATAGAAGGAACCCTGTTAAGATTTGTTTGAATCCTGAGGAGGCCTTGACCGCTCTAACTAAGGTACATGATGGCATTTGTGGTTCCCATTTGAGTGGTATGACCTTGTCTAAGAAAATGCTGAGGACAGGTATTATTGGCCTACTGTGGAAAGAGAAGCATAGGACTATGTCAGAAGGTGTCTACAATGTCAACAACATGGGGGCCTCATCCATGCACCAGCACAAGATCTCCATCCTATTGTAACACTTTGGCCCTTTTTCACAGTGGGGGCTTGATCTCATTAGAAAAATAACCCCCACCTCATTTAGTAGTCACAAGTTTATCATAACTGCCATTGAGTACTTTACAAAGTGGGTGGAAGCCATCTGCATGACTTACATAACCGAAGAGAAGATATCAAAGTTCATCCTAAACTACATAATATGCCACTACGGTGTCCCACAAGCCATTATTTCAGATAATGGGACACCATTCAAAAATTAGGATGTCTATGACCTATGCAATAAATTCAAAATCCAACATCGCTTTTCCACCCCATACTATCCCCAAGGAAATGGCCAAGCTGAGGCTACAAAAAAAACCATTCTGAAGATCCTCAAGAAAATAGTCAATGATGCTGGTCATGACTGCCACTTGCAATTGAATCCAACCCTCTGGGCCTATCGAACCAACATCCGCACACCAACAGGTGCCACTCCCTTTTCCTTGGTCTACAGATTAGAAGCCATATTACCAATTGAGATCGAGCTCCCGTCATTGAGAATATTACTACAAAACATCATCACAGATGAGGAATATCAGGTATCAAGACTGAATGAGTTGGAACTACTAGATGAGCAATGAATGGAGGCATTGAACAACTTGCAGGTATATCAAAACCGACTCAAGCGAAGTTATAACAAGAAGATCAGAAGCAAGACTTTCCAAGTTGGAGAACTGGTGCTAAAAGAGAATCAAAAGAATGTCCCTAATCCAGACAACAAAGGAAAATTTGAACCCAACTGGTTAGGACCATTTGTCATCATAGAAAATTACAGGTCAAGGGCATATCAGTTATCAACACTGGAAAGTGAACCTTTGCAGGAGCCACCTCCAAAAAAAAAAATCCTCAATCCAAAAAAAAAAAAAAAAAAAAAAAAAAAAAAAAAAAATCATTAAAAGGATAAAAAATAGTAAAGAAAAAAATCGTCCTCTAGTGCAAACCACTTCAGTGGCACTTTGGGCAAGTACTTTGGTGAAAACTTGGTAAACAGGCACCTTGTGTAAATAAGCACTTTCCATCCACCAAGATCTTCACGACTCGTTCTGCATCATCCATCCATTATGCTTCCATCATCCATCACATTCCATATTCCCATCCATCATCCATTTGCATCTGCATCATAGCTTGATCCTGTGTTCGTGTCACGATTCCTCCTAGTACTACTTGACCCATTCTTAAGGTCACTTTGTCCTACCTTTATCAGAGTAGTCTATTGCATCACACTGGGGGCATGTTCTTGTCGGATTGGATTTGTGCATGTTCTTGAAACACCCTAAACTTAAAAAATCCAAAAACATCAAAAAATCCAAAAATCCAAAAACATCAGAAAATTACAAAATCCCAAAACATTCAAAACATCTCAAAATCCTAAAACAGGTCAAAAAGTCAAAAAAGTCGAAAACAGAGTCATCTTGTCGAACTATGGGTCTCTGAGCCTTGAATGTAGGCAATGTTGATCTTTAATCATCCCCTAAGACTTAGGTCAGTCCTATAGGAGTCCGTCATAATAAATTGGCAGTCCATTTGTTCATATCTCATCAATAATCAAGTCTATGTCAGTTGAACTATGTGGTCTCTATGTGTATAACGTAGGCAAGGCTAATCTATTGATCATTGCCTGAGGCTCGTAGGATAGTTCTTTAGGTTAGTCTCTTGGTCAAAATCTCAGAATACTCCAAAACATTTGACAATCGAAAATAAAAACATTTAGAAAATCTCAAAAATACCAAAAAACAGCCTCAAAACATTTCAAAAAACATCAAAAACATCCAAATATTTGAAAAAATCCATCTATCTCATATCGCTTTCACCCGCAGTAAACATCACTCATAATAAACAATCGACATCATCAACCTTTGGTAAAATAGTTAGAAACAAGTCTAGGAGGTTAAAAGTGAAAAATAGAAGGTCAAAGTCTCAAGTCTAGGTTAGTACATAAACAAGTTGGTCAACTTTTTGTGTTAATAGCCTATCATCCAATCAGTCTCAAGTCAATCATCTGATAACATCATGTCCTAGGATGTATCCTTCCTACAAAGGGCATTATTTATCTGAAATAACACTTTGGATAAATGAAATGATGTGTTGCCATCCACTAACATGTCCTAGGATGTATCCTTCTTACAATGGGCATTATATATTGGCAATCATTTCAATTCTTATCCTTAAAAACACATTTCCTTTTGGTTAGAGGTATGAAGAACATTAGCTTGTTTGTTTACTTTATCTTTGTCCTTTTGACTTATCTTACTATGCTCATTTCGATGAAATATCAATGGTGTCCCAAACTAAAGGATTTAGAGAGAAAGGAATGGGGAAATGATCATTATCTTTTATCTACTATGCTTGTTGGATATTCTTGTAATATGACCTTGGTCATGCATGATTTGTTTGGTTTGTAGGGAGGGTGGTTTAGGTTTCTTGTTGACCACATAGGAAGGCTTTCTTTTCTATGTTTTGGTCTAAGATATTTGAAATATCTGAACTACATTCTGAATAAGGTTCCATATGCTAGGTGTGAGGGTGTTGTCACAATAGTGGTTTACAATTCCTGAGAGGAACGGATTTTAGTTGAAATCACATATTTTTAGAAAATATAATGATTTAAGCCTTAAAAAGTTCCATTTTAAGGATTCCAATTGAAGAGGGTTTGATCAAATCACATTAGATCAAACCCCCTTGGATAAAACCTCGCTAGTTTTAAACCATACTTATAAATGCATCTCCTTTACACCTATCAAAATATTGATAAAAAATAACTTTTGATTTAGCTTTTGGGGGATCAAATGAATTCATTTAAAAATTATTTCAAATGATTATGGTATTCCTCAAAACAAGCTATCCAATGAATATAATTTTAATATGTTTTGGTTTTGTTATGTATTTGTTTTTAAGTTTTATTAAACATAGATTTTTCATCAAAAATTAATTTCTTTGTTCTTCACATGTGGAAAAATAGAAGATTATCAAAAAAAATTGAAAAATATGAGTGCACCAGATATTGAAGTCCTTGATCCAACAAAAAAATTAAATTAAATTTTGACATATACAAAAAGTTACCGTTATACTTACTGTTTCAATTACAATTGTTTGACTTTGAAACTTGATTAAGGAAAAATATTCAATAAAAAATATTTAACCAAGTGGAAGCACTAGATATCCGAGTTACAAATCTAAATTTGAAAGAATTAGAATTTTATCCTTCATGGAAAAAAGTTATGCATTATCGATGTGCGTCACTTTTTAAAAATGTTGTTTTCTAAAAAAAAAAATTAGTGGGAGATGGAAAAAGAAGTGCAATTTGATTCCAAAAATTTGAAAAAAATATTTTTACAATCTATAGACAAAATTTGATGAGACTCTAGTTTGCACCATCTTCAAATTCCTCACGGTTTAGCCGCTATAGGTGCCCGAATATGAAGATTTAGTTAAAAATAATAATTTCAGTGTCCAGTTTGGCCAAAAATTGTAAACCACTATTATGGGATCACCTGTGAACATGTGTACTCCTATCTAATTGCTAGGTAAAAATCCATCACACTAGGTACAATGCCATCTCAGTTCTTTATAGCTTGATGCATCGTGCTTATGTGTGTTATCAAACATAAGGTAAGTGGCCCTTTTAAAGTCCCAATTCCTAACAAGCAAATCATCCATCTCTCATCATCATAAAGCCTGCTTGTTTAATCCTCTTATCACCATCTCATTTCTTCTTTCTTCTCTCTATACTAACAATTAATCATCATCGCCAATGCATCCATCTGACATCCACAAACCATCATCATACTTCATATCATATCATATCATATAAGAAACATTGATCATCTCACATGCATGTTCATCATCATAATATAGATTTGTTAGTCTAAGCATCTCATAAACCATACATTTGCATAAAACATCCATTACATAATCATATAGGCATTATCATAGCAGCCATCTCAAATGTATTCCATCATCATTTAAGTTGTTTAGGATAATATAAATTGATTATTCTAAGCATCTTAAAACCGTCTCATTTTCATCATTATCATAACTATCCATACATCCATCTTGAACCTCTTTGTCACGAGATCAACCTTCAAATCGAACCTTTTCACTCGATCTCTCAAGGGGGCAATGTACCAATATACTTCTTTCCACTCGGGCATCCAAAAAAATCAGAAATTTTTGAATTTTGATCACGACAAGTTTATTCTTTGAACCAACGCAACAAGTACATTACTTCAAAGAGGGGCAAAATGTAGACATGCAAAATTTCCATAATGCATCTAATGTTCCTCATATTTAATTAAATCTATAGTGTTCATCTTTTAATTAAATAAATCAATTTTATTTAATTAAATCATAAATCAATCCTAATGTCCCCCTTTAATTAAATAAATCAATCTTATTTAATTAACTTCTAAAGTTCTTCATGTCATTAAATAAATCAAATTTATTTAATTAAATCATTAACATCATCATATTTGATTAAATAAATCAAATCTTTATCATTTTCTTCTCATTTTGATTTATCTTCATCCTAAAATCTAAGTCAAAAGTCAAAATCACCTAATCTTCACTTAAATTAATCAAATCATGATTAATGCTAATCTAATCCCCCATCATATCCTCTAGCTTTTACCACTTGCACAAATAAATCATTTAATTGATTTATTAAATCTTATAATTTCCCTCAACATGGCATCAAAAGGGAATATTCTTCCAAACACTAGTACATTTTGACCCATTTTTTGAATGTCGGGTCAGAATTTTGACATTTCAAATGTTGTCAAAATTTTAATGAAATAATACCGATGAACAGCTGTCGAAATTTCGACAATCGGTCATCAAAAAATGGGTCAAAATGTACCAGTGAAATTTGAAAATCCCTCCAAATGTCTTGTCCTCCAACATGGCATTAAATTCTCTTACATTGTCTCTTACATGTTCCCCACTTGGCGTTTAAGACTCTTTCTTCTCCCTCTAACAAGCCATCTTTTGAATTTCAAATCTCCCCCTCTTTGGCACATTGATCAAAATGTGCACCACCTTCATCCTCTCATATCTTGACAATTGGCATGTTGTTATTGGCTCATGTTTTGTCCCACATCCTCCATTTTTTCATTCTTCCATCCTTCTTAGTTATAAATAGAGGCCTCCTCTATTGTATTAATCCTCCACAACTTGATACACAATCTTAAGCATTTGAATCTTGTTCATCATATCATCTAGGAGCTTATCAAGGATTGGGAAAGGGCTTCTTTCTACATCAAAGAAGCACCAATCCACTATGAGATAAAGTTTGATTCATGTTATTATGTGTTTTATTTAGCTTCCTTATTTTCTTAGTTGCATACCTAACGTGATTCAACATTTCATATAGATGCTTTGGTTTGCTTTGTTTTAAATGAAAATACTAATATTTGTTTATTTTTGAGCAAAATGCAGAAAAAGGAATCTACATATATATATCTATGATACAATTTCGCTGGCCTTGTCTATCTATGTGCCAAACGCTTTTCACATAAAAATAAAATAAAAAATCCACCACCTTTTCTTTGACCATGCTAAATGGAAGCAATAAATGAAACAGTTTAGGCTAAGGTAGACAACAATAGTGAACAATGCCCTATGCGAAACAACATGAACCACATAACATTAACTATTTTATTGCATTGCAACCAACACCAAAAAACAAATGCCATAAATAAAACAATATTATTATCAGTAGTCACCCAGATGGCCAAACCCACAAAACACTAAAAATCACAATGACAAACCCATAAAAAAATATCCCCACAAAAGCCAAACCATAAATCAAACAATATTGGTGTGAACAAACTATATAGTCTTTTCTCAACAAACTATTTTCAAAAAGGTAACAATATACCCTAAAACAACGCAACTTGTATAACATTAACTATCTCATTGCGTTGCAACGATCGTCACAAAAACACGCCTTTCAACAATGCCGTGCAAGAAAAAAACACAAAACACAGAAAGCTTGCAGTAACAGACCAATTCAAAACCTTCACTAGAAAACGTGAACCATACATGAATCAATATTGGTTTCAACAACAACCCAAATGGAAAAATTCACCAAGAACAAACCGGAATAACTATTTTGCAACCATTCACACAAAAAGGAAGCCATAAATGAAACAATATAGCCATCAACAACACATTCTCAAAAATGGAGCGAGATAGCTTAAGCAAGAGAACAATAATCAACAACAGCCAATGGAATCTAACACAAAGTGTACAAGATTAACTATTTTATTCCATTGCAACCGTAACGTAAAACATATGAATTTTCTCTTAATCTTATGTCAGAAACATAGATATTTGTACATAAAAAATATAAAATAAAACTCAACAAAATGATGCCTGCTATCCACCCTACCATATTGGGTCATGGAGCCTCATGGGCTCTCATCGAACCCTCGAGCAAGAATATACATTACACAACACTCTAATCAATGGTGAAATGAACTTTTCTTATTACAATCAATTTAGAGTACATTAGGATTTGATTGTCTATTTGACCATTGTTACTAATTTTGCAGTCACTATCATTGTTTTGAAAAGTTGTTTGCAATGCATTTGTTCATCAAATTCCAGATTATGGCTAGAGTATGGTCTATAAGAATAACAAAAAAGTGTGAAGTTTAGTGTGGTGATTATGCAAAACAAAATGAATTGCATAGCATTAACTATTTTATTCCATTATAGTCATTGCCACAAAAAGCTAAAACTCATAGCTATAGTCCTATGCAAAACCTTTTCTAGAAAGGTGAGACCATATACAACTTATGTGTATACAAAGTGTGAATTTTAGTGTAGTGATTATGTCTAATTCATAGATAGTATGTAATTCAGGAGGTATCAATGTTCTATATTTTATGAAACATACTTTGCTTTGTACTTGTAATGGGACAAATAAACTAATTATAATTTAGCCATACCTGGTGCATGTGGCAGAATGCAGGATGTACACAACAAAACAAGGCATGATTTCCACCCTACCATATTAGCTCATGGAACATCGTATGCTATCACCAAACCCCTGAGCAAGAAAATAAATTGACCACCACTCTAATAAATGGTGAAAGCAATGTTTCAGTCGTTACTGACTTAATATAAGATCTAATGGCATTAGAAGGCCCATGAAGCACAATTTTCTAGGTTGTGTCTAGTTGCAAGCATGAAAGGATTATCTAAAGCTTAGTGTAATAAACACGTACCATTGGTAGGAAATAAATAAATTAGAAAATATAAAGAGTTATACAATTAATTACAAATAAGATGCAATGCAATCAACATGTATCAAACTTCTGTATGTTATAAAACATACTTTTCTTTGTACTTGTAATGGGATGAATGAAGTAATTATAGTTTAGCCATACATCATGCATGTGGTAGAATGCAGTATGTACACAACAAAACAAGGCCCAATTTCCACCCTACCATATTGGCTCATGGAGCATCGTGCACTCTCACCAAACTCCTGAGCAAGAAAATAAATTTTCCACCACTGTGATCAATGGTGAAAGCAATGTTTCAGCCGCCGTTGACTCAAGAAAAGATCTAATGGCATTAGAAGGCCTGTGATGGATGATTGTCTGGGTTGTGCCTAGTTGCAAGCATGAAAGTATTATCTAAAGTTTAGTGTAATAAACACATACCATTGGTAGACAATAAATAAATCACAAAATATAAAGACTTGTAAAATTAATTAAAAATAACATGTAATACAGTTGTAGTAGGACATACTAAGTATATAAAATATGGGTATACCTTGTGCGTAGAATGGATTGGAGTCTAAACATAAAAAAGGATCCCTACTCTCCACCCTACCATATTGGGCCATGGAGCGTCATGGGCTCTCAAGAAACCCCCAAGCAGTAACATTAATATTCCATCACTTTGATGAATGGTGAAGGAAATGCTTTGGTACATAAGAAAATTTGTTCAGTGGAAATCAATGTTATACATTTTTAATAAATTGACATGGAAAGTAGTATGTAAATTACAACATTTAAATGACTATAATTTATAAGTGAAATATATGTAATACCACAATTACATGTCACATATAAAAAATCACAAGGAAGTGAATTTAGAGATGGTGCAAATTCTACATGAATAGAGATGAAGAGAAAAGGAGAAGAAATTCACTTACCATAAAGAAGAGAAACTTTTGATGATGATGCCAATGAATAGTATTGTTGGAGATGATCAGCTTGTTTGATTTATAGTGCACTCTAATTGTTGGTATGTATCCTATAGTATCTAGCAAAATACAAACATAGATCTACACGTAATCACAAAAAACCCAGTTCAAGTGAGGAATTCAGTTGCACACATAGCAAATATAAAATGGAAGAGAATAAAATGAGGCCTACTCTCTAATATTGGGTGGCCACTACTCTGATGTATGCTGAAATCAATGTTCCTCATTAGACTTCATAAACAATCTATCATTCAAATAATTTCTTTTTTCAAGCTCTTGTCAATGCTAACAAATTTACCTATGGAGCATCATAGGCTATTACACAAATATACCCATAAGTTGTCTTCAAACACATGAAGGAATATTGATGTCATGATTGTTCACAATGGTGGACAATGTATATGTGCTATGCAAAGGTATGTATGCATGTCATAGTAGATGCAAATACCATTGATACATACTAATCCCTGTGTCTACTTTATGGGACACTCTTGGAATGATAAATTTTATTTTCAAGTGTTATATAGAAGATTCATGCGTGCGAGAAATGGGAAAAGAATTATCACAACCAGAATTTTTGTAGAGTTTTTGGAACCATTTCCTCATGCAAAGAACACAAAATAACATCTAGCCAACCCTATAGTTAAGCTAATGAATGCTTGTTCGGATTTCTATCCTAGGATTAATTGTTGTACACTTTCTGTGTAGTTTTCATGGTTCTAAACAATTACTTTACAAAAGAAGAGGTACCACATGTTTCAGCTGAGAAAAGTAATTTCAATAAATGCATGATGTGGATCTCCAATAGCAAAATTGCAACTATCAATTGAAACATAGGTACCCATTCTTTTGTTATATGTGATGGTAAATCTCAATCAATAGACAAAAGGTTGTACATGATAGGAAGCAAGAATAAATTTCTGTGTAGAAGCTTAAATATAGAGATCAAAGAAAACACAAAACAACCATCACCCATTGCAAAATAATTCTTTTGCAACCATCACTTGATGCTAAAAACACAAAATAACCTCCAACCACCATCATAGAAATTCCACAGCTGATATAGATACTTACATAGATAAACACATCATAGACACAAATATCTACACAAAACTTTGTCAAGATACTCTATCCACTGAGAACATTGAAAACAAGATGAAAAAAATATTGTCTTTAAAACAACTCACATATACCTGTAAATCTTGAATTGTGCATGCATATACACATAGATATCCATTACACACATATATCTATGCACATATGTACCAGAAAGTTATATGCACTGGGAAATTTGAATTGCATGTGTATATTTATCTATATACATACATAAATGTACACATGCATACAATCATTTCCACAAGTAGATATATGAATAGCTGTAGATACCAATACATCTCTTAAAAATGACAACAAATCTATATAAATAAACAACATTAAATTAAATCAGAAGTATACACTTAAAACAGAACAAAATTATAAGCAACATGAATAATAGAAAAGAAAACAAGTGTATCTTTTTTTCTTAAAGATTATAGGTTATGTACTTCATTGTCTTAATATATAACCAGTCAAACCAACAACAAAGCAATAGCAGTTGAGAGGAAAGGTCTTTTTGATGTGACAAGTAGTGCAAGGGAATAAAACAAAGTAAATGTCAAGTTAACATAAACTATAAGAAATATACAAAGTCACAATTAGGCCTGGTTGTTTAGGTGTTCAAGGCATCACAATTAGGTAAATGAGGTGTAGGTGGCAATATTGATAATAGACTTAAGAATCATTGCAATGGTAGACTCATATTGCAACATGTAAAGTTGCTTTGCTAACATTTGCAATAGGCTTCTCGCAACCTCGTCAAAAGAAATTTCCCAAAGCTCGCCTGTGTGGTCTTCCATCTTTAGATGCAATAAATAATGAAGGTCACAGTCATCTATTGTTGTCTAGCATTTAAGGCAGAACCATGTATTTTGCTCAGATTGTTCACACTTTTTCTTCCATTTCCTACCATTCACCTACAATGGACATGAAGCATAACACAATGCATGAATTTTTATATATTTTATTGTTTCCTTGAGAGTAGCTTGCAAAGTTTCTGGAAAGCCAAGGCAGTGATCCAATATATATGCAATAGTGACTTTCCCATTTCCCAAAGCAACCTTTTAGGGAACTATCTGGGGGGGCTCAATAGTAGGTGGGTCAACATGCCCTCGTTGGATCAAGGGTTGTGCTTCTAGTATGTCAAGATTTATATAGAAGAGTCCCTGCGGCTATGTTCATAACTGCTCCATTGAAGTACTAAACATGTGTATTTTTAACAGCAAGGATGAGAGCTGAACCAGGGGTGTACAACCTCTCCAACTCATCACTCTTTGATTCCCAATTTGAGCCCCACAAATTAACATCAATTGAAAATGATGAAAAATCATTAAGTTTAATAGTCCTTTGAATTGTTTGGGACTGATCCTTTCTTTGTATAAACGATACCATTCCTACATGCACCACAGTGCTAATAGCATCAGTCAAACTGTTATTTGTGCAATTTGCAATTTCATTTAATGGGATGAATTTAAATACTTTCTTTGGCACAAAGGCCTCATCATCACAACATTTTAACATTGAGTTTTGATCCAAAATGATTTCCATTTGGCTATTTAACTTATTAAATTTCCAGTAGATGCATGTCTTACCAATCCCGTTGACACATGTAATAAGTATGACCCACCTCAATCCTATCATAATATAGTTCTTCTATGTCATTGAAGCATGTAATTCATATCTTTGTTCCCTCATCGGCAACAATATCAAAGCTGGATACTTGGCCCTCACACCCCTGTCTTCTATAACGATGGATATCCCTCTTTGTTGTTACTCGACCTTTTATTGTCCATTTGGTTTGGTAAACATTTAGCCCTTTAATAGGGCTAATATTCGTAGGAGAATCTTGTTGCCTTGGGGATTTCTTAATTCCAAATGTTGAGGCTCGTTTCGATGGCGAGGGTGAGTCATAGCCAACTATTTGTTTTTCTTGATCTCTAAACAAATATTTAGGTTTTCTAATTAGATGGAGATCTATCATTTTGACATCTAGGGACTGTTGATATTATGGATGCACAGGGTCCCTGAAGCTGCAGTCTTCAATGGAGGACCTTTGCCAGGAAAGATAATCAACTACACAGAAAGTGTTGCAACTAGGCATGCACAATGGAGATTCTATATTGATCTACATTATGAAATTGGATGATTACAAATGTACAAGATGCCTTGAATATATAGGCATGAGAGAAAACCTAAAATTCATGAGATGTTTCCATGTGTCATGATCTAACAACATGTGACAACATGTGAACCCTATCTAGGAAATTATTAAATGTTGAGATAAGTTCTAGAAGGACAACTCATCTTCTAGAAGGAATCTTATCCCTACAAATAAGGAAGGGGACATTACCCCATTATTAAATTATTTATTAAAATGCAACCTAGGACTAAATGATATATGACCTAAGTTAACTTATGCTATTGTAATAATTAATTTAATTACACTAACACCCCCCCATAAGTTCAACTTAGGGAGGAAATGCAATGATTATGCAAAGATGATCGATGATGGTGATAATGATGGGTCCTAGTTATGAGGCCATGTTAGGTACCCATGTACATGAAGATACAGAAAAATATCCCACAACTGGAGAAAAGGAGAAAACCCAATGGGAACAAAACCCCTCTCCAAAAAGGAGATGAAAATGAAAAAAAATGTGAGATAGGATGGGAAGGATGGAGGACTCCCAAATACCTCCCAAGTACACCATCCATCACATGGATACAATACATTAGCCCCTCCATAGGGAGGAAAGAGAGAGACAATATATCCCCCCCAGAAGATGTGATCACCTGCAAAGATGGTAAGTGTTTGAAGACAGATCATGATCCAATGTCAAAAAACAACTTGTCTCCCTTTTGGAAGAAACAAGACCAAGTGCAAGCACATAGATGCTTCCCATTTTGGATAGGAATTGAAGGAAGGAAGGATGAATGTGGATTCTGATGATGTCTTTGAACTCTGGTCAAATGTCTCCTTGCCTGAAGATGAAGATGCCACAATCTATGAAGAGGGTGACAAACTAGGACAATGTGAAAACTGATGCTGAACAATATCCAAAGACGGTGTGAAGGATATGATGGATGTGATGGAGACCTGATAGTCCCCCCTGAATGAAGTGTCCTCAAAACCACTAAAAGAATCCTGAAACCAATCCAAAGGTAGATGCTAAAGAAACCTTAAATCTTGAATAAAATGATAGGGAAGAAGTCTCATAGAAGAAATATTTGAATAGAGGAGTGATATCTCCTCAAGAATGTCCTCCAAACTTGTGGAAGCAGCCAAGTCAGTGATACCTAAAATGAAGCCATCCTTTGATGTCAAATCTAGAAAACAAAATCTGTCTTGATGGATGATGATAGTGGAAGCCTCAATCAATGAATCTGGAGAAAGAATCACTGGATGTGAAGGGATACCAATTGTCTTTGATGGAGAAGAAGCACCTAAAGCAACCTTGTCAACCTCTTTGGAAGATTCAAGGAAATCAACCTCCTACACAATAATATCACCATGGGGTACCTGATCTAAAGAATGACATTTTGAATCATGACCATCAGAGAATGTTGGAGTATCTGAATCTCCATTTATCTCCTAAAGCTTAGTCCAGAGGATGTGAGGACAATCACAATGATCAATAGAATTCAAAACATCACAATCAAATTGCATCTCAATGATCTCCAAAATAGTGTATCTGCAACAACTCCAAGAAAGTTCATGAATACCTTCACTTGGATGAGGAACTATACCATACAGATGAGGCAATAGATCAAGTGATTGGAGATGGTGGCTGATCCCATCTCGCCATTGCTTATAGTTTCCCTTGTGCAACATAGTCAACTAAGGAGTATATGAAAGCTCCATAATGAACTTTCTCCACAAAAAAAATAGACACTGAGCTTCAACAACAAATAGAAGCTTCTAAGATGATGTGCAACTGAAGTGATGAGCGCACTACCCATATCAAAAAATATTTTCCCAAGTTTTTTGATATCCAAGTTATTGAACACATGCACCAAACTGAAAAAATCAATGCAAGAGTACCTAGAGCTAAAACTGATCAAGTGGTTTGGACTGATGAAAAAAGCTCTGAAAAATATTCCTAATGCCACTAGAATCACTGAAATCTGATGAACGGTTGCAAAGTTACGAGCCTTTGAGTCCAGCTTAGGGTTTTGTCTTCAGTTGGTTGTAGAACTTCTTGCAAGAAAAATTTTGTAGAATGGATGTCACCACTAGAAAGTAGATGAAATTCTCTTTCCAGCGATATCTCGTTTGTTGAATTTTGATACCCTAGTGAAAATTTATGATAAAATGAAAAAAATTGCTATATTTGGCACTTTGTAGGCTAACTAGGTGCAAAATTTTAGCACCTCGGGAAAAAAAAGTTAGCCCCTGGTTCATGATGTGACCTCAAGGCGCTGAGGCAGTAAAAAAAACATTCCATTGATGGTGGCAGCGAAGTGAATGAAATAGGTGGAGCAGAGTTTTTATCAGGCGACACCACCTCCAATAATGGACCCCTCGATCACCAATATAACTGGGGCTAGGGGTTTTGATTTCCATGGGAGAATGGCACCAGCAGTCGGTGGGAGAGTTGACTTTGGCCGATGGGAGAAAACACACGGCCAGCAAATGGGACTGACAGTTGAAGATTCTGGTAGGGATGTCGAATGGTGTACCAGCGTACCCACACTGCAAAACAAGATAAATGCTGCCAACAAAGATCTCTGCGTACCCACACTACAAAACAAGATAAATGCTGCCAACAAAGATCTTTGTAGATTTTTTGAATTAACAAGTGACAACCAAATTTTTGAATATTGCCTTATTGGCAATTCAAAAAAAATTGATAATCCAAAAGCATATATATGCAGAGATAAATAGAATGCCAACTACATTGTAAAGCTGATGGATTTTCAAAATCAAACCCTAAAATATTATGCCAAAAAAATATTATATGCTGATGGAAATTAAAAAAGCCAGTCACCCAATAAAATGCTAATAGATTAAAGCCCAAAAAAACTAATAAAATGCCTATGGATTAGAATTTACAGAATAAATCCAAATGCCAACCATTGATTATAATATGTAGTCGATAAGATTTATATTTTTCTGCAACTATATCATAACCCAAATATATTTTTTTGCCAAAAACTAAGATGAAATTGCCCTTTTTCTTTTAAAATGAAAAATGGCCAGTGACTAAAAAAAAATTTCCTCAGAGGACAACTGACTAGGATGATTTTTTGCTGCAAATTGTATGGATAGTACGATTGATTTTGCAAACCCTAAAATACCTCTAATGACTCCTCGGTTGATGTATCCAATTTTGATGAATGGGCAGATGATCCTAGGGTTTTGAGGCCTTTTGAAGACAATGGTGAGCTCGGATCTGACTCAATCTGCTTCAGAAATTAGCTTGGTCCCTGAGTGGAATCAAGTAGCCTTCAATGGAAACCTTCAACCTACAAAGAATCTCACACACCAACTTTCTTGATCGAGGGTTGACGTTTCACTGGACAAGCTCTGATATCATGTTGAGATTATGGATGCACAAGGTCCCTGAAGCTACAGTCTTCAATGGAGGACCTTTTCTAGGAAAGATAATCAACCACACAGAAAGTGTTGCAACTAGGCATGCACAATGGAGATCCTATATTGATCTACATTATGAAATTGGATGATTATAAATGTACAAGATGCCTTGAATATATAGGCATGAGAGAAAACCTAAAATGCATGAGATGTTGCCTTGTGTCATGATCTATTAACATGTGACAACATGTGAACCCTATCTAGAAAATTATTAAATGTTGAGATAAGTTCTAGGACAACTCATCTTCTAGAAGGAATCGTATCCCTACAAACAAGGAAGGGGACATTACCCCATTATTAAATGATTTATTAAAATGCAATGTAGGACTAAATTATATATGACCTAAGTTAACTTATGTTAGTGTAATAATTAATTTAATTACACTAATAGGGACAGTATGACAAACTTTAAAAGGAAGTCCCCACAAACAAGGAAGCAAAAAACTACAAGTACAAGTAAGGAAAAACTATAGCTAACCTTGATTCCCACAACTTTCTACACAAATAGTTTTTCAAGCACAAAATCAAACCTATTTTCAATGCCCCTTTAAACAAAAGGTCATTGTATTTTCTAGGAAAAGTTCCTATCTACATGTGGGTTCCATCAGAGAGGATGACTTTGTACTGGTCAACTAGGCTTTGATCACCTCCTATCTTTTGGAAAGACATTAGTTGGAGGACTGGAGATGAGACAGTATCTCCAACATCTATAGATCATATGTCATGTGTTGTTAAGGCTGGATTCACATTTGTAGCCTACAAGGCAATTAAACTCAACACAGTGACATCAATGAGATATTCATGACTATGTCTCAACTCGAAAAGAAAACATCAGTATTAACACATTTCAAAGTTGTGACATTTCCCCCTCTAACACATAAGTCACTCCCAAATGGATAACAAATTGAAAGGGAAAGAAAAGACAAAGAGTTCTGGTATAAATGAGTTAGAATATATATCATAGCAATTGATAATTCAATTGAAGCATATACTCAGTTTTTTTGGTGCACTTGAGAGGGTGTCAATATAATTGACAGCAGCAAAAAACTAAACAAGAAATAGACTTACAGGACTGGTGCTTGATGATTGTTCACCAGCCTAGTTAGAGCTAGAGGCCATCGACATTGCTAGGTCTGCTATTTTAAAAGCTAAGAGCTGTGACACCGACGACTGACTATAGGGTCTATGACTTCAAAACACAACATGGACACTATATTTTTTTGCACATGCATTAAGAATATGATAGGAAAGGATTATTAAAAATAAGGGCTTGAATGATTCAAATAATACTTAACATACAATTTGTTATTCCAAGTTTACTGTTTCAATTTTAAAATCCCTCCTTTTTTCCCCTAGACACACCAAGAATACAAAGGAAAAGAAATAATTAGGAAAAAGGCTTCAATGTTGTATATAACAGTTAATATAAAGTATATCATTTGAACTATGCCCTATCAAGTTTCAAAAAAATAAATATTTTTTAAAAATAATAAACATTGGGAAGAGCACATATGTACATTGCTGGCATCCACTCTGACATACATACAAATCTACACACCAGGAAATTTAATATTTTCTCATTTATGGCTTCCATTATGTGGAAATTGTTGCAATATATTAAAGTAAGTTGCATTGTTTTCCATAAGGCAATCTAACTGTTGTTCACTAGATTTGGCTATATTCCTTCATTTGCAACGCATAATAAAATAGTTAATATTATAGAGTTTATGTTGTTATCCATAAGCCATTATTGACTATCATAGCAACTAATTTCATTTTTACTATCCACATAAAATCTAGATATATGATATTAGATGCAAAAAACATAACTATAGAACAGTGGGAAATAGATCTTATGATTCCAAAGATGTCTGAGCAAAACAAAGTTATGGATTATTATATATCAATGTTCTTTGCATCCACCATCAGTTACATACATTCCCACAAGTAGGTGGAACACATTGACCATTTTTCCATAAGGTTTAGTTGAGAAATGGGTATATTTTTGTGTCAGTTTGTTATTGTGAATCTTTGTGGGTTACTCTTTATCGCTTGCATTTTGTGGCTATGTTTGGAACAAAATAAAATTGTTAATGTTATGCAACTTTTGTTGGTATTGTGATTTTTTGTGGGTTTCTCTTAATGGATTCCATTTTCTACTGATGTCTCCAACATAATTATATTCCATCATATCAATGGATTCAAACTCTAGAACTTTGTTAGGTGAAAAAATATATCACCATTATCTAAATATACTTGTGGACATGGTTCTATACATGTATATATCTACATATACATATACATATATGGTTCTTTTCCTCTGTGCACATATGTATGTGTCCAAAGTAACATGTAGACAACATTCATATAAACTCATCCCCTTGTTTATTGCTTTGGTAGGATAGCTCTTATTTCTTTTGTCTTTTACAAACTTCTTTGCAATAGTAGGCTTCATATTAAGCATAATAATAAAAATTGCTTCCCACATTCAATGTGCTGAAAAGCTCTTCCAAGTTAGGAGAATACCATAAACTGTTTTATGTCTTCAGCTCTTGCAATATCCTTCCATATTTTATTCACAATCCAATAGTGTTTGGTATAGAATATATGATGTCCATAAGGAATTGATGGCTGCTAGTCTATAGATGCGGCTATATTGTTTCATTTCCAATAAGATGCTATTGAGAAACAGTAGAGGGTAATCTAGAAGACAACAATCATCAATGTCGTATGGAATTAATGTTGTTTGCATCTTCTATGACATACATACATATCTCTCCATAGCAATTAAATGTTTTATGTCACTCCTATTGATAGTGACATTACCTAGGCTGCTCTCCTAGTTCTGGAAACCAAGGACAACTGCATTTGAACCAAGCGGGTAGAGTTGTGGGTGGAGGTGCATATTGGGAAAACTATTTCTATAGTTTTGTGAGGACAATTCATGTTTTCCATAGGCCTTTATTCATTGTTGTTGTCTAGTTGACATTATATTGTTTCATTTGTGTTCTCTGTGTAGCCACAATGGTTGGAAGGAAACATTGTTTCATTTCATGCAGGTCACTATTGAAAGGCATGTTTTTGTGGCGATGGTTGCAACGCAATGAGATAGTTAATGTTATACAGGTTGCAATGTTGTAGGGTATATTATTACCTTTTTGAAAAGGGTCTGTTGAGAAAAGACTATATAGTTTGTTCACACCAATATTGTTTAATTTATGGTTCAACTTTTGTGGCAATGTTTTTCTATGGGTTTGTCACTATGATTTTTAGTGTTTTGCAGGTTTGGTCATCTGGGTGACTGTTGGTAATAATATTGTTTTATTTATGCCATTTGTATTGTGGTGATGGCTGCAATGCAATCAAATAGTTAATGTTATGGGGTTCATGTTGTTTTGCATAGGGCATTGTTCACTATTGTTGTCTAGCTTAGCCTATATTGTTTCATTTATTGCTTCCATTTAGTGTGGTCAGGGAAAAGGTGGCGGATTGTTTTTTGATTTTTATATGAAAATCATTTGGCGCACTGATAGACAAGGCTAGTGAAATGGTATCATAAACATATACATACGCACACACACACACACACACACACACACACACATATATATATACACATATATATATACACACACACATATATATGTATGTATATATATACATATATATATGTATAATAGTGAGAAATGAAAGTAAAAATATACTTATTTCTCAACAAAACCTTATCAAAAATTGAAAGGATATAGCCTTCTCAAGATTTCCTCCTTCAATATTAACAGTGACAAAGCCATCTAGAAATATACTCCTTTCTAAACAAAACCTTATGAAAAATTGAAACAATATAACCTTTTCAACAACACCTTATCAAAATGAAACAATTTATAGCCTTAGGCAGAGAAGAGTAATCAACAATACCTGATGTAACCAAACATAGAGTGTACAACATTAACTATTTTATTCTATTGCAACCATAACCAAAGAACGAAAGCCATAAATTAAGCATCATTCTAATAGCCCATTGGTGATTCTTGTTGCCTAGCTTAGGCCATATTGTTTCACTTATAGTCTCAATGTAGCTATTTTTTTTCATGTATGGCTTTTTTTTTGTGTGAATAGTTGGAAAATAGTCAATCTTGTATGTTTTTGGTGAATGTTTCCATCTACGTTGTTGTTGAAACCAATATCGATTCATTTATGGTTCACATTTTCTGGTGAAGGTTTTGAATCGGTCTGTTACTGCAAGGTTTATGTGTTGTGTAGGTTTTTCATGCAGGTCACTATTGAAAGGCATGTTCTTTGTGGTGATGGTTGCATCAGAATGACAAATATATATATATGCATATATATATATATGCATATATATATGCATATATATACATATATATATAGATGTATATATATACATAAATATATAGTTAATGTTATGGAGTTCATGATATTTTGTATAAGGAAATGTTTCTTGTTGATGTCCACCTCAAGCTATATTGTTTCATTTGTGCCTTCCATTTACTGTCAATGGTTGCAACACAAGAAATTAGTCAATGTTATGGACATTATAAGTAATATCTTCCATTAAAATCGTCAGAAAACATAGCAAATTTCTTTGTAATTTTCAACAAGGCATTGTTGGGTTTGGTTGTGTGGACTCAATTTCTATCAGAGGTGTGAGTGAGGAGGAAAAATAGTTGTGAACATAGAGCTCCAATTATCTATTGTGGAATTTCCATGAAGACGGCTGCAACCTACTATGTGTTTTTTAGCATAACGCAATAATTGCACTCGCTCGCTAGATTTGTAGCAATATATTGCACATATATATGTAAAAAAAAAGGTAGATATGGAAATGTAATGATAAACAGTTTGTGTCAATTTCCATAGAGCATTGTTGTTTGACATGTGTTGCGAATGGTTGCAAAGGTAATACTGATGGAAAATGGCATGTGTAGATTTGGATGTATGTCATAGCAGCTACAAACAATGACACTAACTGAAGCATTGTTGGAATTCTAAACCATATTTTCGCTGCTATATCAAAAATTCATACCACCATCTCTGTAGAAGTTCTTCCTTGAGTAACTTCTAAGAGCTTTTCAACACATTATACCTAGGGAAATAGATTCTTCTTAGGCTTACTATAAACCAAAGTATATATGAATGTTGTCTATGTATAATTTTATATACATAGATATGTGCACACAAGAGAAGTATAATGAAGAACTACATCACATGGCAACACCTGAACATCACAAAAATTCACAGCAACAAACCCATCCAAAACTAGGGGTGTGTTGTTCTTTGGTCTTAAAAAAAGGTGTTTCACGCGCCATTAGAGAAGGCTAGCAAAATGGCATGGCCATTAATTTTTGTATGCTTTTCATCTTGCATTGATGGTTGCAAGGGACACTTGTGCTTAAAGCCCTTGAAAAAAATAATGAATGTCTACACAATTTTTGATAAGGCATTGATGGGGAATCATACAATATAGCTTACCACAAGCACATATATATTTACAAACTACATTGTTTCACTTATGGCTTCTATTTTGCACCAATGGTTGGGAAAAAGTTAATCCCATGTGTTTTTTGTGAGTTTTTCCATCTAGGTTGTTGTTGAAACCAATATTTTTTCATTTATGGTTCGCATTTTGTGGTGAAGGCTTTGAATCAGTCTGTGACTACAAGCTTTTCTGTGTTATGAGGGTGATCCATATGTGTCACTGTTGGAAGTAATATTTTTGTGGCCATGGTTGCAACACAATGAAATAGTTAATGTTATATAGGTTGCATTGTTCTCTATAAGGAAGTGTTGATTGATGTTCTCTGCCTTAGGGTATATTGTTCCCTTTTTGGCAAGGTTTTATTGGGAAAAGACTATATAGTTTATTCAAACAAATATTGTTTGATTCATGGTTTGGATTTTGCAGTGTTGGTTTTGCATGGGTTTGTTACTATTTTTTCCAGGGTTGTTCGAGATTCACCATATGGCAAACAATTGATACCAATATTGTTTAATATATGGCTTTCATTTTTGTGGCGATGGTTGCAATGCAATAAAATAGTGAATGTTATGCAATTGATATTGTTTTGCACAACGTACTATTCACTATTCTTGTGTACACTAGGCTATATTTTGTCATTTTTTCCCTCCATTTAGTGTGGCCTAGAAAGAAAGGTGGTGGATTGTTTTTTTATTTTTAAATAAAAACTATTTGTTGCATCAATAGAGGAGGCCAATGAAATGGCATCAACATTAATCATTGTATGGTTTCTTTGTAGTGGCAATGGCTATAACCAATAGCTTCCTTTTCAAGCAGTCACAAAGATAGCAAATGCCTATGCAATTTTTGAAAGGGCATTGCCCTATGGCTATATTGGTTTGTTTCTCAAAGGATCCTATTGGAAAAAGGCTATATTGTTTCAACTTTTGATAACCCATTGTTGGGTGTCATTCTCTAGGTTTAGCTTGTTGTTCAAGATAACTACCAACAAAGAGGACAAGCATGCATTAAATACACCTTCCTATTTATTATTTATTGAGCCTCAAAAAAGAAGTTGTTACAGTGATAGATTGTATAGTAAGTGTCATAAGAAAGATTGATTTGACCATTCATCATAGTGGTGAACAATGTATGTTCTTGCTTAGGGGTTTGGTGAGACCTGATCATGGTCAATGACCCAATATGATAGGGCCGAGAGCAGACCAAATTTTGTTATGTCTGACTTTATATTTCCTATCTACATGTCTGTGTGTCGCTGGCATTAGACGCACATAGTATTTTATTATTTGAAGACCACCTATGGATATATCTATATGATAGACACTTTTGTATAGGTGGTTAGAGGCTATTTTGTGTTTTTTCCAGGTGATGATTTTTGCAAAACTAAAATGAAAGTGTCACCTATGATAATTTTTTGTCAATCCTTCTTTTGTAGAAGAAGCTAGCGGGTTGCATGGGTTTTTCAATGTGAATTTTTTTGTGGGATTATTTCTATGACCTCCATTGTCTGGATATGTTTGCAATAGAATATAATTCTTAACATAATCCAATTTTCTTTTGTAGATATATGTGTATATTTTATGTGCACCTAAGTTGAGATATATGTAGATATATGAGTATATATATATACATGTGTGTATATATATATATGTATACACACACACAAATATATATATGTACATATATATATATATGTACATATATATATATATATGTACATATATATATATATATATGTACATATATATATATATATATATATGTACATATATATAGATGTACTTACAAGAATGTACCTATCAAAAATGGAAACAATACATCCTCTTGAGCACCACCTAATAAAAAATGGAACAATATAGCCTAACCTAGAGATCAATAATCAACAGTTTGTAATACAATCAAATATCAACTACATAACATCAACTATTGCATTCCAATGCAACCATAACCACCAAACACGAGCCATAAATCGAACAATATTGCTTTTTAATTTTTTAAATAAAAAATGTTTGTTGCAATGATAGAGAAGGCCAACGAAATGACATAAGCATTAATTGTTGTATGGTTTTCCTGTAGTGGTGATGGTGCAACTAAATGGAAACCATAAATGAAATAATATTGGTTTCAAAGTTAAAATCCATGCAAAAAAAAAAAATTCTCAACACCACCTTATTGCAACTTGAAACAATATATCCTTTTCAATAGCACACTATTGAAAATGAAACAATGCAAATTAGGGAAGGCAACAACAATTGACAATCGTCACTAAAATCAAAAAATATCGCTAAGCGTTTTTCCCAAAAACACCTCTTCCCACTTGCTTTGAATGCACCCCTTCCCGCTAGCTTTCTTGCACAAAAATGGGAAAAATATTATCATACGCGACACTTTTATTTTCCTTTTGCAACAATCTGCCCATGCAAAAAAGACAACATAACCTCCACCCACCTTCGTAGAAGTTGCACAAAGCTTAATCAAGCTTTCACCCTCACAAAAGCTTACCCTCATTGCTCACGGCTCTCATAGCAAGTATAGCAACATAACAACACCAAACAATTCCTTATTGAAAATTTCCTAGGAATTCATTTTGTTCCCCGAGGCGTTAAACAACAACTATTATGACAACTATCACCAGTACACACAAAGCATACAACAATTAATGTTGATGCGAACCAATGTTTAATTTTGGCGGCCTTCTCTATCCATGTGGTGGGGAAAACACCACCCTATTCCGAAGGCAGCCAATAACCACCTCCGCCACCTTTTCGCAACCATTGGAAGTCTCAAAAATGGGGAGGCTGACGAAAATCCTGTCCAACGTTCACACAAATAGCCTATCAGCTAAATATATACATATATATACATATAAATCTTATGGAAATTGCATATACGTATAAATATACATACATATATACACATGTATATACATGTATATATATATACATACATATATAGATATATATATCCATATATAGAGATATATATATACATATATACATATATATGTATCCATACATACATATATATATACACATATATGTATATATATGTATGTACATATATATATATATACATTTACATATATATACATATATACATACAAATATATATATACACATATATGTATAGACTTTAGCTGTATATGGGCCAGTCTTTTGTGGCAGAGGTTTTGCATAGGTCTGTAACCGTTATTTTCAATGATCTATGGGAATGGCTACAATGGAATAAAATAGTTAATGTTATGCAGTTCAAGCTACTGATGTCCACCTTAGGCTATATTGTTTCATTTGTGGCTTCCATTTACCATCAATGCTTGCAACACAACAAAATAGTCAATGTTATGGACATTATATATAGATATACATGTAGATATATATATACATATATATATATATATATCTAAAGTTAGATGCACATATACACATGCACTGTTTATTGCACAAAGGTGGGGAAAATGCAGAGTAACAAACCAATGGAAGAATATAACCCAAGCCACCCAAGAACTATCGACAAAATCTACATCATCTTTAAAATTTTATTATGTTGCAAACATGAGCAGAAAACACTATCCATTAAAAGTAGCCCATAAAAAATCACAATACAAACAAAATATGCATAACGTTAACAATTTTATTGTGTTCCAAACATAGCCACAAAATGCAAGCCATAAGGAGAAACCCACAAAGAATCACAGTAACAAACCAAAGCAAAAATATACCGATTTCTAAACAAAACCTTATGGGGAAATGAAACAATATAGCATAAGACAAAGAATAGTAATCAACAACACCCAATGTAACCAAGCATAAAGGGTACAACATTAACAATTTTATTCCATACCAACCATCACCACAAAACAAAAGGCATAAATATATACAAATACATATATATACATATACATACATATATATATATACATACACAAACACATAAATATAAACACATAGACACACACACACACACACACACACACACACACACACACACACACACACACACACATATATATGTAGATATATATAATAGATGTGAGCAAGGAGGACAAGCTTCTGTGAAGGTGCAAGTGCAATCATTGGATATGGGAAAAGGTGCATATTGAGAAAATTGTTCCTCGAGTATCTCTAAAATAGTCCATGTTATTTTCCAAAGGGTACTATTGATTGTTGCAAAGCAAAAAAAACTACACAGTAGCAAACCAAGGGAAAAAAACAACCCAAGGGAGCCATCAAAAATCGACAAGAAATCAAACACCTTAACGAGAAATGGAAGACTACTCAGTAGCGCCCTTTTCTAAGGAGGAAACAATATAGCCCAAGAAACACAACAACAACCAACAAAAACTCCATAACATCAGCAATTTTATTATGTTCCAAATAGAGCCACAAAATGGAATCCATAAACATAAACCCACAAAGATTCACAAAAAGAAACTGAAGTTAAAATATAATCATTCCTTAATAGAATCCTATAGAAAAATTCAAACAATATAGCCTTCTCAACAAAACCCTCTAAAAAATTAACAGTGACAAACCCATCCAAAAAATATACTTCTTTCTGAGCATAACCTTATCAAAAATGTGAACAATATAGCCTTTTCAACAAAACCTTCTCAAAAATGAAACAATATAGCCTAAGAGAGAAAACAATAATCAACAATACCCACTGCAATGAAGCATAAAGTGTACAACATTAACTATTCTATTATGTACGAACCATAACCACAAAATGAAAGCCATAAATCAAGCAACATTGGTTACAACAACCCAGTTGGACAAACCCACAAAACTGTAGCCACAAAACCAAACCAAAACAATAGCCACATAACTCAACCATAAACAAAACAATATTTCTTTCAACAAACACTATAGTCTCTTATCAATAGCACCTCATAGAAAATTGAAACAATATAGCCTTTTGAATAGAACCTTATCAAAAATGGCACAATATAGTCAAAGCTAGACAACCAAAATTGTCAAAAACTACATAGCAAAAACAATTTTATTCCATTTCCAACATAGAAACAAAACTCAAGCCATAAATATAAATTGACAAGAAATGTACATATACATAAATATATGTATATATATATACATATATATTCATGTTTATATATACATATGTATATACATATATATTCATGTTTATATATATACATATATATACATATTAAAGTATACTCTTTCCTGAATGGAACCTTATCAAAAAATTGGGAGAATCTAGCCTTTTCAACAACACGCTATCAAAAATTGAAATAATGTAGCCTCTTCAACAGGACCCTATCAAAAATTAAACAACACAGCCTAAACCAAAGGACAACAATTAACAATCAATAATGGAAACAAACATAAACTATATAATATCCAAGATACACAACAACAACCAATAAAAATTGTATAAGGTTAACAATTATACTTTGTTCCAAACATAGCCACAAAACGGAACCCATAAAGAGAAACCAACAAAGATACACAGTAACCAACCCAAATAAAAATACACTTATTTCTCAAGAGAAGCTTATCACAAATAGGAACAATATAGCCTTCTCAACAACATGCTCTCAAAAATTAACAGTGACAAACACATAAAAAAATATACTCCTTTTTGAAAAAAACCTTGTCAAAAATTGAAACAATATAGCCTTTTCAACAACACCTCATCCAAAATGATACAATATAGCCTAAGACAGAGAACAATAATCAACAATACCTAATGCAACCAAACATGGAAACTATTTCATTCTGGTCCACCCATAACCACAAAATGGAAGCCATAAATCAACCAACATTGGTTTCAACAGCGACCCAGACACAAAAACCCACAAAACTATAGCCAAAAAATCCATGCAAAATGATAGCCACATAACGTAACCACAAAGGAAACAATCTTTCTATTAACAAGCAATATAGTCTTTCCTCAACAACACCCTATTGAGAATTGAAACAATATAGTCTTTTGAATAGAACCTTTTCAAAAATGAGACAATATAGCCCGAACTATACAATAACAATTGATAAAAACTACATAGCATCAATAGTTTTATTCCATTGCAAACATACCCACAAAACACAAACATTAAACTGAAACCTAATGAAAAATTGACAGTTAGAAACCCATACAGAAAAATAGTCCTTTCTCAACAGAACCTCATCAAAAATTGAAACAATATAGCCTTTTCAACAACACCTTGAAAATTAAACAATATAGCTTAAGCAAGAGAACTATAATCAACAATGTCCAATGGAAGCTAAGACAAAGTGTGTAGGATTAACTATTTTATTCTATTGCAACCATAACCAGAAAACATAAGCCATAAATCAAACAATATTGGTTTGATGACCAACCCAGATCAAGAAACCTGCAAAACACTAAAAATGACAGTAGGAACCCATGCAAAAGCATAGACACAAAACGTGAACCTTAAACCAAGCAATAGTCATTTTCACAAACAACATACTCTTTTCTCAACAACACCTTATCAAAATTAGAAGCAATCAACAGTACCTTATCGTAGATAAAACAATATTCCCTGCCAAAAACAACGGATTCATAGTAACCAACCCAAGTTAAAATATACTCATTTCTCAACCAAATATTACCACAAATAGAAACAACATAGCCTTCTCAACAATGCCCTCTCAAAAATTAACAGTGACAAACCCATCAAAAAACATACTCCTTTATGTACAAAACCTTCTCAAAAATTGAAACAATACAACTTTTTCAACAACACCTTATTCAATATGATACAATATAGCCTAACACAAAGAACAATAATCAACAATACCTAATGTAACCAAACATGGAGTGTACAACATTAACTATTTCATTATGTTCCACCCATAACCACAAAACATAAGCCACAAATCAACCAACATTGGTTTCAATAGTGACCCAAACATAGAAACCCACAAAATGTGAATGCTAAACCAAGCAATAGTCCTTTTCACAAACAATATCTAGGATTTTCTCAACAACACCTTATCAAAATTAGAAGAAATCAATAGTACCTTATCACAAATAAAACAATATTACCTCTGAAAAATTTCAAGACACAAATGAAACAATATGACAAACGGTTTTTTCGATAAGCGCCTCTTCCCGCTTGCTTCAAACAAACCTCTTTCCGCTAACTTTCTCTAGGCTACCTTGTTTCTCCAAGCCTCCAAACATAGCTAGAAAATGGAAACCATAAACAAAAACCCACAAAAAATCACGGCATCAACTCCATGCAAAACCATACACACAAAACGCGAAGCATGAACAAGACAAGATTTAGTTTTTAGAAACTATATTGTATTTTCTTAACAACAACTTATCAACATTTCAAACAATCAACAGTACCTTATTGCAAATCAAACAATATAGCCTGTCACACACCACTAACCAAAAATCAAACAATATTGCCAACAGTTTCTTCGACATGCACCTCTTCCGACTTGTTTCAAACACACCTCTTCCTGCTAGCTTTCCTGCACAAAAATAGGAAAAATATTATCACAGGCGACACTTTTCTTTTCCTTTTGCAACCATTTTCCCATGCAAAAAATACCACATAACCTCCACCCACCTTCGTAGAAGTTGCACAAAGCTTAATCGAGCTTGCACCCTCACAAAAGCTTACCCTTGTCGCTCATGGCTCTCATAGCAGGTATAGCAACAAAATGACACAAAACAATTCCTTTTTAAAAATTTCTCAAACATTAATTTTATTCCCTGAGGCATTAAATGACAGTTGTTATGATGACCATCGCCAGTACACACAAAGCATACAATAATTAATGTTGATGCGGACCAACATTTAATTTCGGTAGCCTTCCTTATCCATGCGGAGGGAAAAATACCACCCTATTCCCAAGGCAGCCAACAACCACCTCCGCCACCTTTTTCATGACCATCGGAAGGCTACAAAACAAGGGGGCTAACAAAAATTCTGACCAAATTATAGCCTATCCACCACCTTTTTCTAGACTATCGGAAGTCTAAAAAATGGGGAGGCTGACAAAAATTCTAAGCAAAGTTCACACAAATAGCCTATTAGCTAATAAATACATGGGACCTGCCCAAGCAAGGAGATGCATACACGGATGCATGCTAATAGAAGTGGATAGGTGTAATGGGAGGGATGACGTAACAACAAGCAGAAGTAAATAGATAGAGGAGGATGAACATTGCGAAAGTTTTTAAAAAGAGTGGTAGTTTTTAAATGCTAGTTTGAATAGCCATGTCCCTCCCATTGTAATGTTGTTTGATTGTCACACTCCACTTCAAAGGCTTTAATTCTAAGGCGAATGTTTATTGTAGAGGTACTTTCAGAGATAATATAGGAAGAAGTGCATCTTTCATCTATTTTTGGAACAAGTTAGGAAAATATGTATTGTTTAGCTCAGATATGTCATCACTTCTCTACATTCAACTACCATTTTTACAGGTCATGGACTAAAGCATCATAATCTTATTATATGGCAGGTGAAATAGTTGAGTCCCTAAGAAAGTACTAGTACTTTAATAGAAATTAGGGAAAAAATTTCAGTAGTTGAGCATGTTCCAATAGTTGTTATGGCATTTATTGATTTAATGCTCAATATGTCTTACAGTATTGAACCAATAGTTGTGACTTTAAAGTTGTTAGTGTTGATGATAACTATCAATAATTGAATAATATTTATTCCTTAGATCTAAAAAGCAACAAATCATGTAATGCCACATCAGTGCACCAATAGAACATGATTTAGTGCACAAATATCCATCTCACTTTTTTTTGGACCTTTTTGGACACCTCAACAAAAAACATGTTGATGTGGCATCATATTTGAAGTTAGGGTGCTCAACTACTGGATCCTCTCCCCTATGTAGAATGTATATAAAATGAAAAAGGTGGAGACAATTCTATGATATTCTTTTGTTTAAGGGCCATGCAACAAATAAAATGATTGAGATTGTAAGAAATGCATTATGAAAGAAGAGAAAAACCTCCATGTTTCCAAATCAGTATACAAATATAGGATACCCTTTTGCAATTAATTTTTACAATAGAGGAAATTTGAACTCTACATCTTCACAAATAAAATGGTAGGTGAGATTTGAATTCTATTCGTAGTTTCTAATTATTAGTCGATAGGCTACATATAGTGTGAGATTTGAGCCTGAAACAAGTCTCATGCCTGCAAACCACTATTGAGTCATGGGAAAACAAGTTGCAACTACCATTTAATGGTAAACTAGTTGTAATTTAATGATAAAAGTATCTAAAATATTAGGTAAAATCCTCCAAAATCTCACTTATCACATAAAAGCTAGATAAATATTGATTTGACAACTAGATGGAAACATTCTATTTCCATTTGTAGTGTTTTTTGTCCATTTGATGTCAACCTATTTTTTCATTTGCATTTCTTTATGTTTTAAATATGCATGCAAAAATAGATAAATATTGATTTGGCAACTAGATGGGAACATTCTATTTTCATTTGCAATATTTTTTGTCAATTTGATAGTAACTTTTTTTTTCATTTGCATTGCTTTATGTTTTAAATTTGTGTGCAAATATGTTGTAATCAGATAATACTTAACTTATTTAAAAAAAATATATAGATTTGTCTAATTTTATTTCATTCCATTATTTAACATTTATTATTAATTGTTTAATCCAACCACATGTAACTATAATTTGCAATGCATCCATGCACAAACACATACTCTTAGTTTTCTATCAATGTAATCCTTGAACCTCCTTCAGGTGCAAGTGCTAGTAATTATATTCTTTGAAGTTTGGTATATTTACCTAATAGGTTATATAAAGTGTTAGATTTGAGGCTGAAACAATTCTCACACTTGCAAACCACTACTAAGTCATTGGAAAATAAGTTTCAGCTACCATTTAATGGTAAACTAGTTAACGTTTAATGTTAAAATCCTCCAAAATATCACTTATCACACAAAAGCTAGATAAATATTGATTTCACAACTAGATGTGAATATTCTTGTTCTATTCACAATGTTTTTTTGTCAATTTGATGGTAAATTTATTTTTTCATTTGCATTGCTTTATGTTTTAAATATGTATGCAAATATTTCACAATAAGATAATACCTAATTTTTTTAAGGAAAAAAAATGGATTTGTCTAAGTTTATTTCATTCCATTATTCAGCATTTATTATTAATTATTTAATCCACCCACATGAAACTAGAATTTACATGCACAAACACATACTTTCTAACATATTAACGTACATATAGCTTTCCATCATGTACTTTCTAACATATTAACATACATATGTTAATATTTGCATGCACAAACACATACTTTATAACATAGTAACATACATATAACTTTCCATCATGTAATTTATAACATATTAACATACATATAATTTTCTATTGGAATAATCCTTGAACCTCCTTTAGGTGCAAGCACTAGTATATAGTTTCTTAGCGAAAATGTATTTAAAATTGGTTCTTGTTTTACAAGCAAGTTCCCAAATAAGATGCAAGTATATACTAACAAGCTTCCAATGTATATGAAACATTCCATATGTGGATAGGATGATGATAGATACTAAACCCATGTGACACCAATTGGATTATTATTTAACATAGGGTGATCCCACAATGCTATACAATTTTTGGCCAAACTCACTAAACTGATTTTTTCTAACTAAATCTTCTCATTTAGACACCTATAGTGACTAAACTGTGAGGAATTTGAAGATGATGCAAACTAGTGATTTGTGAAATTTTTTCTATAGATTCTAAATATATATTTTTCAAATATTTTGGAATCAGATTGCATTTCTTCCATCTCCTTTGAAAACTAGTTCTTTTACAAAAACACCATTTTTAAGGAGTGACGCTCACTGTATAACACATAATTGTTTTTCCATGAAGGATAATTTTTTTTTAATTTAAATTTGTAACTACAATATCTAGTGCTTCCAATTGGTTTCATATTTTTTTATTGAATATTTTTTCCTTAATCAAGTTTCGAAGTTAGTCCAATTACAATTCAGACATAGGCAGACCATATAACACATAACGGTTTTTGTATGTATCGAAATTCATTTTCATTTTTTTCGTTGGATCAAGGACTTCAATATCTGGTGCACTCATACTTTTCAATTTTTTTTTGCTAATCTTCTATTTTTCCACGTGTAGAACAAAGAGCTTTATTTATGGTGAAAATCCTACATTCACAAGAAATAAAAAATAAATATAATAATAAAATAAAATTTAATTAAAGTTATACTTTTTGGGAAGCTTATAATAAAGACTACATAGTTTTAAAAAATAAATTTTAAATGAATTAATTTGATCCCCCAAAAGGTAAATCAAAATTGGTTTTTTATCAACATTTTGATAGGTGTAAATAAGACTCTGTTATAGGTATGGTTTAAAACTAGCGAGGTTCTATCCAAGCAGGTTTGATCTAAGGTGGTTTGATCAAACCCTTTTCAATTGGAATCATTCAAATGGAATTTTTTAAGGCTTAAATCATTATATTTTCTAAAAATATGTGATTTTAACAAAACTCAGAATCTCCCAGAAATTGTAAACTAGCATTGTGGGATCACCCCATAGTTCAATATTTTTTTCATGTATTGTTTGCATATAGTGCTAGTTGTATAATTGTGTCTATTTTTGCAAAGGCCATAGATGTCACATGCACATAAAAACATAATAAGTGGTTGTTTATATTTCATTTTTTTGTGCACATGTAGTTTGATTATATGCTAGCATGTGTCTCCTTTTGCAAGGCTTCAAGATGCATGTGTGTAGTGTTGCATGATTGTGCATGAGAATTTTATATAAAGATGTGAGGGTACTATTACACGTAAGTTTATAAGTATTATGTTATGAATAGTGGAAAAAAGATATGTTAGGGTATTATTACACATAAGTTTATAAGTACTATGTTGTGCATATTAGGAAAGGCTACATGTGTTGATAAACTTTCTAAAGAGGATGTATGAGGCTATATTGAAACCATTTGTTCCCTCTTAATTAGGATCATTGCATCAATAGTAATTTAAGTATGAGTATATTTTCTAAAGAGTGTACCAATTAGTTTGATTTGTATATTGTCTAGTCTTGATTTCCTAAATGAGTTTATGAGAATTGTGGTCAATATTAGTGGTAATGGTGTCAATGATGTCCCTTGATTTTATTTTTGAGTGTTTTTGGTTTTATTTTTTAGGATGTTGGATAGTTGTCAAATCTAATAAAGGGTAAAATATGGCTTAAGGAGTTCAATGTTGAATATTAAGTATAAATTCAAGTATTGAGGGAGGTCAAGAATAAAGGAATTTTCACTAGCTTGTAGAGAAAGGTTTACATAAGGATCATAGAACAAAGGCTTAATATTTTGACGTGATCCCTTATATCAAGGTCCTTTTGAATGTAAAACAAAATTTATCACCAACATAAAACATGTGAGGCTTGTGGTGAATTTTGTGTCACTCTCTATATTACTATTATTATAATGTAAGAATCTATTGAACCTAATGGTACATACACAAGTTATGTTCTAAATTTTTTCATGTGCCTTGTCAATTTTTTGTTCATGAGTGTCTAACTCCATTTTGGATGGTCATGCATGGTAGGATGTGTCAATAAATGTCTTAGGTTGGAACCCAAGACATGTCTAGAAAGAAGTATTCCATGTAAAACTATGAATAATGACAATGAAGTAATGTTGTATGTAAAGGATGTTATCATGTCCTAAGTGTGTGGTTGAACAACATAGTTTACATGAAATAGATGTACAAGAATGTATTTTACCTCCTCCATTTGGTTTCTTATCTACAAAGGAAATCCTATTATAGAATAATTCCTTTATGTATTTAACATGGTCCATACTGTCTACCAAAAGTAAAAAAATCATGGATCATAGTCATAAATAATGGATGTTGGTAAGTCAAAATGGACCCAAACATGAGTGAAAAAAAGACACAATACATTTATCATGGTGATATTTGTATTCATGTGATATGATGGCCATCATGGAGAACCCATCAACCATAATGAATATTTACTCGTGTTGGTGATTTTTTGTAGGTATTATGTTCAAGAAATGCATGCTAATGGATTCTTATGGTTATGTTATAATTCCAAGGGTGGTGTAGGTTTCTAATCTTCCTATTTTTAGACCTTGTAATTTTTTAGGAATGTAGCATGCTCAACACCTCCACACATGTGAGGCTAGTAGAAGTTTTATTGAAACACTTCTTACCTCTATAATATTAATTGGTGAAGGCAATTAAACTTTTTACTTTACCTTATTTGGATCCATCTTCAAACCATTTGGTGAGACTAAAAATTCTAAATATGGGTAAGTGCACCAAGATGGTCGCACTTTTGTGGCCAAACAAGAAAAAAACAAGACATAACGTGTTCGCGTTATAACGCGTTCGCATTATTTCTTTTTAAAAGCAAAAAAAAAAAAGCAAATCCAAATATCATTTCTCATTTCATTTTTTCTGTGTTTTAGCTCTGCCCGCGGCCAAAAACCATGTTATACGCGCTCGCATTCTTGGAGAGGTGATTTCTTCAAAATTCATCAAGAGCAATTGGATTTCTTCACAAATATGGTGCCACGATGACGAAAGAGATGCAAGAGGTAAGTATTGTTTGGTATTTGTTTTGAAATTGTTAGTTTTAAATTGATTTTGTTTGTTTTAGTTTAGAAATGAATGTTTTTTTTAATTTGTAGGAAATCCTCAACAAGAGGAGGAAAATCCTCAACCAAATCAGCCTCAACAACAAAATCAACCTCCCCACCATTCTCTCAATACCCTCTTGGCACTTAAGAAAATTTGAGGAGTGAAATTGAAAACAATAGAAAAGAAGTTGAGGATCTTATTAGTAGGTTGAGTGATCAAAATTCTTCAACCACAGAAAGAATACATCTAGAAGATTCATTGAAGAATTTTTTTAAAAATGTAGATGCAATTACCCAATAAATATCTAGATGGAAAAATAGGAGGGAAACATCGAGGGCATATTATGCAGACAAATTATCATATAAACAAGTAAAAGATTTAAAGATTACTAAAGGAGATTTGTGCTCTCTATTCACTGACCCTAAAACAAATCAAAATCTCACCCTCGATACCAGAAGGTTTCCTATTCATTGAATTGCCACCACCAGGATTAGGAACCGTTTTTATATTGAGATGGCATATGGTCTTTACCACCATCTGATAAGCTACATGAAGTCCCCAATATTTTCTTAGGAAATTATCTTGCGGGTTGTATTGAACCAAATCACAGATTATTTTTGATATGGGGAGTTTAGAGAGGTGTGGGGGTCGGCATAGGATAGGCAGGTGCACAGCGGATCCTACATGGCCGAGGGAGGCGACCTCTGCCTAGGCAGCCTCATGAGCAAATTGTGATGCCTGCAGTTGCAAAGGAGAGTGTTGATGTAGAGACTTTGCAGGAGATCACATCCTTGACTTGGAGTGTCATCCACCACACTAGCCCCATTATATAGCACAATCCAGGGGAGTCTTCAGGTGGTGGCCTTGAAAGACCATGTATTAGCCGATCTTAAAGCAGACCCACTTGTTTGTATGACCCTCACAGGCCCTCGGAGGGTGCTACCACAGGATCCATATGCTTCTACGCAGCCTGATCCGTATGCATCTATGGGGATGGAGAGGGCGGCTGACATTCTGCATGATGCATATGGTATTGACAGTCAGGTAAAATTGAACATGTTCATTGAATTTAGTTTATTAAATTTTGATTGTGAAATGCAATATTTACTAATTTAGTTTTATTATTTTAATAAAATTGCAAGGTCATAGTGTTGACCCTGGGTACACCAGTCAATCTACTTTTTTTTGCAGTACACCTATCAGTGGGGTATGTAAAGTTAGTAAACAATTATAATTTTATTACATGTGTTAATAGCATTGTTTTATGAATGGTATTTTAATATGTGATTTTGGATGTTGAACAGGGTGTTGTTGGAGGTTTCAAGGAAACACCTCCGAGTGCGAGTAGATTTGCTCAAACTTTCACTGAGGTAATATAGAATAAAGAGAACTTAAAGCTAATGAATTATAAGTGTAATCTAGATTTGTGTATATATAGTCATAAGAGTATGTGGGTTCACTAGGTTATTATTTGAAATCTTTTAAGAATGGTCCTACCATGATTGTTTGTCTTAGAATTCCTACACTAGCAAGCTATATATAATAAAAATTTAACATGGAACTGACAAAGGTAGAGCTACATTCTACTCCATCCTATATAATTTTTTGTTATGTCAACGTAACCAAGAATAATACTATGGATGTCCTACATGATGTCAATCTAACCAAAAATAAAACTTCTATCCTCGACCCTATCTATCAGCCAAGACTCCTTCAATATCTCCTAGATGCTTGGAGATGCTTAAGACTAGGTCAAAATACCCTATATTCTCTTCATTTGTTGCATAGCTCATCAAGTTTCCCTATATGTTCTCTAACTAATCATGATTGCATGGAAAAGAAGTTATAAGTACTCATTAAACTCTCAACTATTGGAGCCTCCTCAAACTTTCCATAGGATGTGGAAAATGTAGAAATGATTAAATTCCCTAATAGGGTGTGGGGAGATCTTTTTTAGGAAAACATTTTGACACTAATTTAATCCATTGAATTCTTCTTCATTCTTATATATTCCTCAAATATACCTTGCAATACCCCTATCAAATACCTCTAAATCTACTACATTTCTTGTTCTTGTTGGCTAGCGTGTGGGTGATATAGTATGGTCATGAATTTTTATGTCTTCTTTTTCATTTCTCTATACAGTCCTCTTTTATCTCTCACTACTAGAGTCCTCACATAAAAGAAAGAAAAACATTACTTCTTTTTCTCATCTAAGGCCCCTAAAGGTTTTAAACCCCTTAGATGCAAGGATTCAAAAGCTTACATCAACCATGTGGTACAAATGACTAAATCCCAAAGGCGATCTATAGCAATGAAAGAGTTTGGAAGGTAGAGAGAGCTGCTGGTGACTTAGGGGCTTTGGCTTTCAAAGAAACAAAGCCAATTAGGCTAGCCGGACATGTGGATCGAGGGACAACATTTGGTGGAAGGGAAGAAAGATTACTAGAGCTTTGGAGGCCCACCATCTTTGGATTTTGATATTCAACCATGAAGAGAGAGCTGATATCATGTATATCAAAACATTAAGCATGCATTCTTCTAGCTTGATGGATAAGGAGATGATTACTTTCTTCATTTTCATTTGCATAACCATATCATCTTGGTGGGAACCATGAAGACCAAAGGATGTCAAGTTTTATGTATGAGTAATGGATGTAGTCCAAACTTTAGGAGGGGCAAGAAGGACAATGTATGATCTTGATGAATGATAGAAGAGGGGTTGTTCAGACAAACCAGGGGCACCTAGTCATGAATAGGGACCTATAGGTTAGATTGGTGAAGCAAAGCACCAAGGAGGTCTTACAAGGAAAGGCCTAGAGAAGGTACATACAAGGAAAGGCTCCTGCCTACCTACTCCTCTTCCTCTGTTTGAACCTCCTTGAGGTCCTCTACCCCGGTTATATCCACCTCTTGTAGATGTTTCACCTCCACGCTCTATGAGTTTTGACTCTCCTTGGTTTCTTTGGTCATTGCCTCTACCTTGGTAGCCACCTTGTTGTCCTCTTTGATCTCTTTGATCTCTACCTTTGCCTCTACCCTTAGAATTCTGATCTCTCTTCCTCTTACTCCTCTCTTCAATCTTTAATGCTAATTGATAACATTGGTGTGCTATTTTGGGGCTTAAGAGAACCATCTCCTCTTAAATGTTCCACTTCAAACCATTGAGATACCTTGCCACCTTGATACTTTCATCCTCTGTGACATTGGACCTCATGCAAAGTCTTTGAAACTCCTTAGTATAAGAACTCATCTCCTGATCTCTTTGCCTCAAACTCTGTCTCCTCTTATGCAACTGAATTTCATAGTCTTTAGGTAGGTATGCTTATTTCACCTTGGCAACCATTCCCTTCGAAGTAGAGATAGGCTGCTTGTCTTCCTTTTCCCTCTCTATCTAAATGAATTTCCACCAAGTTAAGGCAGAATCTCTTAGTCTTGATTTAGCCACCTTTACCTTTTGTGCTTCAGTGACTCCATCACACTCAAAATGGTTTTACATTCCCTCTATCCAATCCATAACTAAATCAACCTCCATCTTTCCACTAAACAATGGTACTCCTTGAAGTGCTTTTCCACTCAGAGCCTTCAATGCTTTCAAGAAGGGATCCTCCTTCAATATAGGGTCAGGTTCAAGGATTCTATCCTCCTCTGCAACCTCTTCTTCTTTTTCTATTCTTCCATCAAACCGCATAACATTCAGTGCTTGCTCAAGTTGGTCTAACTTCTCTCTCAATACCCTATTGTCTTCCTCTATTTCTTCAACCCTCTTGGCCAACTCAGCATTTGTCACCATGATGCTAGAACCACTAGACTCTTTCTTTGACATACAAGATCAATCCCAAATCTTTTGCTTGCTCTGATACCAATCTGATAGGGAGAGGGGTTGGAGGAATCAATCATTGATTCCTACTCTAGGCCTTTCCTTGTAAGACCTCCTTGGTGCTTTGCTTCACCAATCTAACCTATACGTCCCTACTCATG
>VDFB02353493.1:239769791-239785873 GCA_007258455.2 Sequoia sempervirens | reverse complement strand
GAGAGGGAGAGAGTGTGATTGTGAGTGAGTGATTAAGAAAGAGAGAGGGAGTGGGAGAGAACAAAGAGAGAGAGGGAGTTGGAGAGACCTGAGAGAGAGACCTAGGAGGGAGAGAGGGAGTCAGAAAGACCTGAGAGATAGACCTAAGAGGGAGAGAGACTTAAGAGGAAGAGAGGCTTCAAAGGGAGGGAGAGATAGAGAGAGATGGAGAGGGGAGATGGAGAGTGAGAGGGAGAGGGAGAGGGAGAGAGAGGGAGAGGGAGTGAGAGGGACTTGAGAGAGAGAGAGGTAGAGACAGAGAGAGAGAAAGGATGAAGATAGAGGTAGAAAGATAGGTCTAGAGATCAAGGAGAGAGAGAGTGAGAAAGATAGGTATAAAGAGGGACAAAGAGAGGCGGGAGGGATATGTCTATAGCTTAAGGGGAGATAGTGATTTTTAGAGAGGTAGAGAAAGGGATAGAGAGATATAATGATTTATGAATATTTGTTCATATCCTTGCTAAAAAAAATATAAATATTTCATTATTCATTACTATTTCTAATGTTTCAAGTATTTTGAGATGAGTGTTACAAAAAAATCATAAAAAAAGACTTTGCATGTGAAAGTAGTGAGCATTTGATGTTTCAAAAATGAAATATGAATTTCATATAATTATAATTATTTTATTGTGTACAATATATAAATACCACCTATTCCATTTCATAGAGCTCTCAATCACCTTTCTAATGCCTATAAAATGTGAAAATTTTGATAAGAAACGCAAAAGTTATGCCCATTTTACTAAAGGGTTTTTTAGGTCTTCAAAATGGATATCCGTTTTCTTTTTCAAAAAAATAGGTTCCTGCTTTCCAAAATAGATATCTGTTATAAACAGATATCCATTCAAGATTTGGTTTGGGATTTCCTGACCTAGAAAGTCAAACCAAAAAGAGTGGTTTTGAAAATTTGTTTAGTTTTCCAAAGTTCGCCCTTGTGGCTGACAACTTTTTTTAACCCAAATTTCATCAAACGAAAAGGGTTTATAGAATTTTTTTTTAGCTTTCCACCAATATAACTTTTTCCTTATTTTGAATTAAATAAATAATTATTATTGATTTTCTACCTACATTACATCTAAAGTCCTGATTGATAGGCTGATTAAAAAACTTCTATAACTTTCAAACTACTTAACATTTTTTGAATCTACAAGATGCACCACATTCTATGCTTCGGATAATATAGGATAAAAAAAATGAATTTCATAATTTTTTGACCAAGTTATGGTGGTCAGACACAAACGTTTTAATAATTCTGAAAATTCTGGTAAAAAAATCATAACTAATTATTTACGTGGAAAAAAATTACAAAAAAAATTCAGCACATCCGGACATGTTTCCTCTACTTATATTTTAAAATTTAGAAAAAAATATTATGTTTTTCTTGTACTTAGGGTGGTCAAACACACACCTGCTTCTTATATTTTTCCTAAAAATTTAGTACCACTACATTGAAATTTCAAATTTTCTCAATTTTTTTTTTTTTTTTTCCAAAAAAGGACTAGTAGCCTAAAAACTAAATTCAATTTTATACAACTTATGTTCTTACATATTTTTTAAATTATGTTAATAACCTATTCAAATTTTTATGTCAAGTTGCCTAACTCTAATTTTTTGAATTTTCATCGCCACTTAGAGGCCTAGTTTGGACCCCCATGATCCTACACATACCCAATTCTTAATGATTCACAAGGGTCCAAGACCTAATGTGAATGTGTTGACCACATTACAACATTAAATCTAGGAAAAATAAAGCCAAATTCCACTAGGAGGGCCTAAACATGAGAAAAAGTAGAAGGGTTACTTTTTCCATGTCCATAGTTAGCCCCCACTTTAGTGAGAGGATGAACCTACTTCAAACTCGCACTAAAGTAGCCGAACATGCAATCAAGAGGGGTTTCAATGAACTAATGCTAGCAAGATGAGACAACAATGATCAAGAGGGATGATCAAGCCCCCAAGATGAAGATACCATGGAAAACTAAACATGAGCATAGGAAACACACATGAGAATGATGTCAATGAAGAGGGAGAAGGGAAGAGAGAGAGTCAGATCAAGCTTTGATCATTTGTCCATCCTGTTGTGGATCATATCTAGGCTTTTTTTTTTGAAAAGAAAATGAATACTGACTCTGGGCGATAGAACTCATGGCTATCCACCGGGTGAGAAGGCCAAAAAGGTGAGAAACATACACTCACGACTGGTATGCACTCACACACATGCATGTGGCTATGAGGAAAAGTCATGCCTCAGAATGGGCTTCCCGCTCAACCATACCAAAGTTATACCTCCTGATAACTTTAATAAGGCACCACAAAATAAAATGACATTTCGAGCTTCATGAGACAAGAAAAATTTTATATTCTTGGAGCTCATAAACAAACACGATGGCACCATAGGCATGCAAGCTATGTTATGCAAGGTGACTATATAAAAAATGAAAAATGCAACATGCAAAGGAGGTTCAAAGAAGTCTTACTTAGTTCATGTGAGGTCTATAACTTGGGGAACATTGTGTCTAATGTCTCTAAGAGAGGACCAATCAAAGAATAGGATATTCACAACTTAGGGGATGTAGGGTGTCACATCAAGCCACCTAGAGGAATGCAATATGCTAAGATAGATCATGCTCATGAAGGAAATTACACCCAAAATTTGTCATCCACAAAGTGAAAAACACATGATATGAAGTAACAAGGTTTCACTAAGAACCAAGAAAAAAGAAAAATGCAAATGAATAATGCCAATGTATCCCCCCACTTTAAAGGAATTACTACACACCATACTGTGACCAATTACTTTAAAGTAGAAAATGAAAAATGCAAAGAAAAGGAAGACATGAAATCCAACTTGGAAAGCCCCTATGCCAAGTCATACGTTTCTAAGTAAGGCTATGTCATGTGAAGGAAAGAGAAAAATAAAAAGAAGGGGTTTCCCCCAAAATGAAAAACACCAAACTCATAAGGGATCTATTGATTGGAGTCAGTATGTTCTTTGCTGCAATGGTTTGTAAAGATCTCAAAACCTTCATCATTCCCCGAATACATAGAACTAGAAGAATGACACAAAGAGAGCGAAAACAAAGAAAAAGAAAGATTTTTTTGGGTCAACATGGAAGGGACACAGGATGTCTCGACACTTTGCATCGTCCCCAAAAGGAAAAGACAAGCAAAAAGAAAATGAAAAGGTGAAAGAAAAAGGAAAAGCTTTTGGGTCAACATGAGGGAGACATTTCGGTCTCAATGCCTTGCATCATCCCCAAAAGGAAAACACAAGAAAAAAGACAAAAGAAAAGAAAAAGAAAAAGAAAAGAGGGGCCTTTTGGGTCAACATGAAAGAGACATTGTGGTATAAATTCCTTGCATCATCCCCAAAAGGAAAATACAAGAAAAAGGACAAAAGAAAAGGAAAAGAAAAAGAAAAGAGGCCTTTTGGGTCAACATGAAAGAGACATTGCGGTCTCAATGCCTTGCGTCATCCCCAAAAGGAAAAGGAAAGCTAAAGAAAAAAGGTGAAAACAATGTATGCCATAGAGAAGAATGAAGATTCAAATAGAGGAATGCCACAAAGAGAGAGAGAAAATCAAACAGCACATCACGGGGGAACACGTTACACACATGCAAATGTGCACAATATAAAAAAGAAAAATAAAATGTAGAAGATTAGTAAGGAAAATGCATATCAACCTTTGAGTAAGTCATCCACCTCCCAATCTCAATCTGTATAAGTAGGAGGCAAATAACACAACTAAGGGACAATGACAAATGCATTACTAAGACAAGGCTAGCAACTTCTTGCCCCCACTAAGTGAAGACAAGAGTGAGCCAAGATAAGTGATGGGAAAGGTCATGTAATAGTGAGAAGAGAATGTTCTACAACTATTACATGATAAGGTGTTTGAGGATGGTTTATGGATTTATTGGATAGCAATTATCGCCATCAAAATGATACTTGCTCAGTATTCCTTTCAATTGGCGACACTCATCACTTCTATGTCTAAGAACACGATGATATGCACAATGTGGAACGTTAGAATCTATAGGATAGATCACCAACCTATCCATAGGTGGTAATAGTATGAGTCCTTTTTTGAAAAGGATTTGTAATTTCCTTTCACATTCAGGTGGTGGATGGAGGGGAAACTTGATATTTTGTAACTTGTAAGGCCTCTTTTGTTTACTAGATTTGCCAACCTCTCGAGAGGAGATTAGGGTAGGAGGTCCTAAGATGATTTTATTGTTGTTCTTGTTATCATTATGAGAGTGATTTTTCTTTAGGAAGGACATTCAGATGAGGAGGGGAATCAAATATCACCATGCCATCGTCAAGAAGTCTCCAATATTCTATAGAAGGCTTGTTGTCATGAGGAGGATCTTGATATCCTAATCCTGTTGTATTTTCATCTTCTGGATTTTTTTCTAAAAGTTGATGAATGTCATGTTCAGTTGTTGTGTCACATCCTTGTTTTCTTAAGATGGTAAAACCTTTGCCATGGGTATGTGCAGGATCATCATGGAAAAAATAGGCCCTAGTGGCAAAAAATTCAAAAAAAATAGAGTTAGGCAACTTGACATAAAAATTTGAATAAGTTATCTATATTATTTAAAAAATATGTAAGAATAGAATTTGTAGAAAATTGAATGTAGTTTCTAAACTACTAGGTTTGTTTTAAAAAATCTATTTGGTGAAAATTTGAAATTTCAATGCACGGGTCTTAAATTTCAGTGGGAAAAATAAGAAGTAGGTGTCATGCGACCACCCTAACCACAATAAAATGATAATATTTTTTATAATTTTTTTTCCAAGTAATAATTAATTATGATTTTTTATTACAACGCTTTTAAAAATATAAAAACTTATATGTCTGACCACCTTAACTTGGTCAAAGCTTCATGAAATTCAATTTTTCTTTTTTTAATCCTATAGTATGCGAAACATAGAATGTGATGCATGTTTTGGATTAAAAAAATGTGATACTGTTTGAAAGCTATAAATGTTTTTCAATTAGCTTATCAATCAGGACTTTAGTCGTAATTTGAATAAAAAATGAATAATAATTGCATATTTAATTCAAAATAAATCATAATTTATATCGGTGGAAAGTTGATAATCTTCTTTAGAAACCCTTTTCATTTCATCAATTTTGGGTAAAAAAATAGTTGTCAGCCACATACCCATCATATTGCCACTTTTTGGCCCATCATGATCCTGTACATACCCCTATAAGTTTCTTCAACGTTGTTTGGAGTACTAGTGACTTTGTTATTATAGACATTTGGTTGAAGGGTTGCTTGTTTAGAAGAACTAGGTCCACCTGATGGAGGGAACTTAGTTATGTCATTTGTTTCAAGATGTAAGGGGTATGTGCGGGATCATGATGGGCCAAAAAGTGGCGATATGATGGGTATGTGTAGGGTACATGTGGATGACGACCTTTTTTTTACCCAAAATTGATGAAATGAAAAGGATTTTTAAAGGAGATTCTCAGCTTTCCCCCAATATAAATTATGCTTTACTTTGAGTTTAATAAATAATTATTATTCATTTTCTATTTGAATTACAACTAAAGTCCTAATTGATAGGCTGATTGAAAAACATCTATAGCTCTCAAACGGTATCACATTTTTTGAATGCAAAACATGTGTCACATTCTATCCTTCACATACTATAAGATTTTAAAAAAATAAATTTCATGAAGTTTTGACCAAATTAAGGTGGTCAAACATACAATTTTTTATATTTTTTAAAAGTTGTAATAAAAAATTCATAATTAATTATTTACTTGGAAAAAAATTACAAAAAAAGATGCATCACATCGGAACATGAGTCCTCTACTTATACCTAAAATATTATTTAAAATATTATCATTTTATTGTGGATAGGGTGGTCATATAGACATGTACTTCTTATTTTTCCCTGAAATTTAAGTACTATTGCATTGAACTTTCAAATTTTCACCAAATAGATTTTTTTTTTTAAATAAACCTAGTAGTTTAGAAACTACATTCAATTTTCTACAAATTCTATTTTTACATATTTTTGAAATAATATAGATAACTTATTCAAATTTTTACGTCAAGTTGCCTAACTTTGATTTTTCTGAATTTTTTGCTACTCAAGGGCCTATTTTTTCTGTGATGATCCTACACATACCTTAAGTAACCAAACATATCAGCAACTGGGACTATAGGAAGGTCTTGTTGTTTCATGGATGGATAAAATGATGCATTAGCTTCAAGGTTGTCAAGGCATTCGTTTAGGAAATTATTCATGTTGTCATCATCTTCTCCAATGATGTCAACATCATGAGGAGGACATTCATGAGGAGTTGAGCATGAGGAAGCTCAAGGTCATTAGGATCGGTTCCAAAGGCACAGTTTGACATGTCAACTAAAGATTTTAATGACATCCAAAATTTATCAAAATAGAGAGCCATGATGTAAATGAATGAAAGAAAACTAAATGCAAGAAATGGAATAAAATAATAAATATGGAAATTGTGACAGAATGCAATAGCAAAACACAAAAAAGCTGAAAATGCTCAGAAAATGATAGAAATTACTGTGCAGAATGTTGAGGACTAAGTTGTCCAGTGTGGCGAATTAGTCCCAATAGTGATTTTTTTGAGAATTTTTAGAATTTTTAGATGAAATTTTATGTCTTTTAAGTTTTCAAATGCAAGTACAGAATGAAAATGCAAAATTTTGGTAATTTGCAATGAAATGTAATGCAAAAATGTAAGCTAGATATGAGTTTTTTACTAATGCAATTTGTAAAAACCCTAGGATGCAAATTAAACAATGCAAAACCTAATGCAATGTTGATGCAAGTTATACCTAGGATGTAAATGCACTTGAAATCAGAAGTAAAAATGTTCTAAAGCCAGGTTCACCAAAATGTATACAAAGATTTTGGCTCCTAATTGCTTTCTTACACTTCTAGGGTTTTTCACCTAAAAGGAGAAAGATGGGCCAAAATGGGCCTTGTCTACACTCCAAATCAATGCAAGGATGAATGAAATATGCATAAATGGAATGTATAAATGCAAGGAAATGAATTATTAATGTAAAACCTAAGAAATGCAATTTTTTTGAAAACACATTGTGACATGCAAAATGACCTAAGAATGCAAGTAAACAATAACAAAAATGAACAAGACTGGACAGGTGCACCTGGAAATTGGATTGTGATGTAGAGAGGCTTTGGAATCTTATAGATTTTTTTATTGAAGCCAACTGGGACACTTACGCCAAGATGGGCAGCTTAGTCCTATTTCGGGGAGATTATGCCAAAATAGGTCTTTTCCAAATTGGTATCCAGAAATGTAGAAATCGCTTTTTAAGCTTGGCAGTGGGACTAATTCGCCACTGATGGTGACTTAGTCCACCTGGGAATCTTGGGAAATTCAAGGTAGGAATTTGTAGCTCTCTGTCTGCACTTCCCTTCCTGACACGTGTCCAATTCAAAAACTACATAAGATAGGCTAAACGAGGTCTCCAAGCTTCAATTAGGGCTTTGTTGACTTGAATAACTTTGATCAGTTGACAACACCTTTTTAACACCTTTCTCTTTCACAAATATGCATACAAGACCTACAAAACACACATGCAAAGAGGGGGAAAAGGGTTAAGGGTTAGAGAATAGGGGTTTGCCTTGGTCAAACCCCGATTTGGTAATCAAACACTAGAAAATGAAATGAAATAAAGAGAAAATGATGAATGAACAACATGTAATGCTACAACTCACCAAACCTTTGATGTAAAAGTTTCAAGATATGCAATGGATGCTCCAATGGATGTTTGATAATGCTTAGAATGCTTGAGTGAATGATTGATAGCTTCTTGAATGATTAAGTGAATGAATGGGGGTGAAAATGAGAGAAAAACCCTTTATTTATACTTGATTTTACAATATTTCCCAAAAATAACACATCATAGGCCGACCTTAGTATTAAGAGAATAAAATATTGCCAAAAAATTAAAATTATTTTGATTTTTGTGCCCAGTGGGACTAAGTCGCCCCAAGTGACGACTTGGTCCCACCAGGGCAATTTTACTGGGTGTCAGCAATTAAAGTGTATTTAATGAGGTTTAATGGGAATATTCTAAAAAACACACTTAAGTAGGGTCAAAAAGTGCATTAAGGGGTCATTTAAACATAAGAAAGGGTTGAATTAGTGATGACAAGTTTAGAAAAGCATGAGAGTTTGTTACAACTCTTTACAACACTTTGAAATAAGACTTGGTAAGTGATAAAAGGGTGATCCCACAATACTGGTTTACATTTTTTGGCCAAACTGGACACTGAATTGATTTTTTCTAACTAAATCTTCACTTTCGGGCACCTATAGCGGCTAAACTGTGAGGAATTTGAAGATGATGAAAACTAGTGATTTGTGGCATTTTGTCTGTAGATTCTAAATATATTTTTTTCAAAAAAATTGGAATCATATTGCACCTTTTTTTCCATCTCCTTCGAAAACTATTTTTTTTCAATAAGCACCATTTTTAAGGAGTGGTGCTTACCTTATCACACATAACTATTTTTCCATGAAGGATAAAATTATATTTTTTTCGAATTTAGATTTTTAACTATGATATCTAGTGCTTCCAATTGGTTTCATAGTGTTTTATTGAATATTTTTTCCTTAATCAAGTTTTGAAGTCAAAACCAATTACAATTCAGGCATAGGCAGACCGTATAACACAAAAAAAAATTATGTACAATCGAATTTTTTATTTATTTTTTGTTGGATCAAGGACTTAAATATATGGTGCACTTATATTTTTCAAAAAAAAATTCATAATCTTATATTTTTCCACATGTGCAGAACAGAGAGCTTGATTTTCGGTGAAAAACCTACATTCACAAGAAATAAAAAATAAATATAATAATAAAATTAAGTTTATTTAAAATTATACTTTTTGGGAATCTTATAATAAGGACTACATACTTACAAAAAATAAAATTTAAACGAATTCAATTGATCCCCCAAAAGGTAAATCAAGAATGGTTTTTTATTAGAATTTTGATAGGTGTAAAGGAGACTCCATTATAGGTATGGTTTAAAACTAGCAGGGTTCTATCCAAGGGGTTTTGATCAAAGGTAGTTTGATCAAACCCTCTTCAATTGGAATTATTTAAATGGAAAGTTTTAGGGTGGGTGGATGAAGTTGGGTAGAAATTTTGTGGCCACTTTCTAAAAATTGTTTGAAAACTCATAACACAAGCACATTATAACGCGCTTGCGTTATTGCACGTTAAAAGAAAAAAGAAAAGTGAAATTCTTCATTTTCACTTCGACTGCACATTCTTCTTCTTCCCACGGCCAAAACCCCCAACTTTCCTTGCAAGGATGGCGCCACGACAATGAAGAGGTGGGAGAGGTAAGTATTGTTTTTTGTTTGTTTTGAATTTCTTAGTTTTAGGTTATATTTGAAATTTTTTTTTGAATTTGTAGGAGATGCAAATGAACCCACAAACCCACAAAATCCTCAACAAGAAGAGCAACCAAATCCTGAAGAACAAAATCCTCAACAAGAAAATCAACCTCAACAACAACCTCCTGGCACTCAACAAAATTTAATGAGTGAGATTGAGAACAACAAAAAAATTTGAGGATTTTATTAGTAGGTTGAGTGATCCAAATGGTTCAACCACAGAAAGAATGACCCTGGCAAATTCATTGAAAGATATGTTAAAAAATGTAGATTCAATTAGCAAACAAATAACTAGATGGCAAGATAGGAGGTAGGTGGCTAGGGCATATTATGCGGATAAACTATCATATAAACAAGTAAAGGATTTAAAAATTACAAAAGGTGATTTGTGCTCATTATTCACTGACCCACACATAAATCAAAATCTTAGCCTCAATGCGAAGAGGTTTCCTATTCATTGGTGCCACCACCAAGAGATTTGGAATTGTTTTTATGATAAGTGGTACATGCTCTTTGATGACCGACCATGCAACAATTGTGAAGTCCCCCAGTATTTTCTTAGGAAACTATACAGTGAGTTCATATTGGAAAAATTCCAAATTATTTTGATATTGAGGGACTTCTAGGGGAGAGGTGGGGGGTCAGCTCAAGATAGGCCCAGTGCATAGCCAAATCCTACGTGGCAAGGGAGACGAGCTCTCGCTAGGCCGCCTCATGAGCACGTTGTTATTCCTGTCGTCGTGAAAGAGAGTGTCGACATAGAGACATTGCAAGCAATCAACACTTTGACCGAGAATGGCATCCATCATACTAGCCTTATTCTACAACACCGTCTAGGGGAGTCTTCGAGTGGTGGCCTTTGAACCCATGTGTGTCAATCTTGGGGAGTGACTTGTTCATATGACCCCATCGTCACTAAGGAAGCTACTATGCAGGATCCGTATGCAGCTACGGAGATGGAGAGGGCATATGAAATTTTTCATGATGCGTATGGCATTGATACTCAGGTAAAAGTTATCAAGTTCATTGAAATTAATTTATTAAATTTCAATTTTAAAATGCAAGATTAACTAATTTAGTTTTATGATTTTAATAAAATTGCAGGGCCACAGTGTTGAGACTGAATACACCGGCCCTCCACCTACTTATTTCTACAGTACACCTATCGGTAGGGTATGTAACTAGCAAACAATTATAAATTTATTAAATGTTAATAACATTGTTTTACAAATGGTATTTTAATATGTGATTTTGGATGTTGAATAGGGTAATATTGGAGGTTTCAAGGGAACACCTCCCAGTTCCAGTGGATTTACTCAAACCTACGCGTAGGTAATAGAATAAAGAGTTTAACTAATGAATTATACTTAATCGATTTGTGTAGTTTATATTCATATCATTGGTTACGCTGCATTGCATATCATTCAAACTCAAAGAATTACTTCACATTCCATAACTAATAACTAGATGTTGAGAGATGAAAAAAATTCAACTACAATATAGTTGTTTAGAAAGTCAACATAAGCAGTGATGCAATTTCTTCACATGGAGCATGTGCTTGCAAAGGTGCACTTGCATGACAAACTATGGATGCTTGGAAAAAATATATGAAACCATAATAGTAAGCAATAGCATAGACAAGGTAGTTAGTAGTTTGAAAAAATGCCTCGAAGACATGTGGTCTCATGGTGATGGAATTCCATTCCATCACCATGAGACCACATTTCTTCAAGGCATTTCTTCAAAATTATCACCACCTTTTCTATGATACCACATTTTTCATACATGTGCACCAAAGCATTTTAGCAAACTACTCACTTCCTTGCTACTATGGCTAAAAGCCTAAAATAGGTGCTTTCCAACAAACTATGGATGCTTGGAAAAATATCTATCAAAGCATAATAGTAAGCAATAATACCATAGAGAAGGAAATGAATTTTTTGAAAAAATGCCTAAAAGTAATGTGTTCTTATGGTGATGCAATGCCATGACGTGCATTTGTTTGTAATGGAATTCTATCACCACGAGACCCCATTTCTTTTGAGGCATTTTTTTAAACAATTCACTGCCTTCTCTATGCCACCAAAGTTATCATACATGTCTATGAAAGAATTTAATCAAACGATTCAACGACTTGCTGCTATGGGTAAAATCCCAAAAAAATATCCTTTTGAACAAGATATGGATAGGGAAAATAGTAAGCATAATAATCAGAAATATATAGTTTAATAAGTACTCAAAATTTTGTTCATTAGATCTCATACATTATAATTCATGACATGGATCACTATTGTAACTTTTTTGTGATTGAATAATTTATTTTTTTATTTTCAGATGTTGGTTTTGGAAACACCTCCAAATGTTATGAGGGCAATGGATATCGGTGTTTCATCTGCTATACAATCCTCAATGGATTTGACAGGAGAGGTATGAGGAAAATTACTAAATTTCAATTTACATTCGTTGTTATAGATGTTAGTTCTAGTGGAAAATCAAACCAAATTATTGATTCTTAGTCTAATTTCTATTTGGATGGTTAATACAAGGCTTGAGCATGCCTCAGCATCGGCATGCGAATATTTCCCTCATGTCCAGAGTGATTGTGAGATGGTTGTAAGTGATTTTTTTTTAAATATATCATTTTCTATAATGTAATTTCTATATATTAATGTATTTACTTCTTATTGTAATAGTTAAAAATTCACCAAGAACTTAATTGTACTAGGAGGAGTAGTAGGAGCACTCCTCGAGTGTAGCACAAATGAGTGACAGATGTATCACCATCTGATTGACAAGCAAAGGGCAAGAGTTTATTTCAAGAGCCTGGAGAGCAATGACTTTTGATTCCAGAGCCCTTTGTTGTATGCCTACATGGCAGTTTTGTACATATTTTTTATTTGATATATTTGACATTGTATGCCTATATGGCATTCTTGTAAGCCTATATGGCTATTTTTTACCTATATTTTATACTTATATTGACATATATTGATGTATGCATACATGGCTATTTGGTTAATACAAATCTTTTTTATTGATGGAGTCCATATTTGCATGTTATAAATTCATGGTTTAATAGATATGAGTTACATGTATTCAAGTGTATACTTCAAAACTTATGTGTATACTTTGCAACTTATGTGTGTTCCAATGTACACTTTGATACTTACACGTTTTCATGCATATACCTAGTATTTGTGCATATACTTTGTATTAAGTTGTGTATACTATGTATTCATGTGTATACTTCAAGGCATACATTTTTGTGACTACTTGTGCTTCCCTTATTCACATGTACATACTTGACTTATTCACATGTATACTTATTAATTGGTTAGCCATAGCATTGATCATTGTTTTCCTTCATGGTTTGTCTTGAATAAATTAATTGATTGATGGTAAACAACTTTATCTAAAAGAAAAAGACATGTTTTCAATTGGTATTCCATGAAATGATTGATAAAAAGATTCCAATATATTTAATCCTTTGATTGGAACAACTCAATTAAGCAAAGGATAAATAATCTTCACAACACTTGCAAAACATAATATTTAGAGTAGATGAAGTAGTCAACTTCTTGACACATTATCTATGTTACTGGGTTCTTCTATTTTAGCCCTGGTTCTAGTCTTGGTTCGCTTAGGTGGTGCAGGTCCTGGTTCGGTTCGCCTGTGGGTTTGACTAGGGTCCTTCATTGTTGGGTCTAGTTTGCCCAAGAAAAACCCAAGAGAACCCGGGTAGAACCCAGGTGAACCAAGATAGAACCCATGTGCCTAAGCATCCAAAAAAGTGTTTTTTTGAACATTTTTTAAATGTTTTATGGAGATTGACTTTGACCCACACCCAAGGGAACAATAAAAGTGACCTCTAAATCACTTCAAACACCTTAACTACCTCATTCTTATTCATTTTTTTGGAAAACAAGCATTTTCATTCCAAGAGGCTAAGCTTTCATTTTTTGCTTGCTAGATTGAAAGCGGATTGTGACACAACTTTATTTTTTCAAAAATTGTTCTACATCATTCAACTAAGAATTTATCACACATCTGTAGAGAAATAGAGGAATACTACAAACTAAAACACATTACACTTCTTTTCTCACTGACTTTATGTACTCTCCAACATCTCTCTTCTCTCATGTGAAGAGTTCGAACTACTTGGCCATGCCTTTGCATCATTCAGGAAGTTTTGCTCTTTTTGACAATGTCAAAAGCATGGTTGCATATAGATTAGGAAAAAGACTTTTCCTTTTAGATTAGCAATGCATGGATGTTTCAAAAAGTATCCTTGATGTTACAAAAATATTTTTTTTTATACACTTCAATTGTGCACTCACCCTTTGGTTCTTTGGAAGAAAAATCTACCTATGCCATTGTTACACTGCACAGGTAAACCAGATTTTGTATTGTGGAGTTATATTAAGCTACCACTCTCAAGACCAATGTAATAGTGATACAAAATAATGTTTGAGTCTACAAGAAGACATCAAAATGGCTAGTGTACTAAACAAATTCTTATGATTTATGAAGAAAGTTGATAACTCTACTTAGTTGGCTTCTTTTTTCAAAATCATACAAATTGAACCCTAGCATCAATAGACTTTGTATATCAAGCTACCATAATTCAAGTTTCAATGATGAATATTTATCATGCATGTTTTAAATGATATTCAAGTTTATGGTGGTTCTATTGTTTATATGATGTTATGTGATATTCTAATCCTAATTCATGCTTCTAAGCTGCATATATATATATATATATATATATATATATATAGTTTTTACATGTTTTTTGTACCAACGAACCCAAAACAAACCGAACCCTCCTCCAAAAGAATTTGGTTTAACCGGTGAACCGAACCCACAAACTCGAATCCGAACCTCAAAACCTATTCCAACACTCTTCATTCTTCCTACACAAACTTAATTGACCACCAAATTATGCTACCTCTTGACTTTACCCACTTTTACTCCCTCAAACATCTCTTTTTCATTCAAAACCCTTGTTTTCCCAACTAGGGCATCATGCCATAACATACTTTTGACCTCCCTATCCTTGCAAACCTTTTGAACACATCAAACTCTACAACCTCACCCTATTTCCAACCTATTCTAACTTATTTTCAAGCAATTTCTTCATTTCACCTCTTCTAGCCTCGCTTTTAAGGGGCCTCAATTCTGAATTTTCAATAGGGGCAGCATTAGTAATCTCTTCCAATTCCTTTACCAATGCTATTTTCTTATTCCTACTCCCTATCCTACTTACATCAGGCCCATATCACCGAGACATAGCCTGAACAATAGGTGGATGGCCTATTTCAACATATTACACTCAAATCCTTAAGGGATTGATCTGGTTGAACGTAGCTTAGAGTGATTCCATGTGTTTGGGTGAGAAAGAGGACCATGCCTAGTGTAAACATACATATTCAAATGCATTGGAACAATTTTTTTTTATCACACGAGTTGTAGAACGAAAGTTGCACCACTTTGCAACTTTCCACTGCTTGCATTTGACACTTTTTCCATCAACTGAAAACTGGACACCATAGGAAAACCACTCCAAGATAACAGAAATCAAGAGAGGTTATTGTAGAGGGGCCCAATGCGATCCCATAGGATCAAACGTAAATTTTATAAGCATCACGGTATCTGAATAACAACATGCTAAACTTTGCAACCATTTTGCACTTTGGACCCTTAAGGGATCGATCGAGTTGAACATAGCTCAAAGTGATTTTGCATGTTTTGGTGTGAAAAAGGACCATTCCTAGAGTAAAAATACCTATTCATATGCATTGGAATAGTTCATTTGGTCATACGAGTTGCAGAATGAAAGTTGCACCACTTTGCAACTTTCCACTACTTGCATTTGACACTTTTTCCATCAACTAAAAAATAGAAACCACAGGAAAACCACTCTAAGATAACAAAAAATAAGATAGGTTATTGTAGAGGGGCACAACATGATCCCATATGATCATATGAGAAGTTTCTAACTATCACGGTATCCAAGTAACAACATGCTAAAGTTTGTAGCCATTTTGGACCCTTAAGGGATCAATCCGGTTGAACGTAGCTTGGAGTGATTCTGTGTGTTTGGGTGAAAAATAGGACCATTCCTAGTGTAAAAATACCTATTCAGATGTGTTGAAACAATTTGTTTGGTCACACAAGTTGCAGAATGAAAGTTGCACCACTTTGCAACTTTCCACTGCTTGCATTTAACACTTTTTCCATCAACCGAAAAGTGGACACCACAGGAAAACCACTTCGTAATAGAAAAATCGATAGAGGTTATTATAGAGGGGCCCAACGTAACCCATAGGATCAGGTGAGAAGTTTCTAAGTATCATGGTATCTGAGTAACAACATGTTGAAGTTTGCAATCATTTTGCACTTTGGACCCTTAAGGGATCGATCCAATTGAACGTAGCTCAGAGTGATTTCACATGTTTGGGTGCAAAATAGGACTATTCCTAGCTTAAAAATACCTATTTGGATGTGTTGGAATAGTTTGTTTGGTCACAAGAGTTACAGAACAAAAGTTGCACCACTTTGCAACTTTCCACTACTTGCATTTGACACTTTTTCCATCAACTAAA
>VDFB02353493.1:239746224-239769691 GCA_007258455.2 Sequoia sempervirens | reverse complement strand
GGAAAAATATCGCTAATCGCTGTCTACCCGTGTTCCCCTGTGTTACCTACCTTCACCATGACCATCCGCATGTTATATCGAAGTGCATTCCTCATATGCTTTCCATTGTGTTTCGTCATGTTTTGTCATTGTATATGCATAAAAATGGTCATAATCCTAGCAATTAATTAAATATTTATTATTTAATTATTTCTTCTAAAGTCCTCTACATATGATTAAATTTAATTAATTTAATTATATTGTTCATTCCTCTTATTTCTTCCTTCATAATTAAATAAATTTATTTTATTTAATTATTTTCATATGTCCACTTAATTGGTAAATAAATACGTTCTGTTTATTTTAGATTAATTATCCTTTGTTTAATTTAAATTAAATCTTTTGATTTAATTAAATTTAAATATTTCTCTTTCTTCTATTTTTAATTCTTCTTCTAATTAATTAAATGTTTCATTTAATTAATTTCATAAAAGATACTTTTAATTAAATAAATCTTATTTAATTAAAAATATCTTATGCTTTCTTTCTAAATCAAAATTAGGTATTTTACCTAATTGTGCAATCTTCTCATATCATAATTAAATATTTTATTATGAGATATTCTGCTTTTTTCAATAAAACATGATTAAAGCTCTTTTCTTATCACAAGCTTTCTACTGCTTTTAAAAGCAATTAAATATTTTATTTAATTAGGAAAAGCTGAGATGTCATCCCTGAAATAAATATGTTTAATTTTTAATTCATTATTTATCAGCTTTTAAATCTTTCTTTTATTCTTTTAAAGAAAGATGATTTCTTATCTTCTTGTCTTTTTTTTCTCTTTCATAAAAATAGAAAAATCTTGTTTTTAGGTTTCTTCTATTTTCTACTCAGTTTCATCTTTCTTCAACCGTTTGATCTGCCAGGAATTATCACAACCATCAATCAAGATAGCCAATCAAAATCATTCGAAAAACTCTATAAATACCTGTGTGAATCCAAGCATTGGTAATAGGAAATTAATTAGAGTTCATGCATTTAGTTCATTTAGCATTTTAATCTCATAACATCATGTTTATTTCAATTTTATTATTTCAAATCATCATCATAGCTTAATCTTGCATCTACATCATAGCAAAATCTCGTTTCTTTAGAAGGAGAGCCGGTTATTTGAGCCCTGTGATCCCCGATAACCTAAGCTGGAGATCGACAAAAACACTAAAGATAGAGGACAATAGGATGACAATGGAAGCAGAATACTGAGTTTGAACTTCTTTACTTTTTATATTATGTTTTGATATAATGTCCTATTGGTGTGTTTGAATAGTTATTTCAATTCATTTACTCATTTATTTTTCAATCACACATTAAATGGTGCCCACCGTGGGGCCTATGCCCCCATTTTAGACTTCTTTCTTGTAGGTTTTTCTTGCAGGTTTTCTTCTTTTGAGGGCTCGACATCCGAAAATGCATCACGGAAGATCTGAATTTTTTTCTTTTCACCGGTGCTTTTAAGCATTTAAAGATTGTTTGATTGCATCCAGGACGTTTCTGCTTGGCGACATCAGGAATAAGAGTCAAGCATACATGCATTTCTCGATTCATTTGGGATTAGATACCACATATGGGATTTTTAACACATTCAAATGTTTAGAAGAATTAAAAAAAATTGCATGTGAATTAAAGCGCATTTAAGGTTCACGTTTTCAGCATCCCAGGTAATGGGGTGGTTAATTTGGTTTCGTTGTTTAGCATTTAGTTACTATTATCTTTGTTTAAGATTTTATTATTATACGTATTTTGTTTTGGAGTGCATGCGAGTAGCGAGTTATGCATTGGATCATGTTTTAAGCATTTGAGTTACGAGTTGCTTTGGATGTAACGAGGTGTTATTCTAAGTGCAGCCTTGTGAGGCGAAAATTCCTTTCTTTCTTTCTTGTTGGGTTTAAAATGAATCAATCTAGGGTAGCCACCACACCTTTATCATGCAGTTAAAACAAACCCCATGTCTATTGTGAAGCAAAATCTTCACTTAGATTAAATCACTTTTGATTTTGGTGCACATAAAATGAATTTGTCTACTCTTATTGACTATGCTTGAAAGTGGTAGGTGATTATGCTCTCACCCTGTGCAAACTAGGTGATCAGAAAACTAGACCCACTTTTCCTTGTGTAATCCTGACTTGATAATCAAAGTATCCTCTCCCCTTGCGCACTTGTCAGATCCACGGGTTACGAGAAGCGGTTATTGACTCTAGAAATTGGGCACGTAAAGAGTTTCATCACCCCAATGTGACTCAAAGTGATGGAGCTAAAGCCAAAGCTACCCCAAGCGGGTATATAAATATAAATCTTAAGGAAAACCACAAGGTTGCTTGTCTTGGGATGTGTGTCATCTGAGGTGGTGGTACTCTTTAAACCACAGTGAGCTTAACCTCTTTAGGCTGAGTGCCACCTTAATGTGGTGATTAATTTCTTGCCCCATGCAGCCACTTTCTCGAGCGGGGGTTGAACTAAATACCATTGTTTAGAAAGCCAAAACCTTCTATCACTAGTCAGGCGCAGGTCGGTGTGAAGCCTTCCACACTTCATAATCGTAGTAGGGTGTCGGCTCGCCATGGGGGTTTCATGGGGGTTGGAAGCTTGGTTGGCCTGAGAAGAGAGTGCACTGTAAGGGGGAGCCCGTGCAGCCAAGCTTCTGGATTCACACGCTACTGATATGCGGTTGGGGAAACCCACGTGGAGTCTAGCGGATATTGTCCTGGCCTAACCTAGGTTGTGCTTGTCTTATTCTGTGCTTGGTTACGAATCAACTTAAATCAGACTGTTTGCTGTGCTTTCAAAAACATTAATTCAGATAGAGGATCATTCAAAAATGAACATGAAAAACTTCAGCTGAAACTGGTCAAAACTGTCTTTAGAAAACTGTTTTAGCGCATCTAGGAAAAACTGCAGCGCATTTAAACTCTGTTCTAGCGCATCTGTGTTCTGTTTCAACGCATTTAGGGTATTCTGCTGCGCATATGTGCTCTGTTTCGGCGCATCTGAGGTATTCTGCAATGCATTTGACTCTTTCTCTAGCATATTTACCTCTTTCTGCAGCGCATTTAGGAAACATAATAGCGCTTTTAGGTTTTTGTCAAAATTTGTACATAGACCTGAATATCTGAGATTTTACTCCCATGTTAAGAAAGTGGAAATCAACCAAGTTCACCAAGAAATCAGTTTTCAATAGGATCAAGAAGCCCAAAACGAATCTAAGTTACAAAAGGACTTTAGATCGCAGAGAATTCTTGTATAAAAGTCGAGACGTCTTGCTCCATTATCGCACATTCCTCCATAGGTACCAAGACTACATTAGAGGATACACTGACGATTATGCTGTAGAACCTTTGGCTACCCAAGCTTATTATCAAAGATTAGCATTGTCTCAACGTCACAATCTTAATCAACCTCTTGAGTTTGAGAATATACCGCAACCTTCAATTGAATATTCAACGCGTCCTAATCAAATCCTTCAGTGACCTTTGATCATATCATAGGATTTCTTACATATGCCTGTTTTTACAAGATCTCAACACAACAAGCCAGGAGAAACATCTCAACAAGAAACTCTCACCCACAACATTCAAGAAGAAGGTGAACGTGATAGTCCTCTTTTTAGTGTGAGTCGCAATCCCCTTTTCAGTGACAACAATATGGCTGATAGAGAGGAAAATCCATTTCATAAGAACAAAAACATGAACAAAACTCCCATAGATAGTGATGATGAGCAAGAGGAAGAACTTCAACTTAGAGAGGCAGAACAAAACCCCAAGTTTCTTAAAGCCCTTGAATAGATTCTACAATGTGACAAAGAAAAGTATTTTCTTTTCTTAGCGGATCAAGGAGCTAAATTGCCTAAAGACTTTGATACTGAGAAATTAAAAAGCAAAGAAGAAGAACCATCCCTATTTTATTTTGCTATTTTCACACAACAGTTTAAATAACTCCAAGGAACAGTCAAAGAATTATGAGGGGGAACCACAACCAAGAAATACACTTTGGATGACATATGTCCTTATCCTTTTGATAGAAGTCTCAACATGATTCCATTTCCTAAACACTATGAAATTCCCAAATTTGATCGTTATAATGGGAAATCAGACCCAATTGACCACGTTAGAGACTTTCGAAACATGACATTGGAATTTTCCCACAAGGATACTTATTTATTGCGATTATTTCCTCGAAGACTTGGAGTCAACTCTATGGAATGGTTATCTAAGATTACACCTCCTGTTCAAACATTTGAGGAATTTATCAATTTGTTCATAACACAATACACCTACAACATTCAACACCAAATCACCATGATTGATCTTTGAAAAGTTGCACAAAAACCCAGTGAATCTTTCACTACCTTTCTTCAAAGATGGAGGAGAATGTTCGCTAGGTACCCCCGTCATGTCCCTGAAAAGGAGAAAATGGTTACTTTCATCAATAGCCTCAACTCAGAAATGAGCTATCGTTTAAATTTACATTGTCCACCTTCCTTTGAGAAATTGATTGAGGATGCCATCACCATCGAAAGTGCTTTGGTCAAAAGAGGGACGGTAAAACTTGATAGGGATAACCCTAGCTCATCTAACCATTACAACAATCAAGACAAGTCTAAATTTTGGACTCGCAACAAAAACATTGTAAATGATGGTGTTGTAGATGCAAATCATGTCACATCTAAGCCATTTGTTCTGAGTGCTCCCAATGCGACTCGACACAATAATTACAACAATGTCAATTCAGTCACGAATCAAGGAAACAATCATCCCCCTCCAACACACAACAATCAGGGGACTGCCAACAACCAAAACTATCAAGGAAACAACAACACCTTAGGGAATACCTCAAACACGAACCCACAACTTTTTTCATTCTTCTCCAATAGAAGAACTTTCACACCACTAGGACAATCCTTGGAATCAGCTTTCAAAGAGGTTATGAAAAAAAATGTCCTTACGCTACCACCTCAATGCAATTATGAACCTAATGTAAAACCTCCATCATGGAATGAAGCCTATTTTTGTGACTACCATAGGTGTAGAGGTCATCGTACAAACAACTGTCAAGCTTTGAAACATGCTATTCAAGACCTAATTGACAATAGCATTATCACAGTAGAAGGGCAACAAAAATCTAATGAAGATCACCAAGCATTTCGCAACCCTCTACCAAATTATCAAAATGGAGAGTTTTCTAGTAAAAATGTGAACCAAGTTGATGACAATGTAATCCATCACCTTTATACGGACGATGAGCGAGTCAACATTATAAAAATCAAAGAGAAAGTGGACAATGGACAAGTGAATGTCACAACAAGAGCACAAGCTAAAGTTGTCTTGAAGGGTACCTCTTCAAAATCCACTGAGACCTTCCCTCAACATCAATATGACTTAGTTAACCAACTTCGAAAAACTCTGGCTCAAATCTCCATTTTAGAACTCCTGAAGATTTCTCCTGCACATAAGGAAATTTTAGACAAAGCCCTTTTTGAGACGACTGTATCCATGGATTTGGATGTGAACCGATTTCAAACCATTGTAGGACATTTGTCCTCACCCACATGCCTTTCATTCTCAGACAAATATGATGTTTCCATGACTCATCCCCACAATTCATCATTATACTTAGAGGTCACGATCCATAAGTTCCGTGTTAAACGTGTTCTAATAGATGGAGGGGCTGGTCTAAATATATGTACCTTGAAGGTGGTTCAAGCATTAGGATTTGTAGAAGACTCCATTGATCCTAGAAGGAAGATTACTATAAAAGCTTATGATGATGAGGAAAGGACGTCTAAAGGTCTAATCATGCTACCAATCAGAGTGGGACCTGTTATCAAAAATACCTTTTGTCAAGTTTTAGATCAAGATCTTGCATACAACATCTTGTTGGGTCATCCTTGGATCCATGAAATGCAAGTTGTTCCGTCCACTTACCATCAATGTCTTAAGTTTCCATATGATGGACAGGAAATCACTATACCAGCTGATAATTCAAACACTCAAACTTGTGCCAATGTCAAAGCTCATCAGGATACTTTGGTTCTGAATAATCGAGAAGCACTTGCTAATACTCCTCCTAAACATGATACACACATTAGTCAATTAACCAGAAGCTTTGACAAGAAACTACAGTTCAAGGAAAGCGGTGTTGGGGAATACTCTCTTTGTCTTGCTAATCTACCTACATCTCCTCGATCACATGGACAACCTTCCATTACACAACAACAGATATCAGCAACATCAACATCAGCACAAATACAAACAAAGCCAACTACCAAGTTCAATGGACAATTTATCAAAGAAAAATTCCCCACGGGAGATCTTGAAGATATAGCAATTTTGGATTGGCTCTATAAGGATGAAGAGGAAACGGTTGTAAATGTCACCTTACCAACTGACAGATATGGGAAAGGATATTCCATCATGCAAAAGATGGGATATGATAATGGTCCTCTTGGAAAAAGAAAAGAAGGCGTAATTGAGCCTATCCATCTCCTAGGGCTTGCTACATATGATAAAACTGGAATAGGCTATGATGCTACCCCATCCAAACAATCAAAAGATAATGTTTTTACACTGCAAGAAGGTTCCGATAAGAAGGAGGCATGTTTGGCATCAATCCTAAATTTCATAGAAAATAACTCTGATACAGATTCTGCTGAATATGAATGGGATACCATCCATGATGATGAGTTTTGGAGAGACAAAGAGGTAGATGTCATACACAAGTATACGCCTACTTTAATCAAAGGAGAAGGTTTAGGGTCCCAACCACAAGAACCTGAACCACAACGCAACTATGAGTCTAGTGATACTGAGTTGGATTTTAACGAACAAGACTATCAGGAGAATAGTACCATCATTGACCTACCTCATACCTTAGATCCTATCGCTAACTCTATTTTTACCATAACCATCGCCGATTTCACACAACCAAATGACTTGTTACCTTTAATCCATCCTGATCTCATTGACTGGGATCTAACCCAACCTATTGATATACCTATTTTTCCAAATGACGAAGCTATCATAAACTTCCTTTCCGAAGATGATGTAAATAATTGTTCCACTAGTGATTTTCAGTATGAAGTCTTTAATCAGGAGAGTGTCAAGTCTCCTAGCTGCAAAAATGAAAATAAAGAAAAATGATCTAGTGGTTAAAACTAGAATCTGGCAGTACTAGATCAAGCAAAAGATAAAATAAAGAGTGTATCAGATGGTGAAAACCTTTTTGAGGTACCACCTGATGGGACTCTTGACACTCTCCCGGAGCACTATCATGAGCGATCACCCATCTTGACTGAGCCTACAAAGGAAATCAATAATGCAACTACAGATAATCCAAGGATTCTACAGGTAGCTGAATCGATGACAGATAAAGAAATTCCAGAGTTCATGAACTTTCTCAAAGAAAATCAAGTCAATTTTGCATGGTCATATGCAGACATGCCAGGCCTTGATCCTGATCTCATAATGCATCATTTATCTATCAAACTAGGAGTTAAACTAGTAAAACAAAAACTCAGAAAGATGAATCCTCATGTCGCACTACTAGTTAAAGAAGAACTCAAGAAGCTCCTAGATGCAGGTTTTATAAGATCAATTTCCTATGTAGAATGGATTTCCAATATTGTACCAGTAGCAAAGCCAGACAAACGTGTAAGAGTATGCATTGATTTCAGAGATCTTAACAAAGCTTTCCCAAAGGATGACTTTCTGCTTCCAAGTATTGACACTATAGTTGATCTAACAGCTGGCCATGCCATGTATTCATTAATGGATGGTTTCTCTGGTTACAACCAAATCAAGATTGCACCAGAAGACCAAGAGAAAATAGCTTTCACCTATCCGTGGGGAACATATTGTTGGAATGTCATGCCTTTCGGCTTAAAGAATGCTGGGGCTACTTATCAAAGAGCTATGACTACGATCTTTCATGACATGATGCACACATTCATGGAGGATTATGTAGATGAAATATTGGAAAAATCACACACCAGAGAAGGACACTTGGAGATATTGTCTAAAATATTTACCAGATTGGAGAAATTCAAAGTTCGCCTAAATCCTAAGAAATGTGTTTTTGGGGTCACATCCGGAAATCTGTTAGGATACATTGTTTTAGAAAAGGGAATTGAAGTAGATCCTGCTAAAGTTCAAGCAATTATGGAGATGCCTCCCCCAAAGAACATCAGTCAATTAAGATCATTACAAGGGCGAATTCAGTCCATCAGAAGATTCATTGCACAATTGGCTGACAAAAGTCTACCATTCACACATCTCCTACATAAGAATGTTCCTTTTAGATGGGATGACAAATGTGAAATGGCATTTCAACAAATCAAGCAGTACCTGATGAACCCACCAGTGCTCATACCACCAAATCCAGACAAACCATTGATCCTATATATTGCTGCAACTGAGACATCCTTGGGAGCATTATTAGCACAAGAAGACCATGAAGGGAAAGAACGTGCAATCTATTACATTAGCAGAACATTGACAAGTCATGAGATTAACTACACTTTCATTGAGAAGGCTTGTTTAGCAGTAGTCTTTGCTTCACAGAAATTCCGACATTACATGCTCACTCATACAATCAATCTTGTTTCAAAAATTGATCCACTCAAGTATCTACTAAGTAAAGCATCGCTAACAGGAAGGTTAGCAAAATGGGTCATGATTTTGAGTGAGTTTGACATCCACTATGTTGATCATAAAGAAATCAAAGGAAAAGTTATTGTGGATCAAATAGCAGACGCTCCTCTACAAATAGAGCACCCCTTACACATTGAGTTTCTAGATGCTGATGTTTTCACGACAGACTCTAAGCAGCTATGGTCCTTATACTTTGATGGTTCTTTTACTCAACATGGATCGGGGGCAGGCATTCTCTTTGTCACCCCTCAAGGACATACCATTCCTCGGTCATATAGGCTAATGTTTCCATGCACCAATAACATAGCCGAATATGAGGCACTAATCACTGGACTAAAAACAACATTGGAATGGAGGATTACTAAGCTACAAGTTTATGGTGACTCACAACTAGTTATTAATCAAATCAATGATGACTATCAGACTAAAGATGACAAGTTGTTTCCATACAAGAAGATGATTGATGACTTCAAAAATTACTTTGTGAGCATTCAGTTCACACAAATTCCAAGGATTGACAACAAAGTGGCTTACGCTATGGCTACGATCGCCTCATTGATACAACTCCCAGAAAAACAGACTCGCTATGAATTTTTGGTGGAACAATTATTTACACCTACCTATGACACACCTGAAAGCCAAATTATCTGTCACCTAATAGGATCTGATTCACCATGGTATGGTAAGATTTATGCCTACCTAAAAGATGATACTTTACCGCCTGATTTATCCTGCAACCAAAAACGTAACTTCATCCGACAATCCTCTCGATATACCCTTATCGCTGATACCCTTTATCACCATGGTCTTGATGGTACTTTACTTCGATGTCTTGAACGTGACAAATCCGACAAAGCTTTACAAGAAGTTCATGGGGGCATTTGTGGTATTCATTCAAGTGGACTAACCTTATCCAATAAATTGATTAGAATGGGTTACTATTGGCCTACAATGGAAAGGGAATCATTCACTTTTGTTAAAACATGCTCAAAATGTCAGATTCATGGGAATCTTATTCATGCTCCTGCACAAGAACTTCACTCGTTCACACCCACCTAGCCATTCTCTCAATGGGGGTTAGATCTAGTGGGAAAAATTCATCCTTTAGCCTTCTTCAAATGGAATGGTTTGTTTATAAATGACAAAATATTTCCACTAAATTGGTTAGTGATTACCTCTCTCTAAAGTCAACGGAAAGGCGATTTCATCCTTCATGCTTCACTACATTATCATTCGATATAATTTATTCCCCTAATATATTATTCTGATGGATAATGAATTCATTCAAAATCGGATGTTGATGAACTTTGTGAAAGTTTACATATTGACATGAATATTCTACACCTTACTATCCCCAAGGGAATGGCCAAGTAGAGTCCTCAAACAAGACTATTCTAAAGATTTTGAAGAAGACCGTCAATGAAGCTGGACATGATTGGCATGTTCAACTAAACCCGACATTGTGGGCTTATAGAACCTTAGTGTCCAGAAACATTACGATGGGAGCAACACCTTTTTCCCTTGTCTATGGAGCAGAAGCCATATTGCCTTTAGAAGTTGAAATACCTTCGCTAAGGGTGTCACTGAAAGGTCTCATAACAGATGATGAATACAGAGTTTCCCGACTACAAGAGTTAGAACTTCTAGATGAAAAGCAACAAAGAGCAGCTGACCATTTGAAAGCATACCAGCAGATGATGTCTCGCAGCTATAATCACAAAGTAAAGCCACGTACCTTACAGGTGGGGGATCTAGTTCTGAAAGAGAACCCACGAAATCAACAAGACTGAGAAAAGAAAGGAAAGTTTGAACCAAATTGGCTAGGCCCTTACGTGGTTATTACAGTCTACGGTTCGGGAGCATACAAGTTATCAATGCCAGAAGGAGACCTATTTGATGAACCCATCAACAGTATGCATCTTAAGAAATATTATGTTTAAGTTAGAAAAAGTCTTGAAGAAATCTAAAAACAGCAGAAAAAGTCTTGAAAAAATTCAAAAACGACAAAAAGATTACGAAGAAATCCAAAAGCGATGAAAAAAAGTCACGAAGAAATCAAAAGCTTGACAGAAAAGTCCTAAAGAAATCAAAATAGTAGAAAAAAGTCCTAGAAATCAAAATAGCGAGAGAAAAAGTCGATGAAATACAAATAAGCGAAAAAGTCGAAACAATACAAAAAAAATCAAAAGAATCCTTAGGGGTGAAAACGAAACTAGGCTCATGGAATCTATTGACAGCAAAATACAAAAAAATCAAAAGAGAATGTCATAGGGTGAAAACCTGGCAAACAGGCAGTCTATTGACAGAAAAATACAAAAAAAATCAAAAAGAAATCAGAAAAATGCAATAAATACAGAAAGTGAAAATCTGGCAAACAGACGCTATCTGTACCTCTCCATCTATTAGTTCTTGTTTTGCACCTTGTCTTTTCAAGCTTTCCTTGTTTTCATATCCTTTTCCGCATCTTAGGGTCATAAATTGCATCATCCTGCCGCCATTTGCCTAGAGTGTTAAAACGTCTTACCATGGCTTGATCATTTGTACATATTCCTTTCCGCAAGTTGTGTCAATAATCAGGGCAAAAATCAACTGGGGGCAATTAACTTTCAGAGCATACCGCAACAGCTAGACCATGATGTAGGACTCGATCATATGAACAAACAATCAACTCACTTGAAACATTATTCGATCATCCAGTCTTCTCATGAAACATTTTTCAGCAGTTACCATATCATTGTCTATTGGATGATCCAAAAATCTGAATAATGTCTGAAATAATAGTATTACATGTTTGACCAAAACGTTGTTTGATTTTCGATATCATTACTCTGAAGCACACTCAATGATGTACTGAACTAGAGTGGCCAGGATCGAGAATGATTTTTCTTTTGTCTGTTGTCTTGAGGTTAACAATCGATCTGATGTAAATATGTCACAGGACATGATGACCAAAGCAATATCATCGATGACAGGTCCACATTTGCATCAGAAAGGTGGTTAATCTTTTCATGTTTATGCAAGAAATGCTCAGGTCATCTCGGTTAAATTATACCTCGATGCTTGTGTTCGCTTGCTATATCAAAATTCATGAAAGTTGTACTCTGGTCATCATTGGCACTAATTTCCCCTCTGATGCTTGTACATACTTCCAACATTTTAAAATGTTCTATGGATGATTCGCCAAGAAGGCTTTACAAATGTGCTTGACAACCGTTAGTTTGTTACGTGTTATTTATTAGATTATTGTATATATCTCTGATATTGGATTGCCATCAAGATGAAGGGGTCAATGAAAGGTTAACGTGTTGTCATATAGTTTGTTTTTTGGGTGGAGTGACATTTGGAGTTACTTGATCTATTCATTCTCATTTTATTTCACTTTTATTGCCTCTTGGCTCATTGCACTTCATTCATTATCATTTTCATTTTATCGCCATTTTATCATTCTCATTTTATCATTCATTTGTCTCATTATTTTCTATTTTCTATCATCATCGGGTAAATTATTATTATTCTCATATATCATTATGGATTTCATCCTCATTTATTTTTTCATTTTGCCATTATTTCTCATAATACATTATTCCTCGTAATTCTATTCATTTTTTTTTTTACCATATTACGAGCAGCTCCCCATTCCTATTTTCTTACGCATTATTTAATCATTTTATCATTCTCATATCATTTCTATTGTCATTAATATTATCATTTTCATTGTCTATTTATCATTTAATCATTTTATAATTCAGTGTCATTTTCGCATTACTATTATCATTTATCATTTTATTATTCATTATCATTTATCATTTACGTCTATTTACTATTAATTTATTGTATCATTCATAATAGTTTTCGCTACTACATTATTTATCATTTTATCATTCATTTATCATTTAATCATTGTATCATCTCATATCATTTCATTACCATTATCATTTATCATCTTTCTCATATATCATTATCATTTTATCCTTATCATTTATCATTTATCACTTCATTTTCATTTCATTATCATCACTATCATTTATCTTTTCATTATTATTCATATCACATTCATTATCTATCATGTCACGATACATTTCATACATTGAAAAATTCAAAAAAATTAACATCTCACATATATATATACATCATCACAAATCATTGCATTCACATCATAATCACCAAACCATCCTACATCATAATGATTAGTCCACGAAAACAATAATAAAAACATATCAAAATCCATCTCATATCATACATGCATATAAATAACATCCATATAATATCACACATGCATAAACATATCATCATCAAAAACCATCGCCGCTGCATATCATCGCTCATCAAAATAATACAAATGTCCAAAGTCCAATGAAACTACAAAGTTCAACACATAGTACATAAGACATGATCAAAACTCAATATACATAATAAATCGGTCCCAAAATGGCTAACTGGTGGATGCCCCTAAAGGAGCTGGTCCAGAAGGAGGTGGCCTGCCACTCGTACCTGCATCAGGATCCTGTCGAGGCCCTGTAACCTCTCTACCATGTCTCGATGTCCGTGATCGGGTCCTGGTCCTGCTGTGAGATCTGGGATATGGCTCTCGCCGCTCAGGAGGGCATAACTCCTCATATCGAACTCTATAGTACTCGGCCTCCCTGGCAACCTCAAACCCCTCTGCAATGGCCTCTCGCAATGAGGTACTCTCTACGGTACCCATAAGTCTCTGGGCCACACCCTCGGCCTCCTGTGCTCACCGTCTAAGGGCATCCCTCTCTGCTATCAACTGTGCCACCTGGGAATCAGGGGCAGGTACCTGTGCCTATGCCTGTGCCTGTGCCTGTACCTATGCCTGTGCCTATGCCTGAGCCTGTGCCTGAGCCTGAACCTGTGTCTGGGCCTGTGCAAGTTGTGCCTGTAACTGCACTATCATACTTTGCACCTGTGCTAACTGGCTCTGTAGCTATGCCTGCTTCCCCTGAAAGGTCTGCACCTAACCCTGCAAAGCATCTATCTGTGCCTGCTGTGATGAGGATGATACTCGAATCATGGTTCGAGGTCTGCCACCGAATCTGGTCTGCCGAGGAATCTGTGCTCTACCTAGGCTATCCAACCTCTGCTGTCTCCCCTCATCTCCATCATCCCCCCCATCATCCCCATCATTTGAGTTGTCCTCCTCCTCCCCATCTCCGCTCTCCTCACTCTCCTCTCCCTCCTCATCCTCTCCTCCGCCCATCGCCTGCTCTCCGCTGGCCACCTCCCCCTGTATCCCTGCCCTTGGCTATGGTGCTACCCTGATCGCCCGTGCCTCATCTGGCACTGTGAACCGTGGAAACGGATGCATATGAAAATACTGTGCATAATCATCCATCATCCCTGCATCCTGTACCTCTGGCCTGTCCGCCCATACCTTGGGCTGTAAAGTGGAGCACTTTGTATACGCTGCCTGGTATGGAATGCATGGTCCCCATCCTACATCCCCCTTGCGCCACCCATAATGAGCAACGCCCTGGGGCATCCCTTGGGTGAATCCAAACTGTCTCAGGACCCGTAGTGCCAGAAATCTCTCAATAATAAAGGGCGTCTGCCCTATCAGATACCGCGGTCGGCACACAAACGACATCTCTAAATGATCTGTCACCTAGGCCTCACAATCTGTGTAAGGCCTCCATATCACTGCATCGACATCATCCAACACCCGTCACCGGTACTCTACCTTGCCCAGCCTCTGCTGGACAACTGCACCGGAATAGGCATATACATAAGGCCGCCCTGCAGGTCTAGCTCTTGTGCATAGTGGTCTCGTGACTGCTATGTGCTCCCATGCCCAGATCTGTAGCAAGGTCACTCCACTCGCTAGGCTAGTGGATCCTCTGTAGACAATCCGATGTAGATCGTGGTACATGTCTTCTAGGAAATAGCTCCCCCAGGAAAATCTTCGTGGCTAAGTAATCATCCACTCTAGCATCCTCCCCCAACCCACTGCGAATCCCTTCGACCGATGGTCCAGTCCAAGGAAGCCTCCGAAAAATGCAACCAACACCGCAACCAGAGTGGGATACCTGCTGAAATCATCCCAGTCTATCCAGTAACCATTAATGCCTAGATCACCACATATCCGCTGAAGCGCCGCAGTCCCACCAATCTCCTTGTGGTCATAAACAATAAGGGCGCCAACAATTGGAATCCCCAAAATTTGGTACACATCCTCCGGTGTCACACTCATCTCACCCGTCGGTAGGTGGAAGGTGTTATGCTTTGAATGCCATCTCTCGGCCAAGGCAGTCAACAGTCCCCTATTGGCCCGAATGCCTTGCGACATGGCCAATAACGGTCCCAATCCACAGTCTGCTATCACCCATAACTCTGCAGGAGTCAGCTCTCCTATCCGCTCCCAACATAGTGGGAACCGCTCTCTGATCTGGAGGCTTTTGAAAGCCTCCTATTTTGTTTGATCATCACAAAGCGACACATCAAATCAGACTCATATCATATGATCTATCTAGCCAACATAACATATCAATGACCCATATCAAGTGCTACATCAATCTATCAGCATGTCAAATCAATCTACTCTATCATCATTTACTATTTGTTTTTCTTTTCAGGAAAGCAAATTTATCAACACACATATCATTTTCTATTTGTATTTCAATCATGAATGCAAATTTTTATCTTCATTTTTACTATTTGTTTTCTATCGCAGAATGTAAATTTATCAAACATCTACTCTTTGTTTTTCAATCGCGAGAAGCAAAGTTATCGAACTCAAATCACTCAATCACTCATTTTACTCTTTGTCATTTGTCACAAAGTTATCCGCTATCTACTCTTTGTTTTCTAGTTGGAAGGCAATGTTATCAGTTCTCTATCAGATTTTCTATCCTATCAGCATGATGGTCCTACAATTTATCTATCTATTGACTAAGGAAGCAATTTTAATCATCATTTTTCATCACACAAGCATTTTGGAAAAAAATTCCTAAATGCGCAATTCTGTCGCCCATATGTGCTAAAAACCCATATGCGCTAAAGTATTTCTCATTTGCGCTAAACTGTTTCCTAGATGCGCTAAAACTCTATATGCGCTACTCTATCTCTCGGATGCGCTACTCTAACTCCCATATGCGCAACTCTATTGATTTTGGACCTAACCATAGATGCGCAATTATGTGCCCTAGATGTGCTACAACACCTACCTAGCCGATCTTGCCCTATATGCACCAATCTATCTATCGGATGCGCTAGAGGATCAATTTTTTCCCTATTCCTAGATGCACTATGGAATTTCCTAGATGTGCTAAAAGATTTATCAAATGCGCTAAAACTATTTCTAGATGGGCTAAAACGTGAGCAAAAATTGCAATCCAATTTAAAAACAATTCAAAACTGATCTAAAATGCCAAATTTGACAACGTAAAAGGTTGGAATCACTCACCGGTGGTCCGTATGCAGCTGGTCTCTGGTATCGTTGCACTCGCTCGAACCTATGCCTATGCACGGGGATCACCATCTCGCCAAGTCACTCTCAGAACTCAATTTTTACTATAGCAGCAGGGTGAAAATGACACTTCATTTTACCCCTTTTACCTTATAAGGGTCTTTTTAGGATGGGCATTAATGGCATTTTCCATTTTTTCATCCTCTTTTTCACTGGGGCATCAGACACATCATCTATCAGGAGCTAAATCACTACTCCCCTATCACTATCAACTTCTTCTTCCGCGATTTATCTCCCGAGGGGGCATCATTGACAATCAAAAATCAGAAACATATCAGGGGAAAAAAAAATTATTTTCTTTGAAGCAATGTGTTTCACACATCACTTCAAAGAGGGGCAAAATGTATATGCATAAAAATGGTCATAATCCTGGCAATTAATTAAATATTTATTATTTAATTATTTCTTCTAAAGTCCTCTACATATGATTAAATTTAATTAATTTAATTATATTGTTCATTCCTCTTATTTCTTCCTTCATAATTAAATAAATTTATTTTATTTAATTATTTTCATATGTCCACTTAATTAATTAAATAAATACATTCTATTTATTTAAATTAAATCTTTTGATTTAATTAAATTTAAATATTTCTCTTTCTTCTATTTTTAATTCTTCTTCTAATTAATTAAATGTTTCATTTAATTAATTTCATAAAAGTGATTTACTTAAATAAATCTTATTTAATTAAAAATATCTTATGCTTTCTTTCTAAATCAAAATTAGGTATTTTACCTAATTGTGAAATCTTCTCATATCATAATTAAATATTTTATTTAATTATGAGATATTCTGCTTTTTTCAATAAAACCTGATTAAAGCTCTTTTCTTATCACAAGCTTTCTTCTGCTTTTAAAAGCTTAATTAAATATTTTATTTAATTAAGAAAAGTTGAATGTCATCCACAAATAAATATTTGAATTTTTAATTCACTATTTATCAGCTTTTAAATCTTTCTTTTATTCTTTTAAAGAAAGATGATTTCTTATCTTCTTGTCCTTTTTTTCTCTTTCATAAAAATAGAAAAATCTTGTTTTTAGGTTTCTTTTATTTTCTATTCAGTTTCATCTTTCTTCAACCGTTCGATCTGCCAGGAATTATCACAACCATCAATCAAGATAGCCAATCAAAATCATTCGAAAAACTCTATAAATACCTGTGTGAATCCAAGCATTGGTAATAGGCAATTAATTAGAGTTCATACATTTAGTTCATTTAGCATTTTAATCTCATAACATCATGTTTATTTCAAAATATATTATTTCAAATCATCATCATAGCTTAATATTGCATCTACATCATAGCAAAATCTCGTTCTTTAGGAAGACAGTTTGTTGAGCCTAGCCTACAATCTAAGAACACAAGGCTGGAATTGACAAAAACACTAAAGATAGAGGACAATAGGATGACAATGGAAGTAGGATACTGAGTTTGCGTCTCTTTACCTTTTATATTCTGTTTTGTTATAATGTCCTATTGGTGTGTTTGAATAGTTATTTCAATTCATTTACGCATTTATTTTTCATACACACAGTCATAGCTCATGAGTATTGGGGAGAGGTCACATAGATCTTATATTGTTTCATTGAGATTCTTGTGATCCAACTGTGTGTCGTCATGACACATTGTATGTTACCCCGAAGCCAAAGAAAATTCCCTTGTTCCTTTTTGTATCGTTATAGCCCGAGGTCATCGGTGAGATGTTACAAAGATTATTCAAAGCTTCATCGAGAATCAATATGCACTCTGAGTTGTTGTGACCTATTCCATCTCCTACCAACAAGAAAATATGTATGTCGCTATAACACTTTGAGCTTGGCAAGAAATTACATAGAGTGAAAAGCTATACCGAAAGCCGAAGCATATCATAGATCGCCAAGAGAAAGAGAAACATACACCAACAAAGGCTCACATTACATTCCATCAAAGAGACCCATACGTACTCGCTAAGACTTATACCGAAGGCACCTTAGTCTCACCGAAAGATCAAATCCTCCATCACCGGTCGGCGTAACAAGAAATACTCGTTATGACCATTCACCGAAACCAAAAACCTTTGTCGATACGAACACTTCCTGTCACTGAAACAACATGCAAGATATGCCGAAAACCACCCGTAAGAAAATCTAGTCGCCATAACAAAAGATAAGTCTTGCTGATAGGCAATATAGACTTATGAAAGCAGAGAACATTCAAGGGGTCGGGGAGACAAAGAAAATGTCGTGCCGACTTGAACCATGATGTAAAATATGCATGACTCAATGGATTCAATGGGACAAAAGGGCAATATATGAGTGGAAAATGAATACGGTAGGATCAAATCTGGAAGTTTATGAGTAAAATTAACATGTAAAAACATCAAATTTTTACAATTCTAATAGTGGCTCCGTATGGGGATGAATGATAGTCAGATCATTGCAAGGATCCAGAATCATGGGGTGAGTAGACCAGACCAAACACAAAATGAGCCAGTGAGCAGAATGGAAATGGAAATGAAGCATGAAGGAATGAAAGAAAAATGAATGCAAGATGGAGGTGAATGAAAAATGGAAATGAAATAGAGCCCTAAAACTATTGTGCATGGAAAATAATTTTTAAGAGGATGAGCAAGAGTTGTCCATGCACTGGCAACCCTCAGTCCTCTGTGCTTTAACTTGACCTATTCTGAGCTATTACAATCTAAAACTCAAACCAAGTTTTCCCCTGTCAAACACCTGGTTTTGTGTTGAGTTCACTAAACTCTCCTTGAAGATACTCATGCAATCATTCCTGTTGTTATTATTGCAAGTTCTTAGAGTATCATCATGCTTGGTTTGGCCCAAAATCCCTACACTATCCTGTAATGCAAATTCTTCAACATTTTGGGACAAACCCCTATTATTTTCAACATTCAAGATGCATGCATGTGAAATACAATATTCCTTATTATCTTCCTCATTGTTATGTATCATAAAGCATTCACTCAGCTGTATAAAAATTTCACAATCAAAGTATTTCTCTTGAGAATCAAAAAATTATGTCATATCGATGTTGTCTGAAACAAACATATCTGAAACCCTATGCACCTCTTCAATATCTCCATTCAGAGACAATACAGGATCATGACTCATGTTTTCAATATCATGCATGTATGAACCAATAAAATCTGGAACATTATTATCCTTGGTATGCAGACAGATGTCTTCTCCACATGAGTTAGAAACTTTACATACCTTATCCTGAATTGAAGAAGACCTTTGATCAACACCAAAAGAATCACCATCATTCCAAGAAATGAACATGGAGTCATAAGAATCTTTACACAGAGACCTTTCACTATCAAAGCAAAATAAATTTGGAGACAAAACCTCATAATCACCCTGATGTGTATATCTCTGATATTCAAGAGTTAATAAATCTAAAATTTGCTCATAGCTGAGTAAACAAGTTTCCATATTTTCATCATTATAATCATAATCATCACTTTTGGCATCATCAAAAAGAGGACCAAGATCAAAAGAGAATGAAAAATAACTAGCACAATCACTTGTTCCATAACTTGACACATCACTTTGTTTATCTAAAAATACCTTTTTCTTAACATCAAATGGGTCTGAAAATACCTGAAATTCATTTTGGGGAAAATCTTTGCAAAACATTATCTGATCCTCTTTTAAAACTTCATCATGTAATGGGCCTAAAAAATATTGGAAACCACTTTCAAATGTACAAACCTCTTCTTCATCGAATGCGTCCTCATGGCTTTCAATTGCAGCTGGAGGTGTTGTATACTCACTATCAACATTTCCCATTGCCTCTTCATCCTGATCCTCATAAGAGGTAGAAGAATCCCCTTGTTGCAAATCAAAACCCATAGGTGCATTTTCAAAATTTGAATACTCATTTGATCCCTCATAACACACACTACTCTCCCTATCACAATCTGTTATGCAAGAGAGATATCTTGTACCTTCATCTCACTATGCAAGTAATCACAAGAATCATACTAACTTGCATATATTTCATCATCTATTGGATGCATCGTTTGATCAATTTCTCTACACTCATCAGGAATACCATCATTAGAATCAAAATTGACAGTGCTCTCATACCCTATCTCCTCCATGGCATCAATGAATTTATTCAAGTGACCACATGCACGTTGTATTGACAACCATGACCAATAAGCTAATTCAAGCTTCCACACTTTTATGAACCGTGCAACAAAAAGGGGTCTTGTAGGCTTACAGTCAGGAGTCAATTGCAACAAGACACTCATCATCCTATTGTACAGAGAAGAAAAATCTTCTCCGTCATACTTCCTTATGCCAAAAAATGCATCCAAAAGATTTTTGACATATTCATCAGCATTAGATTGTTGGTTCTGATACATACCTTGCTGTAAGTTCTGATTGATATCTCCAAGTGAATTAGAATTATGCTACCCTTGACATTGATCACACTATCATTCTTGATAACTTTCCAATTGCATTTGACACTAATCACACTAGCATTGTTCTTGACATTGATCACACTGACATTCTTGATAACTTGCCAATCTTTGTCCAGGAGGGACTGGATAAGCATTTTCTTGCTCCTGCTGTAAATTCTGATTTTCTTGAATCTCCAATAACCCTTGGGAAGCCCAACTTGGTGCATATAGATCTCCATATTCCTCAAGAAATTGATCTTGAAATTCTTGGAGAGATTTAATAGAAGCTACCGATAGGTTGTTGAACCAATCCCTAGCATCTTCAATAAGTGACATCACAAACAACCTCATATGTAAATCCTCATATGGCATATCCAAACCCTCAATGAAATCATTGAAGCTCCTCAAATGGTCCTCAACAGTGATTGTGTTACTCCCTGTAAACTTAGGGACAAGGCTTCTCCAATTCATATCCATAGGGTAAGGGTACTGTTGAAGCCCTGTCAGATCGAATTGCTTGATCATTGTTCTATACAGATGGGGTGGGAAAGGTGGGTACATATTTTTTTGTGCATGATATGCACTACCTTCATTGTGAAAATTTCCAATTGTATTATCAGGAATTTGAGGAGTCCAATGCCTGCCTGCATTTGTGTATTCACTCATTCCATATACAAATTCCATTCTTCATCAAACCTTTTCAGAGTCGCCACCTACTTTTCCAAAAGTAGGAAAATGATTATTTCTGATCTATTCCCCAGTGGAATCACTCTTTTTGAAACTTCTCAAAATATATCTTTCTCCAATGACTCTATAATGTGGTATTCAACCGAATTTTCTGATATAATCCCCAGTAGAGTCACCAATTTGTTAGCTCTCAAAAACGCAGGTTTGAACCACGAAAGGTTTCCAAGCTTTCACAACGTTTCAGGGTAACATAACAAGGTTTGAAACAATCAAACCTTCCACTCTTCAGGTGCTACTAGACCTAGGTGGGTGTACCTTTCTTGAATAGTGCAGACTTGACTTATGATTATCTTTCTGAAATGCTTTTGTCCATAATGGGAGATTATAGTGAACAAAATGAAACCAAACTTGATAGCAATCTTCTAATCTAAATCCTAAAATGCTTGATTAAAAGATGTAAAGAGATTAAGTGAATTCAAAATGATGAAATGCAGAGACCAGTGCCTTGTTGGGTATGCAGAGTCAAATGAAACAGAGGTGAGTAGCTTATTCTAGCAGAAAATCAAATTGTAGGCATATGATCTATTTATAACTTGTATAAACAATGCAAGATTATGATTACTAAGCTCTACTTTAAGAATCCAGATGAATTCCCCTTGATTACTGTGATCAACAGAAAGGATTTAATCCCTACTTGAGAGAACTAGTAAATTAATCACACAGACACAACAAATGTGCATTGATAAACTGAGAATGAACTTGTTATTTCAATTTAAACAACCAAAAAGAATCAACTTGGAGACAGCTTTGGCAATGCTTTTCAATAAATTCAACATACAATTGATACCAAAAACAACCTGCCACACCAGCTGATTTTCATTGAAACCACCATTTGAAATCATGTACATAGTCTCTGGAAAGAGAAAATTATCCTACTGTAGCCATGCCTAATCTATCTATCTATGATCTAAAAATCTAATGATTCAATTACAATCCGGGTGCATATTTATACCCAACATTCAGGAAAATAAAACATAATGAAAATCCATGTCGGCCCAGCACCAAATTCAGGGAAATCTCACATGTCAGCAAGCAATGGTTATCAAACATACACATGTCATCCAAAATCATTTGAATCTCTATTTTATTCACCAACCATTCGCCAAGATAGTCTTGAAGGTATGTTGAAGGCAAAATATCACTAATCACTGTCTGCCCGTGTTCCCCTGTGTTACCTGCCTTCACCGTGACCATCCACATGTTATATTGAAGTGCATTCCTCACGTGCTTTCCATTGTGTTTCATTATAGCTCATGAGTATCGGGGAGAGGTCATGTAGATCTTATATTGTTTCACCGAGATTCTTGTGATCCAACTATGTGTCGTCATGACACATTGTATGTTACCCCGAAGCGAAAGAAAATTCCCACATTCCTTTGTGTATCACTATAGCCTGAGGTTGTCGGTGAGATGTTACAAAGATTGTTCAAAGCTTCACCAAGAATCAATATGCACTCTGAGTTGTTGTGACCTATTCCATATCCTGCCGACAAGCAAATATGTATGTCGCTATAACACTTTGAGCTCGGCAAGACATTACATAGAGTGAAAAGCTATACCAAAAGTTGAAGCACATCATAGATCGCCAAGAGAAAGAGAAAAATACACTGAAAAAGGCTCACATTACATTCCATCAAAGAGACCCATATGTACTCACTAAGACTTATACCGAAGGCACCTTAGTCTCACCAAAAGATCAAATCCTCCATCACCGGTCGGCGTAACAAGAAAGACTCGTTATGACCATTCACCGAAACCAAAAACCTTTGCTGATACGAACACTTCCTATCACCGAAACAACATGCAAGATATGCTGAAAACCACCCATAAGAAAATCCAGTCGCCATAACAAAAGATAAGGCTTGCCAATAGGCAATATAGACTTATGAAAGCAGAGAACGTTTAAAGGGTCTTGGAGACAAAGAAAATGTCGCGCCAACCTGAACCATGATGTAAAATATGCATGACTCAATGGATTCAATGGGACAAAAGGGAAATATATGAGTGGAAAATGCACACGGTAGGATCAAATTTGGAAGTTAATGAGTAAAATTAACATGTAAAAACATCATATTTTTACAGTTCTAACAAGTGGGAGAGGTTGGGAGAGAGTGGGAGAGGATGGGAGAGGGTGGAAGAGA
>VDFB02353493.1:239680328-239745848 GCA_007258455.2 Sequoia sempervirens | reverse complement strand
TGGGAGAGAGTGGGTGAGGGTGGGAGATAGTGGGAGAGAGAGAGAGGGAGGGAGGAAGAGAGTAGGAGAGGGTGGGAAAGAGTGGGAGAGGGTGGGATAGAGTGGGAGAGAGAGTGGGAGTGGGTAGGAGAGAGTGGGTGGGAGTTGGAGGGAAGGAGGGAGAGAGTGTGGGTGTGTGAGAGATAGGGAGGTAGAGATTGGGGGAGAGTGGAAGAGGTTTGGAGAGAGTGGGAGAGTGTGTGAGATGGTGTGGGAGAGGGTTGGAGAGGGTCAGATAGAGGGTGGGAGAGATTGGGAGAGGGTGGAAGAGAGTAGGAGAGAGGGTGGGAGAGGGTGGGAGAGAGTTGGGGAGAGTGGGAGAAGGTGGGATAGAGTGGGAGAGATTGGGAGAGAGTAGGAGGGAGGGATGAAGAGAGTGGGATAGAGTAGGAGGGAGGGAGGACAAGAGTGGGAGAGAGTTGGAGAGTGGGATAGGGTGGGACACGGTGCGAGAGGTTGCAGAGAGAGTGGGAGAGGATTTGAGAGAGGGTGTGAGAGAGGGTGGGGGAGGGTGCTAGAGTGTGGGAGAGAGTGGGGGAGGGTGGGAGAGAGTGGGGGAGTTGAGGAGAGAGTGAGTAGAAGAGAGTGGGAATGGTGGGATAGAGTGTGGGAGAGTGGGAGATAGGGAGGGGGTTACTGGGAGAGAGTGGGAGAGTTGGAGAAAGTGTGGGAGAGTGGGAGAGTGGGAGAGTGGGAGATAGGGAGGGAGATAGTTGGAGAGAGTGTGGGAGAGTGGGTGATAGGGAGGGAGAGAGTTGGAAAGGGTGGGAAAGAGTGGGAGTGAGTGGGAGAGAGTGGGAAAGAGGGTGGGAGAGAGTGGGATAGAGTTGGAGAGAGAGTGGGAGAGAGAGTGGTAGAGTGGGAGAGATTGTGGGAGAGAGTGGGAGAGAGTTTGAGATAGTGGTAGAGAGTGGGATAGGGTGGGAGAGAATGGGAGAGAGTGGGAGAGTGGGAGAGAGGGTGTGAGAGAGGGTGTGAGAGAGTGGGAGAGAGTATAGAAAGAGATAGAAAATAAATCTATAAAAAAAACTAACTTTATGATAACGCGAGCATGTTTTTAAGAAGGGGAGACATGACCATTCTAGCAAGAAATAATGTGCTCATGAGATAATGTTAGTGCATTATATCTTGCACTAAAAAAGGTAACATACACAATATATGCATGATGTTGGCCCAAATTCTACATATTCTCCTGGTTCTACATGTGCTTTGACAAAAAGTAGCTTTTTGATGTTTAAGTGAAGTTTCCATGCATGATTTTTAGATTCCACCACCTTTTTCATGATCTTTCTGCCACCTTTGCATGAAATAGCAGATTTTTCACATTGAAAGGCATATAATATCAATTCAATTTTGAGTTCTAGTGATAACTAATATATCAATTCATTTTTGTTGTATTGTATATTCCATGTTGATCATTTTTTTTGTCATGTTACAACCTTAGGTTGTCAATGGACATTTTAAATTACATAATTCTATACACTTTCCAATTACATTTTCAAACCACATCTCTTTGAGGCATTTTGTTATTTAACAATTGACTTACTTTGTGTATACTTCCAAACCTTTCATTGAGCTATTTTGTCAAACAGTTATACAAACCAGTTGATTTCCTTGTCTATGCTACAAAATTTTCTATACATGTCTCTAAAAAATTGGAATATACTCCTAATGTAGTAGGGGGAGGCCTACAACACACAAACACAACTCCAATTTGCAAACACAATTTTAAATTTACAATTTCATCAAGACCTCTTCATTAAGAATATTCACACTATTCCTTGTAGCATATCAAAGTCACTCAATCGGGTATAATTCCACTCACACAACCTTTCAACTCACAAAACAACACACATCAGGAACCCATTACAGAGCCTTTCAAAATATCCAACAACCACCAATGCTTTTTTTGTACCAAACTGCACAAATCAGGTTTTCTACACTTTTAAGGGCCCAAATTAGCCCACTTTTACAAAGGACCACCTTCAAAACTTTTCCAAATCTCTTGAAACCTTGGGGAAACATTGTATAGTTGTCAAAACTTCAAATTATAGTGTTAGATTGCAGAGATTCAATCATTTACCACCCAAACCATAAAACCCTCTCCCTAGGCTTAGAAACCCTAGGTTTTATTGAAAGTAGCACTTGCCAAACACTCCAAAACTTGAAAACTATTCAAACAAGCCTAAAATACCCTACTCATGCTCACTCTAACATAAAATAACACTGCCCAACTCAGAAACTCAATTTAACTCACCAAAACCTTATTTTTCTTCCTCATTTGGTTTGATGCCCAATCCAAGGATCATCCTCCATTCAAGTTTCTCATGGCCTTTGATAATTTTTCCCTCCTAAAACAAACCACTTCAACTTCCAAAACTAACATTTGAAAGAGGTGACCATTGGTCTCCCTCTTTAGTAAACTTTTATAACCCTGGTGAAGGAGCACCTACACCTCATCCTCCTTATTTGATCATTTGATGGTAATTAGGATGTTAATAGGTAGGTGGATGAGTCTTTGAGCATGTTTTTTTTTTAATAATGTCAATAAAGACAACCAAGCATGTCTTAGGTTGAGTTTTTGAGTTTAGGTGTTAAAATGTGAAAAATGGTGATCTTGCACTAAGTATTTTTGTAGCCTTTGAAGGAAAGTTTTTGAATTTACATGTAAAGTGTGCAAGATTAGTGTTTTTTGGATGTAATAAGGCTAATTTCAATCCATTTGTGGGGTTTTAGTGAGTTATAGGTGTTAGGGGTGCAAACTTACAATATGAGTACTATTGTTGTTATATCATGTGTAAATGATGTAAACTTGGCCTTCAACGGTCATTAATGGTTTGAAATTTAGTTGCAAGGTATTTTTTCAATGGTATGTGAAGAATAAACCTTTAAATGTCATGTAGATATGAAATTTAAGTTTGATTTGGAGCTTTTGAGAATTAAATACATTGAAATCTCAAGTTTAGCAACAATTTTTTTTGTTTTTTGGTTTTCTCCTGACTTGTACAGTAACGCATAGTCTTGTATTATGCAAGTATCTTTTGGAATAGTGTAGAGGAATGATTATTCTATGATTTACATCTAGTTTGAGGGATTAATATATACTTTGAAGCTTTCTTTAAGGGTTTTCTTGTGCGCAGTCTGGGAACCCTTATTTTGAGGGTTTTGTGAAAAAACATGATTTAAAGGGCCCTTACATCTTCTATGGAAATTGTAACTCATGTAAGGGACCCTATGATTTCTGATTTAAGTGTAGGATGCATTATTTGAGTGCTAGGAAAGAAATAGGAGTAATAAACCTACTGCTACAGTGAGTTTTGTGAACAAAAATTTATATGAATGAGGGCTTAGGCCTGGGGTTTGAAAGAATCTTTATGGTAGGTCATGATTTTTTTAACTTTTAGGCATGTGCATGGTTAATTTCCTTTGTTCAAGTTTGTTTTAAATTTTGGGAGGTTGTGTAAGTAGCATTTTCAATAAACCCTCTTGAATAGTGCATAAAACAAGGGTTTTCAAGTTTGGCATGAATTTGTTCATACCAGAGGAATCTAGTTGTGGTTTTGGAGGTTTGGGAACCTAAGAAATTATTCCCCAAGGTTTTGAGCTCTTGTGATAAGTTTGAGGGCATGTTGCTTTGCAAATTAGGCCTAATGAACCTAATTAGGTCAACCTAGAAGGGGTGTTTTTGGGGATTTGGTCCGAAGGACTTGTACCTAACATTGAGATATGTGTAATAACTCTGAAATGGGTGTCTAAAACCATCAATATTTTTTCTAGTGTTTCAGAGAACATTTGAGTTATTGGGAAAAAATTGAGTTTCCACTACTACTAGGGTTCAAGGGGTGAAAGTGTGAAATCTAACTTCTGATGATTGTCAAGATTTGAGGGTTGTTTGGTTTGTTCAAATAGGTCATCTTAATCTTGTTAGATGCCTCTTAAAGGAATGCTGTCAAATTGGTTGTGATTGAGCCTCCCAAGTCTACAACAAACCCTTCACTATTTGTTAATTTCACAACTTAGCACTTTTTGCACATTTTGAAAATTCTACTACCTATTTAAACTATTTTGGTTTTCATCTCTATTTATAAATTACCTCATCAGTAAAGCTACCTCATCACCTATGTTGTCTATTATGAAGCCTTGAATTAAATATATATCTCATTTATTTTAATGGATACATTTTTAAGGAACTAATATTCGTCTCATTACCATGCTATAGGTAAAATTATCCATGCTGAAGAAACAAACAAGAAAGAAAATAAAAAATGAAGATTATGAAACCTTGAAAGCAAAAGAGAGATAATGGGTGGCTACATATCATGAAAAGAAGAAGTTGGAAATGATTGACAAAAACAAGCCAATTGAAGAGGAACCTCAATTGTCAAAAAGAGAAAAGAAATTGGAAGCACAAAGGGAATGGATGCAAAAGAGTCATGTTGGGACAGATGCAGATGCTATAGTTGGAGACACACCCTCTACCGCAAGTGAATATGAAGGGACACCATTAAGCACAAGTGAATATGGAGGGACACCATCTACCACAAGTGAATATGATTGGACACCATCCATTGCATCTCAAGTTGAGAGTACATCATCACTTGGATTTGATGAAGAAGGTATGCCATCATCCCCATGTGAATATTAAGGTATGTATTCTACTCCACCCTTGATCAAAGGTATGCAATCTATCCCACCTCAATTAAATATTGATAAAATTTCTAATGTTGAGATGTATGTACCTAGGAGAACACCACCTAGAATTTTGTGTAGAAAGCCAAATTTTTTGATTAATATTGATGAGGATATTTTGCAACACATGGAAGGTAAGATTCCATAATGCACTTGTAGAAGATACGCTGATAAGATTTGGAAAATATTCTTTGAAAGGCTAAATGAGACTGCAAGATGTCAACTATTTGTTCAAATGATGCGGGGTTTAAAGTACAAAAACAACATGAAGACTCTTGGGTTGAGAACATTGAATGCATCAAGTGAAAAAACTATTGTGAAGAATATAATGGATGCTTATGAGAGTGTGGGTAAGACCTCACGCTCAAAGGATAGTAATGTCACTCGACGTGCCATTACATCAACTTTGGTAAGCTATCAAACAAAGAGATCTCGTATCAATAAAAATACTAGTGAACAAATGGGAATTAGTAGAAAAACTTTATCAAAATATGTTCAAAAGCAACAAAGAATTGAGGGCACCGATTCAAATGAATTATGGGCATTCTTGGGGGAGACTACCAAATAAAGATAAAAAAGTTGTTGAAGCATTGAGAACACTAATTGAAGAGCATTGGAAGAATAATACAAGGACATCTCTGAATCAAAGGGATGTCATAATAAGGAGAATCGGTAGTCAGAACCGTGAGCCACATCCAAATATTTTTTTGGATACGACTCAAACCTAATTTTTTCATAAATTTCAAAATTGTTATCCTCAAATTAGTATTTCTCAAATATTTTTTGAAATGCTTAAACCTTTTTATGTCAAGATAAATCACACATGCACTACTTGTTGTTGTATACTACATATTGAATTCTCTAACCATTATGATGTTTATCATTCTATATGTTTAGATTTGCATACTAATGATGTTTTGCAGGATTGTGGCTTAGAAGCCCCACCAAAGTCTTCAAGAGAGTTCTTATCAAAAAAAATATGTGAAATAGAGGATGGCCAAATATTCTATAGGAAAGCATGCTTGGATGGTTCATGCAAGCGTTGTAGTGGCTTGCAACAAATGTCAGTCTGTCAACATATGGAAAGGGGTGCTGCCACAATAGTGGTTTACAATTTTTGGGAGATCCTAATTTTTGTTGAAATCACATATTTTTAGAAAATATAATGATTTAAGCCTTGAAATGTTCCATTTAAAGGATTCCAATTTAAGAGGGTTTTATCAAACCACCTTAGACCAAGCCCCCTTGGATAGAACCCCACTAGTTTTAAACCATATCTATAACGGAGTCTCCTTTACACCTATCAAAATGCTGATAAAAAACCACTTTTGATTTACCTTTTGGGGGATCAAATGAATTCATTTAAAATTTATTTTTTTGTAAGTATGTAGTCCTTGTTATAATCTTCCAAAAAAGTATAATTTTAATAAAATTTAATTTGATTATTATATTTATTTTTTATTTCTTGTGAATATAGGTTTTTCACCAAAAATCAAGCTCTTTGTTTTCCACATGTGGAAAAATATCAGATTAACAATTTTTTTTTTTGAAAAATATAAGTGCAAGAGATATTGAAGTCCTTGATCCAACAAAAAAAGAAAAAAATGAATTTGATATATACAAAAGGAGTTACGTGTTGTACGGTTGTGCTATGTCTGAATTGTAATTGGTTTGAATTTGAAACTTGATTAAAGAAAATATATTCAATAAAAAACTATCTAACCAATTGGAAGCACTAGATATCATAGTTAAAAATATAAATTCAAAAGAATTAGAATTTTATCCTCCATGGAAAAAAAGTTATGCATTATACGGTAAGCGTCACTTTTTAAAAATGTTGTTTTCTGAAAAAAACTAGTTTTTGAGGGAGATGGAAAAAGAAGTGCAATCTGATTCCAAAATTTTTGAAAAAAATATATTTAGAATCTACAAAAAAAATTTCATGAAACTCTAGTTTGCATCATCTTCAAACTCCTCATGGTTTAGTTGCTATAGGTGCCTGAAAGTGAAGATTTAGTTAAAAAATATTATTTGAGTGTCCAATTTGGCCAAAAATTGTAAACCACTATTGTGGGATCACCCAAAGCATAGATGAGGTGGGATAGAAACTAGTAGATTTGAAGAAATAGAAAAGAGTGGTATACGCTACAAAATATGGGTCTCAAGCAAAAAGGTGTGATTTGGTTATTGAGAAGATTCCAGTGTATTAGTTTATGTCCATGTTTCATGAGAATCCAACACGTATGAGTATGCAAGGAATACCCATAGAGCCCGATGGTTGGACACATAATTCAAGTTATGCAAGGAAACCTTTCTAGTGGGTAGCATAGTATCATTGGTTGACTTTGTAGAGAACTACACTCTACAGCCACAATGTGAGGTGCAGTCAGAGTATTACAACTCCACACAAGTTTCAATATTTGTGCACATATCATTCATTCATGTAGTTGATGGTACAGAGGACCAAAGGAAGGTATTGAGGGAGTATCACTTTTATATTAGTGATGATCATACACATTCTCTATATTTTGTGCAAGGTTGCTTCCAGATGTTCTATAGTGATTTGGCTCAGAGGGGCATAACATATGGTCAGATAACTGTGCAACACAATTCAATAATGCACGCATGTTCTACTGGTTGTACAAGATTCATCTCACTATAGGTGTTTAGCATATGTGGAAATTTTGTGAGGCTGGACATGGAAAGGGGGAGAATGATGGTGCAGGAGCATGCGTGAAAAGAGCATTAGCATGAGAAGAGTTAAAGTATAAAGACAATGCAAAGTTTACAGATGCAAGATCAATCGTTGAGTGGTGTAATGCTTCGATGGGTCCAGATAATGAATCTACGTCTTTAGTTCGTAGATATTTTTGGTTGATGGATGATACTAACACTGTACCATATGAAGATTGTTGTACACTAACAAGATCGAGTGAGCTACACTCTTTCCTTAGCTCAAATGCAGGTTCATGGAGTATTGATACACATAAGATGGCATTCTTTTGTTCTTCATTTACAATGCAAGCCTGGAACGATTGTGAGTCAGGGAAGTGGGTTGACAAATGGTTGACATGTTATCTTAGCCCACTTCACATGTATCACCCTCTAACGGTATTGGAACTAACACAGATGGAATCATTGGTCAACTTTGACCACTTATCAGATCTAGTTCAACTAGGTAATATATCTACTTGCTTAGTTTTTTAAATTCCATATTGTTATCTTACTTTGTACTGTATTTGTAATGTTGACTGATTTCAAGAGATGTGTCACACATATCAATGTAGGGCATGTTTATGCAGTTATTGCAGATGAAGACAACAAAGAGGGAACAAACTATTACTTGTGTCGTTGTGTTGAGGCCAAAAAGAAATTGGAAGGCCTAGTTATAGATGGAGGAAACATCAAATACCCTATAGGCTCAGTTGTTGTTACAGGAATGTGGCTTAGAAGGTACCCACATAAGAGTGTTAAACATTGGTTGTTTTAGGACTTTGACACACATCATAAGAATCTTCATTACTCAAACCTTGTTGTGGCATCCAATGTTTATTTGACCAAATATGGCGGTAGACCTTTGAACAGGACCTTGTGGAAGGTCCGTAAATCTGACCATGAGGCAATACTTGACACAATAAAGAGTAGAGAAGACCCAGATGGTTTATTGGATTAATTTTTAAGTATATGCACAATGGTTCTTATTAATTTATATTTGTATGCACATTAATTTGTTTGATTCCAATGCTATCATATTATTTTACTTTGTGTATCTGTAAGTAACCTGGTAAACATTGATTGGTGTCCCCTTGTAGAAAATGCAGATTTACGAGCCATCCAAGAGAATCTCAAGCAGAAAAGCAATGCAACATCCCTATTTTGATGATCTTGACAAATCTCAATTATGATTAAATAAGCCATTAAAAAAGTGCATGTGAATCTTGGTGAGGGAATTTCAAGTTATTCATTTGAAGTTAACCTTATCATGAGCACCTATGATGTAGACATTATAAGAGCATCTCAAATTTCAAGATATTCTATTCATGAGAGGTGTTGTGTGCAATAGGTATCTTGGAACTCCCAGTGAAGATGTATGACCAAGAGTGACTAAGTTGAGAGACTGCCATGCCTGTCTGTAAGTGCCTTCCATGTATTTTCATTTCATTTCCATTTTGGATGAGTTGTTTCTTTTTATTCTTTTACTTTGCGTATCTGTAACTAAACTAGTCAAAATTGATTGGTCTCTCCTTGCAAAAAAATGCTAATTTTTTAGCCATCGAAGAGAATCTCAGCCAAAAAAGCAATGCAACATCCTTATTTTGATGATCTTGAAAAATATCAATTCTAATTTAAGGCCATTATAAAAGAGCGTGTGAAGCTTTACGAGGGAATCTCAAGTTCCTTATTTGATGTTAACCTCTAAATGAGAACCTATGATGTAGACATTATAAGAGAATCTTGAATGTATGAGTGACATTGTAAAATATATGTGAGAACAGAGTACCTAAGGCATTGTAATGAGATTTACTTGCAATGATATTTATTGAAATATTGAAATTTGGTGCAGGGGCACCAAGGGTATTGAGCAAATTTTGTTCATGGAAGTCTTTTAAGTTAGTTTTGTGTTTTGAGTTTTGTCAATTGAATAAGGTCATATTATATCCACAATTGATTTATAATGTAACAAGTCATGTTAGCTACAAAAAAAATAGTTAGGCATGATTGGAAAGATGTAGAATCATTTATAAAGGCTATTTAAAGCCTCTTGAAGGCTTGCACACAATGTAATTTTTGTGCAGGAGCACCTAGTCTCCTAGTTGCAAAATTTCACTTTTTGAAGGTTGATAAGTGGGACTCAATAGATTATTTTAAGGTATTTTTTGTTTATTTATGCTAAATAAGGTCAATCAAGACCATTTAAGGTGTATTAGGGTGAGTTTTTGAGTATTGGTGGTCAAATGTGCAAAAAAATGCATTCTTGCTACAAAATTGTCAATATTTGAATTTGTAGCCTTTTGAAGGAAAATCTTCGAATATGGTTGTAAATGTGCAAGAATGAGGTCTCAAAGTTTGATATACCCTTTAGAAAGCTTGGTTTTCATGGGGTTCCTTTCAAAGCCTCTACTTTTATTGTTCCTACGGTAAACTATTTGATAGAGTTGGTGGAATTATCTTTCTTAGTAATCACTATTAGTGAGATTGAGATTGTTAACCTTGAGAGAGTATGACTTGGGAAAAATGAATTTTATATGGCTATTATTTTCAAAGAATTCAAGTGGGATGTACTTCGCATTGATGCCATTCCTCAATCTTCACTTGATGGCATCAAGGAATCGCATAACTCCATGGATATAAAGTATTATGAAAGAAGAATGAACTTGAATTGGTGGCCAATTTTGAAGAGTATTATTGATGATCTAGATAAATTTATTGAAGATGGTGGTTGGGAATTTTTGAATATGGAAGCTAGTGATTCTGATTCTGATAATTTAGAAGAGTCAGATCAAGGATATGAACCCTCTGATGTAGAAGACGAATCAGAACCAGATTTCATGTAGCTGCCATCAAGAGTGTTACAAGCCAACAAGATGGAGGAAATTATTATATAAGGATAATTTTCAATGTTGTAGGTACCGGCTTTAATACCAACTACAATGGCAACATTGAAATTACCTAGCAATATTTATGTTGAGGAAATTTCCTTTAGATGCAAGGATTTAAATCACATCAACCATGTGGTACAAATGATTAAATCCTAGAGATGATCTGTCACAATGAAAGAGTCTAAAAAGGAAGAGAGAGCTACATTGGTGACTCAAGAGAAACTTTAGCTTTCAAAAACAAAGTCAATTAGGCTGGCATACATTTGGATTGGGTCAACATTTGGTGGAAGAAGAAGAAAGATTACTGGAACTATGGAGGCCCACCATACTATATTTTGGTATTCAACCATGAGAGTAGAAGAGAGAGTTGATATCATGTATCAAAACATTAAGCATGCATTCTTCCAACCAACAGAGAAGGAGATGATTACTTTGTTTCATTTTCATTTGCATAACCATATCAAGGCATGGGAACCAAGAAGACCAAGGATGTCTAGTTTTATGTGGTGGTAATGGATGTGGTCCAAAATTTAGGAGGGGCAAGAAGGTCAATGTATGATCTTGATGAAATTGAGGAAGAACAACAAGATAAAGATAGGAAAAATAAAATCAATACAGAGTTTCAAGGATTTGTCAAGTGAGTAAGAGAGCTATGGGAGCAACCTCATCTACTAGAGTTTGATATACCATTTAGAGAGCTTGGTTTTCATGGAGTTCCTTTCAAAGCCTCTACTTTTATTGCTCCTATGGTAAACTATTTGGTAGAGTTCATGGAATTACCTTTCTTAGTAATCACTATTAGTGAGATTGAGAATGTTAACCTTGAGAAAGTAGGACTTGGGCAAAAGGAATTTGATATGGCTATTGTTTTCAAATACTTCAAGTGGGATGAACTCTGCATTGATGCCATTCCTCAATATTCACTTGATGGCATTAAGGAATGGCTGAACTCCATGGTTATTAAGTATTATAAAAGCAAAATGAACTTGTGCTAGTGACCAATTTTGAAGACTATTACTGATGATCCAAATAAATTTATTGAAGATGTTGGTTGGGAATTTTTGAATATTGAAGCTAGTGATTTTGATTATGATAATTTAGAAGAGTCAGATCAAGGATATGAACCCTCTAATGTAGAAGAGGAATCATAATCACTCTTCATATATCCACCAAGAGTGTTACAAGCCAACAAGATGGAGGGAATTCTTATATAAGGATAATTTTCAATGTTGCAGGTACCGACTTTAATTCCAACTATAATGGCAACATTGAAATTCCCTAGCAGTATTTATGTTAAGTAAAATTCCTTTAGATGCAAGGATTCAAAGTAGATCAACCATGTGGTATAGATGATTAAATCCCAGAGACAATTTGTAGCAATGAAAGAGTCTGAAAAGGCAGAGAGAGCTACATTGGTGACTCAGGAGAAACTTCATCTTTCAAAAACAAAGTCAATTAGGTTGGCAAACATGTGGATCAGGCCAACATTTGGTGGAAGAGGAAGAAAGATGACTGGAACTCTAGAGGCCCACCATACTAGATTTCAATATTCAACCATGAGAGTAGAAGAGAAAGCTGATATCATGTATCAAAACATTAAGCATCCATTCTTCTAGCTAGTGGAGAAGGAGATGATTACTTTGCTTCATTTTCATGTGCATAACCATATCAAGGCATGGGAACCAAGAAGACAAAGGATGTTGAGTTTTATGTGGAGGTAATGATTTGTTCCAAACTTTAGGAGGGGAAAGAAGGTCAATGTATGATCCTGATGAAATTAAGGAAGAACAATACGAGAGGGATAGGAAAAATAAATTAATGGGTATGTGCAGGATCATCATGGAAAAATAGGCCCTTAAGTGGCGAAAAATTTAGAAAAAATAAGAGTTAGGCAACTTGACGTAAAAAATTCAATAAGTTATCTACATTATTTCAAAAATATGTAAGAATATAATTTTTAGCAAATTGAATTTAGTTTCTAAACTTCTAGGTTTTTTTTTTTTGAAAAATCTATTTGGTGAAAATTTGAAATTTCAATGCAGTAGTACTTAAATTTCAAGGAAAAAAAAAGAAGTAGGTGTCTATCTGACCACCCTAACCACAATAAAATGATAATATTTTTTTATTATATTTTATCTCGACATAATTAGAGAACTCGTTTCAAGATGTGATGCATATTTTTTGTAATTTTTTTCCAAGTAAATAATTCATTATGGATTTTTTATTACAACTTTTAAAAAATATAAAAACTCGTATGTCTGACCACCTTAACTTGGTCAAAACTTCATGAAATTAAATTTTTCTTTTTTTAATCCTATAGTTTGCAAAGCATAGAATGTGACACAATTTTGGATTCAAAAAATGTGATGTCATTTGAAAGCTATAGATGTTTTTTAATTAACCTATCAATAGGGACTTTAGTTGTAATTCAAACAGAAAATGAATAATAATTATTTATTAAATTCAAAGTAGAGCATAATTTATATTGGTGGAAAGTTGAGAATCTCCTTTAAAAACCCTTTTTATTTCATCAATTTTGGGTTAAAAAAAGTCGTTAGCCACATGGGCCATCATATCACTTACATATTGCCACTTTTTGGCCCATCATGATCCTGCACATACCCTAATATAGATTTTCAAGGATTTGTCAAGCGAGTAAGAGAGCTATGGGAGAAACCTCATCTAAAATATTTTGAACTAGAGTTTGATATAACATTTAGAGAGTTTGGTTTTCATGGAGTTCCTTTCAAAGCCTATATTTTTATTGTTCCTATGGTAAACTTTTCAGTAGAGTTGGTGGAATTACCTTTCATAGTAATCGCTATTAGTGAGATTGAGATTGTTAACCTTGAGAGAGTAGGACTTGGGAAAAAGGAATTTGATATGGCTATTGTTTTCAAAGACTCCAAGTGGGATGTACTACGCATTGACGCCATTCCTCAATATTCACTTGATGGCATCAAGGAATGGTTGAACTACATGGTTATAAAGTATTATGAAAGAAGAATGAACTTGTACTAGCAGCCAATTTTGAAGACTATTACTGATGATCCAAATAAATTTATTAAAGATGTTGGTTGGGAATTTTTTAATATGGAAGCTACTGATTCTGATTTTGATAATTTAGAAGAGTCAGATCAAGGATATGAACCCTCTAATGTAGAAGAGGAATCAAAATCACTCTTCATGTAGCCACCATTAAGAGTGTTACAAGCCAAAAAGATGGAGGGAATTATTATATAAGGATAATTTTCAATGTTGCATGTATCGACTTTAATTCCAACTACAATGGCAACATTGAAATTCCCTAGCAGTACTTATGTTAAAGAAATTTCCTTTAGATGCAAGGATTCAAAGCACATCAACCATGTGGTACACATGATTAAATCCTAGAGATGATTTGTAGCAATGAAGAGTCTGAAAAGGTAGAGAGAGCTACATTGGTGACTCAGGAGAAACTTTAGCTTTCAAAAACAAAGCCAATTAGGCTGGAAGATGTGTGGATCAGGCCAACATTTGGTGGAAGAGGAAGAAAGATGTCTGGAACTATGGAGGCCCACCATACTGGATTTCAATATTCAACCATGAGATGAGAAGAGAGAGTTGATATCATGTATCAAAACATTAAGCATGCATTCTTCCAGCAAGCGGAGAAGGAGATGATTACTTTGCTTCATTTTCATTTGCATAACCATATCAAGGCATGGGAACCAAGAAGACCAAGGGTGTTGAGTTTTATGTGGAGGTAATGGATGTAGTCCAAAATTTTGGAGGGGCAAGAAGGTCAATGTATGATCCTGATGAAATTGAGGAAGAACAACAAGAGAGGGATAGGAAAAATAAAATCAATACAAAGTTTCAAGGATTTGTCAAGCGAGTAAGAGAGCTATGGGAGTAGCCTCATCTACAAGATTTTGAACTAGAATTTTATATACCATTTAGAGAGCTTGGTTTTCATGGAGTTCCTTTCAAAGCCTTTGCTTATATTGTTCCTATGGTAAACATGTATAATAACCTTCAATTCCTCAAAGGAGAGTTTGTTGGTTGATTTTTAACCCATTTTTGATCAAGAAGAACATTATTTTCCAAAAATTTACTGGTTTTTCTCACTTTTCTTGCTGAACTATATGGCCTATACATACACTAAGATTATATGAAACCTATTGGATGTTGTAGATTGATGAATTAGCTTTCATTTTCACCTATTTAGGGGTTCTAACTCTTTGTATAGTGAAAGCTATCTTGTTTTTACTACTGCTACCTACTTTCACAGTGTTCTTGGATTGAAGGGTTTCATGATGTAAATCAATCGATTCCACTTTTTGTGCCTACTGTAACTTGTGGAATGGGTCCTCTAACTTTTAAAATACATGCCTAACCTATTTAGAATGTTTTAAAGTCAAGGTTGGGTGTTTGGGATGATGTTTTAGGGTTGTAGTAGGGTATCTTCATGATGAAAATTATGAGGGTTTCAAGTGGTGTTTTGACAAAATGTTGGAAGGAATTTCCATGTAATGTATTATTCACCATATGTAGGGTCTGGTAAGTGTGTTTGGTACTTTTTCTGGGTGTGGCAGGTTTGGGAGATAGGAGTTTCATTAAAACCCCAAGTATTTTGCTTGAAATCGAGGGTTTGGTGTATTAGGGGTCTAGAGGTCTTGGAGCTGGAAAAATATCATGGAATTGGAGATTTTGACACATAACATACTACTGTTTGAGGAGTTTGACTGAAGATAGTGTTTAAAAGGTTGTATCTTTGTAAATAGGGCTAATTTAGTAGCCTTTGTGCAAGGTGGGCTATTGGATCTTAATGATGGTATAGAGAAACATGGTATACGATCTCTTGGGAATTTGTCTTAGGGTCTGTGTTAAAGCTTGATTAATGTTTGGTTGGCCATTGGATGACCTTCTCTAAAAGATAAGCCTATTTGATGAGATTTGGATACTATAAGCCTATTGTTGTTAGTTGATCCAATTTGGGTGATTGTGATTTCAAGGTTGGTGTCTTGTTGAGGTCTAATTAGTTGATGTTGAAGGGAGTTCCTCCACCTTGAATTGAATCAACAAGCCCTCTAACATAACAAACCCTAAAGCCCTCTTCTTTCACAAGTTAGGGAAGGGTTTATTGAAAACCCATACTTGAAACCTTTTGACTACCAACCAAAGCCTAAAACACCTTCAAAAAGGTCTACACAAGCTTAAAAGTTCAAGAGATATCACCGCCCCAAAAGATTTCTTCAAACCCTAGCAGTAAACCACCATTTTCCACTAAAAAATGCACCATTTGACATCTAGGGAATCATCTAAAAACCCTCTATTTGCCTCCCTTGCGCACAAAACTTTTCAAAAAAAATTTATAACCATAACTAAGCCTTTCCATTGAGTTATAAAAGCATACAGTGGGTGAAAGACTTAATATGACATTTGAATGCACTCAAAACCCTTAAAACAAGGTATACAAACCGACCCTCAATAATTGGCTTCTAAAATGCACAAAATCACTTGAAATCCAACCAAACCAAAACTAAAATGGAGTTTAGTCTACTTCCCACTGAATTCCATCGAAAAGAGAGCACAATCACCCTGTATGTAACTGTACAGTTCAATGAAACATCAAATCTCAAAGTGCAAAAGGGTAGCAATCATTGACAGGGTATTACTCAGATACCATGACACTTATGAAATCTTCAACTAAAACTATGGGATTGTGTTGGGGCCATCTATAATAACCTCTCTCAGTTTTTGCTATCTCAAAGTGGTTTTCCTGTGGTGTCCAGTTTTCAGTTGATGGAAAAAAAGTCAAATGCAAGTAGTGGAAAGTTGCAAAGTGGTGCAACTTCCATTCTGAAACTTGTGTGACTAAATGGACTATTCCAACACATCTAAATAAGTATTTTTACACTAGGAATGGTCCTCTTTTGCACCCAAACATGTAGAATCGCCCTAAGCTACGTTCAACCGGATCGATCGCGTAAGGATCCAAAGTGCAAAATGACTGCAAACTTTAGCATGATGTTACTCGGATACCGTGATGCTTAGAAACTTATCGTTTGGTCCTATGAGATTGTGTTGGGCCCCTATGTAATAACCTCTCTCAGTTTTTTTTTTAATCTCAGAGTGGTTTTCCTGTGGTGTCCAGTTTTCAGTTAATGGAAAAAGTCTCAAATGCAAGTAGTGGAAAGTTACAAAGTAGTGAAACTTTCGTTCTACAACTCGTGTGACCAAACAAACTATTCCAACACATCCAAATATGTATTTTTTATGCTAGGCATGGTCCTCTTTTGCACCGAAACATGCGGAATTGCTTTGAGTTACGTTCAACAGGATTGATCCCTTGAGGGTCCAAAGTGGAAAATGACTGCAAACTTTAGCATATTGTTACTCGAATATCATGATGCTTAAAAACTACACATTTGATCCTATGAGATCACGTTGGTCCCCTCTAAAATAACCTCTCTCATTTTTTGTTATCTCAGAGTGGTTTCCTTGTGGTGTCCAATTTTTAGTTGATGGAAAAAGTATCAAATGCAAGTAGTGGAAAGTTGCAAAGTGGTGCAACTTTCATTTTGCAACTCGTGTGACCAAAAAAACTATTCCAACACATCCAAATAGGTATTTTTAAACTAGGCATGGTCCTCTTTCACACCCAAACACACAGAATCACTCTGAGCTATGTTCAACTGGACTGATCCCTTAAGGATCCAAAGTGTAAAATGGCTGCAAACTTCAACACGCTGTTACTTGGATACCGTGACACTTAGAAACTTCTTGTCTAATCCTATGGGATCTTGTTGGGACCCTCTACAATAAATTCTCTTATTTTTTGTTATCTCAGAGTTGTTTTCTTGTGGTGTCCAGTTTTCAGTTGATGGAAAAAGTGTCAAATGCAAGTAGTGGATGTAGACACTTATAAATGACCTAGGCATGCAAGCTTCATTTTTACCACTTTTGTCCTAGCATAATTAAAACATTTAATTATGTCTTTAGTCCACATTCGACTATTAATTAAATAATTTATAATTTTTTAATTAATTCATGTCTTTGTATTCTTCATGATTATTAAATAAATAAATTTTATTTATTTATTAAATACATCATTAATTGTCTAAGTCTTCCCTTAATTAAATAAATTTCTTAATTTATTTAATTACCCTTTCGTCATATATTTCTTCCTAATTATTAAATAAATAAATTTTATTTATTTATTTAATATGTCACTAATTGTCATAATTAAATGAATTGATTAATTATTTAATTAATCTTATTTGCTAAATTAAATAATTATCTTTAATTATTTAATTGTCAAAATTAATATTCCTCTCATTTTAAATAAATGAAATTATTTAAAATGTCATCACTTTCTTAATCTTACTCCATTTTGGTAAATAATCTGAAAAAGATTATTTATTGTCTCACAAAATCCATATTTTGAATTAATTTAATTCAAAATGGTAACTAATCTTCCAAAAATCAAGTAATCGGGTAGATTCTTGATTTTCCAAATCTGATCTTCAGTCCAAATCTTATCTTCTTGATTTTTGGAATCTCACAAATCAGACAGTCTTTATCTTCTTGATTATCGAAAATCTTTATTTTCTAATTAATTTATCTCATTTATTCTCCACCGCCGATTTGATTCTCTTAGATGACATCTTGACTGCTCACTTAAGGATTTTTCCCTAACCCTGATTAGGGATTCTCAGATTTAATCTGGACCTTTCATTTTAGGTCTTTGTCATGAATTAATCTCACCCGTCCATTCAAAATGGAATTTTCTATAAAATGCCATTTTCCTCACTTTTCGATTACACGCATTCACTTTAGACACTCTTGCACTTGCACACTTAGGCTTCTCATTACAATTATTGTCTTTTATTTAATTAATTCTTAGCATTGTTTAGGCATAGAAATTGTCAATCATAGTCATAGGCATAGGCTTTAGACATTTTATGCAAATCCTTCGAAGCTTGGTGTAGGACATAGACATACATTTGAAGATTGCTCGCATGACGAATCTGAGGGCAAAGCATCATCCAGCAAGTAAGAAGGTACTATGGAGGTAATCATGGAGAACTCAATTTACAGGTATAACTTTTTATTATTTAAATTCCTTTGCACTCGATAGGAATTTGGGTTTTTGTCTTTTATATTGATTTGATTGATCTAGTCTAACCTTAGAAATTACCCTCAGCTACAGTGAAAAGTTACAAAGTGGTGCAACTTTCATTTTGCAACTCATGTGACCAAATGAACTATTCCAACACATTCGAATAGGTATGTTTATGCTAGTTATGGTCCTCTTTGACACCCAAACACACATAATCACTTTGAGCTACATTCAACCGGATCGGTCCCTTAAGGGTCCAAAGTGCAAAATGGTTGCAAACTTCAATATGTTGTTACTCGGATATCGTGACTCTTAGAAACTTCTTGTATGATCCTATGGGATCATATTGGGCCTCTCTAAAATAACCTCTCTTGGTTTTTGTTATCTCTGAGTGATTTTCTTTTGGTGTCCAATGTTTAGTTGATGGAAAAAGTGTCAAATGCAAGTAGTGGAAAGTTGCAAAGTGGTGCAACTTTTGTTCTGTAACTCTTGTGACCAAACAAACTATTCCAACACATCCAAATAGGTATTTTTAAGCTAGGAATAGTCCTATTTTGCACCCAAACATGTGAAATCACTCTGAGCTACGTTCAATTGGATCGATCCCTTAAGGGTCCAAAGTGCAAAATGATTGCAAACTTCAACATGTTGTTACTCAGATACCATGATACTTAGAAACTTCTCACCTGATCCTATGGGTTACGTTGGGCCCCTCTATAATAACCTCTATCGATTTTTCTATTACGAAGTGGTTTTCCTGTGGTGTCCACTTTTCGGTTGATGGAAAAAGTGTTAAATGCAAGCAGTGGAAAGTTGCAAAGTGGTGCAACTTTCATTCTGCAACTTGTGTGACCAAACAAATTGTTTCAACACATCTGAATAGGTATTTTTACACTAGGAATGGTCCTATTTTTCACCCAAACACACAGAATCACTCCAAGCTACGTTCAACCGGATTGATCCCTTAAGGGTCCAAAATGGCTACAAACTTTAGCATGTTGTTACTTGGATACCGTGATAGTTAGAAACTTCTCATATGATCATATGGGATCATGTTGTGCCCCTCTACAATAACCTATCTTATTTTTTGTTATCTTAGAGTGGTTTTCCTGTGGTTTCTATTTTTTAGTTGATGGAAAAAGTGTCAAATGCAAGTAGTGGAAAGTTGCAAAGTGGTGCAACTTTCATTCTGCAACTCGTATGACCAAATGAACTATTCCAATGCATATGAATAGGTATTTTTACTCTAGGAATGGTCCTTTTTCACACCAAAACATGCAAAATCACTTTGAGCTATGTTCAACTCGATCGATCCCTTAAGGGTCCAAAGTGCAAAATGGTTGCAAAGTTTAGCATGTTGTTATTCAGATACCGTGATGCTTATAAAATTTACGTTTGATCCTATGGGATCGCATTGGGCCCCTCTACAATAACCTCTCTTGATTTCTGTTATCTTGGAGTGGTTTTCCTATGGTGTCCAGTTTTCAGTTGATGGAAAAAGTGTCAAATGCAAGCAGTGGAAAGTTGCAAAGTGGTGCAACTTTCGTTCTACAACTCGTGTGATAAAAAAAAATTGTTCCAATGCATTTGAATATGTATGTTTACACTAGGCATGGTCCTCTTTCTCACCCAAACACATGGAATCACTCTAAGCTACGTTCAACCAGATCAATCCCTTAAGGATTTGAGTGTAATATGTTGAAATAGGCCATCCACCTATTGTTCAGGCTATGTCTCGGTGATATGGGCCTGATGTAAGTAGGATAGGGAGTAGGAATAAGAAAATAGCATTGGTAAAGGAATTGGAAGAGATTACTAATGCTGCCCCTATTGAAAATTCAGAATTGAGGCCCCTTAAAAGCGAGGCTAGAAGAGGTGAAATGAAGAAATTGCTTGAAAATAAGTTAGAATAGGTTGGAAATAGGGTGAGGTTGTAGAGTTTGATGTGTTCAAAAGGTTTGCAAGGATAGGGAGGTCAAAAGTATGTTATGGCATGATGCCCTAGTTGGGAAAACAAGGGTTTTGAATGAAAAAGAGATGTTTGAGGGAGTAAAAGTGGGTAAAGTCAAGAGGTAGCATAATTTGGTGGTCAATTAAGTTTGTGTAGGAAGAATGAAGAGTGTTGGAATAGGTTTTGAGGTTCGGATTCGAGTTTGTGGGTTCGGTTCACCGGTTAAACCAAATTCTTTTGGAGGAGGGTTCGGTTTGTTTTGGGTTCGTTGGTACAAAAAACATGTAAAAACTATATATATATATATATATATATATATATATATGCAGCTTAGAAGCATGAATTAGGATTAGAATATCACATAACATCATATAAACAATAGAACCACCATAAACTTGAATATCATTTAAAACATGCATGATAAATATTCATCATTGAAACTTGAATTATGGTAGCTTGATATACAAAGTCTATTGATGCTAGGGTTCAATTTGTATGATTTTGAAAAAAGAAGCCAACTAAGTAGAGTTATCAACTTTCTTCATAAATCATAAGAATTTGTTTAGTACACTAGCCATTTTGATGTCTTCTTGTAGACTCAAACATTATTTTGTATCACTATTACATTGGTCTTGAGAGTGGTAGCTTAATATAACTCCACAATACAAAATCTGGTTTACCTGTGCAGTGTAACAATGGCATAGGTAGATTTTTCTTCCAAAGAACCAAAGGGTGAGTGCACAATTGAAGTGTATAAAAAAAAATATTTTTGTAACATCAAGGATACTTTTTGAAACATCCATGCATTGCTAATCTAAAAGGAAAAGTCTTTTTCCTAATCTATATGCAACCATGCTTTTGACATTGTCAAAAAGAGCAAAACTTCCTGAATGATGCAAAGGCATGGCCAAGTAGTTCGAACTCTTCACATGAGAGAAGAGAGATGTTGGAGAGTACATAAAGTCAGTGAGAAAAGAAGTGTAATGTGTTTTAGTTTGTAGTATTCCTCTATTTCTCTACAGATGTGTGATAAATTCTTAGTTGAATGATGTAGAACAATTTTTGAAAAAATAAAGTTGTGTCACAATCCGCTTTCAATCTAGCAAGCAAAAAATGAAAGCTTAGCCTCTTGGAATGAAAATGCTTGTTTTCCAAAAAAATGAATAAGAATGAGGTAGTTAAGGTGTTTGAAGTGATTTAGAGGTCACTTTTATTGTTCCCTTGGGTGTGGGTCAAAGTCAATCTCCATAAAACATTTAAAAAATGTTCAAAAAAACACTTTTTTGGATGCTTAGGCACATGGGTTCTATCTTGGTTCACCTGGGTTCTACCCGGGTTCTCTTGGGTTTTTCTTGGGCAAACTAGACCCAACAATGAAGGACCCTAGTCAAACCCACAGGCGAACCGAACCAGGACCTGCACCACCTAAGCGAACCAAGACTAGAACCAGGGCTAAAATAGAAGAACCCAGTAACATAGATAATGTGTCAAGAAGTTGACTACTTCATCTACTCTAAATATTATGTTTTGCAAGTGTTGTGAAGATTATTTATCCTTTGCTTAATTGAGTTGTTCCAATCAAAGGATTAAATATATTGGAATCTTTTTATCAATCATTTCATGGAATACCAATTGAAAACATGTCTTTTTCTTTTAGATAAAGTTGTTTACCATCAATCAATTAATTTATTCAAGACAAACCATGAAGGAAAACAATGATCAATGCTATGGCTAACCAATTAATAAGTATACATGTGAATAAGTCAAGTATGTACATGTGAATAAGGGAAGCACAAGTAGTCACAAAAATGTATGCCTTGAAGTATACACATGAATACATAGTATACACAACTTAATACAAAGTATATGCACAAATACTAGGTATATGCATGAAAACGTGTAAGTATCAAAGTGTACATTGGAACACACATAAGTTGCAAAGTATACACATAAGTTTTGAAGTATACACTTGAATACATGTAACTCATATCTATTAAACCATGAATTTATAACATGCAAATATGGACTCCATCAATAAAAAAGATTTGTATTAACCAAATAGCCATGTATGCATACATCAATATATGTCAATATAAGTATAAAATATAGGTAAAAAATAGCCATATAGGCTTACAAGAATGCCATATAGGCATACAATGTCAAATATATCAAATAAAAAATATGTACAAAACTGCCATGTAGGCATACAACAAAGGGCTCTGGAATCAAAAGTCATTGCTCTCCAGGCTCTTGAAATAAACTCTTGCCCTTTGCTTGTCAATCAGATGGTGATACATCTGTCACTCATTTGTGCTACACTCGAGGAGTGCTCCTACTACTCCTCCTAGTACAATTAAGTTCTTGGTGAATTTTTAACTATTACAATAAGAAGTAAATACATTAATATATAGAAATTACATTATAGAAAATGATATATTTAAAAAAAAATCACTTACAACCATCTCACAATCACTCTGGACATGAGGGAAATATTCGCATGCCGATGCTGAGGCATGCTCAAGCCTTGTATTAACCATCCAAATAGAAATTAGACTAAGAATCAATAATTTGGTTTGATTTTCCACTAGAACTAACATCTATAACAACGAATGTAAATTGAAATTTAGTAATTTTCCTCATACCTCTCCTGTCAAATCCATTGAGGATTGTATAGCAGATGAAACACCGATATCCATTGCCCTCATAACATTTGGAGGTGTTTCCAAAACCAACATCTGAAAATAAAAAAATAAATTATTCAATCACAAAAAAGTTACAATAGTGATCCATGTCATGAATTATAATGTATGAGATCTAATGAACAAAATTTTGAGTACTTATTAAACTATATATTTCTGATTATTATGCTTACTATTTTCCCTATCCATATCTTGTTCAAAAGGATATTTTTTTGGGATTTTACCCATAGCAGCAAGTCGTTGAATCGTTTGATTAAATTCTTTCATAGACATGTATGATAACTTTGGTGGCATAGAGAAGGCAGTGAATTGTTTAAAAAAATGCCTCAAAAGAAATGGGGTCTCGTGGTGATAGAATTCCATTACAAACAAATGCACGTCATGGCATTGCATCACCATAAGAACACATTACTTTTAGGCATTTTTTCAAAAAATTCATTTCCTTCTCTATGGTATTATTGCTTACTATTATGCTTTGATAGATATTTTTCCAAGCATCCATAGTTTGTTGGAAAGCACCTATTTTAGGCTTTTAGCCATAGTAGCAAGGAAGTGAGTAGTTTGCTAAAATGCTTTGGTGCACATGTATGAAAAATGTGGTATCATAGAAAAGGTGGTGATAATTTTGAAGAAATGCCTTGAAGAAATGTGGTCTCATGGTGATGGAATGGAATTCCATCACCATGAGACCACATGTCTTCGAGGCATTTTTTCAAACTACTAACTACCTTGTCTATGCTATTGCTTACTATTATGGTTTCATATATTTTTTCCAAGCATCCATAGTTTGTCATGCAAGTGCACCTTTGCAAGCACATGCTCCATGTGAAGAAATTGCATCACTGCTTATGTTGACTTTCTAAACAACTATATTGTAGTTGAATTTTTTTCATCTCTCAACATCTAGTTATTAGTTATGGAATGTGAAGTAATTCTTTGAGTTTGAATGATATGCAATGCAGCGTAACCAATGATATGAATATAAACTACACAAATCGATTAAGTATAATTCATTAGTTAAACTCTTTATTCTATTACCTACGCGTAGGTTTGAGTAAATCCACTGGAACTGGGAGGTGTTCCCTTGAAACCTCCAATATTACCCTATTCAACATCCAAAATCACATATTAAAATACCATTTGTAAAACAATGTTATTAACATTTAATAAATTTATAATTGTTTGCTAGTTACATACCCTACCGATAGGTGTACTGTAGAAATAAGTAGGTGGAGGGCCGGTGTATTCAGTCTCAACACTGTGGCCCTGCAATTTTATTAAAATCATAAAACTAAATTAGTTAATCTTGCATTTTAAAATTGAAATTTAATAAATTAATTTCAATGAACTTGATAACTTTTACCTGAGTATCAATGCCATACGCATCATGAAAAATTTCATATGCCCTCTCCATCTCCGTAGCTGCATACGGATCCTGCATAGTAGCTTCCTTAGTGACGATGGGGTCATATGAACAAGTCACTCCCCAAGATTGACACACATGGGTTCAAAGGCCACCACTCGAAGACTCCCCTAGACGGTGTTGTAGAATAAGGCTAGTATGATGGATGCCATTCTCGGTCAAAGTGTTGATTGCTTGCAATGTCTCTATGTCGACACTCTCTTTCACGACGACAGGAATAACAACGTGCTCATGAGGCGGCCTAGCGAGAGCTCGTCTCCCTTGCCACGTAGGATTTGGCTATGCACTGGGCCTATCTTGAGCTGACCCCCCACCTCTCCCCTAGAAGTCCCTCAATATCAAAATAATTTGGAATTTTTCCAATATGAACTCACTGTATAGTTTCCTAAGAAAATACTGGGGGACTTCACAATTGTTGCATGGTCGGTCATCAAAGAGCATGTACCACTTTATCATAAAAACAATTCCAAATCTCTTTATGGTGGCAATCTTCAATGAATAGGAAAACCTCTTCAAGATTGAGGCTAAGATTTTGATTTATGTGTGGCCGCTGAATAATGAGCACAAATCAATCTTGTAATTTTAAATCCTTTACTTGTTTATATGATAGTTTATTTGCATAATATGCCCTAGCCGCTTGCCTCCTATCTTGCCATCTAGTTATTTGTTTGCTAATTGAATCTACATTTTTAACATATCTTTCAATGAATTTGTGAGGGTCATTATTTATGTGGTTGAACCATTTGGATCACTCAACCTACTAATAAAATCCTCAATCTATTTTTTGTTGTTCTCAATCTCACTCATTAAATTTTGTTGAGTGTCAGGAGGGTGTTGAGGGATTGGTGGAGGAGGTTGTTGTTGAGGTTGATTTTCTTGTTGAGGCTTTTGTTCTTCAAGATTTGGTTGCTCTTCTTGCTGAGGATTTTGTGGGTTTGTGGGTTCATTTGCATCTCCTACAAATTCAAAAAATTATATATCAAATTTAACCTAAAACTAACAAAATCAACCTAAAACTAAGAAATTCAAAACAAACAACAAAAATACTCATTTCTCCCACCTCTCTCATCATCGTGGCACCATCCTTGCAAAGAAATAGCAACTCTTGTTGAAAATTTTTTCTCAATATCTCCTCCTAGAACACGACCGCAAAAGTTGGGAGTTTTGGCCGCGGGCAAAAGAAGAAAACAGTTGAAGTGAAAATGAAGACTTTCACTTTTTCTTTTGTTTTTAACGTGTTATAACGCGAGTGCGTTATAACGTGCTCACATTATAGCATTTTGAAACTTTTTTTATAAAGTGGCCATTAAATTGCTACCCAAATTCATGCACCCGCCCAACTTCTTTTCTAAGATACAAGCACTTGAATGCAAGCTTGAAGAACTCTGATCTACCTTGTGGATACCGGATTAACCTTGTCTATGTGCATACATCAAAATAAAGTTCCTTCCTAACCTTATGATGAAGGGTACACTATACACTTAAAAATGGTCATATCACATTGTCTGGTAATTAATTAAATATTTTTAAATATTTAATTAAAATCTTTTGATTCTATCTACGTATAAATAAATTTAAATAATTTATTTATATTGTTCATGATTTCATTTCGATTAAATATTTAATCACCTTTTCATATTCATTTCTTAATTAATTAAATAAATGTTACAATTTATTTATATTAATTATCATATAATCTTAGTTTGAATATTTTATTCAAATAAAGATTAAAATATTATAATTCTTCTAAATATCATTTATAATTAAATATTCCAAAATATTTGATTATTTCCTCTAAATCCAATATTCATTTTTAAATCATTTCAAAATTCCTCCAATTCAATAATCTATTCATAATTAAATATTTCCAAAAATATTTAATTAAATTCTTCTAAATATTTCAAAAATCTTCTAAAGTCACATCATGATTAAATATTACCAAAATATTTAATTAATTCTTCTATAGTTTTCAAAAATCAAAAATCAAATATCAAAAAGCAATAAATTAAATTAAATAAATTTTATTTATTTAATTTGGGATTTATCTTCAACTCCCGGGAAACAAACTGCCAAAACAGAAAATTAAATTTCTCTGTTCCTGTGCAGGCTTGTTCCCGTGGGTTGAAGACAAGCTTCCATTCTTCTCTCCAACCTCTCAACCTCCCCCATTTTCTTCTCAACCTCTCAATCTCTCACCATTCAAACCTACCAGACAATTCATAGCCATAGATTCTTGCCAGCCGGGATGAAGCCTGCAAAAATCTATAAATACAGCTGCCGGGAGCTCCAAATCATATAGGATTTTTAGGCAAGTAAACTATAGGCAAATAGTATTAGCATTCATAGCAATAGCATTATCACAGCAATAGCATAGCAATCATAGCAACAGAATCATGATTCATCTCATCTACAGCCCCTGTACATAATCTACAGCCCCTGTGCATAATTACAGCCCCTGTCCATCTTCACCAGCATATAGAATAGTTTTTCTTTGCATACTCGTTCTGCAGTAGTCATTTGGAGAAGCTCACACAATCTGAGAGCCAGAAAGCTTCAAACCAATCTCTGGAGATAGAGAAAGACGGAACGTTCTTGAAGAATTTTTATTTTATAGCCAAGTTTATTTCAAATTTCTTCAATTTAAAGTTCTGTTAATAGTGTTTTGTTTTAATTAGATTAACAATAGAATACACAACACATTTTTGGCGCCCACCGTGGGGCTCTTGCCCCTTTTTAATGTTTTGTTTGTAGTTTTTTTTTGGACAGGTTACAGGAAAAACAGCGGAATAGCGCAGACGACACGTTTTCGGAAGAATACCTCCAGTTTAGCGCCCCTGACAAATATTTCAGCGCCCGTGAAGACTGTTTTAGCGCCCCTGACAAATCTTTCAGCGCACGTGAATACTGTTTTAGCGCCCCTGACAAATCTTTCAGCGCCCGTGAAGACTGTTTCAGCGCCCGTGAAGACTGTTTCAGCGCCCGTGAAGACTGTTTTAGCGCCCGTGAAGACTGTTTCAGCGCCCATAATGATTCTTTCAGCGCCCATAATATTTCTTGCAGCGCAATTTTTTTAAAACACTGTAATCTGTAATCTGTACTCGTAGTTTAGTTTTAACTGATTCCGACGCAGCCGCGGACAGTTAATAATCTAAGGATAAAATTAACCAATCCTAGGGTAGTCATCTTAAGGATAAAATTAACCAATCCTAGGGTAGTCATCTAAAGGATAAAACGAAGCAATCCTAGGGTAGCCATTTAAAGAAAAACGAACCAATCCTAGGATAGACACATCATTTTTCAATTTTAGCTTAAAATGAATTTTCTGTTTATGTGAAGCAAAATCTTCACTTAGTTTAGAAAATTTCAATTTGGTGCTTAAAATTGAATCTAGTGTTTGCTTTGTTCTCAAGTGATAGGCCTATGCTCTCCCCTTAACTGGGTGATCAAAATGCCAAACTCACTTATTTCTTTTTATGCATCTTTAAGTTTTATTACAACCTTGTAGAGAGCCTGCTCTTGTGGGAAAAAGTACTCACCCAAGAGGAACGACTCAAGTGGGTTCAAGCCAAAGCCAGGCTATTCCACCCCACTATAAAATTTAAAGCAAAATTGGGGAAACCCTCTTTTGACGGTAGTGTGCATGATAACCATCCCCAAAGCCTTTGTTCTAAAGGTAGGGAGGTCTCTCGAGGGAGTTTATCATTTGCCGCACCGAACGGAAATCCTTACTACGAACCTAGTGTAGTAGCTAACCGAGTCAGTATCCAAACATCATCTCAATCACAGTGCAGGGGAGGGAAGAATCTACCCCCAAGATACTCACCATATAACTGCCAAGGATTGTTTGCTCAGGGGATTCGGTATCCACTTCCGTCACTCTGAGTACGCACCTGGAAAAGACAAAAACACGGGCGCCCTTTCGGGGGTGACACGGCTGTGTGAGTCGACGCAGTTTTAAGATGTGGGCTGTTGATTGCTATGATGACCTACTTGAGAACTAAGAGTGAGTCTGTTTGAAGTGCTTGTCATGTGTAAAACCTGTTAAAACAATTTTTGAAAAACATTTTGGTTACACACTTAATGTTTAGCATAGGACTTAAAAACAATTGTTTTCAATTTGTTTGATGTGTTTTCACTACATTAATTTAGATAAAGATCATCCAAAGCACTCATTATCATATTGATCAATCTCATGTTACGAGATTGGAAATCTACAAAGTTTGTAAAAAAATCCGTTTCCAAAAGGATTAAGAAGCCAAAGAAACCTCTCAACCACAAGAAATTATTGAAGAAACAAAAATTCTTATATCAAAGTCGAAAAGTTTTACTTAAATATAGAACTTTTCTTCATAGGTATCATGATTGTGTTAGAGGTCTTTCAGATGATTATGCCATAGAGCCCTTGTATTCACAAGCTTATTTTCAAAGAAGAGCCCTTTCTCAAAGGCATAACCATAGTCAACGCATCCGTTTTAGTTATATTCCCCAACCAGCAATCGAATACTCTACTCGTCCAAATCAAATCTTACAATAGAGAACTTAGAAAACATTAGGCATCTATCATTAAATCCATCTTTTTACAAAGCCATGATCAAAACTTCATAAAGTGCAACAACCATCCTTTTCTAGATCTTTTGCTTATATTCCCACCAACAGGATTTTCATCCTTTCACTTAGGGAACAACACAAGCTACAAGATTAGAAAATTTTGTATAAGTCATAGAATTTTCATTCTATCTTGACCTTCATACATACCACATCAATTGCACTATTTAACTCTTTTGATCAAAAGCGAGTAAAATTTTGATACAAATCTATGCCTGTCTTCACAAGATCTCAAAAACAAATGGAAAAAGACGAGGGAGAAACTACAACTAGTAAAATGGGTGATCGAAATGAAAAAGAAGAGGAAACATTTAATCTTGATGAGATAACGGAAGAAAAGCTTCAAGAAGCAGAACAAGATCCTCAATTCCATACTCTTATGGAGAGAATCCTAGAACGTAACAAAGAAAAATATTTTCTTACATTAGCTAATCAAGGAGCTAAGTTGCCTCACACCTTTGACATAGAGGGGATTAAACAAAATCCTGAAAATCCTCCTAATGACTTTAGTGCTCTTAACCAACAGATAAAAGAATTACAAGGGAAAATAAAGGAAATGCAAGGAGGTACAACAAAGAAATATGTTTTGGAAGACATATCTCCTTATCCATTTGATAGGAGTCTTCAAATGATTCCATTTCCAAAACATTGCGAAATTCCTAAGTATGATAGGTATAATGGAAAAACTGATCCCATAGACCATGTTAGGGATTTCCGAAACATGAGTCTTGAATTCGCCTATGATGATACTTACTTGATGCGATTATTTCCACGAAGTTTAGGCGTACAATCCATGGAGTGGCTTTCAAAAATCACTCCACCTATTAAAACTTTTGAGGAGTTGATAAATCAATTTATCTCACAATACTCCTACAATATTCAACATCAAATAACAATGCTTGATCTTTGTAAAGTGAAACAAAAAGTAGGAGAACCCTTTACTACATTTTTACAAAGATGGAGAAGGTTATTTGCACGATATTCTCGTCCTATTCCTGAAAAGGAAAAGATGGATATTTTTATCAATAGCCTTGATCCAGAATTAAGCTATAGGCTTAACCTTCATTGTCCTCATAACTTTGAAAAACTGATTGAAAATGCAATCACTATTGAAGGGGCCTTGGTTAAAAGGGGAGTGATAAAACTTGATAATCCAAGTACATCAAATCAAAACAACGATAAACAAGGTTTTGGAATAGAAACAAAAATGTTGTTAATGATGGCATAGTGGATGCCAATAATTTACGAACAAGGCCATCCGTTTTCAATCTATCAAGTGTTCCAAGAAACAATTCACAAGGAAATACAATACAACAAGGAAACAACAATCAACAAGGACAAATTTCCAAGCAAGAGAACATAACCAATCAAAATACCAATCAAAATCATGGTAATTTCAATAATAATCTTGGCAATACCCAAATATCAAATCCGTCTAGACCTTCATTTTTTTCAAATCGACGGACTTTTACGGCTTTGGGTCAATCTCTTGAATCTGCTCTCAAGGAACTTCTTGATAATAAGGTTATCACTTTACCACCACAAAGAGATTATGAGCCACGAGTTAAACCACCATCATGGAATGACTCGTATTATTGCAATTATCATCGATGTAAAGGCCATAGGACAAACAATTGTCAAGCTTTGAAAAATCTAGTACAAGATTTAATTGACAATGGTACTATTACAATTGAGGGACATCATACCAATGATGATCATCAAGCATTCAAAGATCCTTTGCCAAACTACCAAAAGGGGGAAACATCGGATACCAAAGCCAAAAGCATACATAATGTTGAAGACAATATAATCCGCCATATTTACACAGATGATAATCGGATTAATGTTATCAAAATTAAAGGAAAACAAGAATATCAACAGGTTAATGTAACAACAAGAGGTCAAGCAAAGGTTGTTTTAAAAGGAAGTTCGTCTAAAACAACTATTTCTTCTCCAACTCAATATAATCTGGTTGATCAATTGAGAAAAACATCAGCTCAAATTTCTATTCTTGAACTTCTTAAAATATCCCCTATACACAAAAATATTTTAGAAGAAGCGCTTGTGAACACAACTGTTGATACTGATCTAGATGCAAACAGATTTCAAGCCATGGTAGGACATTTGTCTTCCCCCACTTGTCTTTCATTTTCCGATAAAGATGATGCTTCTATGACACATCCACATAATTCCTCGCTCTATCTTGAAGTCATGATCCATAAACATCGAATTAGACGTGTCTTAATAGATGGAGGAGCCGGTTTGAATATTTGTACCTTAAAATTGATAAATTCCTTAGGAATTTCAGAAAATGAAATTGATTCACGAAGGAAGATAACTATTAAGGCATATGATGATGAAGAAAGAGCTTCTAAGGGATTAATATTGCTACCTATCAGAGTGGGACCTGTTGTGAAGAATACTTTTTGTCAGGTTCTAGATCGAGATTTGTCTTATAACATACTTTTGGGTCGTCCGTGGATCCATGATATGCAGGCCGTACCATCAACATATCATCAATGTATCAAGTTTCCATATGATGGACAAGAAATAACCATACAAGCTGATTACAATAGTACCCAAACTTGTTCCAATCTTAGGGTGAGTCAAGATGTCTTTGTGCCACACAATAGAGAAGCTCTTGTTGTTTCTTCTTCTAATCTACAAGTCCAATTGCAAGAATTGACAAACAATCTTGATACTAAACTGAAGTTTAAAGACAAAGGGGTAGGTGAATATTCACTATCTCTTTCTACTTTACCTCCTTCTCCAAGATCACATGGATTACCAACTTTATCAAATCAAAAGACTGCAACTGCTTCTACATCTCAAACTTCCGTGCCAATCACAAAGTTTGATGGAAAATTCATTAGAGCTAATACCACTGAAGAAGAAGCTGAAGATAGGGACATTCTAAATTGGCTATACAAAGATGAAGATGAATCTCTCTTACACATTAAGTTACCTAAAGAAAAATATGGTAAAGGGTACGCTATCATGCAAAAGATGGGTTATGAAGGAAATGGTCCTATAGGGAAACGAAGAGAAGGAATTGTGGAACAAATTCAGCCTATTTCAAAGCATTCAAGTGATAAAACAGGACTTGGCTATGGTAAAGATAAAGAAGAACTTACTTCACAGCAGACATCATTAGTTCATAAAGGAGAATCCGTGTCAGATAAATCTCATGAATCAGTTTTCCAATTGCAAAATAGTTCAGATACTGATTCTAATGAATATGAATGGGACACCATTTATAATGATGAATTCTGGAAGGATAAACAAGTTGATACTATACATAAATATGCACCTGTTCTTATACAAGGAGAAGGTTCAAGGCCTCCACTCGATTATATTTTACAAAGCGATCATGACTCAAGTGAGGAAGAATCAGATTCTAACGAGATGGATAATCAACAGGAGAATACCATCATAGACCTTGTCTACCATGAGGATGACAACCACATCATGACTTTGACAATTCAAGACCTTACCCAACCTAATGATCCTATGCCTTTAGTTTATCCAGAACTTATAGATTGGGATATTGACGCACCTATCCACATTCCTACATTCAGTAATGATGAAGATGTTATAACTTTCCTTTGTTCCTCAAATGAAGAAAACAATTGTTTCATTCAAGAATCTTATACTCATGATTTTGACAAGGAGAGTGTCAAGTCTCTTAGCTGCAAAATAAATGAAATAAAAGATGGATCTATTGGTGAAAACCGAAAAAAGGCAGTGATAGATCAAAACAAAAGAAAAATAAAGAGCGAATCTGACAGTGAAAATCTTTCTGAGGCATTGAAGGATGAGAAATTTGACACTCTTCCCAAGTATTATCATGAAAGATCTTCTATTTTGATTGAACCAACGGAATCAATCAACACAAGTACAGCAGAGCAGCCAAAAGTTTTGCAAATTGTAGCATCATTAACAGTTGAAGAAGTCCAGAAATTCATGCAATTCTTGAAGGATAATCAAATTAACTTTGCTTGGTCATATGCTGATATGCCAGGGTTAGATCCTAATCTGATAATGCATCATTTATCTATCAAACACAGGATGATAAAACACAATGAAAACAAAATAGAAGGTACATCCATGTTGCATTATTGGTCAAAGAAGAATTAAAGAAGCTTTTGGATGTTGGATTCATTCGAACTATTGACTATGCGGAATGGATTTCAAACATTGTACCTGTTTCAAAGCCGGATGGAAGGATCAGAGTTTGTACAGATTTTAGGGATTTAAATAAAGCATGCCCTAAAGATGATTTTCCTTTACCTAACATAGATTTGATTGTTGACTTAACTGCTGGTCATGCAATGTATTCATAAATGGATGGATTCTCAGGATACAACCAAATAAAAATTACCTCGAAGATCAAGATCAGCTCGTTATACTTGAGATTTTGAGATGTACTCTAACACTGACAGGACAAATCAACGCCACTTTATAGAAAGGCTATTTCATTTTTGGCATTGCCGTTACTTCCCGACCATGGAAGTTACTGACCGGCGTTGCACACTAGATACTTTTGCGCGATTTCGACACCAGAATTTTGGCTCCAGAATCTTTTGTACGCCAGGAATGGGAAAAAAAAAAAATTAAATGTTGTTGGGAATCAAAAGAAATTCGTATCTTCAGGTGCATTGCTCTGGGAAAACTCAAAGGTTTGAAACCGTTTCGAAAAGATTTTGCCAGAGGATTGATCCGGAAAGGACACGAACCATAAATGAACGCCACCTCACCAAATATGGATCAAATTGAGTCCTTTACGGAAGATTCCACGGATCCATCGGTTACAGCTTCGGCTTGACGCGGAACAAAGACGCCATTCACGACTGCGTGCCGAAATATTGCCAGGCCGGATTAATCTCAGCGGCGTCGTTGGCTGGCTTCACTCCACCGTTGAACCACCCTGTTACCGACTGGCCAGCGTTATGCTGGAATGCGTACCGAACCGGTGCAAAGAGGAACTTCACCACCGCTCATGGAACGCTGCTGGGTACGGGATCAGAAAACCAGGTTTTAAAGCCGGAAAAGCAGCTTCACTGGGTGAAACCGTTTGCTTCTCAAAAGTGGCGACATTATATGTTAACTCATACAGTTAGGCTGATAACAAAGATAGATCCATTGAAGTACCTATTAAGCAGAGCTACTTTAACATGAAGACTTGCAAAATGGGTAATGATATTAAGTGAGTTTGATATTCACTATGTAGACCGAAAAGCGATTAAAGGACAGGTCATTGTAGATCAGTTAGCTGAAGCTCCTCTACAAGAAGACAATCCAATGCATATTGAGTTTCCTGATGCAGATGTCTTTACAACAACAATTCAGAGACCATGGGCATTATACTTTGATGGATCATATACACAATATGGCTCGGGGGCAGGGATTCTTTTTGTTACACCTGAAGGACATACCATTTCAAGATCATATCGGTTGATATTTCCTTGCACAAATAACATAGTAGAATATGAGGCATTACTCATAGGATTAAAGATAGCTTTGGAATGGCAGATTACAGAGCTGGAAGTTTATGGTGATTCACAACTTGTCATTAATCAAATTAATGATGACTATCAAACAAAAGATGATAAGTTGTTACCATACAAAAACATGGTGGATGATTATAAGAAATATTTTGTGTCAATCAAATTTTCACAAATATCAAGAATTGACAATAAAGCTGCAGATGCAATGGCTACCATTGCTTCTTTATTACAAATATCAGAAGATCAAACCAAGTATGAATTCTTGGTGGAACAATTGTTTTCTCCTGCATATGATAATCCTGAAACTCAAGTTATATGTCATTTAACCGGTTCAGATTCACCCTTATATGGAAAAACATATACCTATTTGAAAGATAACATCTTGCCTTTAGATTTATCACGAAACCAAAAATGGAATTTTATTCGTCAATCATCCCGTTATACTTTAATTGCCAATATCCTTTATAGACGTGGTCTTGATGGTACACTCCTTAGATGTCTTGAGCGTGACGAATCTGAAAAAGCCTTACAAGAGGTTCACGGTGGTATTTGTGGAACTCACTCAAGTGGTTTGACCTTAGCGAAGAAACTTGTCAGAAAGGGATATTATTGGCCTACCATGGAGCAAGATTCTTTTACTTTAGTTAAGAAATGTTCTAAATGCCAGATCCATGGGAATCTTATTCATGCACCTGCACAAGAATTGTAGCCTTTTATTTCAACATGGCCCTTTTCTCAGTGGGGATTAGATCTTGTTGGAAAAATACATCCTTCATCATCAAATGGTCATAAGTTTATCATCACAGCTACTGAGTATTTTACAAAATGGATTGAAGATGTTCCTCTAATAACAGTGACTGGTAAACAAATATCTTCATTTATCTTGAATTACATTATTTGTAGATATGGAATTCCTAATTCTATTGTTACTGATAATGGAAGACCTTTTAAGAATCAGGATGTTGATGAACTTTGTGAAAGATTTCATATCCAACACAGGTACTCTACACCTTATTATCCACAGGGTAATGGTCAAGCAGAAGCTTCTAACAAAACCATTTTGAAGATATTGAAGAAGACAATAAATGATGCTGGACGTGATTGGCATGTTCAACTCAACCCAGCTTTGTGGGCGTATAGAACTAGTATTCGCACACCAACAGGAGCTACACCATATGCTTTAGTCTATGGAGCAGAAGCGATCTTACCATTGGAAGTTGAAATACCTTCGCTTAGGGTTTCACTTAAGGGATTGATAAGTGATGAAGACTACCGAGGTTCTCGCCTTCAAGAACTCGAACTGTTAGATGAAAGACGCCAACATGCAGCTGATCACTTGAAAGGTTATCAACAAGTCATGTCTCGTAGTTATAACCACAGAGTTAAACCACGGGCATTTCAAGTGGGTGACTTAGTTTTGAGGGAAAATCCACGTAATCAGCAAGATAGAGAAAAGAAAGGCAAATTTGAACCTAATTGGCTTGGTCCATTTGTTATTATAGCAGCATATGGTTCTGGAGCATATCAGTTATCCACATCAGAGGGGGACTTGTTTGAAGAGCCAACCAATAGTATTCACCTTAAGAAGTTTTATGTCTAAAAGTCCTGAAAAAATCAAAAAAATCATAAAAAATCCTGAAAAAATCAAAAAAATCATAAAAAGTCCTGAAAAAAAATCAAAAAAAATCATAAAAGTCACTAAAAAATAAAAAAAATCATAAAAAGTCTGAAAAATCAAAAAATCATAAAAGTCCAAAAGAAAATCAAAAAAATCCATAAAGTCTGAAAATTCAAAAATCAAAAATCATAAAAAAAAAGAAAAATCTTGAAAAGTGCAATATTAAAACAAGTGGTGAAAACTTGGCAAACAAGCGCTACTTGTGATCGAAATGGGCTCCTCCATTTATTAGTTTATGTTTTATTTTCACTTTGGGCATCATTCATCCACGTCTATCATCTGTATATATCTTTCATTATCCATACCATGTAGTGGGAATCTTTAGGTTTCATCATGGCTTGATGAAATTTGTACATATCTTTTATCTTTAGGTTGTGTTTACATTGGGGGAAAAACGCAGAAACATACAAAAGAGGGGCAACGAGCTTTCAAAATATCACAAGCAGACAAATAACAGCTTGATAAAACAAAACGAACATTGTCAAATCAACTCAATCACAAACATGTTTATGCCAATAACATGATCCAAACAACTATCGAAGTGAGAATATCAATGATGATAACCAAATTGGATGATCTTAATCTGAATAAATGTTTGAAATGCCTTAAGCCGGATTTGAATGGTTGTTTGATTTTTTTTATCATATCTCTGGAGTAATTCGATGATGTACTGAACTAGAAAAGCAAGGAAGGAGTATGATTTTTCTTTGTCTTTTGTTTGTGAGGAAACTCATTAGTACTATGCAAATTGGTCGCGAGACATGCTCTACTATGGATCATGGATGACATTTCGGAATTTGCACGGGAAAAGGGTTAACTCTTGTCTGTTTATGCAAGCAATACTCAGGTCATCTCGGTTCAATTATACCTAGATGCTTGTATTAACTTGCTATATTAAAAATCATGAAAGCAATACTCAGGTCATCACTGGTGCTAACATACCCTTTGATGCTTGTATTAACTTTCAACATTTCAAAACTCTATGATGATACAAAAAGCATACATAAGCTCTCCAAATGGAAATATTGTATGAATGTCCTGCATGGTTAGTATAGATTGCATTCATGTTAGAATTTGCATCTTGCATTCATAGATTCCTAAAAGTTGGCAAAAAATCAAAGATTTATATCTCCTCAAATATGACTGAGTATATTTTGACATTCACAAAACATCATTTCATAAATTATTACATTCATTCATCTATCATAAACATCATACATTCATTCATTTATCATAAACATCATACATTCATTCATTTATCATAAACATCATACATTCATTCATCTATCATAAACATAATACATTCATTTATCTCATAAAATCATATATATAAATATCATAAATCATGAAGCCATCATATAGTACACATCATATATATATATCATGTAAAATCATCTCTGCATTTCATATATCTCAAAATGAATGTCAAAATGTACAAGGATGTCAAAATACAAATGATATAATATCATCAAAAATGTGATCATCTCACGGTGTATACAAAATGTCTCAACATAATATCATGAAAGAGATCATATATAATGCACTAGGCAGAGCTATCCTGTGATGGAGCTGGCCTAGGACCTGTACCACCTGCCCCTGATGGACCTGCTCCGCCTGACCCCGGTGGCCCTCTAGGAGGTAATGGCTGTGTCACACCCCTGCTGGTAGTATGAGAGCGACCATGAGTAGATCGTGACTGAGTGTAGCTCTCTCTCTGCTCAGCTGGGACTGCATCATGATATCTGGTGCGATAAAACTCTGCCTCTCGAGTAGCCCTCATAACCTCTCTCATCATATCACCTGGCAAAGTGCTCCCTGCCACTCTCTGTAGGCTATCTACTAAAGACGTAGCCTGCTCACCCCATTGTCTAGCAGCATCTCTCTGCGGTGTCCGAGTCACGACCACCTGTGTGAAATCAAGGCACATTTTGTGATAGGCCCGAGAACTTCACCGGCTACGTGTTGTGCTCACCGAGGATATCGACTATTCTTGTCGGATCAGCGGCAGAGATGGGTCGATTATCTCTCATCCGTGGTCCCACCTCACGCACGCACTACCCTCCTCGCCACCTCTCACGCCACCTCTCCACGCCGTCTCTCACGCCACCCCTACCATTCACCATCATCATCTCCACGCCGGTCATCATCTCCACTACCCTCACCGTCCTCGCGCGTCCTGCGAGATCATCATCACGACTCACGGCGGTCTCTCTGTGGCGTCTGCGTCAATGGCCGGGGAACAGCGACCTCATGAAATCAGAAACATGCATTGGGGAGATCTTTGTAGAACATACTGCACATAGTCTGGTGTCGCCCCTGCATCCAAAACATCCGCCTGGTAGTCCCACATCTGTGCACCTAAACTGAGGAACTCTGCAACAGCTGCATCATAAGAGATCCGTGGGCCCCACACTACAAGCTCTGCCTGTCGCCGTGCATAAATAGCTGAACCAACAGGCATACCCTGAGTCCGACCAAACTGTCGCAATACACGTCCAGCAAGAAATCTCTCCAAGATCCATGTGGTCCGTCCAATCAAAAATCTGGAAGTGCATACAAAAGGCATCTCCCTCGCATCCTCTGGCCATGGCTCACAATCCAAATATGGCCTCCAACATACTGTGTCCAAACTATCTAACAGCCGCTGCCAATACACTAGTTTGCCCAGTCTAGGCTGAGCAATAATATGTGAATATCTCCATCTGTATGCTCGACCAGCTGGTCGCTCTCCTCGAGTCAATGGACGTAACACTGCAAAATGCTCCCATGCCCATATCTGTAATAATGAACATCCGACAGCAAAACTCCGGCCTCTACCATATACAATGTGATGTAGCTCGTCATATAAGTGGGCTAGCATACAGGTACCCCATGCATATCGTGTGCCCTGCATCACCATGCTCTCTAAGACACGACCCCATCCGATCGCGAACCCCTTCGACCTATGGTCGGGGCACAACACACCTCCAATGAATCCTGCAAGTACAGCCGGTAGTGGTGGATAGGCATCTGTAATCTCACCCCATGGGATGAAGTACCCAGCAATCTGATCATCTCTGAATATCCGTCTCAAAGCAAGAGTACCTCCAGCCTCTCGTCTGTCAAAAACAACAATCTCTCCCATCACTGGGATCCGTAGGATGCGATATACATCCTCGGGAGTCACTGTAATCTCGCCGGTCGGTAAATGAAAGGTGTTGGTGTCGCTATGCCACCGCTCTGCAAGTGCTGTCAATAGAGCCCTATTGAGGCGAACCTCAGGCATATCAAGTAATGCAATCAAACCACAAGCGTCAATCACATCTCTATCAGACTGTAATAAATGTGGAATCAATGACCATGTGCTCGGGAAAGCCTCTCGTATCTGCAGGACACCTAGTCTCTCCTGTTCACATACATCATCAAAACAACATCAATATCAAATCATCTTAACATATCAATCCAAAATGAATCAATCAAATTATTTGTTATACAAATAATATCAAAATCATGTTTGTTTTTAACAATCTTAGAAGCAAACAAATCAATCAAACTATTTGTTTTTCATCATCATGGAACGCAAATAATCAACATCAAGTTTCTTTCTAACAACTTTAGAAGAAAACTTATCTATACTATTTGTTTTTAACAACTTTAAAAGCAAATTTATCAACTACTATTTGTTCTCCAACAATTTGGGAAACAAATTTATCATGTGGAACAAAAAGCGCTACAGAACTAGTTGTATGCGCTACAAAAATCTTTATCAGCGCTAAATAAAATTTTGCGCTACAGAATCAATTAATGGCGCTATGATTTTTATCAACAGCGCTATGGAATATTTTGCGCTACAATATTTGTTAAGAGCGCTGCAATACATCTTATTTGCGCTACGATATCATATGCGCTATGAAAATCATCAAATGCGCTATGAAATCTATCACGGTATGCGCTATGGAAAATTATGGAAAATTTCAAATGCGCTACGATACGCCTTAAGGGCGCTACAATATTAAACGCGCTACGAAAATTATTGCATGCGCTACGATACACTTTAAGAGCGCTAAAACTCAATGTTTTTAAATTAAAACATTAAAAACGTGCGCAAAACAAAATTTTCGAAGACGGGAATTTGCGAGACACATACCGGAGGTCCGTAGTGCGCTGGCCGCTGATGACGTCGGATACGCTCGAAACGGTGCAGGTGAACTGGAAGTGCCATGATTATCCACTCAGAGCTCAATATTTGCAAATTTTACTAGGTTAAAATTGAAAATGACATGGAAAATGACATTTTTAACCTATATAATGGTAAAATTGGGGCATTTTTATCATATTTTCACATACCAGGGGCAATTTCTTTATCAAATTTTCATTTCATATCTTATCAGGGACAATTTCTTCATATCATAAGTTTCGAACGACAAATCGATATCTTAAAAATCATCAAAATTCAAAAATTCAAATATCGATTCATCGTTCGCGGGGGCATACACATACATCTATTAAATGTTTCAAATCAATATTTGAGGCAAAATTTCAAAATTCTTTGAAGTAATGCGTAAAACACGTCACTTCAAAGAGGGGCAAAATGTATACACTTAAAAATGGTCATATCACATTGTCTGGTAATTAATTAAATATTTTTAATATTTAATTAAAATCTTTTGATTCTATCTACGTATAAATAAATTTAAATAATTTATTTATATTGTTCATGATTTCATTTCGATTAAATATTTAATCACCTTTTCATATTCATTTCTTAATTAATTAAATAAATGTTACAATTTATTTATATTAATTATCATATAATCTTAGTTTGAATATTTTATTCAAATAAAGATTAAAATATTATAATTCTTCTAAATATCATTTATAATTAAATATTCCAAAATATTTGATTATTTCCTCTAAATCCAATATTCATTTTTAAATCATTTCAAAATTCCTCCAATTCAATAATCTATTCATAATTAAATATTTCCAAAAATATTTAATTAAATTCTTCTAAATATTTCAAAAATCTTCTAAAGTCACATCATGATTAAATATTACCAAAATATTTAATTAATTCTTCTATAGTTTTCAAAAATCAAAAATCAAATATCAAAAAGCAATAAATTAAATTAAATAAATTTTATTTATTTAATTTGGGGATTTATCTTCAACTCCCGGGAAACAAACTGCCAAAACAGAAAATTAAATTTCTCTGTTTCTGTGCAGGCTTGTTCCCGTGGGTTGAAGACAAGCTTCCATTCTTCTCTCCAACCTCTCAACCTCCCCCATTTTCTTCTCAACCTCTCAATCTCTCACCATTCAAACTACCAGACAATTCATAGCCATAGATTCTTGCCAGCAAGGATGAAGCCTGCAAAAAAATCTATAAATACAGCTGCCGGGAGCTCCAAAATCATATAGGATTTTTAGGCAAGTAAACTATAGGCAAATAGTATTAGCATTCATAGCAATAGCATTATCACAGCAATAGCATAGCAATCATAGCAACAGAATCATGATTCATCTCATCTACAGCCCCTGTACATCATCTACAGCCCCTGTGCATAATTACAGCCCCTGTCCATCTTCACCAGCATATAGAATAGTTTTTCTTTGCATACTCGTTCTGCAGTAGTCATTTGGAGAAGCTCACACAATCTGAGAGCCAGAAAGCTTCAAACCAATCTCTGGAGATAGAGAAAGACGGAACGTTCTTGAAGAATTTTTATTTTATAACCAAGTTTATTTCAAATTTCTTCAATTTAAAGTTCTGTTAATAGTGTTTTGTTTTAATTAGATTAACAATAGAATACACACAACTACTACCAACACATGGTCAATGCGAGTATTGGATATTGTGAATGGAGTGTATGGTGTCATGCATGAAGGAATATGAGATGGATTGTTCGATAGTTTGGAACTTTTGATTCTCCAAACTTAGTAAGATGAGTGATGATGGATGGGAATGAAATTTTTTATGGAATTAGGACCAACCACTGGATATATTTTGTTCCTTTCTTGAGAATCTTACTTTTGTATTTGAGGACTCTTTTGATGGATGCATTTCCCTTTTTGATTTTTCCCCATAGTTTCTTTGACTAGTGGAGTTTCTGAGGGATGATTTTCTTTATTTTTCTTTGGTATCCATTTGTATTTTCTTTGTCCTTTTTTATTTACTACTTCATTTTCTTTGATGATCTTCGCCTCGATTTGATAGGAATTCTTCTTCTTATGTTGGTCCCAATTTGTGTATGAGATGGTGAATGAATTCCAACTCATGATACAACTAGTTGTAGCATTGACTACATTTTCATCGTAAGGATTCTTCGTGCCCCATATGTTGATGTTTGTTGTATAAAATATTTCCCTTGGTGTTGTGAAAGTATTATCAATACCTAATCCTTTTCCCTAATAATGTGTCCTCTGATCCATAGCCACTAAATATGACTTGTCATCAACACATGATATTTCTATGGGTTCTTGTTATTCAAGAATATGAACTATTTTCTTTGGTTCTATGACATCATTATCTATTGATACTACTTCAAAAGATATTGGTACTGATTCAAAAGATGTCGATGAGGCACAATCATTGTAAGTATCAATAATCTTGACTGTTGCTTGCTCATGAACTATTTTCTTTGATTCTATGACATCATTATCTATTGATATCATTTAAAAAGATGTTGGTACTGATTCAAAAGATGTTGATGATGTACAATCACTGTAAAAATCAATAATATCGACTATTGCTTGCTCTTGTGTAGGAATATGAAGAGTGGGAGACATGTTTTAGATGAAGAATGTCTATATGTCCATCGGAAAGAAACATCTCAGAAATGATATCGAGGACATATTTGGTGTTTAAAATGGTTTGGAAGATGTCCCTTAGTTCTTTGTGAAACTCTAGGGATAGGGGTTCTTGATCTTGACTTGATTCAAAATAACTTTCATTATCCTCAAGAGCCTCCTCTTGACATGATCCTTGGGTGGATGATATATCATCGGTAAAAGAATCTTCACAATATTTTGTGGGTATGGATGCAATAAAGGATATTTTTGGCTTGTTTGTAACTTCTTCAACATGCCCAATCACTAAGTTATATGTGGCAGAGATATCACAATCTAATATCCACTTGATGTCATTACATTATAAAATAGTGCCAAACACTGTAGATGGGTTTGTAATTTGTTTTAAATAGTATCTTGATACATGTATGATTCCTCATAAATAGTGTAAACATGTCCCAACATGGTATCCTAGGTATTGTTTGAAGTTGATGCCTTTGTCAAATCTTTTTCTTTTCCATGATCAGGCATAGGGTTCATGTAAAATTTCAGATTTTCATTACCAAATTTTTGATCAACCTCAATGTCTCTTTGTTCGATAAGATCCTCTATTAGATGTTTGAACCTAAAACAATTTTGTGTTCTATGACCTTTGTACCAGTGAAATTCACAAAATTGGTCTTCTCTATAGCTATGAGGTTTGATTTGTGGCTCTTGATAGTTTAAAAAATCTACGAGTGTGATAAGGTTAGTCTATATCAACCTCTTCAACATGTATTCCATAGGTTCCCCTAAGGGATTGAATTGTCTCTTAGGAGCATTGTTTGTTCTTTGTTGTCTACATTGAGTGTTTGCAGTATTGATCATTGGTTGATAGTTTGGTGGTGATGTGTATGGTTGTTGTGTATTCATGGTTTGGATGTTTTCTTATCTAGGATCAGTTAAGAACACCTTTGCATCAACAACACCATCACTAGTAACATTCTTCTTCTTGGCCCAATAGCAGGGCTTGTCATTAAAACTAGTGGATGGGTGGTTGTCTCTATATACTTGCATGTTTCCCTATGAGATTAGAGCTCTCTCAATGTTAAGGGCTCTAGGGACAAGCTCATCATAATATGTCATGAATTGAATTTTCAAGTGGAAGGATAGATTTGGATCTAGATTTGCTATGATAATCCCCACTTGTTGTTTGTGAGGAATTGGCCACTTGCTCTTACTAGCTCTTTGTCTCCATTTTTTTAATAAATTGGAAAAATATTCTCCCTTGTTATGTCGAAGAGTGTACAAATATTCTAGGCTTACATCCATGTCAAGATTAAAGGAGAAGTGATCAATGAATTTATCAGTGATTTCTTGGAAATTTTTGATACCTGAAAGAAATTGAGGAAACCAGTCCATGGTTGGGCCTGTCAAGCTTCATGGAAAGAGGCACATTAAGTAAGAATCATTGTAGGAAACCTCCATACTCAGGACATTGAATTATTTGATGTGGTCTATAGGTTTTCCCCTCCCTTTGTATTTGTTGAATTTGGTGATTTCAAGACCGAGAGGGAATGGTACCATTGCAATGGATATAGGTTCTATGTGTGGGGCTTCTTTGTCTTTCCTATCCAAAGGTCCTACATTTCTTGTGACATTGCCTTAAATTGTGATGCTAGATCATCTTCTGGGTTTGGTGGAGGAACATACATTGGGATGATGGATGGATTGTATATGGGATTCTAATATGATAAGGTGTTGTATGGGGTGTATGGTGGTGTAGGATAAGGTGATGATTGCGTGGGTGTATATGTTCCTAACATGTTTGGATTGATGATTTTTTGTTGAGGGTTATAGTAGGAACCCTGTTGTTGTGTGATCAATTGATGTTGTTGGGCATATTGCTGGGATTTTTTGGATGCTAGGGCTGCTTGTTATTGTTTCACTCCTAAGGCTTCTTGTTGGACTTGTTGTTGTTGTGCTGCTAAGGTGGCTTGTTGTTGTTGTTGTGCTACTAAGGTTGCTTATTGTTGTTGCTGCTATTGGAAGGCTTGTTGATAGGCCTGTTATTCTTGTGTTGCTAAGGATGCTTGATGCAGTTGTTGTACTACTAAGGCTTCTTGATGTTGTTGTGCTACTAAGGCTACTTGTTGGATTTGTTGTTGTTGGATGGCTTGTTGATAAGCCTATTGTGCTTGTTGTAATGCTAAGGCATGTGCTTTCAATACAGGATCCTTTGATTGTTGAGGCATCTATGATGGTTTTTGGGTGTTAAAGTTTTGAGATGGTAGCAGATTGTTCATGATGGGTTGAGGGTTCCCTTGGTTTAAAATTCCTTGCAAGATAGTAGATTGAGGGGGAGGAATGTAAGTGTTATGCCTTGCATAACCACCCCATTTTATTCTGGAACAAAATGGGTCCCCCTTTTCTTTTGTTTTCTTTTCCTTTGGTTGTCTAGTTTGGTTTTAGGAGTTAATTTGTTTTCATCCTGAGTTTTTTTTTGTTCGGTCAAATTTTGGTTCTGCCTCAGCCAGAGTGGGGTTTCCCGGCCCAGAAGTGGGTTTTTTGTTCATGAAGTGAATAGGCGTAATTATATTTTTATGCTTCTGAGGACTAATGGAGGCCTCTATTTTGTAGGATTGAATCACTCATCTAAAGATATCTCTCAAAGATGTTAGTTGGAAGGTATCCCTCAATACAATTTAGCATAAACCTCCTAAAGAGGGAAGTTGTTGAAACCTTTTAGATGTCTTGCTGACTAGCAGTGTGTTATTCATTTGGGATCCATCAGTCGCCATGACATCTCAGTTGTCGTAGGTCTTCATATGTCTCCCCGACATGCTGAAGTCTCACTGACTGATTCCACACAAGGTTAGTGTCACCGAAATATTTGTGCTCGATGAAAGGTCTTGCTGACCCATGAAGTCTCACAGAAAGGTTAAACCTTCGGCATAAGGTCTAGCCGAAGAGGCAAGGTCTTGGCAACAAAGGTGGCTTTGGGATAAAGTCTCACTGATAGGGTGGACTCTTGCCGAGGTGAAGTGGCTTCGGCATAGTGGTTTGAGTTCGGCGTGAAGTCCCGACGACTGAGTGATGTCTCACCGAAATTATGATGCCTTCGGTATAAGGTTGTGCTCTCGGCAAGATTTCTTGCCTACACGGGGAGTCTCATCAAAGGATTTAAGTTCGGCATGATGTCTGGCCAAAGGGGTAAAGTCTTCCCGACTAGGCGGAGTCTCCTTGAAAGATGAAGGCCTCGGAGAGAAGTCCTTCTGACCGATGACGGGTCTCCGCAAAAGGTCTTGCTGACCAAGCAAAGTCCCCCCAAAATGAAATGAGATTTTTCCAAAACAAGGTGGCTTCGATGTAATCTCTTGCTGACCTGATAGGGTCTTGCTGAAACAGAATGAGCTTGGGGAGAATGGAGGAGCTCGACATGATGTCCTGCCGACAAGTGATGGTTTCGCCGATGGTTCTAAACCTTCGGCGTGACTAATGGAACCCACCGTGATGTCTGGCCAACCTGATGGTGTCTCGCCGAAGGAAGAGGGGCTTGATCTGATGTCACGCCAAGTGATTAAAGTCTTGTTGATAGCGACGAGCCTGCCACTAGAAAAAAGATATCGATATGACTCTTAGCACTCGCTATGATGTCTAGCTGATAACGATTATCTCAGTGACCACTGTGGATATCGATATGACTCTGGCCACTCGCTATGAAGTCTTGCCGACTATCGTATGTGTTGCTGATAACTACTAGGAGGTATGATTGCATCGGGGAGACACGATTAGTGTCTCACCGACATGCGATTCGGTGTGAATGAATTTTGACCACCCAGGAATACCATGTGGAGTGTGTTCGCCCAATCAGAGAGAACTAAAGGTGAACCCTGGATAGTTTGACCGATTGACTACCCCTATGAGGAAGATCAACAGAATGTGACCAGTGTGGATCCTCTCTATGAACGTGCCGATGGAGCAGCTTGGTGAACACTGGTGTGGAGATCTAATGAAAAGCCTGATGCTGCTTCCAGAGATGGTCAACTTGTAGAAAGATCTGGGGCAAGAATCAGGCAGAAAGGAGGAAGAAATCGTGAGTCACAATGATAGTTGGGATCGCTACTGGAAAAGGGGGATCGACATTAATGATGATAATTTAGAGCATTCAAAGTGGCTTTGATGGAAGTTCGAAGGTGGACACGGAGGCCATAAGTAAATGCCATAGTTGCAAAAGATCTAGAGGTCATCCCCAAAGCAATATTACACCGACATGGACACAAAGGACGCAATTGAATGCAACATTAAATTCATTCTAAAAAGATCTGAGGGCCGACCCTCCTATAATGAACTGATATTTTGTAAACTCTAAAACAGGGGCCAGCGCATTCTTTTTGGTACATTCTGTATCTATGGCACTTTTTTTCCTTTTTGTAAAGGGAGGGAGGTTCAGAGGTTTACAGACATAGAGACATAGAGATATAGATTTTGAACAGTAGTAATTTTCTAAGAAGAGAAACTTAAGAGTAGCAATAGAGTAGGAGTTAGATTCGACAAAAGGAATTAATGTATCCTTCTGGTTCTCTTAGAATAGATGGAAACAATCTGAAGACATAGATTTTCTATACACTGGTGATTGTGCCAAAGTTGTAAATGTTGCTTATCTATTTCACTAATAGTAGAAGCAACTAGATTTAAATCTACTTCATGTTGTGTTCCTAAATGGTATTCATCTTCAGTTAATCATTCGATTTGAGAAGCTTTCAAGGAATAAAATCTTATTTTATGTTTTTTTTAAATGGTAAGTTACAATCTGTTGTTGACGTTAGCACTGTGAATGAATGAAGTTGTGTGTTAATCACAAGTTAATTTTGTTCTCCAGTTTTAGTAAGTAATTCCTTGAAAGATAACAAGTCTGGTTAAGTTGGATGAAATATCATTCTCTTTGGTTCTAAAGCTTTGATCTATCTTTTTCTGTTTCTTTAAAAACCCCAATTAAAGTAGGTTTGAATTTATGTTTGATTCTAGAACAATCCACAAGCTGAACACCAGCAGGCCCCTTGAACATTATAGTTCACATCAACCATTGAGTGAAATCCAACGCGATTAGAGAACCAATTATAGAGACCTAGGAGTTAAGATATCCATGTGTTATTCTTTCTCTTTGAGAGTAGAATGATATTTTGTCTAGCTGTTGTTGTGCTCTTGAACCATCAACAAGGAGCTGGCTAGAGGGAGGGCCTAGGAGAAAACTTAGATAATAGTAGGTTTTTCTTACTAGAAGGTTTGAGAGATTTCTTTGATGGAAATTTGAAGAATCCATCACCTTTCATAGAACTCAAGACCTAATAAGACACAAGGAGTCACAAGGCTGGAGCCCAGCCTTGGAACCATGGCCCTCCCAGGCTCCATGCCCTCCACGGGGTTTTCCTCATAACCAGGTGGATACCTATCAATCCACCACCGAATCCATCTCAATTGCCATCACAACTAGTTCAACCCATCCAACAGCTGGCTCAACCACCACCACCACCAATGGCATTTTTTTAGAATAATCCCTCTCCATTGGGGACTACTCTTGGAGGTTTTCATGATATGCCTAAGAATCCTGAGAAATTATGTCCCAAATACATTCAATGACGATAAAGATTATTATTTAGAAGAACATACAATCTTTTGGAATCTTGTACGAGCTCGGATAATACCATGATGTAGTTTGTAGGTTGTTCCTTATTCATGGGGATATAGCGCTGTGAGTACTTGTCTTCTTGACTGCTCTATTGAGCTAGAATGGAGGCACGAGAATGCTTTCGTCAATTAGTTTAGAATTCACGTGGAATCTGGCCGTTTTGTTCCACCTTAGTTTTGCTACCATTAGGAAGTAGCCAGGTGAACCTTTCCCCTTGTTTAATACCAGGTTTCAACGAATGTATAGGAGACTGCAGGACCCCTATCTAGTTGCTAAGAATAGTGCCATCCAAGCTTACTTTAGAGTTATAGACCCTTTGATTGGCTTATTCCTGCAAAGGACTTACCAACCAGCAGATATTGATTCCCTGTCTAAGGTTTATCATATAGCCATCAAGCTGCAACAACAAATTAGCTCTCAACAGGGAAGTTTGGGAGGAGGTTTTCCTTCAATGGGGTATCAGAAACATAGCCCAAACCCTTTATTTAATACTATCCCAGGAATGTCTCCTTCCCATTATGGGCCCATGTCTGAGTTGAAGACTCAATCTCCTATTTCATTATTTTCCAATGGAGCTCCTGACTTCTTTCAACAATCATAGGCTCATCATAGTCCACATAGTCATCATAATCAAATCGAAACACCAAATCATGGTGATCAGCCACCTGTTGCTAAGAGTGTTGAAAGTGAAAAGATAGTTCAACTCACAAATGAGGTAGAGACCCTAAAGAAAACACTATCTCAAGTCACAAATGACGCCCGACAACTTGGAACAAGCCCTCTTCAGGCAAAAGGGTAGGTAATACAATGGGAAGCGGTAACAATGAGGTAATTATCGAATAGCTACGTCTGGCAAGGGTTTATCAGGCCGTTCCCAACAGGCCTATCAAAATTAAAATAGAGGGATAACCAAAGGCCAAACAACAATTGACAATGGGCCACATGGCCAAATAATGAGGTGGGAGTTCCTCCCGAAAATTATCAAGCTAGTGAGGAAAAGGTCTATCTTTGAAACTTAGAGTTGACCTTAATTTCCTCTAAACCTATTTAGTCTTGGTATGATACAACAACCCGATACACGAAATTAGAGTATGAAATGGAAAAGTTGTCCAAGATGGAGCAGAAAGATGCTAAAGCAGCACAAGAATTCAAATAAAGAGAGGGTAGGCTCAATGGATACAACTATGCTTACCGAGCCTCTTTGAGGAAAGAGCTGTTCTCAAGGCAGGAATGAGACAGGAGGTGGTGCTTCAGGCACTTCCAGACAAAGGGAGGACACTTCCCTAAAATCAATAAAGTCCATTCACTACATCAGCACCACCTAATCATGGTGCCTGCGGAATCGTCTGCGTGGCCAGCCCTCCCCTCCACCAAAGGGTCCACCCGCCATACCTGCTCAAGTGAATTACCTAGGGTTGTCAAAATGTCTAAGTTCACAGCAGGAGTTTGATATTATTGTTTTCTAAGTTAGGACAAAAAACATCTTTTATCTTTTGACATCCTAAAGTGGTACTACTGCTTTCGATGAGGAATAGTCTTTGAAAGCTTTGAACGAAGCTAAATAAATCAAGAAAAACAAGATTTGGCACCTCTTCAAGACATGAATCTGACTTTGTGAGAAACAAGGGTAGGTACTTACAAGAGCACAACGGGTTTAAGAATCTATGGGAAGAATCTACATAATTTCCTGCTAGATTCAGGGGCTTCTGGCAATGTTATGCCATTTTCTATATGCAAGAAATTGGGATTGAACCCTATCCAAAAAAAAAGAAAATCCAGCTTGATAAAACAGAGGTTAATATAGTTGGAGAATTGAGAAATATACACATGCAAGTAGGATCTGACCCTAGGATTTTAACCAGAATAGATATTCAAGTAGCAGATATTCCCGAGACTTATGGTATGCTGTTGAGCAGAGATCTGATGAAAAGTATAGAGGGATATCTCTCCCTTGAATTTTCACATATGTGGCTACCATGGAGGGGAATTCCTACATAGATTAGGATTGAGAGTGAACCTCGCCTCAAGAATATCATCACTGAATATGATTGTACCAACAAGGTATCCTATTTTGAAATCGGGATAGGAGTTTACAAGGGAGAGGAAATTTTGACCTTTTCAGTTCTTGATTCTAAAGAACTATCAATACAAAGTTCCCCTAATTCTATGACTAATGAAAATCAGGAGGCATTGATTAGGAAGTTGCAACATGATCAGCTAGTCCTAGGGGAAGATATCGATTTGCAAAGTCTTTTACTCCCTAATTGGTGTAGGATACACTACCAAAATCATTCAAAATTGACCTACCAACCCTGCACCAGCATTTTAAATCATGTTTCCCAAGCTAAGTGAACTAGCCTAAGTCACCTTGAGACCATTGCAGATCACTTCTCATTTGAAGCCAAAGAAGTAATAATGTTGACCAGGGATAAGACACCTTCAAAGGAAGTTCCTTCTCAAATTGAACTTACCCCAGTCAAATTTCCAAACCAACATATTTATGAGGAACAACCCCAAGGTTTGCTAGATACCCCTACACTCACAAGTATAGCAAAACCCAAGGGATTAATCAAAGATGTAAGTGACTGTCAAAAGGATAGCCACATATTATATGATATATCTGAGTAGGAACTGGAAATTGCACCTAAGGAACTTGTTGAACACCTTTTACCAGTATTAGATGCAAAGAATCAAGTGCCCCTACCTATGGCTCGTCCTATACAAAAACCCATAATAACCCCAAAGGGATCAACTTCAGCTCATGATCAGCTGTGGACCCTCGCGTTTGATGGATCCAAATCCAAAACAGGTTGTGGTGTTGGGATTGAATTAACTAGCCCGAAAGAGAAAACTTTCTTTGCTTCTTACAGGTTGCAGTTTGGATGCACTAACAACGTAGCAGAATATGAATCTCTAGCTTGAGGACTGATGTTCGTACATAAGAAGAAAGTTACTGCATTAATGGTTAAAGAGGATTCAGAAGTAGTTATCAAGCAAGTGCGCAACTAATACACATGTCACAATAGAAGGCTGGCAGCCTATAGAAATCAGGTATGGAACCTGATTGAAGACTTCGATGCTTTTGGGATTAGTTTAATCCCTAGAGAGGAGAATCAAATAGCTGATTCATTAGCTGTTGCTGCAAGTAGCCTGGAACCCATGCAAGGCTCCAAGCTTAAAAGATTCTCAGTAGAATTGATATCCACCCCAGCTATTCCTGATAATGTCAGGAACTTTCAAGTCTTTGATGATGATCGACATATCCTTGCATTTCTAGCTAGCTCAAATATTTTTGAAGGGAAGATCATTGATGAGTCCAATAGGGATCAAGGAGATTGGAACCCTGAAGATTGTGATAAAGAGGGAGTCCTCAATTTAAAAATTAATAGCATTCCCAAGGGAATGGTGGCCTTAGAAAGAATTTTTTATTTAGACCTGAGGGCTTGGGAAAAGATATCAGCTGAAGATAAAGGAGGTGAATATCAAACTATTAACCTAGCCGATTCTAGCCTGGAAAGGAATTTTTACATAGGGAAAGCTTTCCCTAAAGTAATCAGAAGAGATATACTGAGGGCACTGAAGAAGGACATTGCTGCAATAGCCTGGGGGTATGAGGATTTAAAAACATTTGATGCTTCTATAATGACTCATACCATTCCTCTAAAGCCCGAGGCTAAGCTATTTCGGCAGAAACAACTTCCTGTTAATGCCCTCATTGAACCACTGATCTTTAAAGAAGTTCAGAAATTTATTTCTATGAGAATAATCTTCCCTGTACGACACTCAACGTGGGTGGCCAACCTAGTTCCAGTCCGTAAGAAAAATGGAGAGATCAGGCTATGTGTGGATTTCAAGAATCTGAACAGAGCTTCAGAAAAGGATAACTACCCACTCCCTTCACTAGACGAAGTCTTGCAGACTGTCAATGGGTCTCAGATGATATCATTCCTAGATGGTTATTCTAGATACAATCAGGTGATGGTTAACTGTGAAGATAGAATGAAGATGACCTTCACTACTAAGTGGGGAACATTTTCTTACAGAAGGATGCCATTTGGTCTGATAAACATTGGGGCAACCTTTCAGCATGCCATGGACATAGCATTCAAAGATTTGATTGGAAAATGAATCATTGTCTACATGGATGACTTGACAGTGTTATCTAAAGATAGGGTGAACCATGCTGCAAACTTAGCTAAAGTTCTTGAAAGATGTATCCAATATGGCGTCTCCCTGAATCCTAAAAAGTGTGTGTTTGGGGTTTTTGAAGGGAAACTTTTGGGACACATAATCTCTAAAAGAGGAATATCGATCGATCTAGACTGAGTTGAGTCCATTATGAAGATAACCAGGCCAGGAAGCAAGAGGAGATGAGATCCTTCTTTGGAAAGATCAACTTTGTGAGAAAGTTTATCACAGGATTTGCAGAAATCATTAAACCACTAAATGAAATGATGAAGAAAGATGTCGAAATAGAGTGGAGTAGTGAGGCAAAGGCCACGTTTTCATAGGTCAAGTGATCCATTTTAGAAGCGCTAGTTCTCGCTAGCCCTGACTACTTAAAGTCATTCTATCTTTATTCTTTTTCCTCTGAACACTTGTGTGCAGCTATCCTAACTCAACGAAGAGAAGAGGGAGAGGAGAGGCCAATCACCTTCATGAACTCTTCACTCAAGAATGCTGAAATCAAATATCCACGTCTTGAAAAACAAACTTTTGCGCTAGTCAGAGCTTTCAAGAATTTCAGGCACTACATTCTCTGAAGTCAAATTATTGATGTAGTTCCTGATGCTGCTGTGAAGTCTCTACTTATGTAGAGCGAGCTGGGAGAACGAAGAGGGAAATGGATGGCCATTTTGCAAGAGTTCGATCTAGAGATTCTCCCTATGAAACTTGTCAGAGGTACAAGCCTGTCTAAATCCATGGCGAATGCTAGTGGAAACGTTATTTGCCAGCAATACACAACTCAATCCTTTTCCAACGACCCTTGGTATGCTGATATCATCTATTTCATGCTCAATAATCGGTGCCTAGAGGGAATGAATACTACTAAGAGGAGAGTGCTGAGAATGAAAATATCTCACTATATGCTCAAAGGAGGATTGCTATATAGGAAGAATTTTGAGGGGGTGTACCTATGATGCCTTGATCAGCAAGAAGCTAAGCATGTAATTACTAAATTTCATGGGAAACATGGCACAGGTCATGGGTCTACAAATTCGTTAGCACATGAAATCCTCAGATTGGGTTACTACTAGTCATGTGTGTTCAAAGATTCCCATCAACATGTAAGAACATGTCACGTATGTCAGATTTTTGCATCAAAAGAGCACCATTCAACCATGCCATTACAACTTGTTTATGAGGTAAGACCATTTGCCCAATGGGCGCTGGACTTTATTGCGGTAATTAACCCAAATTATTTTGCAGGACACAAATTTATTCTGACTGCCACTGATTATTGCACGAGATGGACAGAGGCTATACCTTGTAAGAATAGTATAATAGAGGTAGTGATCAAGTTCCTCACCGAATGCATCACAACTAGGTTTGGAGTACCCTTCGCATTGGTATGTGACAATGACTCTTCCTTTTCTTTTGTTGATTTCATTTCATGGGCTTATGATCACAAAATTGTCTTAAAATATTCTTCAAACTATTACCCACAAGGAAATGGAGTTGCAGAATCAACCAATAAGAATCTCTTAGGGGTAATTAAAAAATTGTTAGAAAATAATCCTAAGGATTGGCATACTCAGCTAAGATTCACATTATGGGCAGATAGAACTAGGATCAAGGTTGCTTTAAAGAATTCACCATTTAAACTAGTGTATGGCCAAGAGCCTGTGTTCCCCATTCATTTGTAAATACCTATCCTTGATTTCATGCATAAAATCTACTCTAGTGATGATAGGATAGAAGTAAGACTAGCTGCCTTGTTGAAACTAGAAGAGCAGAGAGATGCTGCGTTGCAACAATTCTTTAGACACCAGGCTGTTGTCAAACATTGGTTTGACAAAAGAGCCAAGATCAAGGCTTTTAGAATATCTGACCTTGTGCTAATGTGGGATAAAGCTAGTGAAAAGAAGGGCAGTCACCAAAAATCTAATAAGCTCTGGTTAGGTCCCTATCAAATCGCTCCTATCCTAGGAGAAAATACTTTTCGGCTGAGTAGTCTAACAGGAGAACCTGTTCCATTGCCTATCAATGGACAGTTTCTTAAAAATTATTTTGGGTCATGAAGTTCGGTATTTTGCTGGGGAGTGCATTTATGTAAATAGTTCTTGCATTTTTGCTTGTAAATAATCTCTGTAGATAATTTTCTATTCTGTCTGTGAATAGTCTATTTGTTTTTCTATTTGTAAATAGTTTTGTTGTTTGTTTGTTTGTCCTTTCTTTCTATCCCTTTGTTTCCTTTGTTGTTTGGTTTTTGTCTTGTTTGTTCTTTGGGTTTTCTTTATTCTTTCCATCTTGAAATGGTGGGTTGTTATTTTAAGTATACTTTGGTTATTAGGAGATAAGTGGTTTAGATATTTTCAAGTTTTCTGATCAGGTGATTTTGTCCTAAATTCATTGTTTTATGCCCATTATCAATAAGAGTTGTGGAAAGTATTGAAAACAAGGTGCAAAGTAAATAGTCCTCATTAGTTACCTCTGAATTTGTCACAAATCATCAAGATCATCTCCTCTTGTAATAGTATATTTTTCCTAGGATAATAGTGTTGTAAGATTTGAGTGAAAAATCCAATCTCCCAAGTGTTGTTATGAGGTCCATGGTAGTTTTCAACCCAGAACGGATGTCTGACATATGACATATTGAGAAAAATTGAATGAAATATTTAAACGTCCAAGAGAAAAGAAAAAAAAAGTAGAGAAAAAGAATTATCTAAAATAAAGGAGGACTCAATATGAATGGGTGATTCCAGTATCTCTACCAAGGCTATGGATGCATGGCTGGCAATAGAGCAATATTGTGAGAAAACTAGAGGTATCTCCATCAGGGCTATGGATGCCTAACTGGCAATGGAGCAATGCCCAGGATATCATTGCACAACAGCTAAATGGAATCAACTCATGTAGCTCAAATCTTGCACATTGTTGTTCAAAAGATGAGGAAAACTTTATAAAAGAGTGATGCACCATCAAGCACACACTTAGATTCAGGGGTAGCCAGTGTTGACTTATATTTGAGATTCTAGCTCAACCTTGGTTGTTAAAACTGACCCAACTAGAGTTGTGATGTTCATAAACCAAGAGTTTTGGGTAGCTGAATCCTTCAGTTTCTTGAAAATGGTTAAACCATTTTCCCAATCGAGTCGCCATTTGTTATGCCTTGCATAACCACCCCATTTTATTCTAGAAAAAAATGGGTCCCCCTTTGCTTTTGTTTTCATTGCCTTTGGTTGTCTGGTTTGGTCTTAGGAGTTCTTTTGTTTTCCTCCTGAGTTTGTTTTTGTTCAATCAAATTTTGGTTCTGCCTCAGGCAGAGTGGGGTTTCTTTTCTTAAAATTAAGTGAAATGGTGAAAAATGATATATTTTATGTTTTTGAGGACTAATCAAGGCCTCTATTTTGCAGTATTGAATCACTCATCTAAAGATATCTCTCAAGGAGGTCAGTTGGAAGACATCCCTCAATCCAATTTAGCATAAAACTCCTCAAGAGGAAAGTTGCTAAAACCTTTCAGATGTCTTGGTGACTTGCAGTGTGTTATTCATTTGGGATCCACCGGTCGCCATGACATCTCAGTTGCCGTAGGTTTTCATATGTCTCCCTGACATGCTGAAGTCTCACCGACCGATTGCACACAAGGTTAGCGTCGCCAAAAGATTTGCGCTCGATGAAAGGTCTTTCCGACCCATGAAGTCTCGGCAAAAGGTTATACCTTTAGAATAAGGTCTGGCTGAAGAGGCAAGGTCTTGGCGACAGAGGTGGCTTCGGGATAAAGTCTCACCGACAGGGTGGACTCTTCCCGAGGTGAAGCGACGTCGGCGTAGTGGTTTGAGTTCGGAGTGATGTCTCGGTGACCGAGTGATGTCTCACCGAAAGGATGATGCCTTCGGTATAAGGTTGTTCTCTCAGCAAGATGTCATGCCAACACGGGGAGTCTTGCCAAAGGATTTAAGTTTGGAATGATGTCTGGATGAAGGGGTAAAGTCTTCCTGATTGGGCAGAGTCTCGTTGAAAGATGAAGGCCTCGGAGAGAAGTCCTACCGACCGATGAAGGGTCTCGGCGAAAGTTTTGAGCTCGGAAAAAGGTCTCGCCGACCAAGCAAAGTCCCCCCGAAATGAAATGAGCTTTTGATGAAACAAGGTGGCTTCGATCTAATCTCTTGCCGACCCAGTAGGGTCTCGCCGAAACAGAATGAGCTCAGGGAGAATGGAGGAGCTCGACATGATGTCCTGCTGACAAGTGATGGTCTCGTCGATGGTTCTAAACCTTTGGCATGACTAATGGAACCCACCGTGATGTCTGTCCAACCTGATGGTGTCTCGCCGAAGGAAGAGGGGCTCGATGTGATGTCATGCCGAGTGAATAAAGTCTTGCCGATAGCGATGAGCCTGCCACTGGAAAAAAATATTGATATGACTCTTAGCGGTCGCTATGATGTCTGGCTGATAGCGATTGTCTCGGTGACCACTATAGATATCGATATGACTCTAGCCGCTCGCTATGAAGTCTTGTTGACCGTTGTATGTCTTGTCGATAGCTACTAGGAGGTATGATCACATTTGGGAGACACGATTAGTGTCTCACCGACATGCAATTTGGTGTGAACGAATTTTGACTACCCAAGAATCCCACATGGAGTGTGTTCGCCCAATTAGAGAGAACTAAGGGTGAACCCTGGATAGTTTGACCGATTGACTACCCCTATGAGGAAGATCATCAAAATGTGACCGATGTAGATCTGCTCTATGAACGAGCCGATGGAGTAGCTCGGTGAACACTGGTGTGGAGATCTAAGAGAAATCCTGATGCTACTTTCAGAGATGGTCAACTTGTAGAAAGATCTAGGGTAAGAATTAGGAAGAAAGGAGGAAGAAACCATGAGTCACAATGACAGTTGGGATCGCTACTAGAAAAGGGGGATCAGAATTAATGATGATACTTTAGAGCATTCAAAGCGACTTTGATGGAAGTTCGAAGGTGGAAACGAAGGCCATAAGTAAATGCCATAGTTGCAAAATATTAGAGGTTATCCCCGAAGCAATCTTTCATTGACATGGACATGGAGGATGCAATTGAATGCAACATTAACTTCATTCTGAAAAGATTTGAGGGCTGACCCTCCTGTAATGAATGGATATTTTGCAAACCCTAAAACAGGGGCCAACACATTCTTTTTTGTACATTCTCTCTATATATATGGAATTTCTTTGCCTCTTTGTAAAGGGAGGGAGGTTCAGAGGTTTACAGACATAGAGACATAGAGATATATATTTTGAATAGTAGTAATTTTCTAAGAAGTAAAAGAAACTTAAAGAGTAGCAATAGAGTAGGAGTTAGATTCGATAGAAGGAAGTAATGTATCCTTCTGGTTCTTTTAGAATAGAAGGAATCAATCTGAATACATAGATTTTCTGTACACGGTGATTGTGCCAGAGTTGTAAATGTTGCTTATCTGTTTCACTAATAGTAGAAGCAACCAGATTTAAATCTACTTCATGTTGTGTTCCTGAATGGTATTCATCTTCAATTAATCATTCGATTTGAGAAGCTTTCAAGGAATAAAATATTATTTTATGTTTTGTTTAAATGGTAAGATACAATCTGTTGTTGAAGTTAGCACTGTGAATGAATGAAGTTGTGTGTTAATCACAAGTTGATTTTTTTCTCCAGTTTTAGTTAGTAATTCCTTGAAAGATAACAAGTCTGGTTAAGTTGGATGTATTATCATTCTCTTCGGTTCCAAAGCTTTGATCTATCTTTTTCTATTTCTTTAAAAACCCGAGCTAAAGTAGGTTTGAATTTATGTTTGATTCTAGAAAAATCTAGAAGCTCAACACCAGCAGGCCCCTTGAACATTATAGTTCACATCAAGAACTAAGTGAAATCAGAACAATTGAGAACCGATTACAAAGACCTTGGGAGTTAAGATATCCATGTGTTATTCTTTCTCTTTTAGGAGAGAAGGATAGTGATATTTTGTTTAACTATTACTGTGCTCATTCGAACCATCAACAGTAAGTTTGAGGTCCCAATTGATTTTTGATGGTGAGAGGGACCATGGGGAAAGATGATGATTCCATTAGATATTGCGATGATAATGGCACATTCAAACCTTGTAATTGATTGAAAGGGTTCCTTTGATCGATGGGTAGGGGTTTCCCTTGTTGTATTTGAGGTGTGATCAAGGTATTACCTTGGTTGATGGGATTTGTAACCAAGGTGTTGTTTTGATTTGGATCAATGATAGATGGGTATTATGTGGATGGTGGATTCACTTGTATAGCTTGGGTAATCACTTGTTTTGATGTGTCAATGGGGTTTCTGGAACCACTTGTCAAGGGTTGAATTTTCATGAAAGTGTTAACTTTCTCTTGTTTTCCTACTTGAGGTACTTGGTTCAAATTACCTTGTGAATCATTAGTGTTAAATAGGAACAAGACAACTGAGAGGGGGGTGAATTAGTTGTCACAAAATTCAAACTTAAGACTTCAACACTTATCAATTCCACAACCACACTATTTTGTTATTAAGCAAGAGCATGAAACACAAATAAAAGAAATTAAATCAACACAATGAACACCATATTTTTACGTGGAAAACCCAATAAGGGAAAAACCACGGTGAGGGTTAACTCACAATATAAAAATATTATAAAACTGAATATAGAGGCTCACTGCCCAGAAGAGGACTCACTATCCAAGTACAAAGGCTCACTTCCTATAGAAAGGAGTCACTATCCAAGTACAAAGGCTCACTGCCTAAATAAAGGACTCATTTTCCAAGTACAAAGGCTCACTACCCACAAAAAGCACTCACTATCCAATAGGGAGGCTCACTGCCTACAAATACTATAGAGAACAAAAGATCCACCACAACAATTAACACAAATCCGCAACTTGAATAATGATTGCATAAACCTTTAGCTCACTTCCTTCAAGAATCCAACATAATGAAGAACTGTTGTCTCAACTCACTCACATAAACATGTCTTCTCTTATGATTTGTGTCTCACTTTCGTCACTTTGCATCACACTATCATACAATTCTTCACAATTCAACTTGCTTTTATACCATCCTCAACCTTAGAAACTTTCTCCAAGGTCAGCCACAAATACCTCATTTTGTAAATTCAAACTAGGTCAAAAACTCAACATTCCCGTGGTGGAAAGGAATGAGAGTGGACCAATAAAAAAAATTCAAGATCAAAAATAATATCTCAAATCAACCACACACTTCCTTAAATTAAATTTTATTCTTTGAATGAAGTGTAAACACTAGGTCGGCCAAATCTAATGAAAACACAAATGAACATCAATGTACATGATTCCTAACAAGATGACATGTGGAATCCACAACATGTTCCTTGTGTATGTGAATACATCTTGGATTCCTCCAGATACATCCGCAACAAAAACAACAAACTTCAAACACTAAACACTTTTCACCAATCCATCAGACTGTACAAACTCATACTGAAACACTGAAACATGACTTCCGGATCACCAAACTTCAAACCTCTTTGTGAGAGCACAAAAAAAACCTTCACAAGACATATCCTAGATCCACAAGATCTAAAACAAAATAGCTGAGGATTGTGGAGCAGAAACATTTCTCCCAGTCCATAGATGATCAACTTTTCCAGAACAATTCACACACCGGTGAGCGTAACTTTCACGTACCATCAAACTAGAAGCTAAAACTTAGGAGATATCACCACTAGATCACCTTTATCAAATATTCAAATCCGCACAAGCATAGGATCAACATAGGAGAAATTTGGAGCACATACCAGAGAACATTCTGAACACATTCATCACTCTAACTTCTCTTATTTATTAATTTTCTCAAAAGCACTTGGAAGCTCATCAAACCAACACATCTACAACACAATAAAGATAGCTCCATGTACTCACAACATCTCAACAACATCTCAACTATACATGTACAGTCTACAACATACGAATTGTGTTGCAATCAATGATAACACCATCAAAACTTGCTCATACTTGCAACAATTAGGCGTACTTGGGGTATTTGTGATGATGGATGAAGATGGTTGTGCTCAAAATGTCAAGATTTTTGTGGCATCATGGAATGTAAGTGGTTTTCCAAAGGTTAGTATCTAGCTTGTGTCTTGGGGAAGGTTGGTCATTAATGGAATGGTCATTTTGTGAATACCCAAAGTTGTGTTTGTTCCTAGACATGAAGTGAGACCAAGGTTAGTTCCTAGTTGATTTGCAAGACAAGATGTTAAGGGTTGACTTGGCACAAGGGATGGAGTTAGTTGAATTTATGTCAATGATTTGCAAAAAAAGATGGGGAAATTGGAGCCACAATTTCTAAGCCTTGATGTTCCATGATTTCTTCTCTAGTAAGTCCAAATGGGTTGTTCATGATATCTTCTATCTCATATGGCCCCTATGGAGATGATGGTTGTTGTAATGGGGTAACTTGATTTCTAGGATAAAATTATTGAGGATTTGGATCACTTGAGGTGAATGTGACTTTCATTTTTTCCATAATTCTCTTGTGTTTTGATTTTTTTGTAACCATAGATTGTGGGTCAACAATGGTAGAGGTTTGTTGGGATTTTTAATGTTTGAACTCTCTAATTGACTCAAATTTAGGTAAAAGGGATGCTCTAAGTATTTTTGGAGCAATGATGATAATGGGAGATGAAAAGGTGGATGATGTGGGAATTGATCTTTGCAATTTTTTCGGGACAACACTTTTGACTTAAGAGTTTGATGTTTTGATGTTGGGATAAAGGATGTTGAACTTGCAAATCTTTAGGGTAGACTCATGACCTTCAAGATGAACTAGTTCAAAGATGATAACTAACTTAACTAAATGCATGGAAAAGGATTCATTTCACATACAAAGTAGCTAAGTTAGGGGTTGGTTTGATAGATTTTTAAGTCATAAAGTGTTGGTGTATTCAAAATTTTGCAAAGATAGGTGAAGTCAAGGATAAAATTTGATGAAGGATGGATGAAATGTTTGACCCAATGTTGACCTAGAGTGAACCTTTGTTTTCCAAGACCAAGGTAGTGAGAAAAATGCTATACCTATAAAGTGATGAAACCCTAAGAATTCAATGATTTTGGTAAAATGAGAATCAAATGATTTTGGAAATAGGACTCAATGATTTTGACAATAAAACTCAATGACTTTGGATAATGGAACTCAATGATTTTGCTGATTTTTTTCTTGTCACAATTTTCTTGTTTTGGGTGAGTCAATGATTTGAACATACATCAATGTGGGGTTCTCATTTGACTTAACTTTGGATTAATTAATTTATTTTTTACCACATAGACTTGTCTTCATTATTTTTTCAAACTAAATGTTTATGTCAAAAACATCATAACTTTCATAATGTCCATTTTGTGAGAATCATGAGGTCAAAGCCATAATTTCCTATGCTTTCTTTGGAAAAATATGGGTTTGAGATTAATGTCAATATATTTAGAAATCACTATGGATAAATCCTTAGGACAAGCAGTAATATCAAGGCTAACTCAAGAAGTCCATATTTGAGCCAAAGTGTTTGAAATTTTGAGGATGATAGTGAATGTTTTTTTTTGTACCATTTTGAAAACAAACAAAGTGTTAAATTGACTCATAGTCATTTACAATCCTAGGATAGAAATGTCCATATTTGTTGAGTCCCCACTCAGATTTCTCCAAACACTAGACAATTCGAATAGTTAGAGATTTGGTGACACTAGCTCACCTCCATGACACACACTTCTCAGGACCACCAAATCTCAAAATCCTTAAAATTTGGAGATTAAAAGGAATTTTTTTGTTTCTACAATTGAATAGTACAAATGTGGGGTGGCTTCGGAATGACAGTTCTTGCACCGATAAATATTTTAGGATTTTGGCTTGCTAAAAAATGGATTGTAGTAAGGACTTCCATTCAAAGTGGCCATACACGCAGCAAGATTAGCTCAAGATTATGGAGAATCAAGAGGCCTCCCAATCCTTTCCCTAAGGAATTATTTTTATGTATCACATGAATACCAAGGGTGGCACTTGTCGGTATGACACATCCACCCCTGTTGTTAATGAATTTCGTCACAACACATTTTTATATAGCGATTGGAAGAGCTTGGCTTTAGCCCATTACTGGTTGAGTCATTCCCTTGGGGTGAGTACTTTTTCCCACCAAGGTAATCTCTCTAAAGATAAAAAATAGTGAGAAAGTACATTCATAGTTTGATCATCTTTTCTTGGATGAACAAAGAGAGAAAACACATTATGCCTTTTTTTGCACACTCACAAGGGGGTTTAGTTTTAATCCAAATTGAAAGATGTAGGTGATTTTTCAAAGTGTTAAGGAATGTTTCTATTTCTCAAGATCACCAAATGGCATGAGAGAATTGCATACACATCCACTAACAACATTGAAAACCACAAAACATAGAAAAAAGTTGTAAAGTTTAACCCTTCAAAGTAGTGATGAATTCATTTTAAGCACCAATTGAAAAATGAAGTTTCCTTGTTCAATTTTAAGCCCAAAATAAAATGATGATGTGGAGGTTCAATTTTATCCAACTTTGAGTGTTCATTTTAAACCCAATTGAAATCTAGTGCATTTCCTAAAGTAGAAAGTAGAAAGCATAAAATTGGGTTATAATTTCCCCAAAGCATCAAACGCTTGTTACAATTATAGAATTTTTAAGATATAAAAGCTTTCTTCACTTTCACTCCATGTCTTTAAACCTACAAAACCCTATTAGCCTAACAACCAGAACACATTCAGAAGCACATCAGTGGTCAGATAAATCCAGTAAATTAAATCACATGTCAAAAAATCAAGCATAAAATTTCTTACCCTAGCTGGGCATTGTTGAACACAATAGCTTTACAGTTTGAAGTATGGGCATCACTCTAGTGAAAACGGGTGTCGCTCTACAAAAGGAATGGTGAGCACAATATTGTCAAGATTTTTCTTGGTGTTGCTGCTCATGTTAGCGTCACAATTTGAAATTTTTCGGTGTCACTCTACTGAAGTTTGGGCATCACCATTTGAAATTTTTGATACCTTTAGATTAAATATGTGTCACCAGATTTAAATCAGTGTTGGTGCATTAATTCAGCATCGAGATTTCAAATTGTGATGGCGTCACTATATGGCAACGCTCTTCAAAGGGTGTCATTGTTTGTATTTTGAGCATCACTGCAACCTATAAAATAGCAAACAAATGAAATTTGAGCCAAAAAAATTGTTAAGTTAATGGTTTTCCCTCCTTCTAGTGCCAGAATGTGAGATGAAGAATTGCTAATCAGGGTCGATTATGCTTGATCCATGATGAATTGAACACTACAGGATTTGACACCATTTTTCGACGGTCGTTCGTCGGTCGTTCGACAAATCTCTGTCGGAAGAGCGACGCAATGGCGAAAATTTTTTCGTCGCTGTTTTTTCATCGCAAGGCCGATGACAAATTAAACGTCGAAATAACGGCGAAGAATCGTCGGTCAGTAGCATTGTGACATACGTCAGGATTTTGTCAGAATATCAACAAAAACTTTGTTTATCCACCGACAAATTGCACCAGAATTTCGTCGTCGGTTCGAGGAAATGGGCAAACATTTAGCGTGGAAACATGGAAATTTTGTCGAAATAGCGACGAAATACAAAATTAGTAGCGTCGAAAGAACACCAAAATTTCATCGAATATGTGACGAAATAGGCAAGTAGTAGCGTCAGAAGAACACTAGAAGTTCATCGAATGTTCGATGAAATCGTTGTCGGAGCTATAGAAAATTCGTCGAGGCTTTCTGTTGATTCGTCGGTTGTTATCGTCGAAATTGCGACGAAGAAGCAAAATTAAAAAAAAAAAATATTATATATTTATGGAAATGTACCATTGCGGAGACTGACGACTGATCATACATACAGACTGCATATTGGTTTGATGCTTCAAATGATGCATTTCTTATATTGAAAAGTGCATTACCTTATTGAGCTTCTCTTTGTTTGAGTATAGTTTAATATTCTCTACTTAACAAGGCCAACCACGTGATGGTGGAAGCTCATTTGGCCCCTCCCCCCTCACATCACTCTCAATTCCCATACCCAATCATATAACATTAATCATTGATTCATCCATTAATAACATATAACATTCATTCATTCATCCATTAATAACATATAACATTAATTCATTAACATATACATTCATTAATTAACATATTCACATTCATTCATTAACATATAATATTCATTCTTTCAGTTTTTACATATTATCAAAAATATGGTTGTCATGATATGATTACAATCACTTTTTTTTTGTTTCTTTTCAAAGCTACATAAAGTTGGAAGTGGAGTATCGTTTCTAAATCAATATCTATCCCCCCTTTAGTTGTTACGCCCTCTACTTGTGATCTTAATGTACATGTAGTCATCTGCTCATGACATGGATGCCGCTTCAAGGGGGGATCTGCTGCAATAAGAAATAAATGTTAAACTAATATGTTTTATTATTATTGTTACAAGTATTTCATTAATTAAAAGAACATTAGAGTGGTTCTCTTTGCCTGATGGGTCAACATCATGTTGCTGAACTTTTGTTATAGACTCATACTCAACATGTTGAAC
>VDFB02353493.1:239485177-239680228 GCA_007258455.2 Sequoia sempervirens | reverse complement strand
GTTTTAAATTGGAATGAATTTGTTGCATGCATTTGTAATTGAAACGTTTGATATTCTCCAATTCCGCAAGACATTTCATTGGAAGATAATGCATTTATAACTGAAACCATTTCTTTTTTATGTACTTAGGCCCTTAAACTCTTATGTGACTGTAGAATGCCTCTCGGCATAATAAAAATTATATGTTATCTACTTATAATTTTTCATTGTGCAATGATTGAATGAATATGATATACAGTTCAAATAATGTAATCACTCTCTTACACTTATGGAGAGATGAAAATTGTTGGATTCTTCTATTATATACTCCTATAATGACCTCAGGCCAGAATTGACTTCCAAACAAAATTAAAATGACATATATTTGAATTTGACTGTAGAACACTTATTCAAATAGAAATAGAATAACAGGCATCCAGAAATCAATACCTTAGAATTGTTGAAAGATGAATACTGGACTATACCGATTACACCAATTATGCCAGTCATAACTTGCAAATAGCAGGAGGATGATAATAGATATTAAATGTTATTGTATTATGCCAATCAGACTGTCAGCAAGGCGTGCACTTAGAAAAATATCATCCAGCAGAAGTTACACTGCTCAATATTACGAATGTAAAGACTCATGGATATAGGAATATATATATCACTTGACTAACCAAAATATAGATATCGAAGCACCAAGATGAGTCGCTTCCTAAATTCCGTGATATGGACCCGTGCAATGCAATTCCAGTGATGGAATATGAAGGCCCATGATCTCCCATGAGCTCCAGCCGGGTTTAAGTGTCACACACTAAGCTCTAAGATCAAACTTTTTTTTTCCTTTTTCCGTTTTCGTTGGGTTACCATCCTCACAAATGCACCGCTGTCCTGGATGAATTCCCCATGCCGCATGCATTCCATAACTGTACAAGGAAAAAACGTCAACTCCCTGAGCTGACAGAAAAATTCAGTTATTATTATTTTTAATTATGTACGATTGCTGAATTTATTTTTATTTTTATATAAGTAATCTCTTGTGATTCGATACATAAATAAAAACAGTCGAAAACAGTTGGTATGATTTTTTGTTTGGAATGGATAAAAGGAGTATTTAATTAATTTTTATTAGTAGATTTTTTATAAAGTTTCACATCAAAATTTAATTTGAACTTTTATTCTTATAAATTTGATTGGGGATTAATAATTTTTTTATTAATAATTTATTATAATTTTTATATAATATTTGACACAAAAAATTGTATAATAAACAGTAGTTATTATTAAAATTATATTATAAATAATTGACAAAAATATGTTAAAATAAAGTCTTGAAATTGTAGTTTTTATTTAATAAATTTACTTAATTTATTAGAGATTTTACTAATTATATATTAGATATTTATAATGATTTGAAACTAAAAATATATGACCATAACATATATCTATGAAATATGCATAAATCATTAAATCAAATTCAATTGAGTATAGGATATATAATTATTAAATCAACCCACATTATAAGTTATATAATATATTGATGCTCTTACTACATCAATAATAATAAGAAGAAAAATTACCTAATAAACAAGAGCTGCAAAGCAGCGAAGTTCCTGCAGAAAGTTTTAGAATAGTTTTGTTTGTATTTGTTGAGTTTACTATATTTTAAAATAATTTGTTGTGCTTTTAGGCATGAAGAAAGCAATATTTACATGTTGCCAACATTATGCAAATATTTATGAGTTCAACAATTTCCTTAACCATTTAGCATATGTGATAAAAAAATCTTCTTTCAAAAAGCGAAGATCTTTAGAACTTTCATTGTATGTAGAGTCATGTATAACCAACTTGCTTAAATGTTACAATTTTCTACACAAATGAAAATGAAAGCATATAGTCCCAATTCTTCTTAGATGTTCCTAATGTCTCCAAAAAATGTCTTTCGATAGAAAATGATCTTTTTATTCCATTCAGTAATTTAGATAACTAATTTATAAGCCTAATAAAACTTATAATGTGAAGTGTATTGCAAAAGGCCTAAATCAAACATCAAAAATCTCAACTGAACACATATGCCCATTTCGATGATTGTAGAGTAGTGGAAAAAAGTATTGCAATAGTCATTGGACCAAGACCACGAGGTAGAGGATTAATTGTTGAAGTTATTCTTGAAGCCTCTTCATAGGAAACATCATTGACTAATTTTGGTATTTTTTTGAAAAAGGAAGTTAGAAGGTGCCATACCTCTACTAAGCATTGTTCATTTATCAATATTTTTTGACCATTTTGAAGTCGAGATAACTTATAAGGATTTGGATGTTTTATCCTTTTCAAACCCAAATCTTCTACCATCTCATTGGACATTAGATTTTTTGTAACAAAATTTAACTACTTGTGAGATTTTTTTCATCCCAAGTTTTTGCAAGCAAAACTCAACAAGTTTCTGATGAGCACAAATATGAATGGATTCCCTCTATCAATATTTATCACTGCCTCTTTCTAATTAATGTTGATCGTTGTTTTCTTTCAAGTATTAATTGAACCTCATATAATATACATGAATTACAAGCAAGAAACCACTAAAGGTTAGCATGGGAAAGCAAGGTGTTCTAGTTGGTCAATGGATTGTTGTTCAAGTTGGGGCCTAACCAAGTATTAAAGTGTGTGGAGTGGTAAGAGATTGGGAATGTAGTTCAATAGGAACATGAGAATCTTATTGGAGGCCATTGGAACTTCAAGTTCATGCTGCAACATGCAATGCACTCTTAGCAAGTCTATGGTGGCAATGATGCCAAAGAATAGGTAACAAAATATTGAATTGGAAAACCATTAAAATAAGACTTTATGCCCCTTTGGCCATCCCAACCACAAGAAATATTTGAAATATGAGTATTGAACTTCATTTTCCCATTAGATTTTAGCCAGACACATCAGTGTAAATACATTGTGTTTGCCACTAAAGTATGTGACTAAGCGAGCTCAAGCAAGGGCCATGTAAAACAATAGAAAGGCCAAGTCGAGGTCACCAAAAAAGTCCTCATTTTAGTTCTAACATGTGGATTCTCTTGGTTTGGTTAAATATTCTACAATCCTTGTTGTTCTTAAATCCAACCACTTCCCATCCCCATTCCCCCTAGTGTCATGGATACCAAGATGAAACATTTGTCTATAAGAATACTATTACCATCACTCAGTTCAATCAAGCTTGGATGAGAGGAATTTTAATGAAAAATGGATGAATGTTAGGGATCTTATTTAGAGGAACTTAAACTCGATGTTGAGGACTTCTCTATCTTGAAATATCATAGTACTAACTTTATGTTCAAACCTCGTACTTTCTTTCCTAGGATTTCCTCTACTTCTCCCCAAATGATGGTTGTGTTGTCAATATGGCCTCTTGGGCTTATAATTGTCTAAAGAAATATAAGGATGAGATTAAAGAAACTGTCTATAAACAACAAAAGCAAGTTAGGGTTTTGTCTTCTAAGAATGATTAATGAGAAAGTTTCTCTATAGAATTCCTATTCTCCTGAATATTTTCCTAAGTTTGATGACTTCAAACTAGATGTTGATAGTATGCAAGAAATTTATGACCTTGTGTCTATGACATATGTAATTGGGATCATCATGCAATAGAAAATCTGCACAACCTCAACCTACATTTGGTTAATTATCCTTTTATGTAAGATAAGTTTTGTGATGAAGGTCCATGGTTAAGGGATGATGTTGTAGAGAATCCTATGATGGAACTTAGCATGTAATGGGGCATTGGATTTGTTCCAACTTGACAAATAGGCTTGGAACCTTGTGATATTTCTATCTTCTTGTAGTGTGATTAATCTTCCAAGGGGTTGCACCCATTATGACCAACATTTAAATATGGAATCCTTAGATAGTTTTATAGCAAGATTTTTGTTTTAAATAGTAGGTTTATACTTACTATTGAAGGCATCTTCAATTTTTATATTTTGGTATACATTAATGGCAGTCAATAGACAAGTAGTGTCCCAAATCAAGCTATTGGATTTGACAAGTAGTGTCCCAAATCAGGCTATTGGATTTGGCTGAAAAACTCAGATTTATGTTCCTCTAATTTATTGGAAGGATGATAAACTGATACTCTAATATTATATTTAACCAAAATATTAAAGAAATTTGAAACTAAGTTTAAAGTTTCAAAGTTACAATCATTAGTTATGAGAAATAAAGAAAATGGGATATTTAAGAAAATGTGCAAGAATAGTCCTATTTTTATTTTTTGTGTTTTTAATTTAAATCTTAGATATTAATGCAAAGTTCCTACCAAATCCTGGAAAGATGGTTTTTCTCTTTGATTTGTAGGAAATAAATAAATGAAAGAATATGACATAATTAATTAGAATAGATATTTTAAAGGTGAATTAAATAAGTAATTTATTACATAAATTATTGGTGTGCATTGATAGTAACTAAGGTAGGTGTTTAAGTGAACTAAGTGAGAAATTTTTCATTTAAGTTATTATTGTGCATTAATAGTGACTATTATTGTATTGGTTAATATGCATTAGAATAACTTAAGTAAATTATAACCCTCGCTTTTAACCCTGGCCCTAACTATAATTGTAATCATAATTTTAATTCTAATCCTAATTATAACTTTTATTGTAACCCTAATCATAGTTCTCATTCTAATTCTAACCCTAAACCTAATTCTATTGTAAGCATAATTGAAACCCTAATTCTAACCCTAACACTTCCTAATTGTAAGCCTAAACCTAAGTCTAATCTTAACCATAATTATAACCTTAATTCTAGTCCTAATTTTAATTCTAAACCAAACTCTAATCATAACTATAATTCTAACCATTAAACTAGTTAACCCCATTCCTAAACCTAATGATAATTATAATGATTTTAGAATTATAATTATTAATAATAATTAGGGCTCTAGAATTATAATTTAATTAATTTATAAAACTAATGTTGTAATTAATTATTTGATTATAAAAATTCTCACAACTAATTATTTAATTAAACATTTAAAATAATTACTAACTAAGATATGGTTATAATATAATTGATTAAAACATTTATAGTTATTTTAATAATTATTTTAAATTTTAAAATAATAATTAATAAATTAGAATTATATTTATATATTCTAACCCTAAAAATTAAATAATTAAATAATTCTAATTCTGATTCTAAATTACTAAAATATTTAATTGTATTTTAGTGAACTATAACCCTAATCATAATTTAATTAAAAAATTATATTATTATAATTGTAAATTAATCTATATAATTATAATTATAATTAACTTAATTCTAAACCTAATTCTTAATTATTAATATTTTCAAATTAGATTATTTTGATTATATTTATGTAATATTAATTATAACATTCACCTTAATAAACATTTTTTAGCATTATTATTGCACACCCTACAATTATATGGAAATCAGCTTAACTAAAATACTTAAGGTATATCATAAATTTTCTCTCTATGAAAATTTGTTGATACATTATGCAAATTTATGTATTAAAGCAAATAAATATTTTAACTGGTGTATCATTTTCATTAGTTGAATGAATTTCACCTACAAACCCTTCGTAACCCTACTTAATTGATTTTCTTTGGATAATTTGAGGTTCACTTTTCAAGAGATGAGGGGAAAAAATTCAAAAATTTAAAAGTAAAAATTCAAACATTTTACTTTAAAAAAAATTTAATATAATGAAATTAACATTGTTGTGGGAAATATCTTAAAAAAATTAGTGCAATCATTGATCTTTTTTATATAATATTTTCTTTCTTATAAATTAAAAAAAATATTAGATTATAAATGTTACATATTATATAGTATATATTATTATAATACCATGTTAAAATTAATATATTACATATGAATTTGATAAATTAATATAATATATAATCAAATATAATAGATTTAGAACTAGCTATATATATTAGAAAACCATATTATTATCTTATATCATTATTATTAATAATTTATTTATTGGAAAGCATAAAATTTACAACTAATCTTCCATGACTCACCAATTCTCTTCAAAGTATAAAATTTATAATTTCACAGTAACACCATTTACATTGACAATTAAATTGATTTGAATTCACACAAGCTTCATAGTGAAAAAATTGTTTTATTTCTTCAAATTGAAAATTTTCATCCTATGCTTCAGGGTATTCTCTAAATACACAAGCTCAATTCACTATCATTTAAAATATGCACACTAATTTAATTTATGTGCCCCCTCTTCCTTTCTCAAATTTTCCTTCAACACAGCCCTAAGTCTTTTCCCTACCCCCTCTTCCTTTCTCAAATTTTCCTTCAACGCATCCTTAAGTCTTTTCCCTACGCTGCTTTTAGTCTCTAAATCTGCATTCTTATGCCATTCAATTTATGATGTTATATTACAACATCCTCTTTGTATCTGGCACAATTTTTCCACTCAAAACATATGGTATGTAGCCTCTTTCTACACTTATCTTTGTATTTTATTTCAAATAGGCAGCCCCTCTCTCAATATTCTCCAACCTCCAATGATATCAACAATTTATAATTTTATGCCTCTCTTTATCTCTATTTGCAGTTTTGAATTTTGAAATGTTTGAACATGGTTGCAACAACCTCTCTATCTAGCTTTAAAAAATAAAAAAATTACTTCCTTTATATGGCACTATGATTTAAATTGTAGAGGAACAAGCATTCACAATGAACTATGAAACAATAATGTAGTTTGATTACATCTAAATCAAAAAATAGTTATGCAACAAACAATTTAAAAAATAGTTCTTTCAAATCCAAAAAATTTGAGCCTCAATTTTAAATCCAGAAAATTCATACCTCACATGCACACCCATAAGTATGAAATAACATTTAAAATGCAATTTGTTTCTAGTTATATAGAAAATTTAAAATTGAATGATTTTTTAGACATAGATATTAGTTAAAATTTTATTTTATAAAGGAATTTATTTATTGACAAAGTAAATAGATTTAGTAAATTTATTTTTTAAAATACATCAAACTAAACTAATTTAGCATCTAATTTAGTATTAGCAAAAATTATATAGTTTAATTTTTAAAATAATCAAATTATTTTAAAAGTAATTATATTAAAACTATCTAGAAATTAATTATTTTCATTTTTATTTTTTTTAAAGAAAATTAGTTTAGTTCAATTTATCAAATTTCAAAAGAAATTAGTATTAATTGATTTTATATTACAAAAATAGATTTCAACAAATATATTTTAATTTATCAAAGGAAAATGAAAATTAATATTACCAAAAATCAATCTTGAAAAATATAGTTTGAATGTATAATACATTTATTTAACAAAAAAATAATCTTCAAAAAATTAGCATAGTTGAATTTATTAATATCAGAATTAGGAAGGTTTGTATTGCAAAAATAAATTGAATAATTAACCTATATAATTTAAATTACATAGAATATATTAGTAGTTAGAGTTAGTTAAATTTAGATTGCAAACGTAAATAGAATAGTTAAGTTAAAAGTAATTGTTATTTTCTCTTGCCTTTTCCATCTCCCATTTGTCGTTCCATCTCCCACTATAATCACAACTCTGATAATGGAGTCATCTCCCACTATAATGGCAATTACTTTGATAATGGAGCCGAGAAAATTGCCCTTATGGCTCAAAAGTTTAGAGCCAATTAAATTAAGGAAAAATAATTTTCAGAATTTGAAAAGTTAAAAATTGTGCATTTCTACTTGAAAAAACCTAAAATATAATATATTAAAATTAAATTATAATGTATAGGAAATAAAATAATAGATTTTGATTAGCTGCAAGCAAAACAATTAATCACTAGTTAAGTTCAAAGGGTCACCTATAGTTCCATAGCAAGAACTAATAAAAATTATATATATATTGCCCATTATATTATAAATTATCTATATATCTAATATCACATTTTAATATGATTAATAATGTAAATAAATCTAATATATAACTTAAACATAATCATATATATGTGGTAATATAATTATTATAATCATAATAGATAAATATATATTATAGGTATTATATTTACCTATAATTTTTTATTATAATAGAGAATAATTATAATTATTATGACACATTAATGTGGTAAATATATTATAATAATATATAGGTTATACCTATATATATTATAATCATATATTAATAAATATATATGATTAACCTATATATTATAAATATATTAATATCATAATCTATTTATAGATTAACTATATAACATATAATAATATCAAATATTGTAAATTATAACCTATAATAATAATAATAATAATAATAATAATAATAATAATAATAATAATAATAATAAATATATTATAGATTAAATAAATTATATATATTTATAAACTTATATTATTATATATATTATTGTTTAATATAGATTATGATATTAATATTTATATAGAATAATTAAAAATCTATATTTATATGTTTATAATATATAGGTTATCCTATATATTTTATCTATATAGATTACATTTATATATCATATATATGATTAACCTATATATTTATTATAATATAGGTAATATTTGACCAATAATATCATAATATTACCTAATTATCATAATATAACATATTTTACTTATATATATTAACTATATAATTATATATTATATAATATTAAGCATATTATATAATTATATAATATATAACCTATAATATATGATATTATTATAGGTTATATAGTTAACCTATATATATAGGTTATGATATTAATATATTTATAATATATAGGTTAATCATATATATTTATTAATATATGATTATTATATTATTATATAGGTATGACCTATATATTATTACATTATATGAATGTATCATAATAACATAAATATATTATCTATAATATATATTTATCCATTATGATTATAATAATTATATTACTATATATATGATTATGCTTTGATTTATTTATATTATTAATCATATTATAATTTGATATCAAATATATAGATAATTAATAATATAATGGATAATATAATGTAAATAATATTATATATAATATTTTATCTGTTAATAAAATAGGTTTATTTATTAATAATAACACTTTTTTTTAATGATAATATATATAGTATATTTTATTTTTACTTTTAATAATAACTACCTGTTTATTATACAATTTTTTGTGTCAAATATTATATAAAAATTACAATAAATTTATTAATAAAAACAATTTTTAATTCCCCAATCAAATTTATATATTAAATCACATCATATTACAAATATAAAAATAAAATAAATTCAGCAACAGACCCCCCAAAATATCTTGCATTATCGTACATAATTAAAAATAATAACTGACTTATTCTATCAGTTCTTGTACTGAGTTGCTGTACAGTTATGGAATGCATGCGGCATGAGGAATGCATTGATCGGCAGCGGTGCATTTGTGAGGACGGTAATCCAACGGAAACGGAAAAAGAAAAAGAAGGTTTGACCATAAGAGCTTAGTGTGTGACACTTAAGCCCGGCCATAAGCTCCTGACTGTAACTAATCCTCCATCGAATCCCAGTATGGAAATGCGGAATACTCGTGATGCTATCGCGCAATGAGGGAACTGGGTTCCTGATGCTACCTGGTGTGTGACGAGGCTCCTGGATGGTTCGATCTGATGTCGAGTGTGTCACAAGATCTCGATAGTGGAAAACATGACTCTTTCGCACTTGCCAAGATGATACGATGGATTCCTAGACAAGGTGAGGTCGCTAAACTCCCGCCATGATCTCTGGTTGTCGATGCGAATACCAGACTTGTGTTGTTGCCAGCTGAAGCCAACGACTCTACGTGGACGACGTATAACTCTACTGCGCTAGGTTTGATCCTGCCATGAATTCAAATGAATGAGGATATGTCAGAGAAGGAAGAAAATGAATTATGTAATATTCACGAGCTTTCCCATGGCTTGAACTATGTCTTGACCTGGGGATCTAGGTTTGAGCGACTGCGTCCTCAATCACCAGCCAGAGATAATCTCCAGAACTCATGATGATCAATTAAGCATTAGCGTGCTCCATAAATAGCAACTGGAAACGCCTCCCAAAGATGGTTGGCCAGAACAATTCAAATATTAATTTAAATGTTATTTATTCAATAATTTAAATTTAAATTTATTATTTATTATTATATAATTTATTTAATATTATTATTATTTAATATTTTATTTATTAAAACATTTAAATTTCACCATAGTGTTGATAAACACTATTTCCCGCCATCGTCTAACATATGATAAATTAGACGAAAATATCATAATACATGTTTATAACTATAATACTATTTTGACACAACATATGTCTAGAATGTTATCTATTTAATATTTTCTTATTCAAACATATTAAAATATGCACATATTATCAAACAATAATAAATTCAACAAACTTAATATACATATGAAATAATATCTAAAATACAAGAATTATGAAAATTATGTAAAAAACCATATTCCTTCAAATGATTTTATCTTATTTATTATTCTTTTTTTCTCAATATGATAATAATGACTATGTTTAGAAATTAACATACCATTCTATAGAGTACAATATGGGTATATTCACACATTATCTACTAACTCAAAAGTAACAATTATACTTAATTCAGTTATTTGCTCATAGATGACAAAAAGAACAAAGCTAAATGAAACAAGTTTATGTATGTGAAGACTAAATAGAGTTTTTATCTCCATCTAAATATATTTAAATTAAATAGAATAATAAATGAAATTTTAAGATCTTAGTGATTCCCTATCATTTATGACTAGTGTATGCTTTCCCTTATCAACTAATAATATGGAGCAACGCCATGCATTTCTACTTGATTGATTGGATTATCCCATATCAAACTATCATTAGTCAAAAGAGGTTACATTTAATTTTGAAACTAGGGAAATATTTATAATATGGTATGATTGAGGAGTTCTAGGATTTCCCTAGGAGGTTGAGGATAGCAATTTGATGTATTGAACTAAAAATAAATTCATATTAAGGAATCATGAAGAAATTATACTACAAGTTATTGCTAAAGGTTGATGTTGTGGGTAAATGTTATAAAACTATAGATTCTATAATGGATATTGATCAACAATGGCTACTGGTGAAAACTATAACTTAATTGAACTAATAACGATTTAATACAATATGTTGAAAGAGTTGGTTACTAATTCTACAACAAAGTTGTGGCATACCTCAAGTGGGCCTTTCTTGGGGTAATTGCACTCTTTTGAACCATAGAAATATTAATCAATGAATCATTAACTCAATGCTTTCTAATAAAATAATTGTTGTAATTTCTATTCAAAAGAGAAGGATACTACAAGTGTTGGAAAATTAATTATTTTTCTTAAATATCAAATCATTCCTATATAATGGAAAGATTATTATTCTATTATTAGGATAGATAATGAATACTCAAAAAACTCAAAAATAAAGTCCTAATATGACTTTCCTAGTCTAAGATGAAGAAACCAACTTCATAGGCATGCATACATCTCATCATATTGTGTCTTACATGGTTACAGGTGTTCATTCCTTTTATTGTAGACTTGCAATCCTTTGGCTACATGTTGTCTATTCTTGTGACTAAAAGTCAACAAAAGTCCATTGGTTAAGGGTTCTTGTCTCCTTGTTGCATGAAATGTTAGTTATTTTCATAAAATACTTGTTCATTATAACTAACACTTGATTCATCATAACATGTAACATCATATTTTAACAATAATCATACACATACAAATTTTATCAAACTATCTATAATTAGTTTTAGTGCTTTATAAATTGTAGTGTAGAAAATTATATACCTTTATAATTTCACATTATGTTTGAGTCCCTTAATTAATTAGACTTAATTAAGCTTTTAATTGACCAAATTATGCATTCCATGTTGAGAATGTGAAGCCCAACAGCCGCATGACCTTTCACCTTCTTTTGTCTTCTTTTTCATTTTGCTATTTCACTATGTTTTATTTGCTTGGTTAGAACCAAGGAGGAGTTGTGAAGAAAGTTGAGCAGATATGGAGGAGAGCCCCGACTTGGATGATTGGGTTCAAGCTCTCATGTCTATGTCCCATGGCTCTGGAGAGAGTTTTGATGAAGTGGGAACAATTCATATGGATGATGATGAAGAATTCTAGGTTTTTCGGAAGAATCTTTTGGATTAGTTAGATGAAAAAGTTGATTCTGTTATTGAGGAGTTTCTTAGTATGTTGGAACTTGACAGTGACATGGAGCAGATGTAAGAAATAAAGTGTTGTGGCTCAGTCTAGAGAAGAGGAAGAGGTAGAAGAAATATTTTATTTTGTTGATATTGAAGTTTCTCTTTTCAAGTTGCAGTAGGAGGTCACCGATTCAAACACAACGTGTTCAAGGAATGGTTATAGTACTCTGTTTGTAGGAAAAAGGTTAGACTTGATTTGCTAATGGAAATGGATGATGCTCCTGGCTATTTGGCTGCTGAGGTTCTTATGAGTGACTGTGATCTTGATTCTCCCACCGGGCGAGATCTCTGTGGGAAAGGGCCCCAGGTTTCAGAAAGCAAATAGTTGAACATTACACTTGGATTCGTAAATAGACTAAATGCTAAGCAGTAGTACAGTACGAAACTCACAATTGCACCATATGAAAATTGATAGTTTAACAAGTTGAATCCATTTAATAATAATCTATAAATGGGCCAAACACTAAAACAGAAGCAGCCTGTATAGAAGCAGTCTTGCTTAGGAGATCAAATGAGCAAATGCTGTATTTCTTTTGTAAGGAGCCAATTGACTGCAAGAAGAACCAAAAATGTCAAGAATTAGCATCCAAAGAGAACACGACTATATAAAATAGGCAAACACAGCTATAGGAAATATGGAATTGATAACCAAACAATAAATCATGGAATTACAAAATTTCAAAACTGAATCCAATTAATGGAGTAAAAGGAAAAGCCATTAGTTGTTTGGCACTGTTTACTGTTATTTCAGAAATAAAGTCAAAGTGGGTCTCCAACATCTTTTGACGCAGCTATTAGCAGGAAATATGGCTGGCTATTACAAGAAAGATACAAGCAATCATCAAAAGAGGCCAGTGATGATGCATGGAACAAAGTTAAAACATTAAAATTGACAGAAAAAATTGCACAGAACAGATAAGCAAGCTGAATCAAAAAAACGTTAAAATAAGACAAATAGAGGAGAAGATGACAATGACATATGGAAGCTAGTTAAAAAATAAAAAAACAATGCACACAAACATGTATGCAGGGAAATAGCTGAAACACAAGTTAGATAGAAATCTCACAACACTAATAGACAACTAGCAAGAAATGGGATTAAAACCAGCACACTGTTATTTATTACAAGTAACATTCTTGTCCTACAATTCTAGGATACTCAATCATAATAATCGTTTATGGAGGGGTCAAATGACCCCCTAACGCCAAGGCTGCAGAGTCGTTCTTTTACCTTTTCTCCTAAAGATTTCTAATGGTTAAGGGTGAAAAATAACCAGGTAACAATTGACAACCACTACTTGCACATCTTGAAAATGTAATTTCCAAGGACATTACATATATTGAAGTATGGTATTGTTAGGTCAAAAGAATTCTCTAATTTGTTCAGGCCCCTTCCCACTTGCTCAAGTACAGTCAGAACATGCTATTTATGTCCGAAGATTTGACAGACCAAGTTGCCTATGTTGAGCCATGTAGTCATCGCAGTCTGGATTGACACTTCTGATTTCTCTCTTTCATAGAAGGTGGCTTCAATCATGGTTAGTTACACTTAGTATTGAACCTTATGGTAAAATCATAATTGGTATCTACAAAGAAGCATGCAGTTGATTGCCATCGTTTGCTTCACAGGAAGAGATATGCTTGTTTCTTTATGTAAAGCTTACTAGACACAAAAACACTCATGCAATTGAACAACTTGCACTGTCTCTACATTACGCCTGTTATCTTGAGGAATCTGCTCTTGTCTGGATAAGCCCCATACTCTTATCCTTCTGACAGTATCCCACATTATTGTATTAATTTTCCAATGTATATATTGTGTTTTAGGCATTGGACAAATGTTGGCACTGTAATGCTTTTAGAAATTTGTTTAATTTGGTGTATATGTACACCCAAAATGACTCGCCTGGCTTAGATTTTCGGTGCTGCAGCAAAAATGTGCTCGTCAGAGATTCCTCGCAGACATGGTGCTGGTGTTTAAAAAAAAAAAAAGTTTTTCAATCTCTACCAAACCCCTTAAACATTTGCCAGAAATACATATTTCGTATTACCACGAGAAGGGCAAAGAAGCCCCTTCATAGATTTGCAGCATTATGCATCCTAGTTCAGTACATGACAGGAAGCCATGCTGCAAAACCTTCCACAGTGAAGTTCAACTGTCCACATTAGACCACAAGGGTACCTTTCCCTGCAGCAATATTTTTGAGAATATCTGCATGTGTCTACAATCATGTTCTTGTGGGAAGATTTTGCTGTCGGCCCATTTGACCACCTTGAGGACCACATGTTCAGGTTAGCCCTCTTCCATTATCTCAAGAAACATAATATTGTTAGGTGATTTGCTACATTGCTCACACAGACCTTAGCTAGCATTTATATCTCCACCAAACCCCAGCATATCAACCCCAAAAGTGCCATCTAACCCAAGGCACACACTGGGTCCCATGAACTTCATATCAAACATCACGAGATTTGATGAATAAAGACAACAAATGAACAAACAGAGTGATTACACCTTGTGCAGAGAGATTATATCCATACATACATCAAGAATCCTCCATATAACATGCAACATGAATATGGAGCATGATATCAGACATGCACATTATAGAATATAGATAACTCATGATGTGGTCAAAAGCTGACATCACTTCCATTTTGTATTGACTTTCTGTCTCTCCAAACTTAGTACATCATATCTCTTTATATAGGCCTTGATAGGCTCTGCTGCTCTTCTACCGGGAGAATGCCATTAATGAATTCCTATCTCCTAAATGCTGTTTGGGTCAAGGAAAGTGTGTACCCTTTATAATTTAGGTGCACAACCTTTCACACTATTACAAGTACAACATAATTAATCTAATTTGTGGTTTGAATTGTTATTGTCCAGACAACTTTAGAGCCACCAAGTTTTTTGAGGAGGTTCAATTTTGATGATCCAGCACAGAATTAAAATTTGCTATAAATTGATATATTTAGGGATTGATAGAGCTTGAGATGGCATATATTCCACATTTTGTAAAACATGTTTTGAGTAGACATATATGCCAAATTTGTATATGCACAAACAAAATTATTCTATATTTTGATATATAAGAATTGATATTCGATCTAATTTGTTCCTCACTGTATATTAAATTCTAAGTTATTAAAAAGAGGCGCAACCCACACATTAGGGCCAATATTACAATATAACCATTTGAAGCTTGCCAACAAATATATTGTACACAATAGGAAATTAGGATACAGGGATGGGGACGAGGAGGCAGGTGTCATCCTAAAATAGGATATAGGAGTAAATGATTAAGGGCACATCCATATTACATTCAAATATTGTCATCAGGATATGCAGATAGAGGTAAAGGTTGAGTTTCCCGGTGTTCATAGCAACATACAAACCTCTAGTAAGGAAAAGTATTTAGTGCAAGGAGCTACAACTCCAACGTTAGATGGTCCATAGAACATCATTCATTTGGCATGCACAAAAATTGGCATCTTCCTAGAAAGATCAGAGATGTTACTGCTTAGGAGAAAAAAAATTAGCGGCTACTGGAAAGAGGCTAAATGTCTGTTGGATCTGCTTACAAGCTTTATACCTATATGCAGCATTTTAAAAAAATTATGCAGAAAATAATGGATAAATAGGCAGCTTATCCTCCTAAAATGTGTGATACAGTTTAAATATCATATACATGGGATCATTTAACCACAAAAATCTCCTTACTAAGAAAAACCTTCTAAGAAAGTTTAAAGAAGCTCCATCCATAACAAAATTGTCTAGTTCTCAGAACGGATCACAACAAATAGCCTTGCATGGCCTCTTTCCCCTTTTAAGGAATCTTGACTAGTGGTAACATTTTCAATCTAATTTACTTTGAAATGACTTTCCAACAAGATGAACTCCTATAGGATGTGGGATATAGGTAAATTGGTGCATTTGTAGAAAGAGTAATTTAAGTTCAAATCCACACATCATGATAAGACGACCCACAACTCAATAGACATAGGCTTGTAATTATTGAAGTGTTTATCCCTAGAAAAGGTCTTGGCCTAGTGATCTTTCCAAATATCCTTGAAAAAAAAATGCAAAACCACTAAAATAGGTTAAGGCAGCAAACTTTGTTAATAGCATGTTTTGGATCAGGTTGCTTCTGTTAGGAAATATTGCATTCAAACCTAGAATCTTAAACCATTTCCCACATAACCCAAAAGAGATTAACATGCATACAAGTTTTCCAAATGCAAAGATCAAATAGACAAGCCACAAGATAACACAAGATTTACCCTAGGAAAACCCTCAAGAGGGAAAAACCCAGCCTCCAAAAGCATCCATACTCCATCATATTAATCAGCCATAAGCAAATACAAGAGTTATAATGAATACCTCTCAAACATCAAGCCCTCCAATGTACTTTCATGTGTCCAAGCATGAATCCACACATCCCATGCTATGCTTCACAAATGCACTCTTCAGAAAGACTCAATTAGCCAACTTGCTCAACCTGTTCACCTCCCCTAAAACCACTACATTGTGTTTGCTTTTATAGACACAAGCTCACACAAATACAACTGGTGGTAAGGTAAAACCATGTACCACAAAACCATGTGAATACAAAACCACTGACCCCTTATTTAATATTGGATACTAAGATGTTACAATATTTAATTCCCCAATATTAAATTACTGCCACATGTCTTCTACAAATAGTAATACAATGTTGCAATACAATCATTACATGGGACCAAATAATTACCTAGTGTGATTATCCACACCACCAAGGTGCATCACAACTAAATAATTATTTAATTACAATAATAGAATAAAACATTTTATGCAATGGTGTACAACACCATACCCCAACATTCTCCCACTTGTTGTATACATTGCATAAGGGATCAATGCATGATATACATCATCATAGCCATCCATGAAACCACATGAATCTATAACATGCTCTCGTGCTCCAACCAAGATACCTGCAATAAGAACAAAGTGACCACGATCTCAAGCAAGAACTCCTCTCATCCTCCAACATGCCACCTCCAAGGTATCAATACATCAGTAAACTCATGCCAAGAACATATGCAACCTGTAAACTGCAACCAAGCTCCCTGTATAAAACTTGTCAATGAAAACCATACATATCCAAGAACTCCCACTGTATAGGTAATGTCAAAGCATATCAAGTCTACCAATCCACACTATACATCAAGGTGTGATAAGTCAATCAAAACATGAAGTATCAAGAACAATTACAATGATTCACACATGCAACCCACTAGCTGCATAATCTCTCACAACATGTTGCCACCATCCTCCCAAAACATGAACATCTAGGAAAGAACCATGAAGAAGAGAAACCTGTAAACCATAATGTCCTTCTACCAACACCTCAAAAAGTGTACCGTTGTGTCAAGTATGATCTCCTAAACAACCCCAATTGAAAATCCTTAACAACATCCATAACACCCAATCTCATAGATCAAGTACAACATATAAATCAATGTAACAATACCAACATGGATGTAAGCCTCTCAAAACAAGAAGATCAAACTCATAGTTAACCATCCCCATTAACTAGAAATCAGCCCATAAACCATCTCCTAACAATCCTCATCAAAAAATGATATCATAAACTCAAATGTACAAGGAGATAACCATGCCATAACATCTCTCAAAATGAATCCTCCAGAACTAACATAGCTCAAGATACATATCTATGAAAGATAAATCATAAAAACTCATGCTAAACCATCCTCAAATAAGTATCCATAATCACCATGAATCAACTCAACCCATGAGAAATCAAAGCACGAAACATAACACATCTGAAAGATATAATGTTAAAATACCTCTCAAATCATAAGCTGCCGAGTAGACCAAGAGTGGGGAATGAGAATGCTCCTCCAGGATAACCAAGTCATCATGACTCACTCCAAGAACAATCTCCTCTATCTGTCCATCATGAACCCACGTCCATATCTAGGTGAAGGCTCCGTCGGTCTTCCTGCTGAAACCTCCAAAGAGTAACCATCTCAAGAAAATTTCTCTAATCACAAGAGAACTCCAACCATCACCTACATCTCTAAGTATCCATGAGCACCTGTAATCGACCAATCCATGCCAAACTCCAAATGCAACATAGCACCATCATGAAGTAATCAAGCAAATGATCAATGTACTCAATATAAAGAGAATCAAACACGATCATTGCCAAAGATCCAAACACATAATCAGGAACCTATCATGACAATATGATCTAACCATCTCCTCCTAGGAGATCACATGCACCATAATATATATACATCCTGGTCTTAAGAGAAAAAGTACCATGCCAAACTCTAAACCGGTATCAAGAGTAAACCATGACATCATAACAAACACTCTAAGCCAAGAAAAAATATCCCCAATCACATGAAGACAACCATACCCAATGATGCATCCATGTCACTGCCAACAACTCCCACTAAACCGTGATACGAGCTACACATGGCATCATGACTACCATCCTCTCTATGAAGATCATCGAGGTCTACACACACTCAACTGCAATGTCAGTAACATACAAGTAAACAAAGATCTCCAAGCCAAGAAGATACATACAACTGCCATCAAAACATCACAAACCAATCCAACACCGCCAAGTCATCATTGTCAAGAGCTCCCATTGAAAGTGTATAGCCAATGAATGTACCAGGCTATCATGACATTGTGATCAGAGCACATGCTACAAGTCCCATAAACTGACTAATCAAGTACTCAAAACATCCATCCTCTTAATCCCAAAACAACATACCAATGCACAAATGACCACAGACAAGGCCAACTAATGAAATCTGCAACAATAATGAATCAAACCTGGTGGATATAGACAGTCCACATCCGAGTCATCTCACTAGAACCCAATAGGTTGTACACACCTACAAGCTACATAACTCGTAGATTTGAACCACTGAAACATGCAAACTCATCATCACATTAGTAACTGCAAACCAATATATCAAAGAAGATAACCATGTAGACATCAAGACTCAAACACCAAATCAACCACTGATCTGATTTTCCAACCATGTCCACAAAAGAGTAATCATAGTCAAGGAACCAAATAAGCATCAAGAAGATAGTACCAATCTCCTAACATCAAACCATATCACCACCAAACACCATATACATGATCATGTCGTGCCAATGCATCAAATGTACCTACATATATCCATGACACCATAACCATAGCCATCACTATACTTGCACTCAACTATCACCCATATGAGACTCCAAGTCTCAAACCATGTCCAACCATGTCCTCAAAACTAAAGACAACTTGTGTACCTATCACCATCAAAGTCCCAACTCTAAAAATTACCTGTAAACTTGTACCAGGAAGCACCAATCTGATAATCAGCAGTAGCATCATAAATAACATATAAAAACATGTACTCCCTCAAGTTTTCACCTCTTGACTCGTCCGGATGCTCACATAATCACACCCCGAATCTCAAGCTCCTACAAGCAATCAAACAAGTACCAAACATTCCCTACACTACAAACTGATAAATAATCTGAACCACTGTGTAGTACACTGCAAATACTCTCCAATGCATCTTTGAAATAAAAAAATCCGATTACGTATGCAAAAGATATGACTAAAAATGTGCAAATGAGAATATATGACTTCTAGGCTCCAAAAACATGTCAAAAGGACAAAATCAGGAAACCAAACCTATACCACAGCATAGTGCTCAGAACTAGCTTTCCAATAACTACAAAAAGTCAAAAATCCGATATCGTGGGTGAAAGTTATGCTCATTTGAATAAAAGTTCTCCAATCTGCCCTAATGGTGGTGCCTGGACGGTGCTCTGGTGGTGGGTGGGTGGCGGATTCCAAAGATATATCCAATCCATTTAAATTTTTCAAAATTTTATTCCACCCCTTCATCGGACCTGACCAGATTTTATTACGCTGAAGGCGTGTCCCTCATTGAGCTTTCGAAGCTCACTTTTGCATTGGACAGTTGGAAACCACAGAGGCCCTTGGCAAGGTTCTACATTTGTGCACAGGCATTGATCCTTCCACTGGAAACACACTCATTTTTGCGGGTGGTTGAGCATTTACTCCAGTCGTCAAGATTGTTGTTGCTGCCTGTTTGGTTGTGAGTCTTGAATGCACATGACAACGCATGCCTTGAAGACTCAGCTGGGTTACCTTGATAACTGTCGCTCAAGCAGATGGGAAGATGAAGAAAATCTGTGCAAAGCTCACTTTTGCATCGGACGGCTGGAAACCACGGAGGCCCTCGGCAAGGTTCTACATCTGTGCACAGGCGTTGATCCTTCCACTGGTAACACACTCATTTTTGCAGGTGGTTGAGCATTTACTCCAGTCGTCAGGATTGTTGTTGCTGCCTATTTGGTCGTGGGTCTTGAATGCACATGACAACGCATGCCTTGAAGACTCAGTTGGGTTACCTTGATAACTATCGCTCAAGCAGCTGGGAAGATGAAGAAAATATGTGCAAAATATCTTATCGGAGTAATGAATGTCCTTGACAGCACGACAGAATGAGGTAAGTTGGTTACTCCTTTAGTAGATGCCCCAAACCCTAAATTCATATTCATATTTACATTTCGGCTAAAATATTCTATGAAGAGATATTTGTGCAGAATCCTGAGGTAAGTCGCATTCCGTTGAATTTGTCAATAGTTCACGTGTCTATTCTATTCCATTTGATGGATGTCCTGAACCTGATTTGAAATCTCCCATTTTGGGCTACGCAGGGAGGAACAATATAGAACTTGGGGTTTCCTGCAAATTTCCTATGACCTCTACCCATTTTCTCTCATTGGCATCAATGACAGGTATTTTTTTAACCTTATGCATTAGAGAAACCATTTCCATCTACTTTAAATTTTCTATGGTTTTCCCTCTTTACTAAAACTATTTCTGAGTTAGAGTATCAGCTGAATTTAGTAACAAATGCATTAATATATATATATATATATATATATATATATATATATATTTCAAAATATTCTGTTTCGAAATGAGAATAGTCTCACTGTCGTGGAATTTTATTTTCTCCCAAATATGGTGGAAGAACTCCATAATCTTTTTTTGTGCCAAATTACTGTTGAAGCAAAACCACATTTTCTAGCCTAGAATACATGACGTAACTTATTGCTTCTCACATAATATTAATTTCAGTGATAAAGAAAAATGAGGGATTCGTAGGATTTACCTATTATTCAGTGTAAGATTTTCCTCTAAGATGGGCACCGGGATAGGGAGTGTTTGAATTCTCAGGAGCAGCTGATTCCGAGGTAGGGCTAGCGACATCATCTTTACGTAGGTCTGCAAGCATTTCGCATACTTACAAAATAGAAAAATGGCACCCGTCTTACAAAAATGAAACAAATTACCTGATACTGATGTTGGAACCATATTAAATGCATCTGGCCAGCAGAGCATATTTGTGTTATAACCATTCTATACAATTTTATTCTATTGTTCCTTACATATGCAACTTTGTAGTGTTCTCAATTTACAATGCATTAGACACAGATGTCAGTCACTTTGCTACATTGGCCCAAAAAAATAGACCATTGTTACATTCTTTGACTCAAGTTTTGGGGGTGCTACTTCGTGATAGAAATCTGGAATGGGATTTTTCTTAAATGAGAGCCTTCTCATCTTCTTCAACTACTCTTCCTGCTATTCTTGTAATTTTCTGTGAAAACACATTAGCATTCTAGAAGCATGCATTGAAAGAAATTTGGCCAAGCAGTAATGTCTACAACCTTAAATTAAGTAAATGCTTGCAAATGCCAATAACAGTGTAGGTGAAAGCTTCTTTTTCATGAAATGATTCAACCACAAGTATGAAAGACAACTATTCTTACCATTACCAGGAAGGCCATGATGCTTAGTTCCATTTTTAGCAGTAAATTCTTACTCTTTCCACTTCTCAGCTCATTCTGCTTTTAGAGGATTCAGTTGTTGAAGGCCTAAAAACATACAAATAAACTTGTTAAAAAGAATAGACATGTGTAACATAGACTAAATAAATATTAGCAGGCAAATGATTCCCAAAAATTTGCTATTACATACTAATACATTGTGCCGTTCAAAAGTTTGGGGTAATTTTTGTTGCCCCCTGAAACCCTGAAAATTATATATATAAAAAAAAAAATTGAATTCAAATTAATTATTGTTAATAAAAACATGCCATTTATTTATTGAAAAGACTTCAATGAAGGACTGTCCTCCAGAAATCCTATGCATTGCATTATCTCAACAATCACCAAAAAGGCAGTCCAATTCCACCTTGGTTTCTATGACTCCACTTGATCCACAGTAGCATAGATTGAAACTCCAGTTTGTGTCTTGTTTGGAGATGTCGTGTTGTTGTGGGAGCTGGGTGAGTGCAAACCTTTTGCAACTATCCTGGGGACAATAGGGAATACCCATGCCATTTTAATGTACACTCAATCACCTGCTAACAATTTGTATATATTACAAGCGTGTGATGTTCCTATAAATTGTTTGACCCCATGAAAGAGTGAGACAACATCTCATTGAATATGATTATTGCACTGTACACAGCCCGTAATGGCTTAATCTAATACCAGCCCATAATGCTCATTTTTAATTGTGTGCACTGCTTTTTAGTATAGGGTAGCTGCTAACCATAGTGCCTAGCGATGAAACTAAAAGCTTTGCAAGAGAGTATGGATATCTATCAAAGGATAATAGAATGGGGATTTTTTGTCAGATATTATAGTTGGAAATGCTCTGGTTGACTTGCATGCAAAAGTGGAAGCATACAGAAGGCAAAAAAATGTCATCAGTCATTTCAATTTTGTATTTAAATTCTTCAAATACTATACTAGAATATTGAGAGAGTATTACCTCTTCTCTTCTACTATATACCTCTTCATCATGTAACATCAATGTAACATCAATGGCTTAATCTAATAGTAGCCCATAATGCTCATTTTTAATTGTGTGCACTGCTTTTTAGTATAGGGTAGCTGCTAACCGTAGTGCATAGCAGTGAAACTAAAAGCTTTGCAAGAGAGTATGGATATCTATCAAAGGATAATAGAATGAGGATTTTTTGTCAGATATTATAGTTGGAAATGCTCTGGTTGACTTGCACGCAAAAGTGGAAGCATACAGAAGGCAGAAAAATTTCATCGGTAATTTTAGATTTGTATTAAAATTCTTGAAATACTATACTAGAATTTTGAGAGAGTATTACCTCTTCTCTTCTACTATATACCTCTTCATCATGTAACATCAATGTATACTTTGGTGCTAACCCCAGTTGCATTTTCAAGACGTCTATTCCTTTGATAGGAAAGTATATCTCCTTTATCATCAACTCCCGAAAAAATGGGCACTCCCCAGCCACATCATCATCAAGCTCTCTTTGATGTCATGAGATTATTGCCCTTAACCTTGCTGTTTATGACAGTCTATATCATGCATTGTATTATGGTTTGGTCATTACACCTCATGACTACCCATCTCAGCTTTTGACTGTCTGTAATAGTGCATATTGTCCTTGCATATTCAATTCTCTAAAACCCTTTAAGAACCTTGCTAACTATCACCATCACCCTTGATTGTCAAACTTTCCCTTCACTGGGTATCTTCTGAGTTGGTTCAAAAAATGAAATTACCATATTTCTTAGAAAATGAAATTTGAATAGTAGTTCATATTCTTTCTCTTCTAAATCACCAAGATTCTATGAGGCTGAAGTGAGAGCTGGCTAAAGATATCCCAATCTTTTTTCTGAAAGATGAAATTTAATTAATGAAAACTAATATACAAAAAAATGCATCAAAAAAATAATATAATTGTTGTTATAAACCAACAAGTTATTAATCAACTAAATAACTGTCCATGAACCATGAGTCCAACAAAGAGCAATAATCATCTGTAGAATCATGATGGTAGAACCCAACATGGCATTGTCATATAAAACAACAATTATTTTGCAAATTGTTGCTGAAAACCAATCGGTTCTACTACACATAAGAGTGTCCATTTTCCCAACATCAAATATTAGAAAGTTGTCTCTGTGTATGCTCCAATACAATTGATGGAAGTGCAAAATTGTTGTATCATATCGATGTCATTGCATTCGAAAAATTCACCGCCAACCATTTACCATCAGAAAATTCATCAATAACAATTTTCCATGGGGTGAATTTGTCATGATGGTGAATTTTCCCATCGTGCTTTCATTAGAATTTTTTTTCCCTATCTTTCTATGTGCATATACATCGGAATGTTTCTTGATCTCACTAACAAAATTATAAAAAGAAGGTTTTGTATCTATTTGGTTTCGTAGTTATTCGAAGCCATATTATTAGAAGTGGGTTTGAATCCTATATATCTTTTTATCTAAATCTCTTGTACTTTCCTCATTGTTATATAGGTGAAGTTATCTTAAACTAGATATTTGTATATAGTTTCATACAATAGATTCTTGTGAAAGCTCTACAACTTCAATTTAGAGAATACATATTGTATACAGTTTGTAACTTGATATCTAGAAATATAATTTAAATTTGGTTCTCTAGCATGTCCTAAATTTAGATAGTAGGCACACTTACTTTCTACAAAATAACGTATATAGTATTTAGCTTCAAGTAGTTTGATTTCTCATTTGTAATTTTGTACATATATAATCTTTAACCTTACTCATCCCAGGAGATGACTACTACTCCTCCCCATGTCCCTGAGATTATCCAACCCATGGTGGCTGACTCATGTGCATCCGTTAATAGTCCAGAGAATGTTGGAATAGATGCCGCACACCTTGCTGCGACCATATCAACCAGTTGCCAAAGCATAGTCCACCAATTTAAGGACATTTTCCAGTCATCGCCCTTAGTTTAGGATGTCGACATTTAACAATTGTAGGAAACACTTGCCTTGTTTCGAAAGAGCTGCACAAAATTGGAGGGTCTATGCACTTTCCTAAGAGAAATATTTTATGACTGCCACTACCAACAAGATGGAACGATTGCTTTGGTGCATGCATATGAAACATACCTCCAGAATATGTGATAGTTTAGTTTAGCTTGCTACTATTTAACCTTTGTACAAATCCATAATTTTTTGATATTAGTCCAATCAGAATGCGTATACCTTGATGCTATGTAACTAACAAATACATATCCATGTACATAATATGTGCCATTTTCTCACATTGTGTGCACTTTTCCCGTATATTGCTCAATATGTAAGTGCCTTTCAAATTACTATGATCACTATCTATTGTAACTACCACAATGTCTACTCTTAATCTATGTAATCTATTTCATAGCAACTTTGAATTACTTGCTCTCTTCTAAATTATATTTGCACATCCTTTTAATTTAGTTCTATGATGTTCTTGTTCAATTTCGTATGCTTCTCACCTTATGGTATTAGGCTAGCAAATACACCTACACTTTTATTCTATGCAATTAGTTGCTTACTTCTAAAGTTTGAGCTAGCCCATGCTTTTTTAGTCTACAAACGCTACAAATGCATCTTACTTCACTTTATTTTCCCTACAAAACAAGAGATTGCCACAAAACCTTAAAATCACATCTTATGCCATACAATGGTTTCTCGCATTTTCCTTTGCATTTTTTCTAGGCATTGCTTATGCTTGCTACACATAGCAAACGAAAACTTACTTCCAATTGATGCCTATTATAGATCACAAATCCTATACATGAAATACAATCTAACAAAACCTCCTTGCACCTTCTCCAAGCCCCAACAAATCCAAAGACTTTCATACTTGAATAAAATCTTTCAATTTAGTTCATACGAAAGGTTGTACGGACCAGTTTGCATTTCTTGATTACTACTATAACTTTGTTTTGATACCTAAATTCCATACTCACTTTGCTTGCAGGCTCTCCACTTCCACTATCTTCAACTATTGTCATGTCTACTTTAACTACAAATTCCATTACCGACATCCTTTCAGGCATTCCTGATGTTGATCCCTTTCTACAAGTTGCATCTATCGATCCCATTCAACAACCACAACCTACGCTCCCCAAGTATCGTATTCAACTATTAGATGGAACACACACACACCCTGCATTGCTGCCCATGTAGTTCAATGAGATTGTTTTGGAGGAGGCTTTAGTCAAAGGCTCTATTGTCCACCTCAAAGAATACATCTGCAGAAAGTTTCACAAATTCACGTACGTTCACAATTACCTTCTTTAATTTGGTTCTTCTTTACACATGTACATAGCATTCACTTTCAACTTGTCCTTATCATTGCAGGGCTATTGTAATTCATAGCTTGGAATCCATTACAAACAATGCCTCAATCATTGGAGCTCCAACTGTGATTAATGAAGCTACAACCTGTATGCCCTCTAGTAGCTCTGTGGGTTCGTTGTCAAGTAGTCCAAATCCCAACACCTCACTCAATACACCTGAACCACATCCCATTGCATCCTTGACCCCAAACCATAAAAAATGGTCCATAGAAGGTCGTGCCTTGAGTAAGAGCCCAATTCATCATTACAAGAATGCAAGTAATGATGGGAAAGTTTTTGGCATCGATTTTGTAGATACCGCCGGATCTGAGATACATGTAACCTACTTTAATGAACTTGTAGACAGGTTCTACGATGTGATAGAGTCTAATAACACTTATGTCATCTCAAATGGCCGTATCAGAGTCTGAAACACAAAATACAGTAGCGGCCACAACCCATATGAATTATTCCTACATAGCTCCTCAACCATCAATACATCCACTTGCATAGAGTCCACAATACCCACCCACAACCACCATATTAAAAGCATTGAATCATTGATGTCATTACCCATTAACTCCCTTGTAGATGTCATTGGTGTCCTTCTATCTATCACTCCAGCATCAACCATTTGCAAAAGGGATGGCTCTGAAACACTAAAGTGTACAACCACAATCATGGATATGTCGGGCCGAACCATTGATATCACACTTTGGGGTAGCCATTGCCAAATCGTAGGGAAGCAACTAGCTGGCCTTCCCCTCCAACCCAACCCACCAATTATATTGATCAAAAGTGGTCGGATAACCTCATGGTCTAGAAAATCTATTGATACCATCTTTCCTACAACCATTGTAATCAATCCTAACTTGGTTGAAGCCTCAACATTGCAAACATGGTATGCCACTATAGGGATTGGCCTTCCTTGCCTTTCCCTCTCAAAGAGCCAAGTATCAACCGACAAATTTGAAAATCTGATTCTTATTTCAAGTATTGTGAATCCAACCTCTCTTGAAAAACAAAATATTTGTGGTAAGGCCCGTATCACAAAGCTCCACTTAGACAATTTCTACTACTTGTCTTTCCCTCAAATGGTTGACAACAAAAAATGTAAGAAAAAGGTTCTACAAATTACCCCAAGTGCTTTTAAGCGCCCCAAGTGTTCTGCAGAGATGGCTACATGTGATTTTAGCTACATGCTAAAGATGGACTTGTAAGATGGGATAGGTCATCTTCTTGATGTCACTGCTTTTGAAGAACCAGCAACAACGTTGTTTGGAGTTTGCGCAGAAGTTTTGCAGCTCCTACTAGCAGAACCTAATGGTCGTAGCCAGATTTTGCAACCAATTCTCAACCATGAGTTCCTGCTAGCACTGTCCATCCAATCAAATACTTTCAGTGGCCGTGAATCTCAAAGCATTGTTATTATAGCTATTAAGAATGCTTAGATTATCTATTGTACTCTTTTCAAGTATGCTTATTGCATCACGTACAATTATCCGCTTTTTGTAACCACATCAAACAATCAAAAGAAAAAAATTACTTTTCGCAATATTGAATTTGAAAAACATATATACATCTTTCCATATATACATGTTTCATGGTAAATTTGGAGTTACCACTATTTAGTAAGCTTTTCCATTGTACAATTGCAAACTATTAAATTACACATGCCATCACCATTTAGCGGTTAGCGTAATTCCATTTTCACTTAATACATTAGCGTTTTTATCCCTTTCAAGTTTCATGACATTTACTATAGCACAAAAAAACATAAACAAACATTTATTCATTCGTATATTTTTTTGTTTCAAGCGATCCCAAACAAAAATGGTTTCCTTTCAACTGATGCTTACACCGACCAATGCTTTCATATGGTTGTGAATGTTTTTCTTAGAAAATTGACATTATTGCATCCATCTGGATACCTTTAACCTTCAATATTTTAGTCTTGTCAAATACAAAATTTACTTCTAATTTCCAACATTTTTATGTAAACTTGCAGCAATTTTTAAATGGATTTGGAAAACTCAAGATTGCAACAAAAAAGAGCACGCCGTAACCAACAAGAGCACACCCGCTACCATGCGAAGAAAGACGTCATCAATACAAGAAGACAACAAAGGAAACAAAGCATGGCTAATGACGCTTCCACTTCCACCCTCCCATCCTCTGCTACACCCTCCCACCTTCAACTTGACAATACTAGAACACAAGCACATACATAAACCTTGGCTAATGCCACTTTCACTTCCATACTCCCATCCTCCACTACACCCTCCCCTCTCGATCTGACTCCAAACTTTGGTCAGACCTTCCTTGCTGCTAGATCTTCCTTCCATTCTACACTTGACAAACTTTCAATCATGTCAACTTGTATAGTTTGCATGGAAAAATATCCAGGTATTAAGACAAAACTAGTACTTGGAATACCTACTTGCTACAAATGTGTAGCTGAAAAAAATGGCAATCGGTTTTCCAAATGGAATAACATGGATCCTGATGAGCAACCTCCATGTTTACGAAGACTAACTCAAGTTGAAGAGATGCTAATAGCTAGAGTCAGCCCAATCCTTCAAGTCACCTATGCAAAAGGAGGGCAACTAAAATATACTGGGCACACTATTAGCTTCCCTCAAGATATCTCTATGATTGCTACCCACTTACCTAGACGTATAGATGAACTAGACATCTTATTGGTTAATAGAAAAAACATTGGACAACAAGACTATAGCTTCTATGTGAGTAGAGGTCGTGTATACGAGGCCCTACATTATAAAACCTCACATGACCCATACTATAGAAATGTACAATTAGATGTGGCTGCTTTAGCATGTCTACTAAGTGCTCCCACTAACATTTCCGACCTCCTATTTGCAACTACCACAATTACTAGCACCCCACCTACAAGCTCTAACCTTAACGATACTACAACCGTCAACCCTACTGAAGAAGGCATTCAACCCTCTACTTCCTTTGTAGCTAACCTCCCCCCAGCACGTACAAAAGTAGAAAAATTGTGTTCTTTATTGCAATTAGGTCAAGGGCGACCAACTTTATGTATGGATTGGCCACCCCTTTCACCATCACCTGTCAATGAATACACCATTGAAGGATTGTTTGTTATGGCTTTCCCAACTCTGTTTCCAAAAGGCATCACTGCTTTCAAGCAACAACGCATGCAAGAAGTTAAGTTACATGAATATGCTCTCCACATGCTTCGGTACTTTGACAACAGGTTTGGCCAGCACCCTCGCTTTAGGTACTTCATTCTGAATATTATCATGCATCATCACAGCCAGTCTATAGCATTAGTATTTGTCCATAAGCACATTAATACATGCTTTCCTGCAACAATATCTAATCTTCACCAACATTTAAAGGACCTACCAGATGACAAACTTGCTGAACAACTCATGCGCTTTGGATCGACAATCCGTGGAACACGACCATTCTGGAACCACTGCAAAGGGGAGCTCACTGATATGGTTCTCCAAGTTGGTTGCCCAATGCTTTTCTTTACACTTAGTGCAACTGATACAAAATGGCCTAGCCTACACAGTATTATGCCATCATCGGCACCTTCAAATTTGCAAGCCGCTTATAAGTGGAGGATACAAAACATTGTTCAAAATCCACACCTTGCTGCCCAATATATGCATCTCAGATTTACTGCATTTCGTGAAGAGGTTTTAGAAAAGCTACTTGGTGCAACCGACTATTGGTACAGGTATAATATTGCTCCCCTCACAAGGTTGTATTTACTACAACTTGAATGCCTCCTAAGTTCCTAACCTTGACAAACCGTCAGGTACGAATGGCAACACAGAGGCTCCGCACATATCCATGGTTTCCTTTGGCTACAAGCAGCACCTGATGTTGGGAAACTACAATGGGACAACCTTGAAGCAGTCCAAAATGACCTTACCTACATTGACAGGCATGTATGTGCATGGAACCCTCACTCACTACTATCAAGGAACCAACCAATTCATTGATCTCTTGCAGATGACCCTTGTTCAATGGACAACACAATGATCATGCAAACTAACGCTATCATCGACTACACTGAACTTGTCAATTGTGTTCAGCGCCATACAAAGTGTAACTTACAAACATGCCTTCGAAGAAAGGGCCAATCCCTCCAATGTCGTTATAAAGCACCTTGGCCCATGCAAGAAATTTCCACCCTTGCCATTGATGAATCTGGCCGACCTAAATTTACCGCTGCTCAAAATGATGATCGCTTAAATCAACACAACCCATCTATCGTCTCTATTTGGAGAGCTAATATTGATTGTCAGCCTATTGTCTCCATCCATGCAGTCCTCATGTATATTGCTAAGTATGCAACAAAAGCAGAGACCAAGTCAGAAACATACCACACTATGCTTTCTCGTATTTCAACCAATATTGAGTCTGACAAGCCTACACCAATAGCTTTCAAGAAAATTCTTACTGACACTCTTGTCGACTGTGATATTGGAGCCCAAGAAACTTTCCACCTCTTGCTTAAACTTCCACTCTTCCTGTGCAGTAGGACTTTTGTCTCTTTAAATGTGAGCCAAAAAAGTTTTCAACGACTAGGGCTCTCATCTGAATCATCCACCACCTGCCCAAGTAACATTGATGCTTACATGATTCGTCTAGTTTATTTAGAGGCTATGTCACTTATTGAGGTCACCCAAAAGTGGACCTACAAGGCATCCCAAAAGCAAAGGCAATGGAAAGAGCACCCCATTAAAGCCATTGTTCGTGTCTCACCACGCTTCACCTCCATCCCTTCAAGAGACGACATTTTCTTCGAAGCATTTTGCTGGAGTGAAATACTTTTGTACAAACCATTTCACATCATTCATAATGAGTTCGCAATGCCCAATAGTAATATTATACAACAGTGGGAGAGTTTTGCAGACAGTTACCATCCTTGGCATGTTCTCCGCACGCGCTCAGAGCCTTTAGAAGATACAAAATCTAGCTCCTCTTCAAATCCAGAAGATATAGTACATGAGAACAACCCATCTGAGTGGCAAGTATTATCAAGCCTCTACCCGAGCGTTCCTTTTCAATTTGATGAACTAGATATGCTTGGTCGTCGTGACATTGACTTGCACCATGATTGGGGTTCCTGCCAACTAAGTCCCCAAGAACAAGTCTATGCTACTACCTACATTGAATCCAGTCGCCAGACATTTGTACTCCCCCATCTTCCCACAATCCCTACCCAACTTGACCTCTCTGTCCAACAAAAGAAAGGATTTGATATAGTTTTCTCTCATCTAAATACATGTACTTTGCAACCTCCTTTATGGATGATTGTTCAAGGAATTGCTGGAACTGGAAAATCACACCTAATAAAAGCCATCCAATCTGCCATCAACAGTTCATCCCAAAATTCCCCATCGCCATTATTACTTCTAGCACCTACAGGTGTAGCGGCATTTAACATCCAAGCATCAACAATCCACTCAGCCCTACGTATACCTATCAAAGATATTTCCCCCCTACAAGGGCAAGCACTAGCAGCCTTCCAAGAAAAAATGTACTTCATTCGGTACATTTTAATAGATGAAATGAGCTTCCTTGGCCCCAGATTACTTCAAAGTATTGACATGAGGCTACGTGAGGCATTTCCCAACCACAACCAATTCCCATTTGGAGGATGCTCAATCATGCTCTTCGGTGACCTTGGACAACTACCACCAGTCAAGGACATTCCTATGTATGCCTCTACCTCATACGGGGGTTCTCTATGGCAAAGCTTCACAACAGTAGTAACACTAAGCAAAATATTTCAGTAAAGCGGAGAGGACCCAGCGCAAGTTACCTTCCGTACTGTCCTCTCAAATTTACGAAACATAGTTCCTACAGTCGAAGATTGGCAGGTTCTTATGTCACGCTCCACCGCAGCTCTACCTTGTTCAACTCAAGCTGAGTTCTTGCCCTCAATATTTCTTTTTGCAACCAATGAAATGGTCTCACAACATAACTTGCGAATGTTATTATCTTTGGCAACACCAATTGCCTTGTCAACTGCAGAGCAACTACGAGGTTCACCAAGCTCCAGCCCAGATGAAGAACAACTACAATCTAAGGTCCTTTAATGTGTTCATCAAAAGGTCATGCTTTGTTCAAATTTATGGGTGGAAACATGCCTCGTCAATGGTGCACTTGGACAAGTCCAAGCTATCTTCTACAAGGATAGTGAACATCCACCTTCACTTCCCTTGTTTGTTGTTGTCCAATTCAAAAAATACATAGGCCCTGCAAGGGATCTCAATAACCCAAAAAATGTCCCTATTACCCCTGTGAGTCGTGGTCTCCATCGTCAAATTCCCCTGAAAATGGCTTGGGCCTTGACAATACACAAATCACAAGGGCTTACACTTGAAAAGGCAACTGTTGACATCGGTAACATCGACCGGCAAAGGCTTATATTCACAGCTATTTCTAGAGTTCGTTCACTAGCAGGGCTGCGAATCAATCCAGCTTTCTCCTTTCAAAGATATGCACGCATGAATGAAAGCTCTTGTGTTGCTCGCCGTAAACAAGAGGAGGCTCGCTTACTCTTGCTATCCACCGAAAACCCTTGAACACACAATGCCATTGCACATTCCTATACGTTAGCTACTCTGCCTATGAAATCTAAAACAATCCACACCATACCCACAGATCTTCTTAAAAGAGTATTATTAGAAAATAGTAAAGCATATTTAATAAATACAAGAATATTTATTTTCTTGCTTTCTACCATTTAACTGTGTGGCAATTCCATCAAGAGTATACTATATTTGTTGCCATTTTGTTTTACATGGGATATGGATAACAGTCCTACAACATCACAAATTATTAATTTTTCCCCTCTAAAAAGACTCTTTTTGTTGCTATTATTTTCTCTTTCTGTTCCTATTATTTTTTTTCCTCATGTAGTGCAGTTGAAGATCTTTCTGTAAAATACACACACGCTATTAACAACGGAGATTTTCAGCAGTGGATAGCTGTATAGCTCCTTTCAAACATTCTGGAGAATATTTTTGCCACTTTAATGTACATGACTAATTTTGTGTTTTATCATGTTTTTATTCTTTCAAAAATTTTATGTGCAATTTTCTTCCAATTGTTCTGTTTCTTCATGTCAACTAGACCACTTTAACTATATGGTTAGTTTACTCATGTTGAAATGTGTGTGGGTGCCCAACCTCACCATGATGTGAATATTCTGGATACACCACAATATTAAAACAAGGCAAATATATGGTTATTGTTAATTTACAAAATATTCAATAAATGGATCTTTTCTAATATATAGTTACATAAAGAGGACACCATTTTCTTCTTCTACTTTTTTTTATGCTGCTAGTTGCCTGTTAATTAAATTTGCATAGTTATTTCTACCCGTGCTTTTAAGACTGACGGTATTTCTCATGTACTCATAATAACTCAAATTATCAGACATTTTAACTCCGCTGCCCAATTTTTACTTCCAAATAAACATTAACTTGCAGTTCAATACAATAAACAAACTTTCATAATTCAATGTAGTTCATAACAATTACTAAATAATGCAACTAAATAACTGTCATGTTCCCTGGAACAGCTGCTTGTGAGTATTATTTACTATCATATATTGTACTTGAGATGATGCTTGGTTAACTCTACTTTTCCTCTAATATGCTACTCAACATATGTTAACTCCTTAGATTTAGCCAGAATTGGGCTTTCACTTTTTAAACCATGATTCATATATAAAAACTTTGCTTGCTATTTGAATGTAACTATTGGATTGTAATTGACCTTTCATATATTACTGTTCATAACAATTACTAAATAATGCAACTAAATACCTGTCATGTTCCCTGGAACAACTGCTATTTGAATGTAACTATTGGATTGTAATTGACCTTTCATATATTACTGTTGTGCATTATACAATATAATGTTTTAAGAGAGCTTAATTATATCAAAGGACCAATGAAAGTACAATGATCAACTCTATATTTCAGCTCTAATAACATATTTGAACTGTTAAGGAATACAACAGTCGTATCTAGAAATGTTCAAATGAATATATAGATATAATGTTCAAGCTTCATTTAGCAATACAAATTGTCGACTTCTTTCTGCTCTTATGGGTGGTAAATTTGATATAATGTCATTAATGTGGTATCTTAAATATTCCAGGTTTATTCATTTATATGCTCTTTAATGTATTTGCATGCAATTATAGTGTAGCTGGGATGTTGGTCTCGAATAACATAGAAAGCAGTAGTCTGTTTAATGAAATCATTTTTTCACAAAAGTTGTCAGTGTTAACACTGATCAGCATGTGAACCAAGAAAGTTTTGGATATAGATTGTGGAGTCATACCTGTTACCCTTGTTTTCGAACTTTGAAATATCTATTCATTTCAATTAAGCTCTCACAAAGAATAGACTGCCATGGAACACTTGATGAAATATAATATAATTGAAGGGTCATATATAGGGATGAGATCATGTGTAGCTTTTCCTTTCAGCTCAATCTTCTTATCAGGTTCTGATATTAACATGTATTTGTTTTGACAATTTATTCTACAAATTGTCCATTCAATTTCTTAGCTGACTGAAACAGAGCATTGTAATTTGCTGACTGAATGGTATCTAATCTATGTATATTTAATACATTTCTTATAGTTTTCTTGAGAACAATTTGACAAATTAACTGTAAGGTGTTATTTTCCCATGAAGTTTCCTATGTTTATTATAGAAAAGTGTATACGAAATACAAGGCAAATTCAAAACTCTTACCAACAAGCCACACAAAATTAGTTTAAGTCACTTAAGATGATTAAAAATATTATACTCCCACACTCAAATTTATATTATTTGTTTTGTTGGAAGTCATAATGCTGTACACAGTTGTCATTATGAGTAAAATAAATATTGAAATGAAAATAGAGTTAGCATATTTAAAATAGCTTCTAAAACATGCAATTTGTTCAGCATATTTATGGCTAACTATGGCAGACTTGTTATCTTTCAATCTGTGCATTTTTATTTGTTTAGCATATTTATCTTTCAATCAAAGCATTTTTATTTGTTTAACTGGCATACCGCCATATGCATACCACCATATGCAGTGCTATAACAAGCAAGAATGCAGGTCTGGATGATAGTGTTTTCCTGTCTTGTAAAGGAGTTTTGGATAGCCCAATTTTCTCCATTATTTTAGCCAATAGCCCAGCCATGAAGGCACCTTCTTGCACTCGAACCTCTCTTCTACACTCAATTCTGCAACTGCCTCATCTCTTCATCCACTTTCCCTACTCTAATGAATTTACATAGATGAGACAGGACCCAACAATTAGTGCCGATTCCTATACTTGATATATTAGTTGACAATGTGTATTCATGATGTACTATGCTTACTACAATGGAATTTATTATTATTGACTTCAAAAGGTAAAACAAGTAAACATTTTCAAAATACATGGGGTGCACTGCAGCTGGAGTCCCTGAAGTGTTGCTATTTTGTATATTTTGTAGCTATTTTTTTCAAATATTTAAGATTTTCAAATCTGTCAAATTTTTGCCAAGTACTCTCTGACTCCAAGCCTGCGAACTATGCTCTTAAGTTGTTAACAATTCCTTGATGGCTCTGCTTAAGGGTTATACTTGGACTCAACCTCTGACTCTTTCTGTGCAAACAATAAATATCAAATTAGTTCATGCCATAGCAATCCCCTCTGTTTGCCATTCATTGCCTACCATTGGAGGAGAAAGATGAATTTTTTTTTATCCTAATTCACTTTTATATTTGATGCAGACAAGCAATGCTCTCACCTGTTATTTATCTGTAAGCTGTTATTTTCCCATGAAGTTTCCTATGTTTATTGATGTTTATTATTGGAAGTCATCATGCTGTACACAATTGTCATTATCAGTAAAACAAATATCAAAATGATAATGGCAATGAATAAGCTTCTGTCCAGATTTATGTTGCCTTTTTATTTATCTAATACAATAATCATAATATTAAAATGGATTTTCTGCATGTAAAACAATTCAACAAAATAAAAAAACTGCTTTATTTTATTACTACAATAATAAATCTGGCTCCACAACTCTTCGGCGTACCAATTGCACACCAAGGTGCATTAGCTAGTATTATGGTTTAATTTTTCAAAAAAATTCAAAACCCTTATATCTCCCACTGCAGACCCAACCACCATTTTAAGTCTGGCTTATACAGATTTGAAATCCGGTTTGAAGAATTTTCGGCAGATTTTAGATTAAATAGAAAAACATGTTTTAAAAGTCTTTAAAAGACTTTACCAGCGGTATAGAAAGGGGCCGGTGTTAGGTGCCGGCGACAAGGACTGCCCACCGGCGACTGTTGGCCTTAGCCGGCAGCGCCGGCGGCAGTACCTGCCGCAGGCGGTACTTCCTTCCAACGCAGGTAGGGGGGGTCTGCGGATCCCCCCACTTGCCATTTAATTTAATTTTTTTATTTCGATTTTTCAATAAAATTTGCCGACACGCTTTTCTAATATTTTTGCTTTTCTCTTTTGCAGGATTTTTCTCAGTGATTTTTCACCCGACATCCATAAATAATATTACAAAAATAATTTCGGGATTTTTTAATTTTGATTTTTCTACACATGCAAAAATGGACTTTTACTAAAAAAAAAAAATTTTTTTTTCAACTTTTTTAAAGTAGGTCAAATTTTATGTCAAAATTCATCTCTTAGTCATTCTGAATTCAGCCATGAGACCTGTTTTGTTTTAGGAGGTTATTCATGAAAATTCTCCAACAAAACCCTCACATGCAAACTCAAACCAAGAAACCCTTTTTCACCCAACATTGGAAAACTTCAGATCTACAATAAACCCAACAAATCTTGACAACCCAAAAGCCCAAATCTGCATAAAAACACCTGCAACATGTGTTCCATATCTAGTAATGCCTCAGATCCTACATACATGTCCATGACTTCAACTTTGCAAAAAACTCTCAAACCAAGGTTATAATAAAAATTCTTCAACCATGAAGGCTCTGATACCACTTGTTAGGAAATATTGCATTCAAACCTAGAATCTTAAACCATTTTCCACATAACCCAAAAGAGATTAACATGCATACAAGTTTTCTAAATGCAAAGATCAAATAGACAAGCCACAAGATAACACAAGATTTACCCTGGGAAAACCCTCAAGAGGGAAAAACCCAGCCTCCAAAAGCATCCATACTCCATTATATTAATTAGTCATAAGCAAATACAAGAGTTACAATGAATACCTCTCAAACATCAAGCCCTCCAAGACACTTTTATGTGTCTAAGCATGAATCCACACATCCCATGCCATGCTTCACAAATGCACTCTTTAGAAAGACTCAATCAGCCAACTTGCTCAGCCTATTCACCTCCCCTAAAACCACTACATTGTGTTTGCTTTTATAGACACAAGCTCACACAAATACAATTGGTGGTAAGGTAAAACCATGTACCACAAAACCATGTGAATACAAAACCACTGACCCCTTATTTAATATTGAGTACTAAGCTGTTACAATATTTAATTCCCCAATATTAAATTACTGGCCACATGTCTTCTACAAATAGTAATACAATGTTACAATACAATCATTACATGAGACCAAATAATTACCTAGTGTGATTATCCACACCACCAAGGTGCATCACAACTAAATAATTATTTAATTACAATAATAGAATAAAACATTTTATGCAATGGTGTACAACACCATACCCCAACAGCTTCTTCCAGAAAAGCTAAAAAAGATGAATGAAATTTATTTTATTCCCTGGGTTACCCTCCTCTGCTTGAGCGTCTCCATAGCAACCTGACTGGAAACACGGGTAAAATTTTAACCAATATCTTGCTAATATCCTTTGAGAAGAAGAATTTACATAATATTCAAACAAAAAATTTCACTACCCAACTCTTGGATTGATATCTGAAGCCAAAAGTATATTGAACAAGCTTGATAGCTTCCTCTATCGTTTGATGAAAAGGATTTACAAAATATTTAACCTATATTGTTTGAGAAGGATATACCTAACATTTAATCTATAGAAGATATGAAGAAAGAAATTATATGAATGTCTGTGACTAATAATAATATATAGATATTTTTATGTTGTGATAAAAAAATGTCAATGAGTATATCCATGTGACTCAGGGATACATCATAGATGATCATTAAAGGACAAAAGTACCCTAACTCAAAATCCAACTATGACGAAAGACAATGCCAGGGAGGGCAACCTAAGTCGAATATACAGTGAACATTAGCTCAAATGCCTACAAACAAATAGTTATGCAAGGAATAGAGAACCCTAAAGCGACCAATTGGGAGTTGTAAGGATTTCTTTAGTTATAGAAGCAATTCTAGAATGCACAATTTCTAGGCATATCCAGATTGAAGGTAAAGACGCCTTTAGAAGCTTGTAAGAAGGGGATTTTTTTGGGATTTTTCAACCACAAAAGAGGAGAGGGAAGCTGAACAAGCAAACATGTTCACCTGCAACCAATCAATAATTATTAGTAGGAGGGCCACTTCCCTTTTTACATCACCCCCATTAGCACCGCCATTAGCATAAAGATCATGGTATCTTGGAAGACTGAGCTAGAAAATAGCAAAAGTGCTGGAGATCACAATAGCTACATAGACAGAGAGACTTGAATACCATTCAAATCGAGGAAACTGTTACCAGCACTACATTTAAATCAAAGAAACTACTATATTGAAACCAAAGGAACAAAATTATTAAACACTACCTTAAAATAGAGAATACAAAATTACTTACCCAGTACTTGAATTGCCGCATAAAAAAAAAAAATATTATGGACCAATCCTTTCAGAAAGACACTCAAGACTCCCGCACATTCCTTCCATCTATGCTGGCTCGAGAGCTCTTCCAAGATACCTCTTAACCTATGATTATGATATGGTATCAAGTGATCAATGCCACTATCTTTACCCTGCTCTTTCTTGCCTTGAGAAATAAATGACTTAAAGGAAAGTGATTTGGCCCAATCAATAGCAAGTCTGTTTGCCTCTGGAATTGTCCTCTTCATTGTCTCCTACATGCTCGTCAAGATCTAAGTCTCTGGGTGTATACAAACTGTGAGAATTCACTAATAACGACACTCCATATTGGGAAGAAGAATCAATAGCATAGTCCATTTCTTCATATTCTGCTTCAAGCTTCACTGAGGATTTATCCATTGAGTTAAAAGAGTATTGAGACATTTTTGGGGGATGGGATAAGCTCAAGTGGCAAAAGGTAGTGGAGATTTCACAAGCGAGGACCAGGTGTAAGAGATGTGATAAAGGGTCGAATTGGGTAAAATACTGCATCCAACTAGTTGGCTTATAATAGTTTTAGTTGGCTTATAATAATTTTAGTTAACAGAAACACTTCTGTTGTGGCAAGCTATGGTAGATGACGATGGCACAAGTTTTCTCAACATCATGTCCTCTTTCATTAATAAAAACATCATCCATGACGGGTACGAAACATAGAGAATTGCAAATGTACCATTTATTAATATCATTAGCATTTTGTATACTTTTTTCACTTGTGTCAAAGATCAAAGAACTCTGCAAAGTACCATTCATTAATATCATTATTATTTTAAATTTTTCTTTCTTTATAATTTTTCTTTCTTTGAATGAGGTGAAGGTTGCAAAAATGAGTGTAACCCTTTAAGTCAATCATATTGTCCATAAATGATCAATAACTGATTTGTTAAAAATCTTTTGTTAAACAATTCAGAAAACATAAATTTTTGACTCTGACAAAGAAAAAATTGCATTTCATTGGTTAAAAGGTACATAGATTATTGACCCTGTTACTGAAAACTGAAAACAATAGTTAAAAACAAAAAAATAAAAATTCTATTTATAATGTTGATTCAAACAGCTTTTTCCAAATACAATGTTGAAGCAACCAACCCACAGATCAACCGTATATTGAACCTAAATTCCCCATTACCAAAGCATGAAAATATACACAACATTGGTGTAAGCTGGATCAAGGGATCAAGAGAGAAATTTACTGTCTAGGATTCCCACTATTCATCACTTCGTAATCTCAGGTGTAAAACATTCGACGACCTGCTGTGCACGGCAATAAATGATCATTCTTTGTTGTGTCAAACCTATGTACCTCAACTTCTCTCCGTTCGCTCTGTCCCAGCCTGGCAGGCTAAACTACCCTTCCCATTCTTTGCAGCCACTGTTAAACGAATCAACTGAAAACCTCATAAACCGGTGACGGTAAATATCACGTTGGGGAATAAAATGTTGCCAATCATTTTGAAATGTTGTCCATTCTTCATTGTGAACAATTAACTCAACACATTTATTTTTGAGGTACATTTTCTGGAAATTGAAATCACAGTCAATAGAATTTCTCGAAGTTGCTATTACTCGATGTATGGCATTTAATTCTCCAGTGTTGGCATTGTAGTCAGCTTGGAACACTGCCAACATGTCAGAGATTCTTGCTGAAGACAAGATGAAATGACTAATATAGCTCTTGCAGTAAAGATATCGGAGCTTCTTTTCTTTGTCATGTATCTCCAGATATTTGGGAGGAAATTTATCAGTTTTTAGTGGTGGTGAAGATAGAGATGGAGGTGGAGATGAAGGTGCAGGATGGGTTCTCTCCCATTCTCACTGTTCCTTGGATACATATAAGATTGTGTGCCTCCAAAGAGACAGGTCGCTTAGATTGTGTGAACCACTTCGATAAACCCAGATAGAGGTAACACTTGAGCTTCCATCTGGAAAAGGGTAAAGTTGAAGTCAAAATGTGCCCCTGTTTGTACATATAAGATGAAAGTACACTGAAATTGTCTGAAATTGTATCTTTGTTGGAGATGCAATGTACAAGTGGAATCTGTGAATGGAAAATAATATTTTTACCTTGGCTAGTGAGAGTTGAAGACCATACAGCCCCTGCATGTGGGATTGTCATTGTGCCCACACTTTCCCAGTGAAAGCAAAGTGTTCCTCTGCATAAATCAAGTACACTCACCTCATGATGGCCAGCCAAGGTAGGAACAAGAGAATATATTCGTTGGCCTGTAATAATAAATCTAATGGAATAACCTCTGCAGAAATCTAATTGAATGTTATTGGGGAGTGGGAGACTTGTTAGAGTGCCGCCTTGATAAAAACTGAGAGAATAAAATTTAGTTGCCAAAGCACAGCTATAAGAATGTACAAGAATTGAGTTGGCCAGAGGTCGAGGGTTCAATCAACGACTGTAATCTGCATAAAATTTAGCTTGGGTAGGATGAGGATGTTAATTTATGTAGCTTGGACAGGTGTCTCCATTCCCAAGAAGTGTTATTTAATTATTTAATTATTTTCTAAAGACTTCTAGAAAGGGCTAAGTTGTCTAGATAATTATGTAATTAAATAATTGTTTCTCTATAGATAATTATGTAATTAAATAATTGTTTCTCTAGAGACTTCTAGAATCCAGTTAGTTATGGTTGTTAGAGTCTATTTAATCTTAGCCATTGATTGAGATTAAATCATGGCTATTGGTTTTCCAATGAGAAAAGTATAAAAGGGGATCAATGGGCATTTGGAGAACACACAAGTAGATACATACAAGTATAGACTTGTAGTGATAGCAAGTAGATTTGCAGTGAAAGCAAATAGTCTTGCAGTGTTAGCAAGGGCGCAGTGATAGCATTTGGGATAGCAGCTATGGAGTTTTAGTAGGAGAAATTGAGGGAAAATTTTCTAGAGAAGAATATTACTAGAGCTCTGCTAGTAAGAGGCAAGCAGTTTATGTATTCCTTAATTTGCTGAAGTTTAATATAATTCCTCATCTATAATAGTGGTTTTCCCTTCGAGGTTTTTCCATGGACAATTTGTCCAAAAATATTGTGTTCATTATTGTGAATGTTTTTTTCTCTATTCCTGTGAGTTTATTGGTGAAGTTACGGTTGTATTATTTTTCAATGTTTGCTGTGAATTAATTTTTCAGAGTCAAATAATCTATGTATTAGATAGGAGATTAATAATCAGTAACTGCAATAGAATTTTCACATGGTATCAGAGCGGATCTGAGGGCAGACAAGGCTCAGTGCAGGAAAGAGGGTTTCTGAAACCCAGTTCTACCTCTTTAGAATTTTTTATTGTTATTGATTTTATCTTTTGAGATGGCCTCAGCAGGTTTAAGAGATCAGAATAGATTGGATGGAGCCTCAAATTTTGGTGTTTGGAAAGCCAAAATTTCTTTGTTGCTGGAAGAGAATGGGATCAAGGAATATGTGACCAGTGTTGTACCTGTACCTAACAGATCCAACACAACTCTTAGCACATAAAAAAGAAGATGCCAAGGTGAGGAGGCTGATCCTTGATGGTGTCAAGGACCATATTGTTCCACATGTCACAGAGTTAGATATAGCGGAGAAGATGTGGGATGCCATTATGAATCTGTACCAAAATGCTACCACTAACTGAAAGCTGATTCTCAGAGAAAAGTTGAGGAATACTCGGATGAACAAGGGAGAAGATGTGTTAAGTTACCTCACCAGACTCAGACTTGTCAAGGATGAGTTGGCAGCTGTTGGAGATAAACCAGATGATGACGAGCTAGTGCGGATAGCCCTAAATGGGTTTACTAAGTAGTGGGATGTCTTTGTTGAAGTCATTAATGGATGAGACACCTTGCTGAGTTGGGATAGACTCTGGAGTGACTTCACTCAGGAGGAGCTTAGACTAAGTCTTGTCAGTGGGACCAGTAGCAAGAGTCAGAAAAGTGAGGTAGAACAAGATAACGTTGCCCTTGCAGGAAAAGGGAAAGCGAAGAAGGGGTCAAGCAAATGATCAAATTTACAAGGTGAGAAGAAGAAGGACTTGTCTAAAGTCAAGTGCTATGGCTGTCATGAATTTGGCCACTATGCAAGAAATTTCCCTCAAAGGAAGAAAGGAAAGAAGTAGACAACAGCTTCAACAAGTGCAGATGAGCTCTCTAGTAGAATGGAGGATGAGTTCGCTCTCATAGCTTGTATGGCTAACTTAACCTCATAGGGTGTTTGGTATATAGACAATGGGGCGTCATTTCATATGACAGGAGTTAGAGAGTACTTCTCTAGCTATAAGGAGGACATCAGAATGCAGATTTATATGGGGAACATGTCCAAACTCAATCCAGTTGGGAAAGGGACTGTTCTATTTCAGAGGGAGAATGGTAAGTGGATTCCCATTCATGATGTGTTGCATGTGCTAGGATTGGGTATGAATTTTATTTCCATATCTGTCCTTCAGGATAAAGGTTACAATGTACTCTTTAGAGGGGCGAGTGTGTTAATCAGGCACAAGGATTGGAAATCATCCACAACTATTGGAGTTAGGAGCGGTCAGCTTTATAGGTTGCAACTTTTGATACTCATAAGGCACTGATGAGCACTAGTAATTCTAGAGATCAAGGAGAGCTATGGCATAGGAGGATGGGCCATATACATTATGGAGCACTTAAAATTCTTCGTGAGACAGTGATAGGTGTTCCAGAGGTGAGCACATAGCATGATGATGTTTGTAAGGGATGTGTGTTGGGGAAGTTTGCGAAAGAATATTTTCCAAGGAGTGACACTAGATCCAAGGGTGTTCTTGACTTAGTACATTCAAACACATGTTGACCAATGTCGACGAAGTCTCTCAAAGGATATGAGTACTTTGTTACTTCTATTGACGATTTCTCCAGGAAGACCTAGATATACTTCTTCAAGACCAAGGATGAGCTTTTCAGTCACTTCCAAGAGTTCAAAGCTCTTGTGGAGAATTCGATAGGCAAGAAGATAAAGGTTCTTTGGTCAGACAATGGAGGCGAGTACAAAAGGAAAGAGTTCTAGGAGTTCTATACCAGGGAAGGAATCAAGAGAGAGTGGACTGTTCCTTACAACCCGTAGTAGAATGGGGTTGCTGAGAGGAAAAATTGGTCTATATCATAGGCAGCAAGGGCTATGCTGTATGACCAGGATATGCCACATTACTTATGGGCAGAGGCATGCAGTACAACAATGTACATTTAGAACAGGGTACCACATAAGGTATTGGGCAAGATGACACAAGAGGAGGCGTTCTCAGGGAAGAAGCCAAATGTCAGCCACTTCAGGATATTTGGGAGTTTGGCATATTGTCACATTCTTGGTGCAACACGTTCCAAGTTAGATCAGATTGCAGAGAGAGGGTACTTTGTGGGGTACAGTGAAACCTCAAAGGAATATCAGATATTTATTCCAGGGACCAGGAGGATTATAGTTAGGCATGATGCCAAGTTCATGGAGGACAAGGCATTTAGGAGGTCCAAATATTTTCCAACAGATGATCAGAGTGAGTAGCTAGTGGACGCTCCAAGGATCGTTCAACCAGATCAAGAACAACGAAGCTTGAGTACAGTTACTAGTACAAGCACAAGCTTAGGTGCTGAGAGTTTGTAGAGTATGGAGCAATAGATGCAGCAGATCCAAGAGATGCATCAGGGTGATATGGAGGCTGATACTTCATCCTCTATAGTTGGTAGTAGGACTCAACAGTCACAAAGGGATACTCAGGAGTCTGTGGGAGCTCCTAGGATGAGTAGTAGACAGCGGAGACAACCAGCTAGATATGATGACTATATGGCGTTAGTCAGTTGGTAGATAGTGAGCTTTCTAGCTATTAGGAGGCCACACAACAAGTGTGGCAAGATGCAATGGCTAAGGAGTATACCTCAATAGTGTAGAACGATGTATGGGAGGTTGTGCCTAGACCGACAAATAGGGTAGTGGTTGGATCACGCTGGATCTATAAGATCAAACAAGGTGCAGATGGTAGCATTAAGAAATACAAGGCAAGGTTTGTGGCCAAGGGGTTCTCTCAGAAAGAGGGAATAGACTATGAGGAGACATTTGCTCCAGTGGCCAAGTATACTTCTATATGAGTCGTGATCTCACTTGCAGCATAGATGGGATGGCAGATCCATTAGATGGATGTCAAGACGATGTTTCTTAATGGTGAATTGAAAGAGGAGGTATACATAGAACAACTAGATGGCTTTGTGGCACATAGTAGTACAACCCACGTGTGCAAATTGAAGAGAGATTTGTACAGACTCAAGCAGGCTCCTAGGGCGTGGTATGAGTGCATTGATAGATACTTGCAGGGAATGGGCTTCGTGAAGAGTGAGGCAGATGCTAACCTCTGCTACTTGGTGGTTGGGGGTGAGGTTCTCATTCTTGTTCTATATGTGGATGACTTGTTTTTAAAAGGTTCACTGGGGCTCATAGAAGAGTGCAAGAGGGACCTTGCAGTTGAGTTCGAGATGAAGGATTTGGGGCTTATGCACTACTTTCTAGGCATGGAGGTATGGCAGACAAATGGGGAGATTTTCCTTGGACAAGGGAAATATTGCATCAAAATCTTGAGGAGGTTCAAGATGGAGAATTGCAGAGCCATGTCTACTCCTATGATCACGAATTGGAAGAAGGTAGAGACATCTAGAGAGAAGGATGTAGACCCCACCTTATATAGGCAGTTGATTGGGTCTCTCATGTATTTGGTCAACACCAGACCAGATATATCCTTTGCAATAAACTCTCTTAGTCAATTCATGGTGGATCCAAAGAGAGTGCATCGGACAATGACAAAGCATGTGTTGCGGTATTTGCGTGGTACAATCGAGTATGGGATTAGATATGCTCGAGGTGATGGTGTCAGGTTGATAGGCTATATTGATGTAGATTGGGCAGGCAGTACAACAAACAAGAAAAGCACTTCAGGGTGTTGCTTTAGCTTGGGATCAAGAGTTGTCTCTTGGTACAACAGGAAGCAGAAGTCTGTGGCTTTGAGTTCTATAGAGGTAAAATACATAGCAACTAGCATGGCAACGTGTGAGGCGATATGGCTTCAGAAGTTGCTGGTGGCCTTATTTTGTCAGAGGGTTGAGACTACAGTGATGCACTGCGACAATCAGAGTTGCATCAAGCTGTCTAAGAATTTGGTGTTTCATGATAGGTCTAAGCATATAGACATCAAATATCATTTCATCAGATATTGTGTACAGCGTGGGATTGTTCAACTACAATATATACCTACAGATCAGCAGGTAGCAGAAATTTTGATCAAGGCATTGGGGAAGGCAAAATTCATCTTCTTCAGAGATAAGTTAGGTGTCATGCAAAACACCTTCCTCGCTAAGAGGGAGTGTTAATTTATGTAGCTTGGACAGGTGTCTCCATTTCCAAGAAGTGTTATTTAATTATTTAATTATTTTCTAAAGACTTCTAGAAAGGGTTGAGTTGTCTAGATAATTATGTAATTAAATAATTGTTTCCTCTAGAGACTTCTAGAATCCAGTTAGTTAGGGTTGTTAGAGTCTATTTAATCTTAGCCATTGATTGAGATTAAATCATGCCCATTGGTTTTCCAATGAGAAAACTATAAAAGGGGATCAATGGGAATTTGGAGAACACAGAAGTAGATACATACAAGTATAGACTTGCAATGATAGCAAGTAGATTTGCAGTGAAAGAAAATAGTCTTGTAGTGTTAGCAAGGGCACAGTGATGGCATTGGGGATAGCAACTGTGGAGTTTCAGCAGGAGAAATTGAGGGAAGAATTTCTAGAGAAGAATATTGTCGGAGCTCTGCCAGCAAGAGGCAAGCAGTTTATGTATTCCTTAATTTGCTGAAGTTTAATATAATTCCTCATCTGCAGTAGTGGTTTTCCCTTTGAGGTTTTTCCACAGACAATTTGTCCAAAAATATTGTGTTCATTATTGTGAATGTTTTCTTCTCTATTCCTGTGAGTTTATTGGTGAAGTAATATTGTGTTCATTATTGTGCATGTTTTCTTCTCTATTCCTGTGAGTTTATTGGTGAAGTTGTAGTTGTGTTATTTTTCAATGTTTGCTGTGAATTAATTTTCTAGAGTCAAATAATCTATGTAGTAGATGGGAGATTAATAATCAGTAACTACAATAGAATTTCACAGAGGATTCATCAGGGCATCCTTCCAATCTCTGTTCAATGTAGCCAATCTACATTTTGTATAGAGTACTATTCGATCAATTATGGGTCCCAATGTAACCTCGTTTAAAATTCTTGGAATCAATTCTGAATATACAATGACTTGTAACATTAATATCACAATTAGTAAATACGTATAACAAAATCCCAAATACAGTCCTAGAACAAACAGTTTAGGAGATTTAACAAGAAAGTAAAAAAAAACATAAAAAAAATTGAAAGAGTTTGCGTTAATAAATAGTTACCTCCTGAGCAGGACAAGGGAGGCGGCAACTTTGGCTCTTCTTCACCCACTTCCATGTTGATTTCAATCTAGGGATTAACCCAGTTGAGAGCCAAGGTGTATATACACCTAGATCTGGAATTTGACGGTCACCCCTAACTGTCATATAAAATATTGTGACGGATCATTTAAATCTTTCATTTGAAGTGTTGATTTTTTTTAATAGAAAATCTTCTATATTAAAACAGTTTTAGTTATTTTATTAGTCATACATATTAAATATGAAAAAAAAATCTACTTTTAAAGTAATGTAAATAATTTGATTTTTTTTTTTAAATATATTATGTATCATATAAATTAATTAAGTATTTTTTATTAAATATAATATAAAAATATATGAAAATTATAAGAAAATAAAAATCAAATAGCATAGATTAAGTGACAAAGCATTATCTAAGTGAAAATTTGCAAATATGCCATCATATTAAACATATGTGCAAATACCTTCAAACAATAAGCATAAAAGTCGGAGATGATGAGAATGCATGCACCAGAGAAGTGGGTGGTTACGAAATGGACAATCAAGATTAGAAAGAGACCAAAGATAATCAATGACTGAGATTCAAAAAAGATATAGTGGAGGGATGATGGAGAAATTATAAATTATAAATCATTTAATTCATAAGAAAGGAATTTTTGGCCAAGTGGAAGATAAATAATTTATTTAAATTATTTATTTGAGGAAAAAGCAAGTGGGCATTTAATTAAAATGATTATTCAACCATTTTAATTAAATGAGAGGAAATGGAAAGAGACATTAAATAATTAACTATAGAATAATTAAAAGACTAATGAATAGATAAATAATTATTAATTATTATTTAACTATAGAGGAATGATGAAAAGAAAATAATTAAATAAATGACAACTTGTTTAATTATTGAGAAAAAAGGGGGTTAATGAGGCAATTAAATTTAATAGGCCCATAGATAAATTAAACAAGAGTTGCAGGCAAAGTTTCTGCCAAAAAGTTATAAAATAGTTGTATATATGTTACATATATATTGTATATATTATAATATTATAATGATATTAAAATTATATATTAGATATTATATATGTTACATATGTATTATATAGTGTATATATTATAATATTAAAAATATGTTGTTAAATTAATAATATAATATATTAAAAACATATTATTTATTTGAATTTGTTATTAGATTATTTTATATATTTGAATTTAATAGAATGAAAAATATAAAAATAGATAAGGTAAGTTAAATCATTTATATTGGTAACATATAACACTAATCTGAAAAATGTAAACAAAAAATCTAAATTATATATAAAATAAATATTTCAAAATATAAAATATAAATATAAATTAAGGAAGTTATTAAAAAAGGACTAAAATTTAAATTTAAATTTGTTGATTAAACTATAATCTTCTTAAAAATTAAAAATATTAATATCAATATAATTTAATTATTTTAATTTTAAAAATATTGTAAATTAATATGAAGTATGATTTGTTACAATATATATAAGATTAATAGATGAGTACTAAGTTTGTTACAATGCAAGATACAAGTGATAAGATTAATAGATAAATAGATAAATACTAAGTATGATTTGCTCAGCGATTCATAGGTATATGTAACAAGTAAATAAAATTTGAAGAGTATTAATCGTGGAAGTAATGGAAGCGGGTGAAAATATTCCATTAATCATGGAAGTAATGGAAGTGGGTGAAAATATTCAGTAATGGAAGTGGGTGAAAATTGTGTACCAATTAGATTCAATAGAATTGATTTTTGAGATTATACAAGTGATAAGATTAATAGATAAATAGATAAATACTAAGTATGATTTGTTACACTACATGATTATATAATGATAAAATTAATAGATAAATGCTATCCTTATAAAAACTCAGTGATTCATAGGTATATGTAACAAGTAAATAAAATTTGAAGAGTTTAAATTTTTTCCTAAAAATTAGTTGAATATTTTTTATATAATTCGCATCTACAATTAGATTGAAAAAATTCAAATAGAAAAATTACTCAAATTTCATTGGTTAAAATGAGAGTTATTAATAACTAGTTAAATTTGGTGGTGCCTATAGTTCCTAATAGGAACTAAAAATAATTAAAATTATTTAATTGATAGAGGAACATGATCAAAGATAATTGAATAGGGACGAAGACCGGACGCTCTCAACCAATACATTTTTCAGTGTCTACAAACCTTCAATATATAATTTTCTTCCAAGAGATGAACTGTTTTTTAAAAATTGTAGCAAAGTTCCTGCCAAAAAGTTATAGAATAGTTATGTTTTAATGTGTTGTGTTTGATAAGTTTTAGCAACAATATTGAAAGAACAATTAAATAATCAATTAATCAATGAAACTGCATCTGAAGGAGGTGATTAAACACATTTCAATTAAACTATATATTTATAATTAATAAAAGATGTATAAATAAATTATATGTGTGGTTGCACAGTTCTTGTTAGAAACATGAATTCTACTACAACATGAAACAAATAGTCTTTTCTTCAACTTAAACTCCTTGCTCCATACCACAAAAACACAAACTAATTAGTGAATAAACACATTTTAATTATATGAAAATTTGTGAGACAAGGCAAATGTAATCATTGTTCATTTGAAGGAACTTCTTTATGTGAAGCTCAATTTGAACCATTATAGAAAATAGTTCCTCATTGAATGAAGAAAATACTTTCAAGTATTTTATCAATATTTCTATTGCCCTAGCTCTAGCTGACCTGAAATCACAAGAATATGAAAAAATAAAAAAAATGAATCTTTGAAGTATATTTCAGTTCTAAAGGATATAGCTTTGCACTCACTCCACATTCATACTTTAGTTTATTAACAATGGATTTGTGGCATAGACTAGTTCTGTATTGAATATTGTATCCAACACAAACTCTTCTTTACCAGTCAGCAGGAGATTTAGGAATACAAGTGGCAGTCAACAGGAGATTTAGGAATACAAGTGGTAAGCATACAGGGAGAGACCCACTATTTTCAAATCAAGGTATGGTGATAAATAAATAAGAATATGGTTATATTATATATATTGTCATGAGGAGAGATGGAAAATGTGATTAAGGAATATAGGGAACTTTATCTAGCCTCCCAAAAAAATTAAATTTAACATGCAATATTTTTAACTTAGGTATATTGTTTTACTTATTCTTTATTACACAACTCTATTCTTAATTGTATAATATAATATATTATATAGTTTTATCTTATGTTGCATATTATATAATGTGTGCACAATAGTTATATGTGTTAAATTCAAATTAAAATTATTTAATTTAATATTTTTTTTTGTAATTATATTGTTTTACTTATTCTTGATTACACAACTCTATTCTTAATTGTATAATATAATATATTATATAGTTTTATCTTATATTGCATATTATATAATGTGTGGACAATAGTTATATGTGTTAAATTCAAATTCAAATTATTTAATTTAATATTTTTTTTTGTAATTAAAATATTTTATAAAATTTATATGCTTTACTCCAATAAAATAAAATTTTAAAAATAATTTTGAATAATTTGATTAGTTGATGATTTTTTTTAATGCATTAAAAATATTATATTATATATTATGAATACTAAATTGTTATATTACATATAAATATTATAATATAGTATTTTAAATATTATATTATATATAATATTGTTATAATATAATATAAAATAATGATATGTTATATTATATATTATATTATATAATAATATATTATTATATAATATATAAATATTATACTATAATATATTATAAATATTATATTGTTATATTAGATATAAATATTATAATATAATAGTTTAAATATATAATATATTAAATTATGTTTGTATTGTATTCTATATATAAGTATTATTTATTATACTAAAACTATAGTATTATATTAAATTATATTATTTATAAAATTATTATACATGATATGATATATTATAAGATAATAATATAATAATATAATAATATAATAATATAATATAAAAATATAATATTATCATAATATTATAAAAAAACTTATTTTCATCTTCTTTTATTGAAGATTAAGCTATCATCAACCTTATAAATTTGATGTATTTAATTACTCATAATATTATTTTCAAATTATTGATAAGGGATTAAGAACTCCAACACTCTAAAATACTTAGATTAATTTTGATGAAGGATTTGGTGGGGTTTCAAATCTTTGAGGTGGATAGAAAGATGTAACCAAGTAAGTAACAATTAAAATTCTCTAAATAATCACATAGACCTTCCAATAGTTTTTGGGATTTTGGATTGGGGATGCCAAAGAAGGCTTGAATGTATGGGAAATCCCATTAACATAAAAATATAGAAAACTTAACATAGTGGATTTCACAAGGATTCTAGGTGAGGTTTCAAGTGTTGAGATTAGGTATTGTACACCTTATATAAAAAAATATATTATAATATTGTAGATTAAATAAATATTTAGTGTGGTGCATCTAGGAGGTGTGTTTAGCCACATTAGATATTTAAATTAAATAAGATTAAATCATTCGTACAAATAAAATAAAATAACAATACCACTACTTTCCAAGTTGCAATTAACCATAAAAATTTAAAATTTCAATCCAAAATTTTCCCTCATATATTTCTTTTACCATAGTACTCTATCTTTTCTATAGGAATACACATGATGAGCCAGTTAACAATTATATTGTTAATACTTTGTCTTTTGGTTAAAATTTAGATTTATAACCACATGTTTATGAATATAAATGTTTATTATTATTTTTTTGAGACATTTGAAATAAATATTAATAATTTTATTACATAATTTTAAGTACATTAGTTTCACTTTATATTAGTGTGGGTTTAAGGCTTGAATTTTTTCCCCTGTATATTATGTCATTTAGTCTTCATATTATTATAAAAATATATTATAAGGTATCAACTTTTAGTGCATTCTTAGAAATTTAATACCTAATAGGATTAAATACTTGGTGGCTATAGATCCACTTGTCCATTTATCTATGTGATGAATATCTAATTTTTTGACCTTTTATGATCAAACACTCTATTCATGATTAATGATATTTTTTGAAACTTTTTACATAAGAATTTTATGTAATTTTCTTTCAATTTACATAAAGTAAGAATAAAAGTCAAATAAATTAACTCCCAACTTTTTCAAACTTAGAGTTAAATAACATAATCTAAGACTAACAAATATTTCTTCTAATTTTTTAATAATTAACCATAAAAATATAAAATCTCAATCTAAGAATCTTATGCACTTAAGAGTTAAATAACACAATTTAAATTTTATTTTTTTTATTTACTTTAAATAATTCTTATTTCTTCTTCACTTAAGAGTTAAATAACATAATTTAAATTTATTTTGTTTATTTACTTTAAATATTTCTTATAATTTTTCAATAATTAAATATAAAATTTTAAAATTTCAATCTAAATTTCAATCTTTTTTTCATAGTACCTTTTTCTTTATAAGAATACAATTAAAGAAGGATAAAACAACTAACTATTAGATTTTTTTATAATGTCTTTTTATACGATAGGGGTGTCCCCACCACCTAGCCCAATGTTTTCTATGTTTTCTATGGTTAAAATATATATTGCATTATTTTTATTGGAAAATTTTAAGTGCACTAGTTTTACTAACAAGTGGGGTTTGATGGCCTTGATAATTTATCTAGGTGTTGTGTTCAATCATATTATAAAAAAAATTATAAAATATGAGATGCAAATTAATAATTAATAAGATTAAATACTTGATGGTTATAGATGAATTTTCAATTTAATAAAGATAAGAATAAAAAATAAAATACATTAACTAATCAAATTACTCAAAATTATTTTTTAAAATTTTATTTTATTAAAATAAGTCATAATTTTTATAAAATATAAATATTTACTTTACATAAAAAATACAAACCATATAATTTATTTATAAACACTTAGTAAAAACCACTTAAACAATTTTAATTACAAGTAATATATTTAGTAAAAATAAATATTTATTTAGATAGTTTTAGTTTCAATTTAACACATATAACAAAAATAAATTATATAATATGAAAAATAATATAAAATAATATATTATATTATATTATACAATTAAAAATAGTGTTGCCTAATAAAGAACAAGTAAAACAATATAAGTTAAAAACATTAACTTATATTCTGGGGGACGAGGTAAAGTTCTTGATAGTCCTCCAGGTTTGACAAACACCAACACACTGAAAAATGCTATGGACCCATCATATAATGGTTAATGGCATGATGCATGGTAGATGGCCATGAATTTGACAGTTAACATAATGGGAAAAGAAAAACGCGGTTGCAAATAGGAGGGCCCACACTAAGCATCAAAGCTTAGTGTGTGACATTTAAGCCCAACCAATTATAGCAACAACTGTAATTAAAAAACACCTAAAATTTATTTTTAAAAATTATAATACAGTAATGTTCTTTCAAATTGGCATCAGTACAAATGTAGAGAAAAATACAAAATATTAATAATTATAATATTTATAGGGAGAAGTTGTTGATTAAATAAAACAATCTTTTTGAAAAATTCTAAGATTACCATATAAGGAGGATTAACCAATTAATTAAATAACAAGAAGTTTAAAATAGTAATAATTACCATATTTTTTTTAGTATAATTTCTTGAAGAAAGAAAAATTGTAGATTCTAAAAAAATTGTTTAAAACTAATAAGTGAAAAATTATCTACAAAGATTTTACAAAAGATCAATTAAGAGAAGAGATAAAGATCAATTTCTCATTAAATTCAATGCAAAGAATACTTCTAAACCTTATTATCCATACATTGAATACCAATTTTATATGCTCTGCAATTACATGCAAAAAAGAACCATATACAAATTTTTCTAAAACTTGTTTCTTAGATTGTCCAAATTTTGTAAGCTCAACTTCCAAAGGAGAATTTACAATAATACCAAATTATATTTGGAAAAAAAATTAAAAAAATCAAAATATATATACACATTCAAATGTGTAATGAAGAGAATTACCATCTTTTCCAAGGAAGTTGCCAACAAAGAGGTCATTAATCAAGCTCTTGGATAGTTATGTTTAAATTTTCCGCTTCTTTCCCTAATCTTAAGAATTCACAGGACATATTTAATGAGACCCCATTATCTTAAAAGAAAAAGGAAAAAAATATTCCCAGCAGAGAATTGTTTTTACAATATTATATTTTTATGAGAATTATTTTCCAAGACTTAATCTTATATTTTTATGTACAAGCATTCGGCCTTGGCCTAATTAAGCTTAAAATATTAAATTATAATGTTTAATCATTGCAACATACCAAACATTTCGGTTGTAAAATTAAAATTTTATATTCATTTTGGTTGTTTTAGTTTATTGTAGATTGTTGTGGTTTTCGTAGCCAATAAATTTTTGGATAATTAGTTAAATATTTTTTTAATTATAGTTTTGTGGGGAAAAATGTCCTAAAAAAATAGTAATTATTAAATTTATATTTTAAAAAAAAATTATATGTTTAAAATATTATTAAATTTATATTTTTATAAAAAAATATATGTTTAAAATAGTTGAATTAAATTCATTTTACAATTTAGTAATTTCAATATATATATAGAATTAGTGTTGGGAAATTAAATAGACTAGTGAAATTAAATTTACTTAAAAGGAAAAGGAACTATTTTTGAAACTGCGATAACGAGAAAATCACAACTATGGTAATGGAGACGAGAAAATCACTATCACTCAAAATTTTTGAGCCAATTACATTTCAAAAAATTAATTTTAGATATTTGTTTTGTTAAATATTTTTCATATTTACTTTAGAGTAATTCAAATATTTGTCAAATAGAAAATAAATATGAATTCTCATTTGTTTAAATGAAAGTTATTAATAACTTGTTAAGGAAGAGGCGGGCCTATAGTAAACAAAAACAAATGTTATCAAAATTCAAGAGCTCTTCTTAATTTGTATTATTCCATATTTGATATATTTTACAAGCATGCAATGTCTAAAACAAATTATGGTGAATCATGAACATAAAATAATAAAATAATAAATGGATAAATAAAAAATTATGTTATTCTAAGGCTATCTTGCTCATGTATGCATAAATGGATGTGGCTTGCAAGCCATTTGATAAATTAAATATGATTATCATATTAACTCAACATGTTTAAATACATCTATAGACAAAGAATAAGGGCTTGCAAATTATTTGATAAATTAAGTATGATTATTATATTAATCCAATATGTTTAAATGCGTCTATAGAGAAAGAATATAGTCCAAAAATACATTCCAAGGATTTCAAGGAGAGGGATAATAGAGACATGCAAAAAGTGTGCAAATCTCATGGAGTAACAAAAAAACAACCCTAACCCTAAGCTGAGAATTGTGATGCTACAATGTGGATATTTTGACAAAAGATATGAACAAGTTAAGAATTGGTATTCTAGAAGAAATGAATTACTGATGTTGTTTCTCCAAAGTTAAATCTACAAACAAAAGAAAGCTAAATCTACAAAACAATTGAAAGCTCACCAATCACCTATAAAACACACTATTAGTCATATGAATATCTTATATATTAATAAAATGATATAAAATTAGTAATAAATCTAAAAATCTTAAATTTACTATTAAAATTAACAAGAAGTTTCTAATATTAAAAATAAATCTTATTAAAAATATTCTAAAAGTTAAAAAATAATTATGTTCTATTTTGAAAATATTTTGAATTAATATATATTTTTATAATAGATATTATAAATCCTATATATTAATATAAAGCAACAATAACTATTAGTAAAAATATCAAATTTTAAATTACGTTTTAAAAATTAGAAAAAATTATATTTCATTTTGAAAAGATTCTAAACTAATTTATATTTTTATAATAAACATTATAAAATTATACATAATAATTTTTACAGTTTAATAATAATTTAAAGTTTTGTTTTTGAAATATACTGAGCCAATTTTTTTCAATTTATGTCAAAGAACACAACAATGCAGAAAGCACTAGGGTTAGTTCAAACCAAACCAGTAGTTGCAAGTAACTCTTTGCCAAGGATGTGCACTCAATCTCAACAAGAGAGAGGCTATCATATGGCAAGAGGGTCGTGAGTACATTAAACAGAAGCTACAAACTGAAAGTGACTCAATGCCAAGGATGTGCTACCCAACCCAGAGTGGGAAAGGGGTGACCATATGGTGGAGATATTAAGAAATATTAATGCAAATTTAGAATGTAAAATAGGCGGCAAGCCAGCCTCTTCCACTTATTCAGTGGGTATTACAAAGCTTGGAAAGATAGATTATGAAATGGCTAACAGTACTACTGTTCAACTTACAGAATATCAGAGAGTGCCTGCAATGACAAGATTAGAAGCTCTCCACTACTGCAATAATAAATATGATCACAACAAAGCTTAATATGACCTTCCAGACACTAACCCTCCACCAAAATGAATTTTCCCAAATATAATATGATAGACCAGCAACTTAAAATGCAAAACCAACAACATAGAACCCTACTAAATTGCTTATATCTCAAACTAGACTCACCTAAATAACATGAAATCAAAGGCAGGAGCTTCCTACAATGAAGGCGCCCAAGTCACAATAAAGAAAGCCAACCCAAAGCCTTGGATATTATTTTGCACACATCCCAAAGAAGCTTCAAAGAGGTATGGCCTATAAGGAGGGCGACTTGATGTAGATAAAATAATAGAACCCTCAAAAAATCTGCAAACTTGCATAAAGGGGTGCCCCAAGAGGTTAGACAAGTATATGCAATACCCAGAACTAGAATATTTTTATTTTCAAATATATGAATGAAACAACAAATCAGCTATGATATTCATCAAATCCAGAATATGATAAAAAATGCAAGAACTCAACTACAATATGCAAGATCACCAAAATAATGCAAAACCTCACTACAAATTCATTCAAATACAACTAACTCTCCACTAGTTGCTATCTTTCAAGCAAGAAGTCGAGCCAAGGTAGGAGGCATTCATTCCTCGAAGCAGTCCCAACACCATTTCGGGAACATAACAATACTCAAGTTAGAAGATGATCAACTGAAGAGCAAAGGCCTCATTTAATAAGAATGAGAGGAATCTTCTAGAAGCATCAAGAAGGCGCCCTAATTTTCAAATTTGAATTTGTTCATTTTCCCTCCTTGGATGGCATCCCATTTCTCAAGGCTAAATTTTGACTTTATTTTAAATCAATTCACTCAACAAGGTTGGCGTCCCTTTTCCAAGCAATATTTTAGAGCTTTGAAAATATTAAATCACCCCCTATGAGGCATCCACCCATAAAGAGACCTTTTAAGAACAACTTGAGGTGATGCACTAGGCCAAGGGGGGGTCAACATTAGAATATAACATTAAAATGTAATGTCATTTAATTTGATTAAACTTATCTCTCCAAAATGTATCCCAAGGCCAAAAATGATCAAACCAACTGAACAAACTGAAGAAGAGAGCCAACAACACTAGAAACCACATGACCACTGCCAGAAATAGAATTTACTAAAAATAGTAAATTCTAGAAGATGCTTGGATTTCATTGCAAGTCATACCACCGCGAAGCTCTCTGAAAACCCAAAAAGAATCCACACTTCAATCTCCAAACTTTGAGCAACAATAACCACCAAAATAGAAAACCCTAATTTAACCCTCCAAGTAGCCTACGAGTCTCTAGAATAGGCCAATGGTCAATTGAATTGATCATGCTCGAGAAGGGGACATTACAGTCCACCCTCCCCAAGATCGCTTTCCCTAAAGCAATTGCAAGCCTGGAAGTTGTAGAATCTCTTCATTCTCCCAAGTTGCATCCTCGAAAGGAAAGTTCTTCCACTTCACCAAGTATTCTCTGATTGTTCTTCTCAAAGAACACTCGCTGGAATCAATAATCTCCTCTGGGATCAAAATCAACTATCCTTCTTTGTCCAAAGGTGGTAACTGTGAAGAAGCAAATACATTATGCCCAAGTGCCTTCTTGAGGTGAGACATGTGGAAGACATTGTGTACTCTTCTATTCAATGGTAGCTCCAATTCATAAGCTACTACTTCAACCTTTCCGATAACTTGGAATGGCCCATAGAAACAAGGTTTGAGCTTCTCAGCTCCACTCTTCTTAAGAGTAGATTGTCTGTAAGGCTGTAGTCGAAGATAAACCATATGTCCAACCTCAAAAGAGTGCTCAACATGCCGCTGATCAGTGTACATCTTCTGTTGATTCTGTGCTATTTGAAGGTTATTCTTCAAGGACTTCAAGATATCTTGACTATGCTGCAAAAAATCCTATGCTTGAGGGGCTTTGCTATCACCAAACACCAAATCAACAAAGCTAGGAGCCTCATAACCATAGAGAGCCATGAATGGAGACATTATTGACATGTAAAAGGATGAATTGTAGCAATACTCTCCTAGGTGAAGCCATTTCACCCATGCCCTTTGCTACTTCAAAACATAGTTTCTAAGATATCCTTCCAACCATTTGTTCACTATCTATGTTTGACCATCCATTTGAGGGTGATAACTAGTGCTTGGAGTAAGCACTGTACCACTCATCCTGAAGAATTATTTTCAAAAAGTGCTTAGGAAATTATTGTCCCTATCACTCATAATGTTCTTTGGCAACCCATGCAATCTAAACACCTCATGGAAAAAAAAATCTACAACTTGAGTTGCTGAAAAAGAGCTAGTGATGGCAAATAAGTGAGCAAACTTTGTTAACATGTCCACTACAACATAGATACAATCTTTGCCTTGGACCTTTGGCAACCCCGTGATGAAGTCCATTGATATGATTTCCCATTTTTGGTTGGGAATGGGAAGAGGTTGCAACAAACTAGTTGGTAGAGAATCCTCATTTTTGTTCATCTGACAAGTGGGACACTCCTGGATGTAGCATTGAACTTCCCCTTTCAACCCCTTCCAAGAAAACCTCTCCTGAATCTGCCTTTATGTCTTGAATCCTTCCCTTGTAGTGTATCAAACCATCAACCATTTTTTACCTTTCATAATGAAAAGTACCTTCAATGATGCTAGTTGCAAACTGATTTTTGGCATAATCAGCAAGCAATATCTCCTTCCAATCAGCAGTAAGCTCAGACAATGAGCTCAAATGAGGTCTACTAGATAGAGCATCTGCCACAATGTTTTTTTTCCCCTTGACATATTCAATGTCAAAATCTTAAGCTTGAAGCTTACTCACCCACTTTTGTTGTCTTTCATTAAAATCTTTTTGATGCATGAAATGCTTCAGATTATTGTGATCAGTCTTGACCACAAACTTACTTCCCACCAAATACTATTTGAACTTAGCTAATGCATGCATGATTGCAAGCATTTCCTTGTCATAGATGGAGTAGGTCCTTTCAACACCCCTTAACTTTCTACTTTTAAACACAATGGGATGCTTGTCTTGCATCAAAACAACCCCCACACCTTCTTTGGATGCATCACACTGTAGCTCGAAAGGCTTTGAAAAATATGGTATTTCCAAAACCAGACAAGTGCTCATGATCTTCTTGAACTTATCAAAAGTAATTTGAGCCTTTTATGACCAGCAAAAAGCCCCCTTTTTTGTGAGATCAGTAACAGGAGCAACATTTCATGAATAGCCTTTCAAAAATCTTCTATAAAAACCACAAAGACCCAAGAACCCTTTCAAATGAGTCAAGTTCTCTAGAGGCAGCCAATCAACTATCGCCTTGATCTTTTTAGGGTCAACCTTCACACCATCAACACTGATTATGTGACCAAGGTAGATCGGCTGCCTCATTCCAAATTTACATTTGGATTCTTTGGAAAACAAACTTTCTGATTCCAAAATACTAAGCACTTCCTCCAAGTGCTTGAGATGTTCTTCCCATGTCTTGTTGTAGATAAGGATATCATAAAAAAGGATCAATACGAACTTCCTTAACTGCTTCTGAAAAACTCTGTTCATACAAGAATAGAAGGTTGTAGGATCATTAGTCAACCCAAATGGCATGACTAAAAACTCAAAGTGACCATAGTGGCATCTAAATGTAGTCTTTTCAACATCATACCCTCTCATCCAAATTTGGTAGTAGCCCAACCTCAAATCAATCACTGAAAAGAACTTTGCTCCATGCACCTCATCAATGAGCTCATCTATCCTCAGAATGGGGTACATATTTTTGATTGTGTTTTGATGCAAAGAATGATAATCCACAAACATGCGGATGGTACAATCCTTCTTCTTCACTAAAACTACAACTGAGGTGAAAGGACTCTTGCTTGGGCGAATGAAGCCCATCTCTAAAAGTTCTCTGATGTTCTTCTCAATCTCATCCTTCCGCTTCTTAGGGTACTGATAAGGTGTTGTAATGACTGGCTTGGCCCCTTCCTTGAGTTTTGTGACATGCTAAGATCCTCTTTTAGGAGGTGGCCCAAGAGGTAAATCAACAAACACCATGCTCTTCTTTGTGAGTATAGAATGAATATTAGGAGGGTAGTCTCTCTTGGTTTCAACTGGATTAGCTGGAAGAATCATACATTCTGTAGCTCACTCAACTTGATCATGCCTAATTAGCAGCTCCATTCTTTTGAATGACACAATACGAGGACCACCATTGGACATTCCCCTTAACACCACCTTCTTTCCATCAGATTGAAAGTTGAACTCCATGGTTTACAGATTTAGAAAGATCTCTCCTAGTGAACACAACCATTGAATGCCTAGAAAAACATCTGTATCTCCAATGTTGACTACATAGAAGTCATCTTTGACTTCATAGTTGCCCAATTGCATAGACATGTTTGAAATCTTCTTGGTGCAAGAGATGTGAAACCCATCAGCAACCATAACATTGAAGTCTTCAAATTCTTCCGTTTGAAGCCCTTTCTTTGTCACCATACCTTCATTAATGAAGTTATGCGTTGCTTCAGTGTCAATCAAAGCAACTATTCCCTACTCCTTAATCATCGCTCAAACTTTGAAGGATTCATTTTTGTGAAAGCTCGAAAGTTGGGACAAAGCACCCCCACCTCCCTTTTCATCTTCAGACTCTTTTAGGGATCTTTCCACTTCACTATCATCAAAATCAGATTGCTGGTCTAAAAAATCAAAATTACTTTCTTCAGCTGAATAGTATTCAATTTGATGAATTTTAACTCCTTTTGGGAAAATATGATCTTGGGACCATTTTTCTCTACAATTGAAACATAACCCCTTTTCTTCTAAGTTCATTAAGTGTCTCAGGATCCAACCTTGTGACATGATATTTATGTTGTTTGGTCACCTTATGGTTAGGTCTTTTACCTCCGCCCTTTTTGTGGAATGGTGGTGATGAGCCCAAAATGTGCTCATAGTTCGGATATTATGGTGAACTTTTAATACCTTTACTTTTGTTATTCATGGTTGTTTAAACTCTTTTGAAACCTTTTATTGGGATATCGTGTAGCAAAACACTTTCATGTTCCTGCAGGCTATTGTGTTGCCTTGTCTACATTTATTACCCCGTTGACTCCCTAAATGACTGGTATATCACATATAGTTTTTGAATAATGAAATAGATTTAAATATGTGATTAATGAATGGATATTGTGTATGTGCCATGCGCCTTTTCTTTCGCATCTGTTACCTTGTGTTTCACAAGTTGTTGAAGAAAGTATGATCAGGTCAAGTGCAGCCGATCTTGGCCTTGCAGTAAAGTCTATTTCCTGCACGACTTCGAGGAAGCTCTGGCGAAGACTCTTTGATCGAAACCATTGGGAAGGATTTTTAATGACAGTCAAACTGGAAAGAGTGGAGCACTAGATTCTCTCTGGATCGGGTTGAACAGATAAATTCATTTATGAAGTCTGTTCCTTGATTTTGGGATACACTTTACTTCCACATCTTTCTTTGTTAGGGTTAGTTAGTTAGTTGTTCTCCTAATTTTAAATAAGTGCTCCTCTTGCGCGAGTGAGCAAGAAGATGGTTAGAAGTTAGATAGAAGCATAGTGATAGGGAGATATTAGATATCATGTAAGATTCAGTATGATAATAATAAAAAGAAGAATCTATATGACAAGAGATAGAGTTTGTTGCTAGTTTTCATATCAGCAAAGCAATGTATACCATTATGAGTTTATGAATAAAGTTTGAAGTTCTAAGTTTAGTACTTGCATAATTAGTAGATGCTTGCTAAGGGGGCCCACTTAGTAAGTATCTGTAGCTAGTTAGTTAGCTATTCTTTTTCTAATGATCATCAGTTAGATTTCATCTTTAAAGTTTTTATACAAACTTAGTTTATTGCTCCTGCAGCATCAGAAATCCATCCCTGTGCCTATTCCTGCAGCATAAGGCCAGTTCATAGTTTGAGTCTCAGTCGTAGCTATTATGATTCCTATTTTGGTTAAATCATGGTTGAGTTAAAAGAACTTTGCATTGCCTTCCTGAAGCATAGATAGAATTCTTTCCAAGTATTTATTTCTATTAAGTTGTGACCGAAACTAGTTCTTAGTGCATATATTGTGCTGCACCATTCAAAGTATACGTTCCCTAGTTTGACAAGTAAATGAACGTCCATAAAGAGATATTGGTCACCTGCTGGAATGTCTAATTTCCAGGATAGATTTTACTGTGATTTTCATATCCTTTTGTGGGCGCTACCATTTTTGGCACTGTTGCCGGGGATCGAACCCGGGTCACCCGCGTGACAGGCGGGAATACTCAGAATTCAGCAGAAGGAGGATGAAAGTCTGGAGGATTATATTTCAAGATTCTTGTTTTCTCTGAAAAGGAACTCAAACCATACTCTCAATGAAGACTCTCAAAAAATACTTTTTCTAAGAGGGATTAGTGATGCCTGTATAGACGCTCTAGACCTAATGGGAGGAGGTGATATAACCCAACTGCCTTGGGATGATATTAAGAAAATATGTCTTAATTACTCCCAAGCAAATGTGAAGAAGGGTAGAGGTCATCAAGCTATAGTGGGTAAATATTCTTCTAGTGGAGTTTCCCAGATGGAGATCACAAATTTGCTATCTGATTTCAAACAGGAAATCATTAACAACATGGCTACACAGTTGGACACTATGCAAGCTCAGAAGAAACATGATGAAGCTGAAGCAATCTTGGCTGAGTTCTGTCCACATTGTAGAAAAAAGAAGCGTGACTGCAGATGCAAGATGGTGGCCAACATGGAGGCTAAAAAATTGCCTACTAATTTTAAGATGATAGAAGGTGATGATGACCAAATCTTCTTTGTTGCACAAAGGAGGCCATGGGCCCCAAGCAAGGTATGCCTCAAGATCCTTTGCAAAATTTTGGTTCATATAATAGTAAATGGAAAAATCAGTACCCTCTAAACTATGGGCCATACTCCCAACCTCAGTGGAATAACCCTTGGCCAAATACCTAGCAAAATCGTTGGAAAGCCTCACAAGGAAACTGGCAACCACCTCAGCAAAATTAGTGGTAGCCTCCACAAGGGAATTGGCAGCAGCCTAACCAATGGAGAGGAGGCCAGCAATGGTCAAATCCAACTACAGGTTTCCTGCAGCAACCCCAACAGCAATCCATTATGCCACCTCTTGTACCTCATCAAGGTCATAATCCAAAATCAACCCAACTACTAGCTCAGGCAACACCTAATCCAAATAACCAGCAACCGCAGCAGCAACAAGTCTATTTTGCTAATCCTAATCATCAGCCTGCCTATGCGTTTAACCTAAATAATATTAATTTATGTTCAGGAACCATGCTGCCCACACCATCTCCTCCCATAATATCAGAATTACCATCTGAGGAGACTGACCAAGCCCAACCAAACTAGCCATTTCAGATTCCATCATTACCTAAGTCATCTGATAAAGTTCCCCCTCCTTTCCCACAAAGATTGGAAGGTGAAAATGTGAAGAAACAAGAGGAACCCACCTTTGATATCCTTAACCAACTAAAGCATATATGTGTGAAAATTCCCTTGTTCCAAGCAATCAAAGAGGTACCTATCTATGGCAAGGCCATCAAGGAGGCATGTTTGAAGAAACCAGGGAGGAAAAAGAAAGACCCTCAAACTATCCATGTAATAGGCCAACTCTCTGACTTAATGCTAGGGAAGCTTAGCATCCAAAAATATTTAGATCTAGGAAGTCCTATTGTGGAGATAAATGTTAATGGGTTGCAAATTAAGAATGCCTTAGTAGATCTTGGTACAGCTATCAATGTCATGACAAAGGACCTGGTTGTAAAACTTAATATTTTAGAAATAAGGACTACACCTACAATATTACAGCTTGCTAATAGCTCAACTGTCAAACCTGATGGGGTAGTCGAAGACCTGGTAGTCACCTTGGATTCCTAGGAATACCCCACTAATTTCATGGTTTTATCTCCAAAAGCATCGTTGGGGGGATACCCTGTCATACTAGGAAGGCCTTGGTTGGCTACTGTTGATGCTTGCATTGGTTGTAACTCAGGTGACATGACAATATCTAATGGATATAGCACAAAGAAACTTACTCTCTATTCTCCAGCACTACCCAACTTGAGTCTGGAGATGTTGCTTGGCTAGATTTGGGAGAAGAGGAAGAAGTGAAATTTGTGGCCAATTTAATGATGATTACCAGAGAACCTTTCATTGCACACCAAGAAGAAGAAGATGTACTATATAATATCTTGCTGAATAACTATGGTACTGAATACTTTCATTGTAAGAAAAATCCATCTTCCTTACAGACTATTCTTTCTCCATCCACATTAGCTCATTATCCTGCAGCAATAGATTGTTTGCACACCTTACTACCCCATGAGGTAGACATGCCATTTCTATCTGAAGTATCTATGATAGACTTAACCTCCCAAGTTGAGGTAGCTGCAGGAAAAACCTTATGCATTAATAAAAACCTCACCCGTGAGCAACAAGAATCTATGATCAAAATGCTTACCAATCATAAGTCATTTTTTGCATGGGACTATGGAGATATGAAGGGCCTAGACTCAAAACTCTGTACACATCGCATATATTAACAGTGACTTCAAACCTGTCAGACAACTTCAAAGAAGAATCAATCTAGCTTTGAGAGAGATTGTTAAAGAAGAATTGCAGAAAATGTTGACTGCTGGCTTTATCTACCCAATCTTTGATAGTCAATGGGTTTCCCCATTGGTCATTGTTCCTAAGAAAGGAGGAAAATGGAGGGTATGTGTAGATTATAGAGAACTTAACTTAGCAACAAAGAAAGATTACTTTTCTCTTCCATTTATTGATCAAGTTATGGATAATTTAGCTGGAAAGAAGTACTTCTCATTCTTGGATGGCTTCAGTGGATACAATCAAATCAAGATTGCTCCTAAGGATTAGGAAAAGACTACTTTTACATGCCCTTGGGGAACGTTTGCCTATTCAATTTTTCCTTTTGGTCTCTGTAATGCTCCTGCAACTTTCCAGAGGGCAGTCATAAGCATCTTCTCAGACATCTCATATGATTGCATGGAAATATACATAGATGACTTTAGTGTTTATGGTACAACATTTGGGGAAGCTAAAGCTAACTTGGAAAAAGTACTACAGAGATGTGAAGATCACAACCTATCGCTGAATAGTCAAAAGTGCTTCATGATGATGCAGGAGGGAATAGTGCTCGGTCATTATATTTCTGCTGCAGGAATTCAGGTTGATCCTACTAAAATTGAGATCATCTCTAAGTTACCCTCTTCTACTAAGCAGAAGGAGGTAAAGATTTTTCTAGGCTATGCAGGATACTACATAAGATTCATCAAGGACTTCAGCCAAATAGCAGGTCCCTTATACAATCTGCTGAAGAAAGATGCATAGTTTTCTTGGACAGAGGAATGTGAAAAAACATTTCTTGATTTGAAAGTCGCCCTCACACAGGCACCTGTTCTAAAAGGACCTGATTGGTCACTCCCATTTCATATTCATACTGATGCCTCAGATTATGCAATTGGGGCAGTGCTAGGGAAAAAGGATGGATCAACTGAACATGCACTCTACTACATAAGCAAAAATCTACAAGGGGCTGAATTCAACTACACTGTTACAGAAAAAGAAATGTTGGCAATCATCTACGCCCTCAATAAATTCAGGCATTATATCACTGGTTATTAGATATTTTTCCACACTGATCATGCAACAATCCGGTATCTCACGAACAAAAGCTCAATATCTGGGAGACTGGCAAGATGGTTATTGCTGATGCAGGAATTTGACATTACAATTGTGGACAAGCCAGGTAAAGCCAACGTAGTTGCTGATTTCCTCTCTAGAATTCAAAGGCAAGATGACTTTGCACTTATTGAAGATTCCTTTCCTGATGAGCACTTGTTTTCAATCAAGGTTATTCATCCATGGTATGCTGATATAGAAAATTATCTAGCAACAAGAAGAACTCCTCCTCAATTCTCTCCTAAGGAAAAAATATTATTGGTAGAGAAGAGTTTTTAATTTTCTTGGATTGCAGATTTCATGTTTTATACAGGGCCAGATCACATTATGAGGAGATGTGTACCAGAGGAGTCCACACTCATGATATATTGCATGCCAGCCATGATGAGCCATGTGGCAGACATTTTCTTGCCAAAAGGACAACAATGAAAATTTTAAATACTGGTTACTATTGACCAACTTTACATAGAGATGCACCCAAGTATACAAGGAGATGTGACAGATGCCAAAGGATGGGAAGACCAATTCGCTCTAATGAAATGCCTCTATTTCCAAAAATTGTAGTTACACCATTCGACAAATGGGGACTGGATTTTGTGGGACCAATTGACCCACCTTCCAATGGTAATTCCTACATTCTTGTGTGCACAGATTATGTCACAAAATAGATAAAAGCTAAACCTATGAAACATACTAGGGATAATAAAGTGGCTAAATTCCTATATGAGGAAATATTTACTAGGTTTGGTGTTCCTAGGGAGATAGTGACATATCAGGGAGCACAATTTACTTCTACACTTATTACAGTTTTAGTCAATGAATACAATATACGGCACAGGAAATCAACTCCTTATCACCCCCAGGCCAATGGCCAGGTTGAGGTCACCAATAGGGACATAGAGGCCATTTTGACTAAAACTATAGATTTGCATAAGAAGGACTATGCCGCTAGGTTACTTGAAGCTATATGGGCCTACCGTACTACCTGGAAGACTGCTACAGGATTTACACCTTTTGAAATGGTGTATGGTAAAATAGTTGTGATGCCAATAGAATTTGAACATAAGACTCTCCAAATAGCACTGGAGCTGGACATGGATTTAACAAATGCACAAAAGGACATAATCATACAGCTCAATGCTCTGGATGAACTCCGAAAGCATGCCCTGCAGCACACTAAGATGATACAGAATCAGCGAATAAGGTGGCATGATAAATACATTAAGGAGAAGAAGTTCAAAGTAGAAGATTGGGCTCTGCTTTATGACTCACGGTATAAGGATAGTCTAGGAAAATTACATACCAGATGGTTGGGGCCGTATGAAATTGAGAATGTATTTGCTAATGGTACAGTTCAACTTGTTACAATTGATCCTGTTAGATTCAAGTTGTTGGTTAATGGACACTGCCTCCGGTTGTACCATAAACCAGTCTCAAAAGAAGAATTCATGCAACAGTTCATTCAGGATCCTACCGCTACTCTTCCTACAACCGAAGGCTTTAGCCTTTCTCCTGCAGCTTCATCGTAATTTTGAAAAGCATGCTCATAATAAAGGTTTTCTTTTTAAGGAAACCCCTTTCTCTTCATTTTCACTTATCGCCACATCTCACTTCTTTATCTTCCATCCATCCCATCCATCCATTCCATCCATTCATCTCGACCGCCCACGTCGCCCATCCACCTCATTCATTTGCATCACCCTTAATTATGATATCATTTCCAACTGTCAACTCATGCCAACGCCGTCATCTTTCTCAACACGTACACACATTTATCAAAGGTACGCCATATCTTTTGTTATCGCATATTTTATTTATTTTATTCTATTCATTTACTGCTATGACTGTACCAGTCATTATTACCCAATCTACGCCTATTCTTTAGTACATGTGAGGACACATGACATACTCTAAGTAGGGGGCAGGGTAATCCACTTTTAAAACCTGTCTTTTCGTTGCTACCACAACTGCTCAGATAACCTTTCTTTATTATTTTTTTGGTACTTTCCAAATATGATCTCATGTCTTTTTTATTGCATGTTTTTTTTATAAATTACAATCAAAATTGCTTGTTCAAAAAGTTCATTTTTGGAAAAAAGAGAAATGTTATAGCACGACAGAAGAGAAAAACCAGAATAGAAAGGGAAACAAAGAAGAAATTTTTAAAATTTCAGCAGGAAGTTGAGTTCAGCTGGGGAAAAATTATGAACATGGGTGGTCAGCTGGTGTGATATGAGCCTGTAGCTCATGAGTTATTAATGCAAAATCCTCAAACAGTCCAGGCATTCAGCCTCTGTGGATGGTTCAACTACTTCTTGAGTTTAAATGCTTTTGATGAGGAGGTTGCTGGAAAATTTTTTAGAACCCTTTCTAAAGGGGAGGCTACTGTATGGGGTCTAACAGTTGTTGTAACTGAAGACAAAATTGCTGAAGTAACTGGGTTTCCAACCGTTTGAGAAATTTTTTCTTTGGATGCTGCCTCTACAAGGGCTGAATTTTCAATACCCACTGATGGACCTTTGGAAGTCTCCAAGCAGGGATGCAAGCGAGTATCATTGCCTCCTCCTTATTTAGAATACACTACTTACATAATTAGGTATTTAACTTGTGAAGGTCGTTTCTCTTACCTGCATTCTTACCATTTCAAATTATTAAGTCATATGAGGCATGGGTTAGTTGTAAATGTTCCAAATTTCTTGTTAAATTTTTTGGAACAAAGTGCCCATGGAACCCAACAGGGGAAAGATAATTCTATTGCTCACCATGGCCTTATCAAATTATTGATTGAACGCTCTTTGAGAGATGTCTCACCTCTTTCCTAGCAACAATTCGTTGCCCAAAAGAGCTTGCAAATTCTAGAACCCCCTAGGGTACGTACCCCACGGCCATAGAAAAAGAAAGAAGAAATTATGTCTACCAATAGAAGAACAGGGCAAGGGTCATTTGCTCCTGTAGCACCTGGTCTTGCAGCTCTCACACTAGAATCCTCTGCCTGTGTGCAAACTAGGTCTGCCACTAGGAGAGAGAAGGGAAAAACAAAGGCAGGAGATTCATTTGGGGCGGAACAAACCCCAGAGTCTGACCCTCGTTCTCAGAAAAGGAAATGCCCTTCTCCTGCAACATTTTCCCCTGCAGCTGTCTCTCCTACAACAACACCTGTTGCTATTACCAGTTCACCATCATCCTCTGGCAGGGCAGAACCCTCTAGATAGACTAGAAAGAGGAAGGCTACAAGAACACCTCCTGCAACCACACCGGTGCCAAGAAGAGTTTCCACAAGGAAACAATGTAAGACCTCCCCTACTTCACCACAACCAGAGGTTATTGTAATTTTAGAAGAGTCCGTAGAGTCTGAATTTGATGTTTCTCAGAATGTGTCTGAAAATGCTGCACAAAGTTTATTCGTTCCTGAAGAGGAACAAATTGAGACAAAGGAAATTTAGCATAATGAAAAAGGGGTACCAAGTCTTGATGACTTGGTTGTCGCTGCTATGCATATTTCAGAGGAAGCACAGTCTTCTCCACTGCAGCAACCAAAATTCATCCTGCAACAAGAGAAGGAACAGACTGAACAATTGGATGTGGCCAGTGAAGCTACATTTTTCCCTACCACTTGTAAAGCCATTGTTGTTTATAAGAAGATGTTTTTGATTGAGTTTCTGGAATATGTCAAAGCTAACTGGGAACCAGTTACATTGCAAACCCTAACTTTCCAGAACCTAGCCCAGGCTGACATGCAACAAAGTCTATGGGAGGTAGAAAGGAAGAAACTAAAAAAGGAAATTAAAAGTCAGAAATAGGAAACTCTTTGAGTTATAAGGAAAAATGGATGAAATATTAAAAGTAACTGGTTAGATTATGGAATGCGGACCACCACCCAAAGTTTATGCTCTGTTCCTTAAGGAACAATTCTTATGGTTCCAACTTATGAGAATTTCCAGAAATCAAGATCCTATACTTCACACTGCTCAAGAATTCTACGATGCATACCAGATAGCCCCTAATTGGTTAAGAAATTCTCTATGTGAATTTTATTTACATGGCTTTTTAATTCCAATTGAAACAGAATGGAACCCTCTTCTATATATTGGTGACATCCATTTGAGATCATTTATGTCATGGGCAACAAATGAAGCAAATTATGGCAGACAATGGGAAACATATGAGGAAGTCAAAAGGAATGAGTTTGTTCCATTGTGCCCTCAAAGTTCAAACCCCCATGCAATGTTAAAAACCTGGTTTACTCTGACATACGACATTCATAATAATACAACTAGGATGAAAATATTTGATCTCAAGAAACAAGTATATGATGAATTTCAGGAACAGTCATATTCATTTTGGAGACTATCATACACCAGAAGTGAGAGGAGGTGGGAAAGATTAACTGTTGGGCTAAGAAGGTCCGAGCCTCACAGTCCCCTAAATTTCACAACAACTCTTAAACGATCAAACATATATATACAGTTGGGACTTCAAAAGATATTTGAACTATGGTTGCCATTGACATTCAGACCTCCTGTGCTAATGTGGCCCCTTTATCCTTACCAGGCTACAAATCTTAATGATGATTTAGAAGCCCGTAGGTATGAAAGGTGGTAGACTTTCAGAGGATTTTATTACAGGTTTAGAGCTCCATTTCAGAGTCATGCCACAACCACTGATTTAAGAGAAACTACTAGGAAATTTAATGCTGGAGGACCAACATTGGGCTAAGTAGGGGGCAGATGATGAGCCCAAAATGTGCTCATAGTTTGGATATTATGATGAACTTTTAATACCTTTACTTTTGTTATTCATGGTTGTTTAAACTCTTTTGAAACCTTTTATTGGGATATCCTGTAGCAAAATACTTTCATGTTCCTCCAGCCTATTGTGTTGTCTTGTCTACATTTATTACCCCGTTGACTCCCTAAATGACTGGTATATTGCATATAGTTTTTGAATAATGAAATAGATTTAAATATGTGATTAATGAACGGATATTGTGTATGTTCCATGCACCTTTTCTTTCGCATCTGTTATCTTGTGTTTCACAGGTTGTTGAAGAAAGTATGATAGAGTCAAGCGCAACCAATCTCGGCCTTGCAGTAAAGTCTATTTCTTGCACGACTTCGAGGAAGCTCTGGCGAAGACTCTTTGACTGAAACCTTGGATTTTTAATGACAGTCAAACTGGAAAGAGTGGAGCGCTAGATTCTCTTTGGATCGGGTTGAACGGATAAATTCATTTATGAAGTCTGTTCCTTGATTTTGGGATAAACTTTACCTCCACATCTTTCTTTGTTAGGGTTAGTTATTTAGTTGTTCTCCTGATTTTAAATAAGTGCTCCTCCTGCGTGAGTGAGCAAGAAGATGGTTAGAAGTTAGATAGAAGCATAGTGATAGGGAGATAGCAGATATCATGTAAGAGTTAGTATGATAATAATAAAAATTAGAATATGTATGACAAGAGATAGATTTTGTTGCTAGTTTTCATATCAGCAAAGCAATGTATACCATTCTGAGTTTATGAATAAAGTTTGATGAAGTTCTGAGTTCAACACTTGCGTAATTAGTAGATGCTTGCTAAGGGGGCCCACTTAGTAAGTATATGTAGCTAGTTAGTTAGCTGTTCTTTTTCTGATGATCATCAATTAGATTTCATCTTTAAAGTTTTCGTACAAACTCAGTTTTGTATTGCTCCTGCAACATCAGGAATCCATCCCTATGCCTATTCCTACAACATAAGGCCAGTTCATAGTTTGAGTCTGAGTCGTAACTATTATGATTTATGTTTTTGTTAAATCATGGTTGAGTTAAAAGAAATTTTCATTGCCTTCCTATAGCGTAGATAGAATTCTTTCCAAATATTTATTTCTATTAAGTTGTGATCGAAACTAGTTCTTAGTGCATATATTGTGCTGCACCATTCAAAGTATACGTTCCCTAGTTTGACAAGTAAATGAATGTCCATAAAGAGATATTGGTCACCTGCTGGAATGTCCAATTCCCAAGATAGGTTTTACTGTGATTTTCATATCCTTTTGTGGGTGCGACCAGGTGGGTTGGATTGAAATTTTGCTTTAGGAGCAGCCCACTCCATATTTCTTTCTTTCTTCATTACCTCTTGTAAAGAGGGTGGATCAAAGGCTTTAATCCAACCCTTGAGTGGTTATGTAAGCCCTTCATTGAATAATATCACCAACCATCTCTTAGTGATTCTCGTGACCATTACTGAAAGTCATTGAAACTGAACTATGTAGGCATCAACTGTGCCATACTGTCTAAGCTGGGCCAGCTCCTTGAAATACACTTCCAGATCTTTTTTCTCAAATCTCTCTATGAGTCTATTGGTGAACTTATCATAGGTAGTGATAGACTAATGACCCAAGGTGACTAGGCCATGGTACCACCATTCGTGTGCTACCCCATCAAAGTGTAGCATAGAAAACTTGATTTCCTCCTCTTCTACGATAGGTCTGAGGGCTATATAGTTATCTAACTTTTGTATCCAAGCTCTAGCTGAGCTGCTATCACTCCCATTGAAATGTGAAAGCAAAACCTTGTTGATGGCTTGGTGTAGGTCCCTTTGTATTGTTATTCGCCTATGTTCATGTTGTCTTCCTTGCCCTGTATTCTTCCTCTTTTTGTCCACAAAGTCATTGTAGGACATGTCTTGCTTGATGTCATTAGGGAGGGACTCATACTCAACACGGTTGAGTCTCAACTGTTCCAAAAAATGATGCATTTTCTTCTGGATTAGGTTGAATGTTCATTGGTACCAAGAAGGTGGGCTTAAATGGTCTGGAAGAAATTTATGTGCTATTTGAAGCAGGCTAGGTAGCATGTCCATTATGCTGGTTAGAGGCACTATGTTCTTCCATATGCCCTAGATTTTTCTATGGGATTGGGTTCTAACCTATTTTCCCCATTATAAAAGACATCATATCCATCATGGCATCCATCTTCCTCTCAAATATTTTTCCCGAACTTGGCGTTCTTTCTTTTTCCTTTCCACTATCTTCTCTATTGCTGGTAAATCTCTCACCTGCTGAATTCTCACCTTCCACCATTTATGTTTCCTGAGAAGACTCCCAATGTGCTCTCAATACTTCTAATGTTTTATGTCCCTCTAGGACCCGATACCACTGCTTTGCACCTTTCTTTTCTTCTCTCACTACGTATCTTTTTTCTCTATAACTCATAGAAGGCCTTTTTCTTCATAGGATGGGAGGATCTCGGCTTTGATACCACTGAAATATTCTAAGCCAATTTTTTTCAATTTATGTCAAAGTACACAACAATGCAGAAAGCACCCTTTAGGGTTAGTTCAAACCAAACCAGTAGTTGCAAGTAACTCTTTGCCAAGGATTCCCACTCAATCTCAACAAGAGAGAGGCTATCATATGGCAAGAGGGTCATTAGTACATTAAACATAAGCTACAAACTGAAAGTGACTCAATGCCAAGGATGTGCTACCCAACCCAGAGTGGGAAACAGGCGACCATATGGCAGAGATATTAAGAAATATTAATGCAAATTCATAACGTAAAATAGGTGGCAAGCCATCCTCTTCCACTTATTTAGTGGGTATTACAAAACTTGAAAATATAGATTAAGAAATGGCTGACAGTACTACTGTCCAGCTTACAGAATATCAGAGAGTGCCTGCAGTGACAAGATTAGAAGCTCTCCACTGCTGCAATAATGAATATGATCACTCCAAAGCTCAATATGACCTTCTAGACACTAACCCTCCACCAAAATGCATTTTCCCAAATCTGATATGATAGACCAGCAACTTAAAATGCAAAACCAGCAACATAGAACCATACTAAATTGATTATATCTCACACTAGACTCACCTAAATGACTCCAAATCAAAGGTAGGAGCTTCCTAAAATGAAGGCACCCATGTTACAACAAAGAAATCCAACCCAAAGCCTTGATATTATTTTGTACGCATCCCAAATTAGCTTCAGAGAGGTATGGCCTGCAAGGAGGGCGACTTGATGTAGATAAAATCATAGAACCCTTAGAAAAATCTGCAAACTTGCATAAAGGGGTGCCCCAAGAGGTTAGACAAGTATATAGAATACCCAAAACCAAAATATTTTTATTTTCAAATATATGAATGAAACTAAAAATCAGCTATGATATTCAACAACTCTAGAATATGATAGAAAATGCAAGAACTTAGCTACAATATGCAAGATCACCAAAATAATGCAAAACCTCACTACAAATTCATTCAACTATAACTAACTCTCCACTAGTTGCTATCTTTCAAGCAAGAAGTCGATCCAAGCTAGGAGGCATTCATTCCTCGAAGCAGTCCCAACACCATTGCAACAACATAAAAATACTAAAGTCAGAAGATGATCAACTGAAGAGAAAAGTCCTCATTTTATAAGCTTGAGAGGAATCTTCTAGAAGTATCAAGAAGGCGCTCTAATTTTCAAATTTGAATTTTTTCATTTTCCCTCCTTGGATGGCGTCCCATTTCTCAAGGCTAAATGTTGACTTTACTTTAAATCAATTCACTCAACAAGGTTGGCATCCCTTTTCCAAGCAAGATTTTAGACCTTTGAAAATATTAAATCAACCCCTATGAGGCGTCCACCAATAAAGAGCCCTTTTAAGAACAAGTTGAAGTGATGCACTAGGCCAAGGGGGGGTCAATATTAGAATATAACATTAAAATTTAACATCATTTAATTTAATTGAACTTATCTCTCCAAAATGCATCCCAATGCCAAAAATGATCAAACCAACTAAACTGACTGAAGAAGAGAGCCAACAGCACTGTAAACCATAGGACCACTACAAGAAATAAAATTTACTAAAAATTGTAAATTCTAGAAGATGCTCAGATTGCACTGTAAGTCATACCACTGCGAAGCTCTCTAAAAACCCAAAAAGAATCCGCACTTCAATCTCCAAAATTCGAGCAACAACAACCACCAAAATAGAAAACCCTAATTTAACTCTCTGAGTAGCCTACGGGTCTCCAGAATAGGCCAACGGTCAACTGAATTGATCACGCTCAAGAAGGGGACATTATAGTCTGCCCTCCCCAAGATTGCTTTCCCTCAAGCAATCACAAGTCTAGATGCTGCAAAATCTCTTCATTGTCCCAAGTTGCATCTTCCAAAGGAAAGTTCTTTCACTTCACCAGCTATTCTCTGATTGTTATTCTTCTCAAAGAATGCTCTCTGGAATCAATAATTTCCTCTGGGATCAAAATCAACTGTCCTTCTTCATCCAAAGGTGGTAACTATGAAGAAGCAACTACATTATGCCCAAGTGCCTTCTTGAGGCAAGACACATGGAAGACATTGTGTACTTTGCTATTCGATGGTAGCTCCAATTCATAAGCTATTGCTCCAACCTTTATGATAACTTGGAATGGCCCATAGAAACGAGGTTTGAGCTTCTTGGCTTGACTCTTCTTGAGATTAGACTGTCTATAAGGTTGTAGTCAAATATAAACCATATCTTCAACCTTAAAAGAGCGCTCAACATGCCGCTGATCAGCATACATATTTTGTTGATTCTATGCAATCTGAAGGTTATTCTTCAAGGACTTCAAGATATATTGACTATGCTACAACAAATCCTACGCTTGAGGGGCTATGCTATCACCAAACACCAAATCAGTAAAGCTAGGAGCCTAATAACCATAGAGAGCCATGAATGGAGACATCCTTATTGACATGTGAAAGGATGAATTGTAGCAATACTCTCCTAGGTGAAGCCATTTCACCCATTCCCTTTGCTACTCCAAAACATAGTTTCTAAGATAGCCTTCCAACAATTTTTTCACTATCTCTATTTGACCATCCATTTGAGGGTGATAACTAGTGCTTGGAGTAAGCACCGTACCACTCATCCTGAAGACTTCTTGCCAAAAAGTGCTTAGGAACTTGCTGTCCCTATCACTCACAATTTTCTTTGGAAACCAATGCAATCTAAACACCTCATGGAAAAACAAATCTGCAACTTGAGCTACTGAAAAAGAGCTAGTGATGGCAAGGAAGTGAGCAAACTTTGTTAACTTGTCAACTACAACATAGATACAATATCTGCCTTGGACCTTTGGCAACCCCATGATGAAGTCCATTGATATGCTTTCCCATTTTTGGTTGGGAATGGGAAGAGGTTGCAACAGACCAGTTGGTAGAGAATGCTCACTTTTTTTCATTTGACAAGTGGGACACTCCTGGATGTAGCGTTGAACTTCCCCTTTCAGCCCCTTCTAAGAAAACCTCTCCCAAATCTGCCTCTGTCTTGAAAAAGCCCTGATGACTAGCAAGTGGAATGTCATGAAATGTCATCAAAACCTTCTTTTTGATCTTAGAATTAGCCACCAAAAAGATCGTTCCCTTGTAGTGTATCAAACCATCCCTTCATCATGAAAAGTACCTTCAATGACGCTGGTTGTAAACTGATTTTTGGCATAATTAGCAAGCAATATCTCCTTCCAATCAGCAGTAAGCTCACACAATGAGCTCAAATGAGGTCTCCTAGATAGAGCATCCGCCACAATGTTGTTTTTCCCCTTGACATATTCAATGTCAAAATCATAATTTTGAAGCTTACTCACCCACTTTTGTTGTATTTCATTCAAATCTTTCCGATGCATGGAATTCTTGAGACTATTGTGATCAGTCTTGACAACAAACTTACTTCCCACCAAATATTTTTTGAGCTTAGCTAATGCATGCATGATTACAAGCATTTCCTTGTCATAGATGGAGTATGTCCTTTCAACACCTCTTAACTTTCTACTTTCAATTACAATGGGATGCTTGTCTTGTATCAAAAAACCCCCACACCTTCTTTAGATGCATCACACTATAGCTCGAAAGGCTTTGAAAAATATGGTATGGCAAAAACCAGACAAGTGCTCATGATCTTCTTGAACTTATCAAAAGTAATTTGAGCCTTTTCTGACCAACAAAAAGCCCCCTTTTTTGTGAGATCAATAAGAGGAGCAGTATTTTGTGAATAGCCTTTCAAAAAATTTCTGTAAAAACCACAAAGACCCAAGAACCCTTTCAAATGAGTCAATTTCTCTAGAGGCAGCCAATCAACTATCGCCTTGATCTTTTCAGGGTCAACCTTCACACCATCAACACTGATTATGTGAGCAAGGTAGAGAAAATCCTTCATTCCAAATTCATAGTTGGATTCTTTGGCAAACAAAATTTCTGCTTCCAAAATGCTAAGCACCTCCTACAAGTGCTTGACATGTTCTTCCCATGTCTTAGTGTAGATAAGGATATCATAAAAAAGGATCAATACGAACTTCCTTAACTGATTCTGAAAAACTCTGTTCATACAAGACTAGAAGGTAGCAAGAGCATTAGTCAACCCAAATGGCATGACTAAAAACTCAAAGTAACCATAGTGGCATCTAAATGTAGTCTTTTCAACATCAGACCGTCTCATTCGAATTTGGTAGTAGCCCGACCTCAAATCAATCTTTGAAAAGAACGTCGCTCCATGCAACTTGTTAATAAGCTCATCTATCCTCAAAATGGGGTACCAATTTTTGATTGTGCTTTGATTCAAAGCACAATAATCCACACACATGTGAATGGTACCATCCTTCTTCATGAGAACTACAACTAAGGTGAAAGGACTCTTGCTTGGGAGAATTAAGCCCATCTCTAAAATTTCTCTGATGTTCTTCTCAATCTCATCCTTTTGTTTCTTAGGGTATTGATAAGGTGTTGTAATGACTGGCTTGGCCCCTTCCTTGAGTTCTATGACATGCTTAGATCCTCTTTCAGGAGGTGGCCCAAGAGGTAAATCAATGAACACCATGCTCTTCTTCGTGAGTATAGACTGAATACTAGGAGGGTAGTCTCTCTTGGTTTCAACTAGATTAGCTAGAAGAATCATAGATTCTATAGCCCACTCAACTTGATTATGCCTAATTTTCCACTCCATTCTTTTGAATTACACAATACGAGGACCACCATTGGACATTCCCCTTAACACCACCTTCTTTCCATCATATTGAAAGTTTCAGAGCTCCATGGTTTGTAGATTTAGAGAGTTCTCTCCTATTGAACACAACCATTGAATTCCTAGAATGACATTTGTATCTCTGATGTTGACTACATAGAAGTCATCTTTGACTTCATAGTTACCCAATTGCATAGACATGTTTGAAATATTCTTGGTGCAAGAGATGTGAAACCCATTAGCAACCATAACCTTGAAGCCTTCAAATTCTTCCATTTGGAGCCCTTTCTTTGTCACCATACCTTCATCAATGAAGTTATGCATTGCTCCAGTGTTAATCAAAGCAACAATTCGTTGCCCCTTAATCATCCCTCGAACTTTGAAGGATTCATTTTTTTGAAAGTTTGAAAGTTGGTAGAAAGCACCCCCACCTCCCTTTTCATCTTCAGACTCTTTTTGGGCTCTTTCCACTTCACTATCATCAAAATCAGATTGCTGGTCTAAAAAATTAGAATTACTTTCTTTGGCTGAATAGTATTCAATTTGATGAATTTTGAATCCTTTTGGGCAAATATGATCTTGGGACCATTTTTCTCTACACCTGAAACATAACCCCTTTTCTTCTGAGTTCATTAAGTGTCTCAGGATCCAACCTTGTGACACGAGTTTTATGTTTGTTGGTCTCCTTATGGTTAGGTCTTTTATCTCCACCCTTTTTGTGGAATGGTGGCTTGGATTGAAATTTTTCTTTAGGAGCAGCCCACTCCATATTTCTTGCTTTCTTCATTTCCTCTTGTAAAGAGGGAATATCAAAGGCTTTAATCCAACCCTTGAGTGGTTCTGTAAGCCCTTCATTGAATAGGATCACCAATTGCCTCTTAGTGATTCCCATGATCATTATTGAAAGTCTCTAAAACTCAGATATGTAGGCATCAACTGTCCCATGCTGTATAAGCTGGGCCACCTCCCTGAAATGCATTTTGAGATCTTTTTTCTCAAATATCTCTATGATTCTATTGGTGAACTGATCATAGGTAGTGATATACTGATGATCCAAGGTGAATAGGCCATGGTACCACCATTCGTGTGCTACCCCATCCAAGTGTAGCATAGAAAACTTGATTTCCTCCTCTTCTGCCATAGGTCTAAGGCTAGATAGTTATCTGACTTCTGTATCCAATCTCTAGCTGAGCTGCTATCAATGTGGAAGTGCAACCTTGTTTATCACTTGGTGTAGGTCCCTCTGTACTATTGTTCCCCTATGTTCATGTTGTCTTCCTTGCCCTTTATTCTTCCTCTTATGGTCCGCAAGGTCGTTGTAGGACATGTCTTGCTTGATGTCATCAGGGAGGGACTCATACTCAGCATATTGAGTCTCAATTGTTCCATAAATGATGCATTTTCTTCTGGATCAAGTTGAAGGTTCACTGGTGCCAAGAAGGTGGGCGTAAATGGCCTGGAAGAAATGTATGTGCTATTTGAGGTAGGTTGGGTAGCATGTCCATTATACTAGTTGGAGGCACTATGTTCTCCCATATGCCCTAGATTGTTCTATGGGATTGGGTTTTGACCCATTTCCCCCATTATGAAAGACATCATATCCATCATGGCGTCCATCTTCCTCTCAAATATTTTTCCCAGACTTGGCATTCTTTCTCTTTCCTTTCCACTATCTTCTCTATTGCTGGTAAATCTCTCACCTGCTCACTTCTCACCTTCCACCATTTCTATTTTCTGAGAAGACTCCCAGTGTGCTCTCAATACTTTTGATGTTCTCTGTCCCTCTGGGACCTGATACCACTGCTTTGCACCTTTCTTTTCTTCTCTCGCTATGTATCTTTTTTCTTTGTCACTTATAGAAGGCCTTTTTCTTCACAGGATGGCAGGATCTTGGCTCTGACACCACTGAAATATTCTGAGCCAATTTATTCAATTTATGTCAAAGAACACAACAATGTAGAAATCACCCTTTAGGGTTAGTTCAAACCAAACTAGCAGTTGCAAGTAACTCTTTACCAAGGATGCACACTCAATCTCAATAAGAGAGAGGCTGTCATATGGAAAGAGGGTTGTGAGTACATTAAACAGAAGCTACAAACTAAAATTGACTCAACGCCAAGGATGTGCTACCCAACCTAAAGTGGGAAAGGGGATACCATATGGCGAAGATATTAAGAAATATTAATGAAAATTTAGAATGTAAAATAGGAGGCAAGCTAGCCTCTTCCACTTATTCAGTGGATATTACAAAGCTTGAAAAGATAGATTAACAAATGGCTGACAGTACTACTGTTCATCTTACAGAATATCAGAGAGTGCTTACAATGACAAGATTAGAAGCTCTCCATTACTGCAATAATGAATATGATCACTCCAAAGATTAATATGACCTTTGAGAAACTAACCCTCCACCAAAATGTATTTTCCCAAATCTGATATGAAAGACCAACAACTTAAAATTCAAAACCAACAACATAGAACCCTACTAAATTGCTTATATCTCACACTAGACTCACCCAAATGACCCCAAATAAAAGGCAGGAGCTTCCTATAATGAAGGCGCCCAAGTTACAACAAAGAAAGCCAACCCAAAGCCCTTATATTATTTTGTATGCATCCCAAATCAACTTCAGAGAGGTACGGCCTGCAAGGAGGGTGACTTGATGTAGATAAAATCATAGAACCCTCAAAAAAATTTGCAAACTTGCATAAAGGGCTGCCCCAAGAGGTTAGACAAGTATATGCAATACCAAGAACTAGAATATTTTTATTTTCAAGTATACAAATGAAACTAAAAATCAGCTATGATATTCAGCAACTCCATATTATGATAGAAAATGCAAGAACTTAGCTACAATATGGAAGATCACCAAAACAATGCAAAACCTCACTACAAATTCATTCAACTACAACTAAATCTCCACTAGTTGCTATCTTTTAAGCAAGAAGTCGAGCCAAGCTAGGAGGCATTCATTCCTCGAAGCAGACCCAGCACCATTCCAACAGCATAACAATACTCAAGTTAGAAGATGATCAACTATAGAGCAAAGGCCTGATTTAATAAGTTTGAGAGGAATCTTCAAGAAGCATCAAGAAGGTGCCCTAATTTTCAAATTTGAATTTGTTCATTTTCCCTCCTTGGATGGCGTCCCATTTCTCAAGGCTAAATTTTGACTTTATTTTAAATCAATTCACTTAACAAGGTTGGCATCCCTTTTCCAAGGAAGATTTTGGAACTTTGAAAATATTAAATCACCCCCTATGAGGCGTCCACCCATAAAGAGCCCTTTGATTAACAACTTGAAGTGATGCACTAGGCCAAGGGGGCTTCAACATTAGAATATAACATCATCTAATTTAATTGAACTTATCTCTCCAAAATGCATCCCAAGGACAAAAATGATCAAACCAACTGAACTGACTGAAGAAGAGAGCCAACAACACTGGAAACCACAGTACCACTGCTAGAAATAGAATTTACTAAAAATAGTAAATTCCAGAAGATGGTCGGATTGCACTGCAAGTCATACCACCGCGAAGCTCTCTGAAAACCCAGAAAGAATCCACACTTCAATCTCCAAACTTCAAGCAACAACAACCACCAAAATGAATTGATCACGCTCGAGAAGGGGACATTACGCATTTATATAAAAATATAGCAAGTCAAATTATATAGTCTATATACGGTCTAAAATACAAAAAATGGTCTAGTAGACCATCAAATATATATTAAGAAAATCTTTCGTTTAGTTTTACTTTTTAAAATAGCTATTATTTTTTTAATGTTAAAATCATCTCAATTATTCGCCACAATCTTCTCATTGCCTTGGCTTCCAACTGCTCTAGAAGAATTTAAAATGAATAGCATAATATGCCTTATAGAAATTGTTTGTACCATAAAAAAAATCCTCATAATTTTGTGTCTTTTATTTGAAATTGTTTTCAAATCAATTTAGGGGATATCAAAATATATTTGAGCACGTAAATCACTATTGAGTCATTGGAAAACAAATTTTAGTTGTCATTTAATGGTAAACCAAAAGCCTCCAAAGTATAAGTAAAAGTATCCAAAATCTCACTTATCATATAAAAGTCAATATTTCCATTTGGAGTGTTTTTTGTCAATTTGATGCCAACTTTCTTTTTTCATTTACATTGCTTTATGTTTTAAATTTTATGCAAATTGTTTGTAATCAATAATAATTCATTTCTTTAAGGATAGATTTGTCTAAGTTTATTTCATTCTATTATTTAACATATTATTAATTGTTTAATCTAGCCACATGCAATTAGAATTTGCATACAAAAACACATACTCCTTAACATATTAATAAATAAATTTACATAAATAAAAATTCAATAAATAATAAAAAATATTAAAGAAAAAACATTTAGAAATAGAATAATTTTTAAATATCAAGCTATTGATTTTATTTTCATTTGACATATTATTTTAAATATGAAAAAATGATATTTTCATCCTTTTGGTTTTGCAAATTTATTATTAATTCTTTTAATTTTCTTATGTCTATTTTCTATAAACAAGGTCTTTCCATTCTCTACTAAGATCAAAATAAATTTTTTAAATATAATTAATAATATTTGTGAATTTTTTGCTAAATTTTAACAACTTATTTGTTATATTTAATACTATTTTTAAAAAGTGATATTTATTTCATATCATTATATATTTTTTAAATACTTTTTTCAAATTTTAAAATATAGATTGAGAACACCAATATTTAGTAGTAATTTTTTTTGGATCTTTTTTACTATATATTTTTTAATTAAGTTTTGAAATGAGATTAATAATAATTTAAACAAGTTTATCAGATTCAAATTAATTTTTATTTGTTGAAACTTTTTAATTTTTAATTTTTTAATTTTAATATATTTTATTATTGTTTTTTTTTTAGAATAAAGATCTTGATATTCAATGAAAAACCTATGTTCACTAGAAAATATAAAATAAATATAATAATCAAATTAAATCTATTAAAAATTATAATTTTAAAAAAGTGATTTCAATGATTTCATTTATTGGTCCAATCCAAGGTTTAAAATTAAAAAAATGGCTTTCAATTGTTTGAGAATAATTTCAAACAAATAACACACAAAGCTATTAGAACTTTTTTTAGTGGTACACAATTTCTATGAGACACATTATTTTAGACCCATAGAATTTCAGGCACATTTGAACATATTTATTAATTCGTTAATTTTTTTTAATTAAAAAATTATTATTATTTTCAATGAATTCATTTTTAAAAAGAAATCAAAATATTCAATTAAATTTATAAAAAATCATATTGAATTACCTTTTGAAAATAAAAAAATTAAACATAAACTATACTAAAAGTTTTACATTTCATTAAATTTATATCATTTTAAAATTAAAAAAAAAAATTATTTATATTGGTCATTTCTTTTATAGAAGTGGACAAAATTCCCAACTTTTACCCTAGAATGGTTATTGGGAGATAAGTTTTTTTTACCATTGGTCACCATTACAAATTTGGATGTTGTCTCGATGGTAATTGGTGTATTATCAGACTTGAGGAAAGAAAGAGAAAATTTTGGATGCTACCCAACAAGCTCATAAAGAAGTATATTTTAGGTGGACTTGAGATGTTTTTTAAGTAGTAATTGGATCTGAATTATCCCCAATTGTGGCCTTAGCTTATTGGAAATGCAAGGAAAAATTGTTGTTCAATGCTAGCCATTCATCATCTTGGCCTTCATGTAAAATGAAGAAAAATGTAGAGTAAAAGTGGGAAAAGCTAAAATATTTCTAAAGTGAGTTATACGAGTGGAAGAGTTAGATGTCATCAATTAAATGTTTGTATTTGCTAATGGATGATCTCACAATAGCGTGTCCTAGTTTTTCTAGAGTACAATATTGAAACAATCATTTTTAATCAAATTTTTACCTTTTGTAAGTCATGTCAAATAAATTATTAAGAATTTTGACATAAATTGAATTAATAGTTTTTGAGATTTTCTGTGCAAATTTTAAATATATTTCCTTTTTTAAAATATTATTGTGAAATTTTTACATAAGTTTTAACAACTTAATTTTTATAGTTGTAATTTTAAAAAGTGATACTTATTCCATACAACATTTAAAAATTAAAACTAGCATATATATCTTAAACCCATCTATCTAAAAAATTCTAAAGTCTTTAGGCACCTATGTATACTCATAAGGCATGTCAAAACTGATATCTCTCCACACTTTTTACATAGATGTATTTAAGATATCTGTGCTAGTTATACACTAATTTCATAAAAAATCTATATCAAAAAATTAATACAAATTAATTGATAAATTCTATTTATTTATAATATATAATTTTATAATTTAATCCTATTATTAAAAAAATACGTATCTTTAAAAAGTTATTCAAAAATAAAATATAAATAAAATAATTATTATAAATATGATCAATTTTATTATACACTAATTTAATACAAAAATATATCACAAATTAATACAGATTAATTCATAAATCTTATTTATTTATAATATATAATTTATATTTTAACCCTCTTAATTAAAAAAAGATGCGTCTTTAAAAAATATTGAAAAACAAAATATATACAAATCATAGGAAGTAACATTTTATTTATTTACATTTTAAATTTATTCCTTTTTAATAATACAAATATTTTTAATAAAAATAATTTTAAAAATATTAAAATGTAGAAACTTACTCCTATTTGTTTTCTTCTTAAAACTATTGTTGCACTTTTTCCTTAACTTTTTTCTCAATTCAAAATTATTTTTTCCTTTCTTCTTTTGCTTTTTATTTTTCTCCTTAACTTTTTTCTCAATTTAAAGTTATTTTTTCCTTTCTTCTTTGGGTTTCCATTTTTTTTGGTTGGTAGTCATTCATGTGTCCTTCCATTATTAATCTTTTAATACATGTTGACACCTTAATACTTAATATATTTTAATTCTTAAATATTTCTTCATAATTTTTTATTGTATGTATTTTTATTAATTTTTTAAGTGAGATTAATTATAATTTAGATAGGTTTATAGCAATGTCTACAATTTTGATCTTTTGTTTACATATTTTTATTAATTTTTTAAGTAGTACAAAAATAGTTAAAAGCAAAGATAATGTATCATATATGAAATTCTACCCTTTAGGAAATATATTAGAAATTATAGCAATACATGAAAAATTGAATTTGATATTATAATAGGTGATTCTATAGAGGATGTATTTGAATTGAAATACACTTGATAGAATTTGAAAGTTTGCATCATGAAAGGGCCAATAGATTCTAATTTTGAATGTCAACCTATCCAATTTTCTCACTGATGTACATTTTATTCTTTAAAATTATTACAACTAAAATTAAAGGTGTCAAAATGCTTAAAGCAACTTAAATAACTCATGTACATGATAGTGTATATACACTCTAAGATCATCTAAACCTTTAAATTATTCAATAATTTGAGATCTTTTAGTGATAGTTCATTCAATATTTAGGAAATAAATGCATTCATTGTTTACTAATTTTTGATAGGGATGAAATGTAAAATTATTATTGATCATTTGACCATTGAAGAGTGTGATGTTTAAGTGGATTGCAAAGAAATGAAATACCTTGTGCACACAACCTCTCTACATAGTCTCTTATGCTAGTATCATGATTAACATAGTAACATGAAAAGGCTAAATAAAAGAAATAGCCCAAAAAATAGTATTTTAATCTTAATAAATTGACAAAAATAAAATAAAATCTCATTTACTATTTTTCAAGAATATTAAAATTGAGAATAAAATCAGTACAAGATTAAAAAATATTAAAGTTGAGAATGAAATTAATATAACATCAATTAAACTATCGGTGAATATTTCCAAAAATGAGCAATTTTTAGGTTGGACACAAATATAAAAAATTAAAGAAAAATGCTTAGCTCTTTTGTCATTAGAAAAAAAAGGAGGGCAGTGGTGTTATCTCATCCTTTGTGTGATCATCTCACACTAGGAAAGCCAATATCATGAAGGAGGTCTATTCAAAAATAATAATCAAATCCATCATGAAATATTGATCAAAGTTAGGCTAAATACATAGACTGAAACCTCTCTACTAAGCATCATCCCCATACTTCCATACTTCTAATTCACCTATAAAAAATATTTTCTATAGAAGATTATAAAAATCCCATTCTTTTAAAGACAATAAAGAAAGAGAAATAAAATAAAGGAGGAACTCTTTCATTGGTAAAATAAAATACTTTATCACAATGAAGAGGGGTTTTTGACCACCCAATTGATCTCCAAGATAGCCTTCTCATTTTTGGTATAGATTAGTAAGTTGCAAAGTTATTCAACAATATGATCAATTAAATAATAAAAATACACAAAATAAAATTTAGAAATTATGTGTATAGCTTGCAACACAATGTGAGAAATGTTTTTCCCTAGGTTTTTATGAGAATAAGGTGGTTGGAAGTGAGTGCATATGGTCCACTCTAAAGAGATCTCCATTGGGATCAAAGATAGTGAAGTAGGGAAAACTTTAGTGGTGAATCTTTACCAATTGGAAAATTTTAAAAATTGCCCAAGTAGAAATTGGAAAATTAATCACACCCAACAGGGCATCCAAATTGCCTAGATTTTATGAATTATCAGTCCAATGCATGCCCATTTTCCATCAATTTTTTTATGAGGCATATTTAAGCAAAAAAATTTCCATAACAAACTATGCATTTCAAATGGACCGATTAATATTTTTTCCTGGAATCCCGGAAGCATGTAATAAAACACCTACATATGCACTAATACTATTAAAACAACATTGTATCAAGGCCCATTTCACCAACAACATTAAAAAATAATTACATTTGAAGACACATTTTTCCAATTGTCATGACACCTCCATGCTAATTGTAGGGCCATAATTACCTAGAAAATTACAACGTATCATTGTATAAGCACGCAAAATTAGCCAAATTTTTAATATATCATTTAAAAATCCCACAAAATTCACCAAATATGGATTGATATAAATACAATCAAAACTATCATTTATTCTTACACATTTTTTTTAGTTCTCAATTTGGAATTTGGACTTGGAACCTTGAATTTGATCGTAGGAAAGTTACAAAATCACAATACATACATTCTTGTAATAACAAATAACAAGTGAGTGAAAATCTAAACTTAAAGGTGAGTGATCATTTCTTTATATCATTATAATATTTCTTTATCTCTTTTCCATTCTTGCTCCAATCTTAAAGATAATATTAAGTAGGGAATATGATGTATATTCTCTATCCTTCTTAAACAAGAAGAATTTTTTTTCTAGCTTTTATTCAAAGTGAGAGATCAATATCTCAAGCAATAGGGGTAAGAATCCTTAAGATGGTAAAGCAACTGGGAGGCCATCAAAACACCTAAAATGTAGAGGTACCATATAGTCTTACTTTGGAATTGGAAATGATTATGATCCATTAGATCAAGATGGAGCTACATCATCAACTCTTCCACCAAATATTAATGAAGAAGGCATTCACAATACCTCACCGCCATCGGAAGGTCAAGATGAGATTGTCATTGAGTTAAATTTGTCAAATGATGATGGAAATACCACAAAAGATCTTACAAGGGATACCTTGGTTAGCCAAAATGATATAATTGAATTGGATCAAGATGATATTGGTATCAAGAAAAGAAAAGGAAAATCAAAAGTGGGGCGTGAGTGGGAAATGACAAGGAATTTTCAGCTTGGTTGGTTGTCAAGGTACCCATTCATTGTACTAGTGGGGAAAGAAAAAAAAGTTGAAACTACAATAGGATGCATGTGTATGATTTATAGTTGGAAAAGTAAAAGAGACTAGAATTTGTAGCTAAAGCTTGACACTATAGAAAAGCATATTCGTAAAGCTTATGAAAAACAAATCATAGATAGAAAGGAACAATCAATCGTACAATGGAAATCAAAGGATGAATGTCTTCGTGTTAAGTATGGCACAAAATATGAAGAGCATAAGAAAAGAATGTTGAAGCTTGTTGCATGCCAAGGTACAATTGAGGATCAGTTTGGAAAAGAAATGGAAGGAGCACATCTGTCAAAAACTATTCAAATGAGTGTTGTTTTTCATATTTTGTCCAGAGGGCATCCTATGATAGATTACCCAGAATATTTTAATTTATTATCTTTTTCGGGTGTTCCTCACTTTCCTAGCTCACATTGGTCAGTAAATGCTAGATGGGAATGGGAAATTTTTCTTGTTGCTGTGGAATTTAGCAAGATTTAAAGGAGAAAGTAAGATAGTCAAACTTCATTGCATTATCTTTAGATGAAGTTACTATGATAGATAATACTTCTTGGGTTTATATGCATGCGTATACTATAAAAAAATATGTCTAGATCCAAGCTTATCTTCTCTATGTTCATAAAATGAAGGATAGTTCAACATAAAAAAATCTATTTGAACTAGTCAAGAAATCTTTGAATAAAATTGCATGTATGGATGAGTTAACAATTGCCAAAAAATTAGTGTGTGTAGGAGTTGATGAAGTTGTAGTGATGCAAGGTCAAAGGACCAATGTTTGCACAAATTTACAAACTACTTGTGCACCATACATGCTTGACATTCACTACATAGCCCACAAAATGAATTTAGCATTTGAAATTGTAAGCAAGTTTCCTACAGTATCAAAAGTTAAAAATCTAGTATGCGAGCTCTACGCATACTTCTACCGAACTCCCAAAAGTTTCATGAATTTTTTTTTTTGAGGGAATAATAGTAGGAAAGAATCTTCTCAAGGATGTTGATACCAAATGGATCTCCCTACATGGACCAATGCAATGATTTTTTTCAAAATATCAATCCTTTATTGGAGTATAGTACAAGCATCGTAGCATAGTAGACAAATATATTGACCTTTTACATAGGTTAAGCAATATAGAGACACTCTTGACTTTAGCTAGTCTTCTCCCCATGCTGGATGAAATGAAGAATCTTATGAAGAAATCCCAAGACAGAACTATGTATATTTATGAATATGCCAAACTATGTAGACATGTATGCATGGCCCTTGATCATGTATATCTAAATTTTACAAAAGAAATCCAAAATTATTTCATGTGGCAGAAACTTATTGATTTGAGTAAGCCTAATAATTATTTACAGTTTAATGCAAGCGAGAACTTATGTATCTATGTACGTGGATATGAGATACCAATGTACCATTGTAAGAAAGCGAAGCGTTCTATCAGAGAAGTACTTATTAGAAAGGAAGATTTTAATGATATTGTTAAATATGTTAGTGATAATTTGAAGGAAATTGAAAAATGTATTTCCTCAGAGATTTATGAAAGATTCCCTCAACATGAAATAATTTAAGTCATGGGTATTGTGTATCCTCAATTTTGAGTAAACTGAAATAGACTAAAATATTTTCATGATAAAGTAAATATCTTGATCAATTTTTTTTGAAAAGTGTAACATACAATGAGCATACAATAGAAGGAATTTTAAATGAAGATAAGCTTAGACACCAATGTTAGAATTTTGCAAGAAGTATGATGGACCAGTATGATTCCATGGGCATGGAGAAGGCCTTTGAATCAGGATCAATAACAAAGGTTTGGAAAAACTTAGTTCAAAGTGAAATATTGTGTGGTATGATATTAGAATATTTAAAACTTATTGAATTATGTCAAACAATGATATTGGGATTGGTGGGAGTTGAGAGAGTTTTTAGTTCATTGGCATTTTTGAAATCAAAGTTAAGAAATAAACTAGAAAATAATTTGGAAAATTGCTTGAGGATTTCAAAATGAATTGTGTATAATTTAAAAAAATTTCCTTTTGAAAGGAAACTCACAATCTAGAGGTGTACATGTGAAAGAAGAGGGTTGTGCAACATTCCAATTCCAAATGTTGGTACCAATGGCAATGGCATCATAGTGGGGAAAATGGCAGTGACATAATAAATGTTGCATTTAAGTTGTAGGCTGAAGAAAATGAAGACCAAACTCAAAATCAAGACGACTCAAGATTTACTTTATCTCAAGTTGAACATCGGTTTTAGGACCCTGACTCAATTTGGGAAATGGAAGTGAATTAGTAGCTTTTAGGTATTTATATTTCACTTCATGAATCATTTTCCAAACTATAGTTGCTGGTATTTTATATTGTATTCCATGAAATTGTGAATCATTGCACTTGATGAATCATATTCCAAACTTTAGTTGATGATATTTTATATTGTATTCCATGAAATTGTGATATTTTATATTTTATATTATATTCCATGGTATTGAATTTTATATGTGATTCAACATCATTTTTAAAGAAAAACACTTATCACACTACTTATAAATTCCTATTGCATTGTCATTCACACAATATTTGATAAATAACTAAAAGGAATATTAATCCATTCCTTGAACAGAAGCTAACTGTTCAACATCCATAACTTATAAATAACCATTGATTATGTTGAGTTAGAAGATAGTGAATACAATACTAGAGAGCAATAAAGGTTGATATTATATTCAAAATTAAAGAAATACACTTAAGTATTTGAGTCATCTTTTGTTATTATAGAGAAACATTACAATATTTCCTAATATGGACTATATGTGGTATCAAATAGCTTACAATAGGCATCCTAAAAGATGCTTAAATCTGGTTGTCTTTCTGATCTAGGTGTTCTATTGATTTGGAAAGTGTCATAAGGCTTAGGGTTCAAGTCATTCTTATGTTCTAGGTTTTTTGTGTGTTCTAAACCCTCTCAAAAACCTTAGGTGTCTTTTCCTTTTACCTACATTCTAATAATCTAATTTGAAGTTGACCGGGTTTTACTTGTTCTCGGTCTCTTAAGTTGAATATCTTATTCCTTTACACCCATTTACTCACTGACCCCTTGAGCCTAGTGTTCTCACTTGCTACCTATAAAATCCTTATAAATATTTTCTTGTCTTATGTAGGTCATAAAATTCTTTAATTCTTGTTTTTTTCCAAAGTTTGGGTTTTAATATTCACTCAATATCATTCATGTTATAAACCTAGGTAAGCGACCCCTTTTAAGTCATGTAATAAATGCATGTGCTTATTAAAATCCTTTGTTATGCTTGGCAGGTCCCATTGAATTCTTTTTATTGGTTCCCCTTTATCTCATAGGATTAAATTAATCAAATAAAGGATTTGATGGGATAGTGGGAAAGTGACACTTGGCCACCCTTTTGGTGGGTCCTACCACTAATCAAAGGCACCGATGACTAAAGGTGTTCAAATCAATGATTACTATGATTTCTGACAAGCATATATCAATCATTCCCTACCTCCTCACTACCGTAAGATGCACATGCTTTAAACCGAGAAGGGAAGTAGGGAGGTTGACATGTAGATAGTTTCAACACTTGTGGAGATGGTGGAGCCCACAGAGTGACATGCAGATAAATCTACATGGCACTTTTTAGATGGTAAATGGTGACAGTCATTTGTAGTTATATTTTCAAACTTATTTGACCAAATATGAACCATCTATTGGGCCATATCACTGCGAGATCGATGATTAAAATTCAAAGTTCAAGATTGGGGGAAAATGAGTTGTATCAACCATTCCGGTTCGCGCAATCCAACCATAATGGCGGATATGATGCAAAGCTACCAAATTACCAATTGGTATGTTTTAAATCCATAAAACTTGCTTTAAATTATAATTGCAAACTGTTAAAGCATTTAATGCGTCTAAGGAGCTCTCACTAAAATTTTCAAGCTCATTTGATAACAAGAATTAGGGTTTTCAAGCATCCATAAAACCAGTAAGTAGAATTGCTATCCTTCTTCTTAGTTGTTTAATTTTTTATTGTAAGTTATCGTTCTATCAGTTTGTCATCAAGGTTTTTGGTTTTGTTACTTTTATTTTAAGGTTTGAAGCTCAATTCAAATGATTAGCATGTCCAGTCCTATTATTACCTTGCATCAACCTATACCCTAGTTGTAAGCATCCAATTTGTTGAGTACTAAACCCTAGTTTGCACAAACTCTACTCCTATGGCACAAAAAGTCAAAGAATTCATGTCAAAAGACCAATCTTCTGATTCAAAGCCCTCTAAAATACATTTTTCACGGGACTTAAATGAATAATTGGTATCTTCAACCTCTAAGAAATCGAAGGGACAACGTATGTACTTTAGCCCTAGAACTAAATTTGGCATCACTAATTATTATTATACAATTAAAGATGTTTACCTACCATACTCCAGATGGAGACTTTTCCAGGGATGGTTTGGAAATAGGAATATTGTTATCCCTTTCTACAACCCCTGGAGGTTATACATGGGTAAACTAGTTGTACCCAACATGTTCATAGATGTTGATCTTCTCAAAGCAATTTCTTCGAACTATGACCCTCTGGTTAGGGTTGTTAAAGCTCATGATGGACATAATTTAGTATGGGTTAATAAGGAATAATTTTCATATGTTTTCAAGTTGAACACTTGGAGAAGTGTTTTGCTTAAGATTGATGAGCAAATGTTGAGGGAGGAATACAAAAGGGTAAAACACAACTTCAGGGTGTTGGTGTTGACCAATTTTCTGATATCAGTAGGGAAGGGAATAAACAAAAGAAATATTTCTTTGGGACCCTATGATGTTGAACCCCTCCCTATTAAGTATTTCTAACCATATTTTCAAAAGACCTTTTACTCCCTCTACCAAATTCTAGGGTTTGATCTAGGCTCTAGCATGCCAATTTCCCATATGTACATGGATGCGAGTATCCAACATCTTAACATAAATACCTTATATGATTTTTCCACCTATATAGTTGAGGAAACTCACAAAGGAGTGGTAGCCTTGAAGGGTGGGAAGCTTGGTGTTATATTTTGGGGGTTTTCACTCTTTATGGATATGTTTCTTTTCAATGGTGAAGACTATTTTGGTTGGGAGATGGAACTTAAAAGGGTTGTGGATGGTATTGAGATGTTGGTGTAGTCATGGACCCTATATTTGATTGGAATGAACAAAATACCCACTATGTGACTGCTACAAATCTTTTTTCCACCAAATTGAGACAGGATCTAATGGTAGATGTACCTAGGATCTCCAAGGAGTTACATGATTTTTTGAGGTTAGCTAAAAAGGAGGCCTGATTTGAATATTGTTCACAACTTGGGGGATGTAATCCCTTATAACAATTGTATAGTTCTAAGGGTATTTGGCACACAATTGACACTGCACATACTCCCTAGGGAAGTTCCTCTGAGGATTGGGTTTTTGGAGGTGATGTGGCAACTAGGGAATGCAAATGACTTCTTCTTGGATGAGAAGCGAAAGGGAACTTTTTTCCCTACATACACTATGATTTTTTAAATTTTTTCATGATTACATATCAAAATGAAGAAATATTATGGAGCACTATCTCATCCATTACAATATGAAGATCTAGGAATACATGATATATGACCCTAAGGGATTCATAGTTTGGTTAATTAAGAGAAATAAGAGAGGTCAGTATGTTCACACCCACACTATGCTTGACGTCCTCATTATAAATATTTTTTTATCTTGATGTCCAAATTGAAAGAATGAAGAAGTGGGGTGTTTCTATGAAATTGGAAAGATAAATTAAGGTTAAGGAGCCTAATTTTAAAGCTTTGTCAGATATTAGTGACACAATTTTAAAGATTGAAGATGTGATACAAAATTTTGACAAAGCAGTGGAAAGTTTAAAGGAGATTAAAATTGTCCAAGATAAGGGGAAGGCCCCTATGACAGAGGGAGAGTCAATTGTGCAGCCTTCTAAGAAGGTGCACATATATTCAATGAGGAAAGGAACAATAAGGAAGCAACAAATATTTTCTACGTGTACACAATCTAGGGAGTCAAAAGTGCATTCACCACAACAACAACTACCTCCATTGTCACTGCAAAATTCTTCTACCCATAAAATAATTGAATTGGATTCTCCAATTAGAGAATCATCCCCTCCAAGGGAGTCATTCCCATCAATAAAGATGTAAAAGGTTGAAGCTTCTAGTCTGGTTGACTATCCTATAGAGGACTCAGATGATAAAATTTCTATAAATGATGAGGAATAATGTAGGGGATTTCATCTACTCAAGGGGAAATAATATCACAAAATTTGAGCCTTAGGTTGAGAAAAGCTAATCTAAGTGGAATAAATAACTTTGAGGATGTTAGATTCCAAGCCTATGAAAGCTTTATCAAAGATGATCAATTTTTCAAGATACAAGCTTTCAAGTAATATGTATGGGGAGCAATGTAGGATGAGTATGCAACATTGGTGCAAACAAGGAGAAGTGAGCCCCAAGAATGCTTGAGTCTGAGGTTCAAGATTAAATGAGGTCCAAGTATTTGAAAATTTCTACACAAGAGGATAGGGCATTGGTGAGAAAGAGTGGAGTGTTATTACTCCTAGAATGGGACCTGGCATCAAAAATTTCTTTTGACACTATGAGAAGACAAGATGCCCCCATTTTTAATAGTGAAGAAGAAGTCACATTGGCTTTACAAGGGTCATATTTTAGTCAACAATAGGACACTCTTGCTATTTGAGCTTTAGCCCCAACCACTAAAAATCCTAAAGTTGCAAAACTTGCCCCAAGTGTAAGAGGAGGCTTAATCATAAAAAGAGTTTCAAATACATCTTCCTTGGAGGTAGCAACCATGAATATTCATGTGGCACAATTCACCAAATCCATAGTTGAGTCATTAATGGAGGAAAGGGATAGTTTTAGAACCAAATATAGTGAGGTCTAGTTTTTGAGTACAACTTGAGCTAGCAAAAGATGGCTGAAATGCAAACTCAAATGGATATGTGGAAACAACAATTCCAATCATTGTAGCCTAGTACCTAAAATGCTGCAATCTTTCCTCCTTCCCAAATTCTTTCATCTCCTCAAAATCATGAGGAGATTACACCCATTAAATATGAAGATGTACAAATGGCACAATCAGCTCCTGAATCATCAAATGCCCCTCAATTTGAGGAAGTTACCAAGGAGGAGCTGATGGAAAAGCTCAAGACTTATGAAGATAGGATGGATGATCTTGTTCATTTGAATAATATGAAGATTGTGACAATAGTGCTTGAGTACTTGAATAAGGAGGTAGAGAAAAGATTAATCAGTATTATGAATGCTAATTATGCTTTGATGTTTGATGCCATTAAGAACCTTGATAGAGATAAATAAATTGTTATTCCTTTAATAGATAAATTTATTCCAAAGGCTCAAATGTTGAGGGATGTGGCTCTTGCATCCTCTCATGATGTAGATAAGCTTCCAAAGATACTTCGATCCATAAGATTTATAATAGATATAACTAGTTCTTAAGGGTTGATTGAGTATTTAGAGGTGAAGATTAGAGAATTGGTTAAGAATGTTGATGATTGGAATTTTGGTCTTCTTCCAAGCATTCTAAATTAGTTCTAAGGGTGAAGCTAAGTCCCTACAAGAGTGGAAAGACTATTCAACTCAAGTGATAACTTCCCAAGACAAAACAATATGTGATGAAATGAATTTGGTTAAGTTGAGGAACAATATGGGAAGGCTCATGCATACAAGGGATTTCCTTGAAGATTTTTATAAAGAGGAAAATCAAGTGGTAGGCAGGTATAGACCATATAGAAAAAAGGAAGACCATATCATGGGATTTGACTAGCCTACAGAGGAGGAGTTTGCATTATGGAAGTCAAACTATATTGACATATTAGAAATAAAAATTATTGCAAGTTTAGCAAGAAAGTTCAATACATGGCCTAGAATGAGTACAAATTAGGCCTTGGATATATCAACATTCAAATATTGCACTTTCTCAGTTTCAAATGTGATGACAAGGATTGCAGATGTGGAATTACTTTGGTATAATCTCTCTTTCAATTTATGCTTTTCATCTATAAGTTTTAAAAGGACGTGTACTAAATTGTTTGCTCATGGAAAAGATTACTTGCACTGACTAAAGGAGCCTTTTGGAACTTAGGAGAATCTTCACCAGCAAATGGAAATAGTTTTTGTCTCATATAAAATTCTCCCTCATATTTGGAAATTCAAATGTAACTACCTTTGGGGACATTTTGAAATTGAAATTCAAATGTATGCCAAATGTAAATGTGACTAAATGTGTAATTTGGCCTGAAGCTTGTTTGCTCCCTTGTTCTTATAAGAGGGAATTCAAGGTCAATTACATGTGTCTTTGGTTGAAAGAGCTTTTGAACTCATGTAAGAGAATTTTGTAATTTAAGGACAAAGAAATAGAGTTAGCGTTGAGTCTTAGGTATGAATTCAAGTCTGTAATAGGCATAATTGTTTTATAGTAGTGATGGAATTTGAATAAGAAAATGCATATTATAGAATAGATTCTCTCCTCCTGTATTTTTTCATATGAATTATTAATAAAATGATCTAGGATCCTTCTATTGGTCTTCAATTGTTTTGATTGATTGCATGATTTTGTCTTTGTTTTAATTCAAAGAGTTAATTAAAATGCTCTAATGGAATAATAGGTTTGTATGAATAAATTATCATATTAAATTAATAATTTAATATTTTAATTGTGTTAAAACTTAAACATATACTCAGTGATTCATCACTCAACTCAATGCTTAATAACATATTAACAATAGTATCATATACAACAATGAACATCAACAATCATTTAATGTGTATCTAGTAGTTGAAACCAAACTTTTTATTCAAATAATAAAATAAATAATACAGATAATTAAACATCAACACATTACTAAATTTGAGTTTTTTTTATTGATTTTCACATGAAGGAATACATAGAGGTATTGCAAATGAAAAATATTGCTCAAAGACAACTCTACACAAAGCTGAGTTGGAACTTGGAAATTCATATTATCAAATATCAAATCACTGTATCACCTTTTCTAGCAACTTCGACTGGTCAAGTGGTGGAATTGTCATTTGTTCTAACTGATATTGTTTGACTTGAAGATTTGTTAACAATTCATGATTGAAATTGGATTTTTTCTTGAATTCATCAATCAATTTTGCATTCAAGGTTATTAGTGGTTTGATGGAATCTAAATAGTTCACCACATCTGGGTTCTAAGGAAACTGGTCCAAATCAATCTTCCTTGCACCCTCCATCTTCTTTTTGAAAGCATCATTTCCAATGAATTACTCATTTGTGTGAAAAGCCTCTAGAAAACCAAGATATGTGAAGTTCCTTACCTTTTCATCCAACTTCTTTATCTTGTTTTCAACTAGATTGACATATTCCTTTATCTCACGCATTCTCAAATAATTTTGAATGATAGATGAAAACATGATTGAGATAACAAGCTGATTATTAATCCCTTTTGATTTCAAATCATTTTCATTGGCTTTGTAGACTATTTGTTGAGCTTGATTTACAAATTTCTCTAATGCCAACGTATTTTTTTTGTCCACTAAATATTTTTTGAGCTTCTTATAATGTAGTTTGATAGCATCAATCAATTGAAACATGTCACACAAATGATCAATCCTCTACATTATTTCATCCTAGATATTTTGTTTCATATTTATCATTATTTCTCTACAAAATACAAATAACTTATTTTGACAAGAGTTAATTTTATTTTTTGCTTCCATCAGCTCTACCTCCAATCTTTCATTTATTTTTCTCTCTATCTCCAATTTTTGTTCCCACTATGCATTTCCTTTCTCAATGCTTTGTCTTAATTTTTTGAAACGAAATTTTCCTCATCATATTTATTGTTTCTCTCATCTAACCTTTGCTTTAGTTCATTCACTTCTCTCTCAATTTTTTTATCATCTTTGCTTGTTGATGTAGAGGTATATTTTTTTATTATTTTTTTCTAGTTCATTGCTCTTGTTATCTGTTGTTTTCCTCTTTGATTTCTCATTTGCTAGGTTTTCCCATAGCTTTTCTAGTTGATTTTGTAACCTTTTTTCTCTCTATTTTTCTTTAGAAATTATTTGCACACAAATTCATTATTCTTTTTTGATACATTAATTTTGTCAATATTTTTGAGTCTAGAAAAATCCAATTGTAAACTACTCACCTGAAATTCAAATTGATCCATCTGATTTGTTGGTTTATTTCTAACTATGGGAACAACAATCATGTACTCCATGATTTATTTATTTGTGTCAAATGTGGGTAATACAATGGTTATTGCAGGATCTAAAGTTACAACACACACTCTCCGTCAGTTGCTTCTTTTCCTTTTTATACAATTTTGATTTCATTTTAAACTCTTCAATGTAATAAAAACCTAGGGACATAGGAACAATGGAATGCTTGAATGATGAAGGAATATGAGTAATTATAGTTGCTAATTTTGTTGTAGCCACACTAATTGGTAGTGGAGGAGTGCCTAGAAATAATTCCTTTGTGGTGGATCCATTGGTAGTGTCATTAGGACCTATCAAAATCCCTTACCTCTTATATATGCCTTGATCACCTGGTGTTTGTGTGGTATCATGTATTGTTGTCCTCTTGTGTGTAATGTTTTGTTGTATCACATGTTGACCACTACTAGTACTACTACACATACCATCACCACCAATGGAAATTCCAGTTGCACTAGGCTCTCCACCATGGTCATGTCCTAGTTGTGATTGTATCTAACCATGAGGATGAGGATTTGAAGATCTAACAACTTGAATTGTTTTGGCTATACTTATATTCCCTTGGTTTACTTTTTCAACTCCAAGGCCAAAATTATCAACTATTTTTCTATTCTCTACATCTGTTACCATCCAAAGGCTTTGTCCTTGGTGAAAGGAAATCAAGGGAATGGATCTCATAGAAACTCCAAATAGTAGTTCCTTCGGTAACTTTAATTTTGGTTCGGTTGTCTCAAAGACACGTACTACTATGTCCTAAAGTGGAAACAGACACAACTATTTCCCACATTAATCCTTCTGAGAAAAATACATGTAAATTCAACAACATATATTAACATATTCTCTAACAGAACCAATACAGATGAAAGATAAGACATAAATAAGAACACAAAGATTTACGTGGGGAAAATCCTCTCGGATAAAAAACCCCACTCTCCAAAGTTTGAGCCATTGTATTATTCAGCAACAAAAAGTTACAATATAGTTTCAGGCTCTTAGCCTTTCAGAGATTACATCTTATTCATTCTAGATACAACTGGTAGCAAATGATCTCCCTGTACAAATTCTGATCAAACTATCAAACTACACAATCCTCGCACTATTACCATACCATCACATATACAGTGCAGGTCAACATAAGAGAAGTCAAACAAGATTCATTATTAGGAGTTCTCTCTTCTCCTCTGTTTCAACCTCAAAGGCCCCCGACCATCCAACCAGCCTCTTGGCCTTCACATCTCATCAACTTTTCAACTTTCTAGCTCTGTAGCTTATCTGCTTCCCTCTCACTTACATCTAGAATGTCCAATGCATACATATATGCATTCGTTCTCAATAGTCAGAAAGAAATCTCTGACTCAACATCATCATCGTATCAAAGATGATTCCACTCTGGTGTAGATTTTTTCTTCCACACATAAACAATTGCAACGGTTCATGTTCTGCCCTCTTGGGTTGGTCCACATCGCACCACGTCGGATAGACTTCACTCGGTCAACATCAATAAACTTGTGTCACATGTCGGTGAGACACCAGAAGTGTCTCCCTGATGCCACAAGACTCGTTTACATGTTGTCACCAAGAGTCATCTCCATCGACAAGAGGTTCCACCGAGCTTACAATAGCATGCTCATCAGTGAGACTATCGCCATCGCCATGAGATCACATCGAATTCATCAAGTCATACCGAAACCCATTATATTCCTATCGACATCCATCTATTGGCAAGAGTCACTTCATCGGCATGATCGGCGAGACCTCTCACTAACCTTTAGTTGAACTGATCTGCCAATGCTATCACTAAGGCATTCAACTATCCCCAAGAGGTTTCACCAAGGTCTTCAAGTCACATAGATGTGAATGTTCTCATCAGCAAGACTATCATCTTTCACTGAGACCTCACATCGAGCTTCATGTTATATTGATCTCCAAAAAATAGTCGCCAAGAGTTACACCAAAGTCAGGATTCCATTAGCAAGACTATTGCTCTTCGCCAAGACCTCTCACCAAGCCTCATGTTAGACCAAGTGCATATACTAGTTGGCGAGACTCATCGTTTTCACTAGGAGATCATACTGAGGTTCCAAAGTCATATCAAAATGTGCTTTCATTGGCAAGACCAACACTCGTCACTAAGACTTCACCCCGCAAGTTCCAAGTTATCCCGAGTCAATCTTGTCGGCCAAACATCCACGTTCGCCAAGACTTCATGCTGATAGGAATAAGTCATACCAAAGGTGATGCCAATATCAGCAAGACTTCCTATTATTACCGAGACTTCTCGAGAGTTCAAGTCACCCCGAACCTACTTATCGGTGAGACTTCTCCCGGTTGCCATGACTTCCTACTGAATCCTTTTGTTATCATGAAGACTCCAAGTCACCATGAGTCTCCCCAAAGCTTGATAACAAACCCTTTTGTTGCCAAGACATTCCACTCGGTAGAAGTTACAACGAAGGCCATAAGTCACAGTGATAGGCTCTTTCGGCAAGACAAAAGCATTGTCTTGGTGACATGAGCAAAGCACAAGGTAAACTGCCAGTTAGCCAGACAACAGGAATGTCACAGCGAATATGCTTTCTCAGAGGTTTCAGCCTATGAGATTGAGGCATATTTTCCAACAATCTCCCACTTGACGAATATCACACAGACACCTCCAATGCAACCAGGAACTAAGATCACACTAGCTCCACTAGTTCAAGCCTTGCAACACTCAAGAGACCTGATCAACATGATTCCATAGATAATAGTCCATTAGACAATATGTAACAAAGACCAGGCATCCAACTGAAATTCACTGTCCAAGAAAGCAGCTGAAATGCAACAGACCACAGCCTCCCAGGAAACCACATAGACCTCAAACATGCTCTCATGCTCCATCAAGAATTATGCTCCAACATCCAAGATTTTCACTATTCAAACAACAATCCTGTCATCTTCCATGTGTGGAAGAAAGATGCATCGCCAAGGTGAATAAGCACCATTCCAACGAACATAAGAAAAAGATCCCAGTGATACCATCGATAAGAGAGTGCTACCACTTCACTGTGCTCAAACACTATACATAAGTAATATCAACTTCAAAGCCTCAAACAAAACCCAATAGTGAAGTCATTATCTAGAAACAAGATACTAAACATCAGCTAGAACAACAATCAGAATGACTACCTCCATCCAACTGATAAACCCACGCGACCAGAAATAGCACTCATAGCTCATGCTATGCCATCTAATCTCACATACCTCACATGTATCAACATTAGTAAACTTATGCCAAAACATAATCAACTCATTAACAGAAAATACAAGCTCCAAGTGCCAATTAGTCAAAGAAGACAAGACACATACATGAACTCCCACTGCCTGAGTAATCTAGATCTAAAAGATCAAAAGGCATCACAAGTCTACCAATAACAACACATAGAAAATGTAGCCATGTAGTACCAATGAAATATCCACAATGACATGCACAACCTGCAACAAACTGCTACAAGAAACATTTCTCTCACCACAAACCTTCAGGGCCATAGAGAGAAACTCTGCACATCATCTTCCTATAGAACATCCTCCTACATATACTTCTAATAGCTAGCTATATCAAGAATGATCTTCTTCACATCCTAAAATAAAACCCTTAACAACATTCATTTGGTCAATCACCAAGATCAAACTGACTTTAAAACCAACATGGATGTAAGAATCTCAAAGAAGATCAAGCTACTTCATTCCCCATTTCAGGAAATCAGCCCATACAACATCTCCTACCCATTCTCATTAGTAACAAGGAGATAAAACAAAAATGTACAACTTCTACTATGAATCCTCAAGAACCATTAAACAACAATCCAGGATCCATATCATGAAAGTGAGCAAAAAATACATCTGAAAGATATCATGATCCAAATACCTCTCAGATAAACTACCGAGGAGACCAAAAGTGGACACAAGAATACTCCTTTCAAGATATGCAAGTCATCATGACTAATCCAAGAGCAATCTCCTCAAAGGTCTCTTATTGAACTCATGTTCAACCAAGGTGTAGGTTTCTCAGACTTTCTGCAGAAAAACTTCATCAAGAATACCAATCAACATCACTTCTCTCATAAGAGAAAAACAGCCTCACCTTATTCTTCACATATCCATGAGTACTAGCAACCAATCATCTCATGCTAAACTTCAGCTGCATTACTACACTATCATGAAGTATCAAGCAAATAATCAAAAGACCCAATACACAAAGAATTACTAGACCATTGTCAAAGCTCCAATCATCTGAATTAGGAACTTATCATGACACCATGATCTACATATCCCCTAAAGAGATATCATGCTACAAGTGAGTTCACCATGGTCTCAAGTATAATGCACAATGCCAAAACTCCAGTACACAAACAAGAGTATACCATGACATAATGCAAGTAGACTCAAAACCAACATCACCTGTCAAGCACCACCAACACCTTATCCAAAGACTCCAAGCATCCTCCATGGTTCCAAGATGTTGCACATCTTCAAATAATATCTATGCAAATGCAAAAGAACCCTTCTACAGCAATAGGATCCAAAGAAACATCTGCAACACTAAAGAAGACCGTTCACCACCATGTGATGAATCCACAGTCACTGCTAGAGCTCCCACTGAAACTTGAAACCCGAGATCTCCAAGCATCATGACTACCTGCTACAGGTTCCATTAACCGACTATTCAGGTGCTCACTGAATATCCATCCTCTCATCTCAAAATAGTCACACCAATGCACAAGTGACCAATGACAAGGCCAACTAACAAGTCTGCACCAACAATGAATCAATCCTCCTGGATAAAGATAGTCCACATTCAAGTTATCTCACTACAGCCAATGGGTAGCTAATCCATCAACCGCATAACTCGTAGATCACAATCATCGAACATGAAAACCCATCATCGCATTGGAAACTGTAACACTGAGATATCAAAGAGAATAACCATGTAGACAACATCACTCAAACATCAGATCACACCAGATTTTATTTTCCAATCATGTCCACAATGAGCACCATAATCAAGGAACCCCCAAGTACCACCACAAGAATGCTGAGTGATGAATCACATACCAACATTCCCATGCAGAGAAGAAATCATACCTCCTCAATCCATGCACCAAGCATGCATGTAGAACTACAACTATCTTATCCAGCAACACCTCAAAAGGCCAGTGTCTAGACAATAGCTTAACAACAACTCCACATGATCACAAATTTTTCTTAACTGTGTACAACTTGCAAAACCATAGAGCCATGCAAGTAAAAAACTTCCTTGAAAGGAACACAGTAGTTCATGAGAATCTAGACCCCTTTCAGACCAACTCTAAAACCACCAACATGTACATGCATCCGAAAAAGAGAGAAAGGCTATTTCAAAAGCTTGCAAATCATATTAATGATTAACTTCATAGCCTTTATATATTCGAGGTTAACAGGAAACAGTGCCTTCCAATACCAGGAAACACCACCTAGCATAATCACTCTCTTCCATGGCTGAGAACACTTAGGCTTCTCCATATTACCCAGGAGCCTGTCACATAGACATCTAATATGAAAGCTTTACTGCTACATAGCCATGAAGCATAGAAATCCACCTCATACTCCAAGGTTAAACCTCTACCAGCCAGGAGACATAGATCACAATATGATCAACTCCCTTTTCCATCTTGACCATCCTTCAAGCTGCATGTTGTCTTAGAATACCACAAGGCTTCCACTCATCAAAGGATCAATACATTAGTCCATTCCTCCAAATTTCTTCCAGCCTATTCAAGCTAAGAAATCTTCATAGGGGAAATATCCAGAACCAATGACCAGAAGAAGGCTTTGATACCACTTCAAAGGAAATCAAGGGCACAAATCTCATAGAAACTCCAAACAGTAGTGCCTTTGGTAACTTTAATTTCAGTTAGGTTGCATCAAAGACACGTAATACTATGTCCTAAAGTGGAAACTGACATAGTTATTTCCCACATTAATCCTTCTTAGAAAAACACATGTAAATTCAACAACATGCATTAACATATTCTCTAACAGAACCAATACAGATGAAAGATAAGACAAAAATCAGAACACAAAGATTTACGTGGGGAAAATCCTCTCGAATAAAAAACCCCACTCTCTAAAGTTTGAGCCATTGTATTATTCAACAACAGAAAGTTACAATATAGTTTTAGGCTCTTAGCCTTTCAGAGATTACATCTTGTTCATTCTAGATACAACTGGTAGTAAATGATCTCCCTATACAAATTCTGATCAAACTCTCAAACTACACAATCCTTGCACTGTTACCATACCATCACATATACAATGCAGATCAACATAAGAGAATTCAAACAAGATTCATGATCAAGAGTTCTCTCTTCTCCTCTATTTCGGCCTCAAAGGCCCCTGACCATCCAACCAGCCTCTTGGCCTTCACATCTCGTCAGCTCTTCAGCTTTCTAGCTCTCTAGCTTATTTGCTTCCCTCTCACTTACATCCACAACATTGAATGCATACATATATGCATTCGTTCTCAATAGTCAGAAAGCAATCTCTGACTCAGCGTCATCATTGTATCAAAGATGTTTCAACTCTGGTGTAGATTTTTCCTTCCACATAGAAATGGTTGCAATGGTTCACGTTCTGCCTTCTTGGGTTGATCCACATCGTACCACATCGAACAGAATTCACTCAGTCATTAGTGATCAACTTGTGTCGCATGTTGGTGAGACACCAGAAGTGTCTCCCCAATGCCACAAGACTTGTTTAGATGTTGTCACCAAGAGTCGTCTCCATCGGCAAGAGGTTCCACCGAGCTTACAACAACATGCTCATCGGTGAGACTATCACTATCGCCAGGAGATCACATCGAAGTCATCAAGTCATACCGAAATCCATTGTATTCCTATCAGCATCCATCTATCAGCAAGAGTCACTTCATCGGCATGATCGGAAAGACCTCTCACTGAACTTCAGTTGAACTGATCCACCAACGCTATCACTAAGACATTCAACTATCACCAAGAGGTTTCACCAAGGTCTTCAAGTCACATAGACATGAATGTTCTCATTGGCAAGACTATCATCTTTCACTGAGACCTCACACCGAGCTTCATGTTATACCGATCTCCAAACAACAGTCACCAAGAGTTACACCGAAGTCAGGATTCCATTGGCAAGACTATTGCTCTTCACCAAGACCTCTCACTGAGCCTCATGTTATACTGAGTGCATACACCAGTTGGTGAGACTCATCGCTTTCTCCAAGAGATCATACCGAGGTTCCAAAGTCATATCGAAATGTGCTTCCATTGGCAAGACCAACACCCGTCACTAAGACTTCACCCCACAAGTTCCAAGTTACCTCGAGTCAATCCTGTCGGCCAGACATCCACATTCGCCAAGACTTCATGCCGATAGGAACAAGTCATAAAGATTTCTTCATTGGCCAAATAGACCGAAGGTCATGTCGATATCAGCAAGACTTCCTATCATCGCCGAGACTTCTTCCTGAGAGTTCAATTCACCCCAAACCTGCTCATCAGTGAGACTTCTCCCTGTCGCCATGACTTCCTACCAAATCCTTTTGTTATCCCAAAGACTCCAAGTCGCCATGAGTCTCCCCGAAGCCCGATAACAAACCCTTATGTCACCGAGACATTCCACTCTGTAGAAATTACAATGAAGACCATAAGTCACAACGATAGGCTCCTTCAGCAAGACAAAAGCATTGTCTTGGCAACATGAGCAAAGCACAAGATAAACTGCCAGTCGGCCAGACAACAAAAATGTCATAGCGACTATGCTTTCTCAGAGGTTTCAGCCTGTGAGATTGAGGCATATTTTCCAACACTTGGGACCCCAAAGGACCACCTTCATAACCCATTTTTTTAGCTATGGCTACTCCTGAAGTATATGCTTCTTTTGTGGCCTCACTTAAATCAAGTTTCAAATTGTCATGGCTCTGTTCTTCCCTATCATCATTAGTTTCTTGATCTACACATTCATCAGGATGCTCTATATTCCACAATTTTCTAAACTCATGATCTTATTCATTATCTCCATACTTTGCAAGGGTTCTTGGATCACCTAGCTCCTTTCTCATAGACCAAAAGGAGGTAATTTTTTATCATGACCAACTTTTAGTTGTAACTTCCTTATCTAGAGAATCTGGAATTTTTCCTCTACTAGATGGTTTATCACTTTTTTCATAAAAATTGTTGTCCCGATTCTCTTTTAATGAAATGCCATTATTTCTATTAACAATTGTTCAAAAGAAATACCTTTCTTAGCAAAACTTTTCTCCATTGCTATTTTGACCTCATCCCAAGAATCCTTGTTTCTCAAATTTTCAAGCAAGGGTTTACTTTGATGTTGAATTCTACTTGCAACATTTATATTGGCCACAATCATTGATTTAATGGTGTCACATGGATCATACTACCAATTACAAAAATCATCAAAATTTAAAAAAATCAAAATATCATGTGCCACACTAAATTATTTTCTCTCGAATGTGAACCCTCCACATGAAAAAGTTAAAGAAGGGAATAAGTTCTTCTTTTGTTGATCGACAAAGTGTATTTCATTAGTACTTTGCATCTGCCCTACATATTCCAATGCAAAAACCCTTTCTGTCACATGTATTGGAAGTTTGTATGGCTCAAATCTTGATCCATAAAATATTAGCACATTATATTCTTCCATTAAGTACCGATCAACCAATTGTATTTCTTTTCCTAGTTGAATGCAATTTCTACATGACATAGGCCATCTAGGCATTGGAGTATTTGTAATTGCTTGATGCAATGGAACCAAAAAGTAGTCTAAAAATTTATTGTAGTTCCTTCAAGAATCATGCATCCTTATCTTAGTGGTCAAATCATATACAAGAGTCATTTTATTTTCCTAAGCATTATTATAGGGCTCAATCTGAAGCTTGTTGGTCTAAAAAAACCACTAAATTTAAATAGAAGAAAATAGCACAAGTCAGTTGTGAACCTAAATGCCTTGGTGGAACCTCCTTTAATCATTAATTTTTTTTATGAATGGATTCTAAAATGTGCTCAATAAAGTTATATTTGACATTTGGAACAACATAATGGATATTATATACCATTTAATGGAGGCTTGCACCCACTTCCTGATTGCTATCCATTTCAAGGAAAAATGCTAGCATGGAAATAGTATCCTGAACCCATGTTCTAAAAATATAAAAATCATAAGGAGGCTTATGAATACCTTTCAATTTGTTTGAACTTTTATTTTATCCTGAACTATTTTATTTATGAAATATTTTTTCTCCCTTTCATCCACTGCTTCATAATCACTAGCAAGATTTTCTATGTCAATGTGGACATTTCCAAATTCTTTGGTTGTAAAACCCAACACTTTTCCAAGTTCTTTTGCATTAATGGATAACAATTCTTCTTTTCTATCTTTATTAACAATTACTCTTTTGTTATCATCATAATTTAGGGCACAGACCATGATAAATTCTTGGCAAGGGAAAACCTCATGTAACATCATGCCCCCTAATCTAGATACCCACGGTGCATTGTAACTATTAACTTGCATTTTATTTGAAGCCTCATTCTCAAATGAAAATCTAAGTTTTGAGGTATGGCTACCATAGATTTCAGGAACATAAATATCATGGTATATTCATCAGTGAAACCTAGGGTTTTAAGCAATTTTGCATAATGTATTTTTTTATCCAATTTTGTTGTATAGATACTAGTGATAGAAATGGTTATACAATGTAAAATTGTGAATTCCCTCTTAGTCCTCATTTTTTCTTAATTCTTAAGTCTCTTAAACCTAAACCCAAACTTCAAAGTTTGACAAAATAAGATTTTAAGAAATGATGAAAGTTGAAATGTAGTCATAGGAATTATGTTTTTCACTTACCTATATTTTGATTCTTGAAAATATTAATACTGATAGGTGTGGATTGTCTTTGTTGTATGTGGAATGCTGAATCTCCCTATGTTTTTACCCTCTCACTTAAAAATAAAATCACTTAGCACTTATAAATAGAAAGTTTACTTATTAGTTATTTTTTAAAATATTAAAGTGAATGAAACATCAACATGTTGCCACCAGACAACACAATTAGTACATTAAATTTCTATAATGACACTTAGAAATAAATTCTCAAACAAATTCTCAACCATTGATCTTTGTAAATATAATGGCTATAGGGTGATTTTGGAGGTTTGAGTTTGCAAGCCTAGAGATCTATGCATTTCATTCTAGAATGCAACTACAACCTACCATCAAATGTTCATCGAACAGTTGAGTAATTTATGATATAAACAATAAACATGTGTTTTAAAGTTGTTTTAAACTTTAGTGTGCTAGGATTGACATCAAGACGAAGGATTACATGACTTAACATTGGAAAGGACTTAATAAAATGAATAATGATATACCGAGAACCGAGGGATAAGGTCAACGAAAAATTAGAAATCAATATTTTAATAAACCTAGGTAGCAAGAGTGATAACTTTTAGTGTTTATATCATTTTTTGTTAATTTGATGGAAACTTTATTTTTTCATTTGTATTACAACATTGCTTTATGTTTTAAATTTGCATGTAAATATTTAATAAATAGATAATACTTAATTTCTTAAAGGAAAAAAACTGATTTGAATACTTAATAGAGTCATAGACACTGAACTTAGAAAATAATTCTTTACTGTACATGAATAATGAAGAATAAAACAACCATTTATTTTATTACAACTAAATTACAATGTTACATTATTGATTCCATATATTTTTAAAGATGAGTAGTTGTAGAGTATGCAATCTCCTATTTTGTATAAATGACATATGTCACTTTACATAGACACAATTGATTCTAAGCTGCTACTTGTGACAACCAGATTACAAATTGATTCCAAGATTTTTCTAGTGTCAACTTAATACAAATGTGGCTCTAAAAATAAATGCATAGGTCTTTCCTGGTGAACAATGTTTGGGAAATGGGAGTTGTGAAGATACAAAATGTGCTTATTCTAATTGAAAACCAAAGTAAAAGATGAGGGCTAGTAAATTTGATACCATATTTTGCATGCATCCTCCATGCACTAGGATAACACTTATCTCTACTAGAGCTCCTCATCCTAGTTAAAAACTTGCCTCAGGAGTCAGGTGAACCAGATCAACTTCTTTCCTTTGATTTTGAACTCGAAGGAAACTAGTCTTTTACTTTGTAACTATATAACTAGAGGTGAGAGAATTAAGAGTATCCCCAATAATACCACATCATCTTCTTCCTAAATCCTTATTAACCCTACAAAATGATAACCTTTATGACAATTCAAATCATTGTACTCAACAAATGATTTTAGTTGTGCTCATTATCACTATTTATGGGCCACTAGTGCCACTACCAACCTGTAATGTCACGTGTGAGGTTGGGTATAATGATAATCATGATTCACGCAAACCAAAAAATCAAATTAGTCGATTCGTGTAACTTAAGCCATACATTTACAATTAAAATTTTTAATTTGATTGGTGTCTGGCTACATGCAATTTGTACCTCAAGCTAACAAGCTATCAAAATCTCCACTCAAATGATATGAAATCATTACAAATATTGTTTCACTTGATCACTGGATTAATGGCATCATCATTTACAATACATCGTGCAATTTTCAATATAAATCTATCCAATCAATCACTTTAGATGTACATATGGCATTAATCCACATCACCGCTTGCGGTACCTCAACCACACTTTCTTCAAAAAGATTGATAATTTCAATTAAATGAAATGTAGTACTTCAAGGCATTGAAAAGAGAGAATTAAATGGATTATTTTACCTTAATCATTATCAATGTCTACGAATAAGTCATAATAAATTTCACTCTAATGAGATCAGAACTATACATTGATAATTACTATTACTTTTAAAGCCACATTTTTTTATTGAACAAAGAGAAAAGGCTTTACAAGAATGGATCCATGACAAGTATTTTAATTTAGGGTATGTGCTGGATCATGATGGGCCAAAAAATTACGATATGATGGGTATTTGTAGGGTATGTGGCTAACGACTTTTTTTTTTACCCAAAATTAATGAAAAAAAAGGGGTTTTTAAAGGAGATTCTCAGCTTTCCACCAATCTAAATTATACTTTATTTTGAATTTAATAAATAATTATTATTCATTTTCTATTTGAATTACGAACTAAAGTACTGATTAATAGGCTAATTGAAAAACATCTATAGCTTTCAAATGGTATCACATTTTTTGAATCTAAAACATGCATCACATTCTATGCTTTTTATACTAGGGGATTAAAAAAAATGAATTTCATGAAGTTTTTACCAAGTTAGGGTGGTTAGATGTATGAGTTTTTATATTTTATAAAATTTGTAATAAAAAAATCATAATTAATTATTTACTTGGAAAAAAGTTATAAAAAAATATGCATCACATCAGGACATGAGTCCTCTACTTATATCTAAAATCTTATAGAAAATATTATCATTTTATTGTGGTTAGGGTGGTCGACAGACACCTACTTCTTATTTTTCCCGAAATTTAAGTACTAATGCATTGAAATTTAAAATTTTCACCAAATAAATTTTGTTTCTTAAAAATAAACCTAGTAGTTTAGAAACTACATTCAATTTTCTAAAAATTCTTTTCTTACATATTTTTGAAATAATATAGTTAACTTATTCAAATTTTTATGTCAAGTTGCCTAACTTTGATTTTTTGAATTTTTTGCCACTTAAGGGCCGATTTTACCCATGATGATCCTACACATACCCTTTAAGTAGCTAAAGACTGAAGTACATACTACACAGATAGCTTGGCCAAAAATCCACTAACCATGACAAAAACTAGTCACAAAATACATATTACAAGAATTGTAATGTTTTGAAATAAAATATAGCATACATGACATGTCACACAATTCATTACTAAAAAATTGTAACAATAGCTAAGGCCATGAACCCACAACTAGGTGTTTGAGTAGAAGGTGAATCGAATTTAACAAAGTAATGGCAAAGAAGAAAAGGGAATCACCCAAAACCTTCCTCCAAAACTCCAAAATCTTTAATGATTCATTTTTCATATCACACAGACCAAATCTCATATTAACCAAGACAAGAGCCTGTATTGTAGAAGAATGCAATTCCACTTTTTGAAAGATTCCACCAATAGGCGCTAACCCACTTTCAAAATTGTAATGCTCCAATACCAACTCCAATGAAGAAATAGAGAAAATGGAAGGATGCAAATCATGTATTTCCAACATCTTCACCAAATATTTATCAAGAAAAATGTCCATGAAATTGGACAAGAAATTCGTTCAAAGATACCTCAGAATATAGAGCATGGGGGTTGTTTTGAAGTCATTCCCTACCCACAATTATTCTTATAGCATCCTCAACCTACACAAAAGGAATTATAAAATCCATTCCCAAATTTCATTTGTTGTATGCATTGTCGTAGCTTCTTTTCTCTCAAAAAAAATTGGGTAGCATGACACGCCATGAAGAATCCATAATATCATAGTTAATTGAGAATAGAGAAGAAAGAAATCAAAGCCAAATATATTGTAAATGATATGAGGAACATCAAGTTTGTGAACTATATATAGAAGTTAGAATGAAGACAGTGACAACAAATATTCACACTTAACATTTAATTCACCACTTGATAATTGATGTGACAATATTATTCCAAGTTACCTATGGGATCCACCATCTTCATGAATGTTGATAAAATCCACATATTGGCCTTCCTACTTCCTTGTTGGATTTAACCTATGTGCAACTTTCAGTAATGGGGAGGCGGGGAGTAGCCCATATTAAATTTGGTGCTTCACATCTATGTGCTCTTTACCTTAAGACCATTTGCATGTGCACAACCCTCAGAATAGATGGATGACATATATTAATATTTCTTGCTTACCTTTAAAACATGTGCTTAAAAGTCTCCTTTAGTAGTGTAGGCTTTAACACTAGCAACCTTACATTGAAATATTTCCTTAATATTTCACACTCTGCTATAGTTCCTTCGACAGTTCTAATTGTTCCATGTAGCAGTTCCCCACCTTCCCATTGAGGGATGAGAGATGTAGGAGGGATCCACGTGGGCTTGTGGGGAGTGGCCCATATTAAATCTGGTGCTTCACATTTTTTTGCTCTTTACCTTAAGACCATTCACCTATGCATAACCCTTAGAATAGATGGATGACCTAGATTAAGATGTCTTTCTTACCTTTAAAACATGTGCTTAAAATACTCCTTTAGTAGTGTAGGATTTAACACTATTTCCTTAATATTTTGCACCTTGCTAAAGTTCCTTCAATGGTTTTGGTCATTCCACGTGGCACTTCCCACCTCCCCGTTGAGGGATGGGAGATGTAGGTGGGTCCCCCACGACTGGCGAGGAGTGGTCAAGGTTGACCTGGGTCACCCGATCTTGACCATTCATTTCTCAAACCCATCATTCACCTAGGTCGAGGGGTCGATCACCATGATGACTCCAAAGGATTAAGTCATAACTTAAGCGACCTTCAACTCTCGGTAGCCAGCCAATGATAAAATATTATTTTGGTTGTCATGACTTTAAGTGATTTAATAAGTAATAAAATTTCTACCATTAATTTTTGGAAATTTAATAGTTCTAGTGTTATTCTAAAGCTTTCAATTCACAAGTCTAGTGCTTCAAAGATTTCCTTCCAAAATGTAACTACACCTGTCCATCGAAAATTCATTGAATGGTCATGGGTATAGTAATTTGCACTAACATTTGGCTTCAGACATAATAAATATGTTGACACTTGTCCCCATTCTAGACACTTTATGAAGGAATTTGAATGTGTGGAAAATTTTTCTTGGAATAGAATAATATGTAATTGTAGTATTTGATATTTTTTCCAACCATGCTATCAATTTTTATTGGCATACTAGTTTATTTCACCACTAAATTTTTTTTATTAGCTTGAGATTATGTTTAACTCGCCAAATTTTTTTTAATTCATTTGAAAATAGGTTTAATTTGTCGATGAAAATATTTTTTTGGTTTGAAAAAAAATTTATTAGCCAACATTTTTTTTTTTGTTTGTTTTGAAAACATGTTTAATTCACCAATGGAAATATTTTATTGGTTTGAAAAAAAGGTTTTAATTTCCAATGAAAATATTTTATTTGTTTAAAAAATTTCCAAATTTCCAAAATTTTCCATAGACTTCTAGTGATTACAATAGATTCTCCAATTGAGATTATTTTTAATCTCAAAAAATGAAAAAATTCACGAATAAAATTAATATTTTTATTGGGAAATATACAAGATTCACTAGGATTTTACACCTTCGTCAAGGTGGGGGGGGTTTCCTTAAAGTTATCCCTATAGTGAAGCCCTTGCTAGAATTTATAGAATTTGATAAAAAAAAAGACATTTTCACAATCAAATCAAATCAAAGATGCTAGCTACTAGGAAATCAACACATAATCATATATAATTTATTTTTTTAGTAAAATAAAATCATGCAAGATTTCTTTAAAACACTATAAGACTCCATTAATTTCTTTTACCATGTTTTTATGAAGAAAATAAAATATGTTTAATAACCATTTTGAGCACACATGCAATACGTAAAAAATGGAATATTTAGCACAAGTAAAATTATATGGTATCTTTGTGTAATTTATCTATTATATAATAATTGAATGAATAAGAAATCAGTTAAAATAATTTAATCATTTTAATACACTTATGAAGAAATGATAGTTGTAGAATGCTTCTATTATATACCTCCTAGAAAAACCTAACATGATTTAAAATAGAAGGAAATATCATAATACATATTTTATTGAGTTAACATAGGCCTCAAAAACGTTTCAATCCTAAATGGCTTCTTCTCTACTCATGCATACTATAGGAACCCTACTTTAAGAAATTGATTTCCCATCACTCTCTACTGTAATTAGAGGTATGGAAATGTCATTATTTCCATCTAATAATTTTTTTGGGTAGAATTCCTCTAATTTATATCCTAGTTCACTATCATTCCTTGATGTATCCTTTGGCTACACCAATAATGATGATGGGATTTTAGTTCCTTCTTGTAATAGAAGCATCTAGGTGTTGGGACCTTTCTATATGAGATGGTAGTTATAATGTCTCTTGGCCTTTCCACTCACTTTGTTGTTTGTGGGAAGGATGTTTCCTTTACTTTGGTTAGGAATTCTCCATCCATGGGTGTTGTTCACCCCCATCTTTGAATTAAAACTCTAGCTTGTGCTCTAGCTCCTATTATGTGTTTTGGTCCAAATATTAGTGATAATGTTTATCATTACAATCAATGTGCCCCAATTTATAAATCTAATCACCTTTGGCCCTCTCTATTTGACTTGTATAAGTTGATGTTGGCATCTTACAAGCCCCTCATGAATGAAAGAATGAGCTTTACCCTTGTTCCAAGGGGTTTTTTATTGCTATCTTTGATTTCCACACTCATAGGGATTTGATATGTGATGTTAGTTTGTGGTTGTGGGGTGAGAATTCTCTTTCACTGAAGACATGGTTTCCTTATTTTAATCCCCTTAGATAGACCCTTCATATCATGCTAGTTTCGGTTATATTATGTAGTCCCCTCTCCATTTTTTGGAAGAATCCTATTATGAAGCTATTGATAATTCTATTGGGTGGTTTTTGAAATTTGATTCAACTACTTAAAATATTAGTCACACTATAGATATGCCAATATTTTGGTGGACATTAATGACTCCAAGTCACTTCTCAAAGAGGTTGTTTTGATGGCGGATGATAAATATTTGATTGAGGTTATGGTTATTGAATATTAAGGTCTTCCCTTTCATTATATGTGATGCTTCACTTCTAGGAACCTTGCTTTTGATTCCCTCATTCATGAAATAGGAATGATAGTTTTCTTTGTGCTGGTGTGATTCCCCCTTTGACAAGGCTTGAAAGTTGATATTTTTATGGTTTGGATTCTCTATGAATTCCTCATGCATATTTAAAGGGGCATAATGAGTTTTTTTTAAGTATTTTATGCCTCAAATTATTTTTGGAGTGGTGGAATACTCACCGTTTGCATTTCCTAATGATCCTATTCTAGCAATTGTTAATCCTGTTTGGGTTGGTGTTGGAGTGTCTCCTCAATTTTGTGTTGCAATTTCCACTAGGTGGTCAACATCCTTAACCAAAGCACTCCTCTCATGTATTGTCCCTAGGAAAGGTCTTTTAGAGGAATTACTCTCCTCTCTCTAAAATTTGAGAACTTGGATAATGAGGTTTATTTGACCATTGTTAGAAAATGAAAGAAAGGTCTTTTGAAACATGTATCTAAATTTCATAGCAAGGTCAAGGGTGTGAGATTTTCTAGTTTAAGGTTTGGTCTTAATTTAATGGTGTTGTGTTTGGTCATGTTTGTAGGTCACTATTATTTTTTTCTACTTTTGTAAGATTTTTGTTGTAAAGAGCTTGGGACCTTGGTTTCTCTTTTATTTATATTATTTTCCTAAATCTATGAGCTTGATCTATAACAGGTTTGGCACCCTTGTTTCTCATTTTATCTTATAAAAAACATAAGCCTAGAACTTCTATTAATTATTTAACATCTTTTGATCCAAACACATATAACACATGGACATAAGATTAAATGATCATAAATTCACCCAACTACATATAAGCTATTTCTCATTCTTTTCATTATACATTTTTTTTAAATAATTAAGGATCTACTTGCTTATGAAATAGAATTTATTTGGCCATGATTCCCTTTCATGAGAATAGGAATGTGTCCTTGTATGTGTTTGTTGAATTTTATTTTCGTAAATATAAATTTTATTGTTGTAGGAATTTACATTTTTTTAAATGAATTATATCCAAACCTTGGAGAAAAATTATAAAATTTTATGTGATTAAAAAAGTGTGATGTTGGGTGGTTTTCCAAGTCATAATGGTATTGTTGGTATTGTTAATTAAATGGTTTCTAAATTTAGTGAAAATTGTAGAATTTCTCTCTAAACCCTTGCACATTTTCTCAAATAAATTATGTTAGTTGAAATGTGTGTTGTTGTGTGGATTTGAGAAAAGAGAGTACAATTAAATTTTATTTTTAGATTTACTAAATAGTGGCATGAAGATCCAACAATGGTGTATCCTATAAATGTTGGAAAACTTTTTTTTCTTTTCTTATTGAATATTAAGCTTTTGAGTTGAAAGTATTATTTGGAAATGTGAATTTTAACATAGAAATAAAATATTTTTGCATTTGGATGCATGTAATGTATACATTATAGACTTTTCCATCTAAGGCTAATTGCTTAAGTTAGTCACCTTAGAACATGTAGTAGGAATGGTTAAGAGGTTAGGGATTGGAATTAAAGGATTTACGTTATGCAACACATAATTCTTGAAATAGGTGTATTTTATAACAATATGAAAGACAATATTTGAGTTATCAAAAATATAATACGTATTGAAAACATACACAATCCTTAATAAAATGAATTTAATTAGCACAAGAAAAACCATATGCTATATCATTGTAATTTCACTATTATGTAATGATTGAATTAATAGGATATATGTGTTGGAAAATGGTAAGTGTTTGCCTCGGGATTCATGACATGGACTAAACACCTCCCATAGATCCATTAACTCTGGCAATTGTATCTGTGGACATCAAAATCTGAAAATGGTTAAATAACTAACATACACAAGCATGGTTAGTGTATTTAAGCAAAACAAACCTTCAACATCGATATGAGATAAGCTAACATGCTTTTTTAAAATGCAATAAATAACAATATAACTAAAGAATCTATAGAAAAACATGAAGTATATCTATCCCATATTGGATTGGTGCTTCTATGGAAAGAATCCCTTTCCCAATCCTTGCTAAGATAAGCTAAATGATAAAATTCTTTGAAGATGGAGTAAGATGGGAAAAATTAGTTCTCAAATGAAGAGAGTGACTTTGCATAAAATTTGTGGATCAAATTGTGGAGATTGTTGAGGGTTTGATGATGAATGAAGCCTTCCATTTATAGAATATTTTGATGATAGAAATAACCAAATGGATGAATGTGGGACAAAGAACAAGCCAATAAAAAGAGGCCACTTGTCAACTTGTGATAGGTTGGAGGATGAGCACATTTTGGTCAATGTGCCAAAGAGAGGGAGATTTCAAATTTGAATTTGAGAGTTAATGTTGAGTTTGACCTTTGCAAGGGACATGTAAGAGCCATGTAAGAGCTCATAAATGCTTTGTTGGGTGTACATGTCCACTTTTTTTTGAATTCAAACTTGAGGGAATATTCCTAAAAGATGCCATGTTGATGGAAAATGCCGATTTTAATAATGGATTAAAATGATTTATTGGTGCAAGTGGGAAAAGCTAGAGGATGTGATTGGTGGTTAGGTTAGGTTAATCTAGATCAGATTAGCTTAGGTGATGATTAGCTGATTTTGACCCATTTGACTTGAATATTTGATTTATTTAAATCAAAAGGGATGGAAAACGCATTTGGGATTTAATAAATGTTTGATTTATTTAATTAAAGGGATGCTGCAAGATAAAGGTGGATTGATTTGCATGAGATGAAATTAGAAGATGGTTTATGAAAGATGAAATGTTATGGTTTGATTAAAATTGATTTATTTAATCAAATGAGGTAACGATAGGCTTAAATAAAATAAAGTTAATTTATTTAATTTAAATGGATGATGAACCTGATTTACCTGATGAGTGGATGGATGTGAATTTGGTTTACTTGATGAATGGGCCTAATTGAATGCATAATGCTAATTTTGTATGTCTACATTTTCCCCCTCTTTGAAGCAATGTACTTGCTATGTTGGTTCAAAGAATAAACTTTCCATGATCAAAATTGAAAAATTTATGATTATTTCGGATGCCCCAGTGGAAAGAAGTACACTAGTACATTGCCCCCTCGAGAGATCAAGTGAAAAGATTCGATTTGAGGGTTGATCTCACAATAAAGAGGTTCAAGATGGACCTATGGATGGATATGATGATGATGCAAATGAGATGGTTGAGATGGATGATGTGATATGCTATGATTATGCAATGAATGTTTTTATGAGATGCTTAGACTAATAGATCTATATTATGATGATGATTATGTATGTGAGATGATATGTTGAATGTTGATGGTTTGTGGATGCAAGATGGATGCACTGGTGATGATGATAAAATACTCATGACATGATGTTAGTGCATAAAAGAATAAATTAGATGATGACAAGAGGATCCAACAAGCCCATGATTTGACGAGACTTTATTAGAGATGATGATGATGATAGATGATGATGATGATTCGCTTATCAAGGATTGGGATTTTAAAAGAGCTACTTACCTTATGTTTGATAGCACATGTAGATACAATGCATCAAGGTATAAAGAACCAGGATGGCATTGTACCTAGTGCGATGGACTTTGACTCGACAAATAGATAGGAGTATTCTTGTTCACACTTGACATACGAAAACCTTGCTAGGACGTACGTAAAAAAGAAAGTATTCACCAAGTTATTTTACAAGAACGTCCAACAAGCACAACAAACAAAAGGATAATGATTGTTGCCCCATTCCTATCTCTCTAAATCCTTCGTTCATATATCATTGAGAGGCCCTTGGAATGAGCGCAATAAGATAAATCAAAAGAAAAGATCAAGTACAAAAACCATTCAATGTTCTTCATACCTTAAGCAAAAGGGATGTGTTTTGATAGGATAAGAATCCAAGGTGATATCCAAAATGATGCCCATTGTTGGAACGATATATCCTAGGACATGCATTGTGTAGGATGATGATGGTTTGATAAGTTGATTGATAGGTTGTTGATATAAAGTTGATTGTCATGTTTTTGATTGATCAAGAGTTTGATTTTTCATTTAATGGTTTGTTGTTTCAATTTTGATTTTGCATTTGAAGTTTGCTTTTGTTAATTGTTGTGATTGTTTCTATTTTTTTTGCCAAAGGATGAAGGTGATGATTAGTTTATTATGGATGGTGTTATTGCGGGTGCAAGCGAGATGAGATGGATAGATTTTTTCAAATATTTGGATTTTTTTGCATTTTTGGAATGTTTTGATGCTTTTTTTGGTATTTTCAAGATTTTACAAATGTTTTGAGTTTTTTCATTTTTCGATTGTTTTGGGGTTTTTTGAGATTTTATGGATGTTTTTGGATTTTATGTTTTTTGAATGTTTTTGTGTTTTTGTGTCTCGGGGGCTCATCAAAGATTAGCCTTTCCTACGTTTAAGCTTAGAGACAATGTAGTTCAGATACCATGTTTTTGATATTTTTCTTACTTTTTAAAGTGTTTTTGGATTTTTTGATGTTTTGGATGTTTTTGGATGTTTTTGATGTTTTGGATGTTTTTGGATTTTTTGATGTTTTGGATGTTTTTGGATTTTTCACACGATTTTGATGATTTGGATATGGACATGTGTGATGATATCAATGCTCTATTTGAGATTTTGTTGAAGACCAAGCTAAGGTTGATTAATCGGATCGATGGATTGATGATGATAACATTGTTGAGGATACACAACAATGCAAGGATAGTGTTAAGAAACACAAGGATTTGATGTGATTTGATGATGATAACATTGTTGAGGATACACAACAATGTGAGGATTGTGTTAAGCAACACAAGGATTAGGATGGATATCCCAAGATGATGAGTGATTGATTGGATTTGATTGATCCGGATTGATGAAGCTTGATTTGGAACAAAAGTTGTTTGAATGATTTGGTGTGACATTTGACGTGCAAATTAGATGCAACTGATATTGATTGTTTGGATCAATGTTCGATTGAAGATAAAACTTGATAAGGAACATCTTTTCATGAAAATGTGCCATGGGCCAGTGATTTGGACTTTGGATCACAACTATTTGACCAATTTGATTTCATGTTTTCCAATGTTCAAATTGCCACATAAGTTTGGAGGATATAGATCAAAATTTATTCTCGAAGCAAGATGCAAATATTTTCCCCCAGTGTCTAGCAATGTATGGAATGTTATGGATGGATGCTTGGATAAGTGTATGGATGGATGGATTGATATGGTAAGCATGCAAAGGATGATAAGATAAGGTGTTCAGATAAAGAAACCTAATTTGGATAATGTTTCATGGCTCATATAACACTGGATAGGATAGGATCAATGAAAATGACCCATGTCAAGATGTTTATTGTAAGCAAGCATAAAGTGTGCCCCAAACTTTCATTAAGATCAAGATAACTCAGATGATGGATGTAGATGGATAAAAATGGATTGGATATATGATTCATGGATAACTGGATTTATTATGGCTGAGATGGATGGAATGCTAGATTTATTATGGATGGGATGAGATGCTTTCACCTGGACTGGTGCACATAGATGCTCGATTCTACACATGATCCCTATTTTATAGGTTTTCATCATGGTACCTGCCCAAAGTGCCACCCATTCAGTTTTCACTACAGGACGATTTTTCTCTTTACTATTTTCAACCCTTTTTCTAATTTTTTTTTGGATTTTCATATTTTTTGATCTTTTTGTGTTTTTTTGTGAAATATTTAAAGGTCATGCTGAAACACAAGGTGTTGTTGATGTAGATGCACCTGTCATAATGTGCCATTGATAGCCTGCTTGAAGGAGTTTCTTTGCTAAGATACTTGCACTTGAATGCAGCTTTTGGGATTCTTGATCTACTTTGTCGATACCAGAGTTAACTTTTTCTTTATGCACACATTGTGATAGAGTGCCTTCTAAATCCTTATGATAAAGGGTCGTTGCCAATACATGGTTAATTTGAGAATTGGATATCATGTGTGGAGGCGTGGATGGAGTGTGTTTAGGGATAAAAGATGGATTGGTTGATAGTTTGTAGCCTTTGACTCTCTAAACTTGGGAAGATGAACAATGATGGGTGGATATGGAAGTGTGCATGGAATTAGGACCAGCTACTTGATACACTTTGTATGTCTTTTGAAAAGCCTACTTTTTCTTTTGTGGACATCTTTGATGGATACTTTTCCCTCTTTTATTTTTCCCTATAGTTTCTTTGACTGATGGAGTTTGATAGGGATGATCTTTCTTTGTATTCTTTGGTATCCATTTGTATTTGATTTGTCCTTCCTGCTTCTCAGTTTCTTTTTCTTTGATAATTTCTTTGTGCTTTGATTCACATCTTTCATTTGATGTTGGTCCCAATTCATGGATGGGGTGATGGGTGGATGAATATTCATGACGTGGATGGTTGTAGTATTGACATCAGTTTCATCATAAGGATTCTTCATGCTTCCTATGTTGACGTTTGCTTGAGATGAATTAGTTGCCCCCAGTATTGTGGAAGTAGTACCTTCATGCTTTGATTTTACTTGTTCTGAGAGCTCTTGTTTATAATTCATTCTCTGATAAATGACCACCATAGGTGATGTTTCAATATGCTACTCTGATAACTCTGAATTATACTATTTTTTCTGACTTGTTTCCTTGTGCAGATAATGTTGGATATCCGCATACCTGATGTCCTTAGTTTGAATTCAGGATATATCTGATCCTGATGTTGATAACTTAGTTTGACTATAGAAGTTAATAATCTACTCTTTTTGTGTAACAAAATCTTTTTCTAGATGAAGATAATCTATGTGTCCATCCGCAGAAAGCATCTCATGGGTAGGTGGAGGAGTATGTGTTACATGGATATGATCATCTTGCATAGATAGGAGAGTGGTCATTAGATTATTGTACAGTATCTTGAAGATACAAATTCTTGATCTTGAATGATTTCAGAGTTGCTTTCGACATGCTTTAGATCAAGTTCTTGACATGGGTTAGTTTCAAAGGATGGATGGCTTATAAAGGATTCTTGGATGTCTTCATTAGGCATGGGAATTGGCTCAATATCCTCTTGATCTTTGAGTGGACTTAGATCAAGTGTTGAGTTGAGGATTCTTTCACTATCTATGAACATGAGGTCGAAGTATGTCAATATGTTTTGGAAAGGACCATTGCTAGACTTTGGTGACAAATTTTGATCAAGCTTTGGAATAAATTCTTGAGATATGTCCTCTAACTCATAAGGCAATGTACAAACATTTTCATCATGATCATAGGTCAATGGATCATGCATTATGTCAATAGGATCAAATAATCCTAACACTCCTTGAAATAGATCACTAAAAAGTGGCTCTTGATGTATGGTGAATTGATCATCGGATGGGGTGGAAACATCTTCAAGGTGCTCATTGATGGAGAAATGTTGATCATGTTTTTCAACAATTGTGGTGGAGGGATTTCTAATGTTTTCAACCATAAGGTCAAATGATGTTGACATTTCTTGTATTGGCTCATTGTTGGTTGGTGGATTTTTATCATGATTGAAAAGTGACTCTTGATGTATGTTGATTTGATCTTCGGATGAGGTAGAAACATCTTCCATGCATTTGTTGCTAGAAAGGTCTTGATCATGTGATTTTGGCTTGGATTGATACATGGATTTGTTAACATTTTGTTGGGATTTTGAACACCATTTGCTTGTTGGTCTTGGTATTGGGCTTGAGCTTGCACTTGCACTTGAGCCTGGGCTTGTGCTACTTTTTGCATGGCTAGATATTGTTGGATGGCTTTTTGGTAGACCTGGTGAGCTTTTAGCATGATGTTATATTGTCTTGCTGCATTTGGTTTCGGTGGTAATGGTGGTGGATTTGGAATTGTGTTGGATGTAGTGACAAGTCATTGAGATATGTTTGGAGTGATCATGAGGGTTTGAGATGTGATGGGATTGATCGAGGTGATAGGTCTTTGGGAGACCATATTTTGATTTGTCAAGATTGATGTTGTCATTTGATTAGATACCATCTGTTGGTGCGATGTCGATGGTATATTCAAAGGATTTGATGTGATGGCTTGATTGGTGTTAGGTGGATTGATTTGGATGGAGTGATTGGTGCTAGATAAAGGGGGAATCCCTAAACCAAGGAATGATGTTGATATGGGTAATGGTGATGGAGATGTCTCTTGGCGCAATGACTCAACTATTTTGGTAAGTGTAGCAATTTGATCTCGCCAAATTTGATCTTGATTTTGATCTTCACTCCCTTGATATAGTTGATTTGGTTTTTGTTCAAGAAAATTTGGGATGAATACTTGTGTTTTTTGAATAGGATCATGGAGAAATTTATTTTGGACAATGTTATGATTTGGGATGATGTTTAGATTTGGCATGATAGGTTGAAATTGAACATTGTTGATGTTTGGAATATTCCTATGATTCGCAAATGTATCCATCCCAAATTTTGTTGGATTCATGTTTGGAAAACTTGTACTTGGTACATTCACATTTGGCATGTATGGATTTGGTGGGATGATGTTCATTTGAAGGCTCATGCATTGACTGTTCGGTTGGTGGACTTGTAGGTTTGGACTTAGATCTACCATTGGGAAATGTGTTCCAATCTTTGATTTGGGTGTACTCACACTTGTTGTACCATTGACATTTTTAGAAGGTAATGATCCCATGTATGGATTGTATAAGTGCGAGTTTCGATAATCAATTGGCATTGTAAAGCTTCAAAAGTTTAGTTGATTTGGATTACTCATGATGTATGGATCAATTTTATATTCCATGCTCCTCTTGTGTTTTAAACTTGTAAAAGTGAGCTCTAAGGTTCTTAGGACCAATGATGAGATGAAGGATGAAAAGGGGAAATGATATGAGTGTTGAACATTTAGGAACTTTGGATCAATACTAGACCTTGGGCTAGATTTTGATTGGTTTGATTTGCATAATGAACTTGTAAACCCTAATATGTTGGATGTGATCTTAGGATGAAATTGTTCAAAGGATTGCTAATTCAAATAAATGTATGAGAAAGGATTCATTCCCGTACACGTAACTAAACAAGGTGATTTTGTTTTTGATGATTTACCCAAGTCTAGAACAATGTTTGCAAAGCTCTAAAGTTGTTTGGTGGGATGGAGATGATAAATGTTTGGAATTTGGATGAAGTTTTTGATTTTATCCTAAATGAACCTAGGAAGGACTTGTTTATGAGACCAAGATAGTGAAGAACATGCCTTTCTCTAAAAGTAATTCAAAATCTAAAGACCAATGCTTGCATGAAAACCATATGAACAAAAGATGATAAGAACACGTGTGGGGTCTAATTGTTTAAATCTTTGCTTAATGGATTCTTTTTATCACAAACACTTCTTGATTATGTTTTCAACTAAATGACCAATGTCCTAATTTTCTTTCATCCCATAAAATGCATTATGCGGAAATCAAGGAAATCAAGGCAAAGGTTTCCTAATGTTGACCTTAGTAGGAGTAAATTGAGATGAAATTAAAATGCCTAGAAACCTCTAAGGACATGAATCCCAAGGGAAAGCAAGGGCATGCGAATTCGTTCAAAGATATTTGCTTCTCCTAAAGGGTTTGAAATTTGAATTATTTGTTGGATGTTTGTTTTCCAATGTTTTTGATCAAAGCACTATGTTTTCAAATTGACTCACAAGCAATATAATATCCTAGCTCAATTGGTATGTTTTTCTTGGTGGGCTTGCCTCATGCCCTTCGTAGTAGAAGAGATGATTTTACATGCAACCAAGGGAAAAATATAAAGGTACGTTAAGAATGAAGTCTTAACCTTTATATTTTAACCAAGATCAGACATGGCAAGTAACTTCTTGGAATCTAAGTTCCAATGCACCACTTTGATAAGCTCTTAGGATGGAATGGATGGCTACTACAAACAAGGTTCTTAATGACAGGACATTAGGGACATGGCACCTTGCGAGAATCCAGCAAGCCACTAAAGGCTTTAATTAATCCTACTAGGGGCTCTTATACTTTTTATAGTAGTACCCCATTCTGAAAGACACCGTATGACTAAGACCTACATACCATGAGGACTTGACAGTTTAGTCTTATCCATTTATATACTGGCTCGAATGAAAAACTGGTGGGAGTCACCTTTGAGTTCTCCTTTCAAATGTGTCTCTTAGGTAGGCCCCTCTAAAGGTGACTCAAAGAAATAAAATGCATTTGGAGTGTTTCTCTTGCACCCTAGATCACACGAAGCGCAAGGGGGGAGGATACACATTCAAAATGCACAAAAAAAAAATCACACAATTCAGACACTTGTTCATTTTAGCCTCAAAGCAATGATGATTTCATTTTAAGCACCAAAAAAAAATCAAATGTGAAGTTTTCTTGTTCAATTTTATCCCAACAAACAATGTCTAGTCAGTTTCTAGTGTTCAATTGTAATCCAACTTTGAAAACAAACAATGATCTAGTTGGCCTAAAACATAAAATTAAAGCAGTAAATGGAGGCTCCAAGCATTAAAAAATGCTTTTAATTTTCAAATTTGATGCTTAAATTTCCTCCAAGTTTCTTCAAAGATCACTTCTAGCAAGCTCCATGTGCAAGTGAAAAATCCCTCCTTTCTTGCCTTTCCTTCATCTTCCTTTCACCTTCTTTGTTTCCCTTTTTATTTTCCTACAAACATAGCATCTAAATTTTAATTCATTGCCCCTGTTGTGCAAAACTATTTGCTAAAAAACCAATAATGTTAAGAGCACTTAAAAATATCAAACTTTAAAAAAAAACATGCTCATACTAATTACTAGTCATCTCTTTTAAAGTAGCTATTTGATTAAGTATATCATTCTTAATTAATTAATTAATTAGCTAATGTTGTGCAAGGGATGAAGAGTAATTTCATGTCATCCATTTTTGAAAGGCATACATAGGCCCAAGGTTTTCTCTTATTCCCAAACAAATCCATACTTGCAGCTTCCCAATCTTCAAGTGTGCCCTTCAAATAAGCAACGAGGTAATTGAATTATTCTAGATACCTACAAGATTAGCACAAAGGTAAAGGTATGCATATATGCAACATTTAAGAACTTGTAAGAAAAAATCCCACAGCTAAAGGTAGAGACAATGAATCATCCCTTAAGAGGCAGACTATTTTAGAGATGCCTACTGATCATAGCAGAGTAAAATCATTCTTTAAGATAATTGGCCTCTATGCATTCATTGAGACACAACATTGATCGCTATTGATGCTTTAGTCTTATCATGATTAGCTTAAAGGTTTCATCAGACATGGATGTGTACTCTCATCTATTGTAGGTGTAGGTTCCAACCTAGCATTCAAAAGGTAAATGAAAAAAGGAAACAAGTCAACTCATATTGATATAATAAAGATACCCACAGGGCGCATTTACTATTAACAACTATTAGAGATTTGATTTCATTGATGGTTGCGCTAGACTTCATGTTCAGTAAAATCCAATGACAATATTTTGTCGCCTCTAGCCTTTATTCACTGCACCAAGCCATCAATGTATTATGTCGAATCACAGCTGCAAAATACCTAACTTTCAAGCCAACATTCATGAGATAATTTATGTGTGACTTGAACGAGATCTAGACATATCTCAAATAGTAAAATTTACTGAATCCATCTACTATCATAATGTGGAGATCTTTAAAGTTTGACAAATGCAATATATGCAAAAGTGGAACCATGGAATAGGAATGAGAACCATTTAACATACGCCTACTTGGATCCAAGGTCATTCAACACACATTCAAGGGAAACAGATATCAGCTCATTTCAAGAAAATAAAGTTTGCAGACATAATGCAATGATTGCAGGGCCGCATGAGAGGAGCATAGCATAGAGTGTACCAATGCGCATATTTGAGAAGCCCGCGAGCTAGACAAATAAGGCACTCCTATAGAACTGCCAAACTAGACCCTACACAACACTCCTTAAGTAACGTTTAGTTAAATACAATAGATATTTCATAAAGTTTGAGGTGGGAAGATGAAAATGGATTCCAAGGTCTGTAGAATAAATCTGTGCCTGAGATATTTGAAGACTTTTGGTGTCCCTGTGGCTAGAAGCATACGTTGCTATCATAGAGCGCAAGATCTTATTAATGAGTGCTTAGAGTTGTGGAATTTGAGGTGAAGCCTGGCATGGCAGAAACAAACATCTTTGCCCATGCAGGAAGCATAGAAAGGGTCCACAAACTTCTTTGACAGAATGATTCAAAGACATACAACCTCAACAAATGTCATGTACGTAAAATGTGGAACCATAAACAAGTCACCTTAATAGTTTGAAAGAATCTCTTAGTGTAAGGCCGAGCTCCCCAACAATTCCAGCATCCTCCCTGCCTACGCGCAATGTACCTTACAAGAAGTTTACAAAGGAAAAAAAACACATTTCAAACTATCACAATAACTTCACATTCTTATGCAATGAATGAAATGATCGTATATGTTTATAAAATAGCTTAAAAATATTTATGAGGAGCAACCATTTGCAAGATCAATCCAAAATCAAACATGTCAGGAGGACCATCAGTATAGGAGCCATGGACAAATGATGTCATCTGGCATAAAGGAGACTTACTCAATATTGAGAGCTATGCTAGATGGTGAATCTGTAGTGGTAGCTAGATAGCACGTGCTTACCAAAGAAGGAAGACTATTCTTGCACAAGTTTCATGTTTAAATGGTGCAGGGCCTGATTTCTAATGATAGGATCTTCTGTTTCAAAATGCAGTCAAAATGCAGAAGCATAGACAAGGCATGCTAGAAAAGAGGTGAACACATTCAAAGAAAAAATCTAAAGCATAGATAAAGAACGTTAGAAAGGTTGCAAGCTTCCAAAGTATTGATCATTCAATACTCAGTCTGCTTCTTTCCTAGGTAAGACCAATATGACTTGGCTCTGAAGGTGATTGAAACAGTGCGAGAAGACTAACCCCACCAGACTATAAAATGAATTGCCTATATATATTTGTTGTAGTTGAATACCAGCAATGTTATAAATTCTATACTTTTGATTGAGCTTATGAAAAAAATGACAGATAGACAACATTAATCTGCACTTAACACATAGATGATTTAACGTTGTTTTATCTATTATCTATATGGAATAACACAGATCAATAGATTAAAACTATTCAAATGAAATTAGATTAATGCATTCGATAATACAATCATCTATTATTGCATTAAAATCATAAAACCATTTAACTAAAACTCATAAAACACTTGATTCATTCATTAAATAGGTTGTTCAACTCCTTCTCTCATGGCTGTGATAAATAATGCCCTCCTTATAGCATCCTTATGTGGACATCAAAATCTGCAAATGGTTAAATAACTAACATACACAAGCATGGTTAGTGTATTTAAGAAAAACAAACCTTGAACATCCATATGAGATAACCTAACATGCTTTTTTAAAATGCAATAAATAACAAGATAACTAAAGCATCTATAGAAAAAACATGAAGTATATCTATCCCATATTGGATTGGTGCTTCTATGGAAAAAATCCCTTTCCCAATCCTTGCTAAGACAAGCTAAATGATAAAATGCTTTGAAGATGGAGTAAGATGGGAAAAATCAGTTCTCAAATGAAGAGAGTGACTTTGCATAGGATTTGTGGATCAAATTGTGGAGATTGTGGAGGGTTTGATGACGAATGAAGCCTTCCATTTATAGAATATTTTGATGAGAGAAATAACCAAATGGATGAATGTGGGACAAAGAAAAAGCCAATAAAAAGAGGCCACTTGTCAACTTGTGATAGGTTGGAGGATGAGCACATTTTGGTCAATGTGCCAAAGAGAGGGAGATTTCAAATTTGAATTTGAGAGTTAATGCTGAGTTTGACCTTTGCAAGGGACATGTAAGAGTCATGTAAGATCTCATAAATTCTTTGTTGGGTGTACATGTCCACATGTTTTTGAATTCAAACTTGAGGGAATATTCCTGAAAGATGCCATGTTGATGGAAAATGCTGATTTTATAAATTGATTAAAATGATTTATTGGTGCAAGTGGGAAAAGCTAGAGGATGTGATGGGTGGTTAGGTTGGGTTAATTAGGATTAGATTAGCTTAGGTGATGATTACTGATTTTGACCCATTTGACTTGAATATTTGATTTATTTAAATCAAAAGGGATGGAGAATGCATTTGGGATTTAATAAATGTTTGATTTATTTAATTAAAGGGATGATGCAAGATGAAGGTGGATTGATTTGCATGAGATGAGATTAGAATATGGTTTATGAAAGATGAAATGTTATGGTTTGATTAAAATTGATTTAATCAAATGAGGCAACGATAGGCTTAAATCAAATAAAGTTAATTTATTTAATTTAAATAGATGATGAACCTGATTTACCTGATGAGTGGATGGATGTGATTTTGGTTTACTTGATGAATGGGCCTAATTGAATGCATAATGCTAATTTTGCATGTCTACAGTATCAGGCATTAATAGGTCAACTTTTTGGTTTAATGGAAAGAATGGGGCCAACAATTGGTATCAAAGCCAAAGGTGTTGGATTTGAATCCCCTTGGCTTGAGCCAAGGGGGAGATTTTTGGAAAATGGTTAGGGCTCCCCTCAGGATTCATGACATGGACTAACCACCTCCTATGGATCTGTTAACTCTAGTGGTTGTATCGGGCATTAATAGGTTGACCTTTTGGTGCAATGACAGCCATGGGGACAATAATATGATTATATGATATCTCTCTCTCTCTCTCACACACACACACACACTTATAAAATTTTTTGATGAATATGAATTATATCTATATTAATTTAAAAGATAGAAATACATATTCACAAAAAAATATGGGTAGTAAGAAGGCACACCCCAATAGTCACATGGGTTGAACCTAGAAAATCAAAGTCACATAGGGGTGATCCCACAAAGCTAGTTTACAATTTCTGGGAGATTCTATATTTTTTTTAAATCACATATTTTTAGAAAATACAATGATTTAAGCATTAAAAAGTTTCATTTAAAGCATTCCAATTGAAGAGGCTATGATCAAACTACCTTAGATTAGACCCCCTTGGATAAAACCCCACTAGTTTTAAACCGTACCTATAACAAAGTCTCCTTTACACCTATCAAAATGCTGATAAAAAACAACTTTTGATTTACCTTTTGGGGGATCAAATGAATTCATTTAAAATTTATTTTTTGTAAGTATGTAGTCCTTATTATAAGCTTCCCAAAAAGTATAATTTTAAATAAATTTAATTTAATTATTATATTTATTTTTTATTTCTTGTGAATGTAGGTTTTTCACTGAAAATCAAACTCTTTGTTCTACACATGTGGAAAAATAGAATATTATCAAACAAAATTTTTGAAAACTATGAGTGCAAGAGTTATTGAAGTCCCTGATCCAACCAAAAAAAAATGAATTTCAATACATACAAAAAAAGTTACGCATTATACGATCACGCTATGTTTGAATTGTAATTGGTTTGACTTCGAAACTTGATTAGATAAAAAATATTCAATAAAAAATTATCTAAGTGGAAACATTAGATATCGGAGTTACAAATCTAAATTTGAAAGAATTAGAATTTTATTCTTCAAGGAAAAAAAGTTATGCATTATATGGTGAGTGTCACTTTTTTAAAGTGTTGTTTTCTGAAAAAAACTATTTTTTGAGGGAGATGGAAAAAGAAGTGCAATATGACTCCAATTTTTTTGAAAAAAATATGTTTAGAATCTATAGACAAAATGTCATGAAACTCTAGTTTGCATCATCTTCAAATTCCTTATGGTTTAGCCGCTATAGTTGCTTGAAAGTGAAGATTTAGTTAAAAAAAAATATTTTAGTGTCTAATTTGGCCAAAAATTGTAAACCACTATTGTGGGATCACCCATGGGTTAGGCCCATAAAGCAAGAAAAATTACATAAATAGTAAAATAAAAGGCCATTAGGTGACCATAGCATTTCCAGCAAAGGGCGGAGGGTCCTTGTCATCCATTTTTTTCCCCCATACATCAGCAGGGTTTGGAGTGACATCAATGGGAGCCCAACCATCATCATCTTTTTCTTTATATTTATCATCTCGACGAGGTGAGATAAACAATTCCAATAGTGGGAGCCATTTATTAGTATAAGGCCAACTATAACCACCACTAGGAGCATCACCAAAAGACCAGCCAAAAGCACCACCACCCCCATTTCTCCTCCAGAAGGCCACCCCAGGTGATCTTATAGAGGAGGAGAAGGTGAACATCAATGAGGGTGAGAGCCATGACAAGGAAGAGCCTGAGAATGGGGGAGACAATCCCTAGTAGATCCACTTTGCCATCAGCCTTGTGAAGAAGTGGGCAAGGGAGGCACATGCGCCATAGTACATGGGGAATTTCCCCAGTGGTGAGATCATGTAGGTGAGATAATTCAAGCACAATCTTACTGGCTTGTACTTGAATCTACAAAAGAACATTAGAGAAAAAAATCACTTTAGAATATAATGAAACAAATTTATTGATCTAGCTATGAGAAAATATGCACGCATTTCTATCTTTCCAAATGATGAAGAGTATTTCCACCCTGAAAGCATGCCAAATCTAAGTATACTTAGTAGGGAGCTTAGGAGAGTCGCCTTACAAAATCATATGCTAGGAAAAGGACTCTAGCCTAAATGACTAAAAGAATTCATGAATCTAATTCCACAGTTACTGAGCTCTAGTACAAAACTAGAAAAGGTGATTAAATGACTTAGCCTACCCACAAAAGGGTAATGAGGGTCCTAGACCCCCAAGTGAACAAGTCGAGACCCCACAAGTAAGCCTTGGAAAAGAATACATCAAGGAAAGTGGGTGAGCTTTTTCTCAACACTCGTGGACTAAATAATAGAAAATATTTTACACCAAATAGACATTGAAGACTCGAGGTTCCATCTCTAGTTCAAATTGTTAATCATAGGAAAATGGGCTGAAAGCCACTGATAACCAATCCTAGTATTGTAGTTTCTAAAAGGGGTGTATAGGTACCACTTCCAGTCCTTCCACCAGGGTTTGGTGGTACAAATACCCACCTTATGAAGCATGTTATCTGGAACAACATTCACTAGGCCATCGTAGGTTTCACAATCATGGTTTTGAAAAAAAAGAGAGCATAAAAAGCTTCCCAAGGTAGAATGTGAATTGTGGGTCTATGAAATAAATCATGAAGGGTCTAGATACACTTCTTAAAATACCTAAGAGCCTTAATTCAAGGAAGCTTGGTCAACAACCAACCATAACTTAAAAGAAGAGGAGGCCACCAAACATTGTGCTAATTGAGCGAGAGCCCATCACAAAATCCAAACCCAGAATGGTGAAGCCAGGGCTTCACAGATCTCTAGGCCTGGGCACCAAATGCTCTTGGTCATGAAATTTCCCATAATTTGGATTGGCTCCCTCATAACCAAAGGGGATTGAAATCCAATTCCCTTCCATGAAGGTCTATGCACTAGAAAGCTAGACTGAATGCAATTATTGATGAGGATTTTCCAAGCCTCATCACTGGTAAGAGCTCTAATAATCCATTTGACACAAAGAAAAATCCCTTTCTATTGGGTGGAGAGAAGACCAATCCCTCTAGAGTCTTTGGGAAGGCATGAAAACTCCCAGGCAACAAGGTGAAACCCTCGATGAGTCTCAAAAGAGGCCTAGAAAAATTCATGAAGAAAATTCTCTAACTTAGCATATGAGGCCTTGGAAGGGGCCCAACATGATGAATAATACACATGAGTCACTGCTAACACCTTTGAGAAAAATTGGATTTTTCCAGCCAGAGAGAGTGGCTTGGTAATCTAGAAAAAAAGTCTTTACTCAATCTGAGAAAGCACGACTTTCTAGAGATTAGTGGAAGAAGCCTAAAGGGTGAAAGGAATGCCCAAAAATAAAAATATTTTTGCATGAGCAATCCACTTCTAGCCATAATGCTAAATCCATTGGGGACTGGGAAGAACATATTGTCTATAGCATAAAGTTTTGTGCCATTGAATGACAAAACTTGAGGCCAAACAAAAAGTCTCAAGAAAATCAAGAGTAGCTTTGACATTATTTTTCTCTTCCCAAAAGGTAAGGAAGGAATCATCGATGAAGTGGCCATTGACTAGTTGGGTTGGAAAATTAGGCAAAGAGGTGTCACAAACCCACCTTTAGGAGATGGAATGAGCTGAAAGATACCCAAAGCCTTAAGTAGAAAGCACACAAAGCAATGGGGAAAGTGGGAAACTGTTGATGGTGTTTTCTGCATAGCAACAACTTAGACAGAAAATGATATTCTATCTCTCTTGAAAGATAATCTTCAACAATAAATTGCTGAAAATCACCCCAAGGTCTCTCGGGTGTCGGGTCTTGACAATGCATAAACAACTCAGATAATATGTGAAAATGTTGGTAATCACAAGGGGTCTTACAAATGAACAATGCTGGAAGTGAATTTTCATCAGATGCAACAATATAATGATGCTTTCAATCCTAGAACTAACTCAGATTCAAAATAAACAGCAAAAGAGATAAGGGTTCAGAGAAATTTCTAAATCTCAACTATTTCTAAGACTAACAATGCAAATGATAAACACTTGAAATGGACCAATCCCAATGAAACCAATCTCTGCTTGACCAAGATAAATCTACAATCTTACAGAAACAGTGCAATCTTCTAAGGTTTTAAAGATTTTCAGATCATGAACATTCACCTAGGACAACCCAATTGCAGTTGAAATGAATAAATCTCAACAATTGAACCAAGCACAATGAATATAAAGGTCTAGGCTAACTTTTCAAAACAACTAACCATCAACTAGCTATAAAAAGTATGGACCAGGGATTGCTACAAACACTTCAAAAATTAAATCATAAACATCATTGAATCAGATTTAAATCTAAATCTAACAACCTTGAGCAATCTAAAAGACTGAATCATAAGAACCATGCAAGACAAGTCAACACAAAAGAGATCACCTGAAAATCACAATGCCTTCAATTGTATTGAATCACCAAACTCCAGCAACAATTCCAATGTTTTGTTATAGCATTTTCTTGAAAGAAGCTAATTCCTAACTCCAACTACTGCTAAAATCACTTGTATCTAATCTTCTCCTAATCTCTCACACTGCTCTCTATTCTATCTATCTACTCTCTTTACAAATGAGGCAAAAATGCCATTTATAGAGAACCCCAAACATGTCAGCCCAATTAGATTTTACAATAATAACTTGCCCCAAAATAGGTCGGCTAGGAGAATTTCAAAATAGGACAAGATTTGCATTAAATGCATGAATATTATCCATGTTGGCCTACGATCTCCAGCAAGATCAGATTCATGTGTCTTCTAGAAAGTCCTCCAACTATAGACAGTTTTGGCACGGATTCTTAGGTAGGTCCCACTTTTAATATCTATTTAAATTGAACACTTCCAGATTTCCCACTTCGGCACGAATCCATATGTAAGTCCCCTTTTTAATATTTTTTTAGTCTTGAAAAATAGATATCATCATTAATAGCCCACATGTCCAAATTTTATGCTTTTTCAAGAATTTTCACTTTCAGGAGCATTTAAAAAATTCCCATTTTTGAAAAAAATATTTTCAGAAAAAAAATCAAAGTTTCCAGAAAATCCAGAAAAATCCAGCCGGACTGGATTTCCACAGATGACATAAAACTCTGAACTTTTGGCACATTCCGGAAAACTGACGGAATCCGGGAAAATCCGGGTCGGGTGGAAAATCCCGAAAGTAGACAAAATCCCGGACTTCGCTTAGATCCAGAATCTGAGCAGAATCCAGGAAAATCCAGACAAACCAGAAAATCCTGGACTGGACTAAAAACCCAGATTTTGGAAAATCAAATAGTGACCAGATGATGGACCAGGACCTGGAAAAATCCGAGTGAACTGGAAAATCCCGGACCTAGGGCAAAACCCAGACTTCCATTTAAAACCAAGTTTGATCAATTCAACCCTCAGGGTAAGACCAAGGCAAGCAAGACCAACATCCCAAGACCTTGAAAGGACAAATCCAATAAAAACCAAAGGTCCAAGAGCCACCCAAAATCAGAAAAGAAGGTCCCCACTCCAAGTGGGGCGTGTGTGCAAAACTGCACAACAAAAACCTTGGAAAATGGAATAGAATAGACCAAAGGAAGGGGATTAACAACCATTAATGGTGATGCAAGTGAAGTCTAGGAAAATAACATTTGCACAGTATGTATGAATTGAGGACCACAACATAGTGCAAAAATCATTGCAAGTATGACAGGCCACTCAATGAAATCATAAAATTTAGCGAAATCAATCTTCAAAAATACTGCTTTTTGATTTGAGCATCTTGTCCATTTCATTCCTTCCCAAACAATATTAATTTTTTCTAAGATGAACCTAGATTTAATAAATCTAGTTTTCTCCAGGAGCACAATCTGAGGTAGAATATGGTGAGTTTTCAATGCAAGGGATTTAGCAATGATTTTATAAGAGACGTCGAGGAACATGATGGGTTGTTAGTTGTAGATATCCTCAGGATCATTGGATTTAGTTATGAATTTAATATTTCCTTTGTTGATAAGATTTCCTAAAGTTTAAGAATAAAAATCTTCAAAGTAAACCTTATGCAGATCTTTCCAAACACAATCCCAAAGGGTCTTGTAAAATTCACACAGGAATCCATCAATTCTTGGGGCCTTATCATCATCCATTATGTTGATAGATTCTTTAAGATCTTCAATTGTGAGCAACTACTCACATAAGGCTTTTTGGGCTTAGGAGAGCCTATTTGGCACAATAGCAAGACAATTATAAAGTACTTGATTCCAATCTAGAGTGTACTCTTGAGCTATGAAAACCTTCTCATAGTTCCTAACAAATGCTTGGAGTATTTTGGGTAGTTCACAAAGCTTGGTCTTTCCTTCTTTGATTTTCTTGATACTAGGAGAAAAGTTTTTGGCTCAAAGAGCCAAAAAAAAAATCTTTCAAGGCACAATCTCCAATTTTAAGCCAGTGAATTATGGCCTTTATTTTTTCTCCTTTAGCAACATAATTATCAAAAACTTGTTTGTTATGCCTTAACTCCGCAACCCTGACTTGCAGAGAGGGGGAAAATGGGTTAGCCACCAAGGCCTCAGTGGTAGCACAGAGGTCAAATGTTGTCGCTTCATAGGATCATCTATAAAAGATGGTTGGCTAGCACCCATAAATGTAAAGAAACCTCACGGTGTAAGTGACAACATCATTCCACCAAGCAATCCAACCTGTATTGAGAGATGGTCTACACTCCTAATTCCAAAAAATGTTGATGTGGGCCAATGTGGGTTGATGACTCAGAAATGAAGTGTTCAAAAAGAATTGGGTTGTTCTAGCATGGGGCTGCCTTAATTCCCATTCAATGTAGAATGCAATGGGAATGTGGTCTAACAATGTCACATCCACGAATGACCTTCAAACCCACTATTAGTTTCCTTTTTGAGCTCACTATACGTCAGAGTGGCTCCTTGTTTCTTCAATTGGTAAATATTCCCTTCGATACATTCCCTTTTCCTTGCCTCCACGGGCTTCATCAAAATATTCGAGTCATTGACCTCTTCCTCATTCCAATCAATTTAGGGAAGTGGGAATTGGCAATTGTATCATATCGAGGATCAACTACTATATCTTCTTCTACTACTACTTGATCTGACATGGGAAATAACTTGATGATCATAACAAAGTATGTTGTAATGTGGTCATTTGATGTAAGTAAATTTTGGAAAGTAGATAAATAGAAAGCCAAACTGGTGAATGAAGGCATTGGAACTATGGGAAACCCATCTCTCAAAATCACCTCCAAGAAAACTGATGATATAGCCAATAAATGCATCATTGACTCCTTGGTAATACTTCTTGAAATTTCTATACTGGAGCTAAGGGTATTTATCATACACCTTTAACTCTCACCTTGGGTCCTCATTTGGAGCAGCAAATAGGGCTCTCTACTACACTTGGTCAACCAATAGATAGACTAGGTATGATGTCATCTAAAATCGTGAGGTCTTCTTCACCGCCACAAATTGTTTGTGCAAGCAATTGTTGATCATCCCAACCCAATAGAATTTAGTCTTTCCTTAGAGTATTTATTCCATGAAGTACAACATCCACTCTTGGAAGAAGGCTGCAATTGGAAGGCCCGTGACTCTACTTAATAAGTTTACCAAATCATGGTAATCCTCATAGTAGTCACTATGGAAGAGATCTTGGGTACATTTTTTGTGTTGCCCCTCTTGTCCTTCAACCAGTATTGATTAATAAGCCTTTTGTATTTGAGGGTGTCTTCTTCCCATGTGGCTTTTTCATCTTCTATTGTTACCTCTTCCATTTCACTAAAGATAGGGATGTGAAAAGTCTTCCCTATTGATTTGGCAGATAAATTAGCTAATATATTGCCATCCCTATCTATGATTGTTTTGGTGTCTTCTTCGTATGCTTCCCTGCAAGCCATTACAAGTTTGGGAGAAATGAGAGTAGGTGGGAATCTGATAGCCTTTGCTAACCCACTCTTTTTTATTCTTTTGGAATTTTCTATTATGGGGTTGATCCAACACCTTTGTTTGAACTTATCTATATCAATATGTCCCAGATTAGTTTTTCATATCTCCTTCTAGTCGGTAGTGACCCAAGAGTTGATGGGCTTCCCATGGAACTTGTATTTCATCTGGTCCTTGTATTCTTTTCCTCTAGGGGTCTTGGCTAGTATTTTTCCTTTTTCTTTTTCCATGGCCACCTTCAAGTGTCTTGTAGTCGATTCCACATATGCTACAAGCAAGAGGCTCATAAGCATATTCAAGCATAAAAACATGAAGAACATTACCCAAAACCTTGCAAAACAACATTAGATTAGATAATTCATCACTTATAGATCCTAACATATCTTCCAAACCAGTGTTAGTCATTCATTTGGGGAAGTTATGGCCATGAGGGCCGATGTGTGCAGACTTCCCTGGGTTGGTGGCCATTTTGATTATAGTAGTGGACAAGCAACAATCAGGGCATAGAGGTCCACATGGTTCCACATGCACCCAGATTTAAGCAAGGTATGGGGTCCATTAAAGAGGTTAGGAAATTTTGGCACGTGGGTCGAAGCCATTTTGAAATTTGGAAGTAATTAAAGTCCTCTTTTGGTCATGTGGATCTGAAACATGCAAAAGTAGGGAGTGACTTAGTCATTTGAGGCTTTTCCATTGAAAATGACACTAGAAAAATGGAATCCCAGAGGAGACGTTCTTCCCTACAGAACTTGTAGTCTCATAGGATGACATCACAGTTCACTTGGAATTTGGACCATCATGGGTCGGAGGATGTGGGAAGATGTTAAGAGATGGCCGTTTGAAACAACATTAGTAAGACAAAAGTTTGGCTGGAGAAGCTCACAACATCAGGTTCGCGGATAGTCAAAGCATCGAGTTACTTCTTCATTGGAAGACAATCGGATGACAAGAGTCAGGTTCCACGTAGCAGGAAGATGGGGATTTGAGTTCTTTTGACATGGAAATGATGAGACAGCTACCTACTAGCAGAAATCCACATGGGACAGCCTGCAAAGTCTCCTTCATAGACCCTTTTTCTTTTCGGTGAGTCAAGATGGTAGTGGCACATGCGTGTTCGTCAGTTGGAAGGAGGTGTGTGTTTTGTCATTGGAAACAACAGGACAAGATAGAGTTCCGTAGGGGGCCATCCACATGGGATGGTCAATTAGGCACCTAACAGTTAATTGATTTCATTCTTTCATTCATATGGAAATGGTAAGCTCAGGCCTCAAAGGGTGGGAGGTTTGTCATCAAGAGTTGTTTCAGGTGACAAAGTCACTACGATGGTTCACAGATGGAAGTCCGTGAGGAGGGGTCCTCAAAGAGGCTTACCCTTGGCAATTAAAAATCCCAGAGGAATAGATGGTAGTGGAGGGGTCAAGACCTGACTATGGGAAAGGCTTCATTACTTCATCATTCTAAAGGGACGTTTGAATAGTGGCAAATAGTTGGAAAAAGTCTACATTGAACAATCTACCTCTCATTAATTGCTTTATCTTTTTAGTATGGACAATGGCCCAAGTAATGGAGTCTGATAGGTGGAGAGATGGGTCATGAAAGCCTTTTGAAATGACAAAGCCAAGATAGAGTCTTGTAGGTGGAAGTTCGCAAAGAGGGACCCTCGATGGACCTAGACTTAGATATTTTGGTAAGGTTTAGTTTGATTGGTAATCCATGGGGTGGGATCAATGTGTTGGGAAGGCGAGGTCAGATGGTCATTTTTAACAATGAAGCCCAAAGGGCATTCTGTAGATAGAAACCTATGATTGCGGATCCAATGGGGGTCGAAGGTTCCCCGTTAGGGTTCATGATTTTAGCTAAATTTGAGACAGTCAATTAGGGGTGCCCTCCAAAGAGGGTGGACTCGATGGTGGAATTTCCCATTTCAAGTTTTAAATATCTTCAAAGGGATGGTGACAACAATGGTTTGGTTGCCGATCTACAAGGCACAGATGCCCTGGCTGAACAACAGATGTGGGGACCTCTAGTTCTACAAGCACCTTGCAAGGGACTTCTAAGGTTTCTCAAGATTTAAAGACAATGGTATTGACGACCATGGGTCATTCTAGTTGGTTTTCAAGTTCTCTTTGAGAGATTTAGCAATTTACAATAGAATTTAAGGAAAACTTGAAATAAAGAACATGGCAGATAACCAACCTATGAAATCCAATGGAGATGGATAAAATAGTAGTTAGCATAAGCTTCAAAGTGGTGATGAAGCTCGACGGGCACAATAGCGGCAATGGTGGGGGGGTCTTTGACTCATTTCTAAACTCCTGACAAGTGAAAATGATAGCTCAAAAGGGTTATTTATAGATTTTTAATCATTCAATGCCCCTCATTAATGATCATATGATGGCATCTAGTGGTTGGTGAGCAGTCAGTTTGAAAATGGTGGCGGGAACGATAGAGTCTGACAGGCGGAGGGCAGTCAAGATTTAGCTATTTGAGCAATCGATAGTGAAAATGGCAATTAGGGATGTGGGTCCCGCTTTGTGGAATGACCCTAGACGAAGGTCATTTAGAATGATCAGGAAGCCAAGGAAACCTGCATAGAGCAGCCCGTAGGGGTAGACCCACATTGCTCTAAAGATGCTAGCTTTATAGAATGAAGGAAAACTGCCAAGGGAGTTCTGTAAAGGCCTGAAGCCTTAAAAATTTGAGGGTAGCAAAATATGGTCAACTCAATATGTTTCCTCTAAGACTCACTAACCACTTAAAACACAAAAATATGGCACCAAGTCAAGCAAAGGATTCATTCTCTAATTCGGTGATGTATTTAGTAATCTTTGGATTTTGTCAATAAGGGACAATTTACCTGTGCCAATAGTTCCTTGAATGATCATACACAATAGTGATGATGAAAATAGGTGAAGGTGGTGTTGTTCAATGATATTTAGAGCAAGATTTTTCTTAGGAGATAGTTGATGGCAAAGTGTAGGCACTCCCAACGAGCAAAGAGTATCTTTAACAGTATGCAATTTACTTATTGAAATGAACTTTTCAACAATGCTATGTATATTCTATGGAACATGGTGTGCATCCCATTTGTGATGTGAATCTAAGTCCCATCTTCCCAATAGCTGCAACTAGAAAAAGAAAACATTTTTTGTAGCACCAAGCTAGGAAAGCAACTCCCATTCATATTCATCAGTGGGAGGTAGAGACTGGGTGATATCGGTATCACTGTCACCTTCCTCTTCATTAGTAGGAGGAGGAATAACTCCATTGACATGCCAAGGGGCATAGCCCATGTGGCATAGAAAATTGGACACTCTTGAGAAAAGAGAAAATTTCACACTTAATTTGGACCTAATTTTTAGTATCCTTGCATTAATTATTCTTCAAAACAACATTTATAGGCCCCTAAGATCCATTATTTTTTATCTAGAGGCTCGTTTTACTTGAAAAATCATCTAAATCCTGACGAACAACACTTAATTCATTCATATCCTAAAAACCCACCTCCAAAAACCACTAGTGGGACCCATTTTCCACCTTGGGAAAATAAGTCCTTTGGTGGGACCCATTTGCCAAGGATGGCGAATGAGTCAATTTTTGGGGGGAGATTCAAATTCGACTGGGAACTTAATTGATTCAACTTTATTTTTCAATGGATGTCAGCCTCTTGGGTCTAAATAATGGAAGAATTAGGTATTGATGCTTATAAATACAAAATTTAGATCATTTTTCACATCTCTTATCCATTTTTACAAAGAAAAATTGAAAGTCAAGAATCTAGAATCTTCCACAATAAGTTTCATTAGCATTTTCTACAATAAAGTTGAAGCTTTGGAGCAACAAACTAGGTTTTTTGAAGATATTCAAGCTCACTTTCTATTCAAGATCTAACATTACAAAGAGTTGATGATGGGTTCCTATGATGAATCATGGAGAAATCTAGGTTGAGGAGATGCAACTAGTAATCAAATCACACTTAAAGACTTGTTTTCGAAGTGATTCCATCTTCTATTTCTCTCTAGATCTTCATATTTAAGGTTTGCATTACATTTGCATGTCATTTATATCCATTTGATATGTTGTAGGGTTTCTAGGATTGAATTCTTGCATCATTCAAATCACATTTCCTCATCTTATTCTAGCACAAATGTTAGAATAGGGTTCTATCTTACTTCATATTTTGATAGTGTTTAACACACATAAGACTAGGGTTTTATGAAAAAATTTATCTACTCAAGGTTTGATTACCCAACTAGGGGTTTGACTGAGGCAAACCCCCCATTAGAAAATAAGTTTTAAGATGTTTTGCAAGTATTTTTTGAGATACAAATTCAAGTTTATGTCAAAAAGTGTTGTGCAAGTGACAAGGTACAAATATGAGATTTGAGTTTGTAGAAATTTGAAACAGGATTGATTCACCATGGATGACGAATGAGTCCCCCTAGAGGTTAATTTCATTGTTTACTATAGATTCCAATACCTAGTGAGTAGAAACCAATTTTTGGGTAGAGAACCTTGACCTGGGAATGATTCATGCTTGGTGGTGAATGAGTCCCAGTCAGCCAAAAAGTTAGATTTTCCAAAATTTCAGAGTTATTTCAAATTTTCATTAGTCTTACAGGTGCAAACATTCCAAGTTACAACTTTTTTTTTATTCTATTTGCATTTTTATTCATATCTTTAGGTCTTTTGCAAACATGACTGTGTTTTCAAACATTGCATATTTCATAGGTCTTGCATTCATACTTAATCAATCTCTTCATTTAGTTGCATTCACATTATTTAATTTTTTCCTAATTATATCATACAATCCTTATTTGAGTGAACCCTTCAACTTTTGTGGCCATTAAGGGATTTTATCTCTCTCCTTTTAGGTGGAAGATCCTAAGAGTGTAAGATAGGTAGATAGAAACTTTCCCCCATAAAAAAATGTTGGTTCAGCCAACAACATAAAATAGCCTCCAGTTTTGTGTTATGCTTTCTCTCATGAGGCCTATGTCTACCTCAAAATTTTGGAAAGGCTTATATAGTAACAATTCTAACCAGCAAAACGCTTCAAAGGTGTCACTTTGCTTAAGGGGGCGGTCTTGAATAGTGGGTAAACAATGATGATAGTAGGTAGTGGTCAGGGATGCCAACACCCACCTTTGTGATTTTTTTGATATGTATACAGTTGTGCAGATTGAATAAGGAATATTGTCTCTATTTTAGCTGGTCTTTGCATGTAACAATGAATATAACCACTTACAAGCTTGTCACCATTATCAACTATTTTCAAATGGTGGAATGTCTACTTGTTGACGTTCAAAGAAAAGAAATGCCAGCTTGAGATGACAAGGGGCAACTTTTGCAGCATATGGTTTGTTTCTTGTGCACCAATGTCATGATCTGCAACCAAGCTCATCATGAATGTTTGATAGGAAAGAAATGCTTTATCCCTAGATGAATCTGTATTTGCATGGCTTTGCAAGATATCAATATAGCTTATCATATTTTTTTTCTAACTTTGATGCATATTTGGAAATGTAGTTCAACACAATTTGTCTTGACAAGACTAGTTGGTAATCAACATTTACTCACCAAATTGCAAGCATCTCAAGGTTGTGGATATTGACACATTCATCATTTCTTGTTGGCTTATATGATTTGTTCAATTCACTATCAATTACCAATGTCGATGATGGTTGTGTATTCCACAAAGCTTTGTAGTGGCATTATAATTGGTGGACTTTTTTCCTAAGGCAAGTGTATTGAATACATTTGGTATGCCTTTGTACTATGTTCAAAAGCTATTCACAATCTACCATTGGATCCATGCAAGAAATTTGTGTACTATTAAGCAAGTACGGGTCCTTCAAAGATGAGTGGTGAACTCTTGATATTAGCTAATCTAGGGAACAAGCGTTCCATGTTGAAACATAGTGAACAAAGAAGTTTTTTTCTTATTGAAGCTCATGTGGGTTGGACCAATCAAGCATTTCCATATTTTGGGCACCTGGAAGCCACAAGAAATTGTGGACATGTGTTGATCCAAGGTGTTTCCATTCATACCTATACTAGTAATCCTTTTTGTGGAAAAGCCTCTCAATAACCTCTTCATAGAGAATAGTTAACCACAAGTGCATGTAAAAAATTGTTATGTGTGGGTTTTGTACAACATTGTTTGTGAAGCATCTTCGGGAGTATGGCATATTAAGCTAGGCATGAGGATTAATTACCCTATGTAAATCAGGCCATTTGTTGTCTGTAGATCTCAAAGTGAAGAAGAGAGTCAGTGTACCAAGTTGGTGGATCATCACTACAAGCTCTTTATGGAACTTGCCCCAATATGAGTGTGTTCCTCATAAAGGTTCATCGCATCAAACAAGTTGGTTTGCTATCTTGGTGTCTAGTGCATCTCATAGTAATTGTCACAAAGCAATAACAAAATTTGGGATCCTTTCTTCCAAGTTTTTTTTCATGAAAATAGAAGCTGAATGTTGGCTATGATGTCTCATTATCAAATTATAAAGGTAATATCTAAATTTGACATGCCTCCCAAATCTAATATCATAGTATCTCATCAAGTGCAATGCATATTCATGTAAGTGAATCTGTATGCTTCTTGATTGTAGGGGCATTGATGTTCCAATGGGGAACAAGATTGGAAAAGCCATGCTTAATAACTCGTATGTATTATACTAATTAATAGGGCTAGAATTTATCTTAGGCCAAGGAAAAGTATTTTGAATAATGTCTTAATCTGCAAGGCATCTCTAATTTCCTACAATTCATGAGGACGGCTGGGCATCAATGGAATAAATTATGATGAGTCCTCAATCTTAGCTTCCTCATCAAAAACACTTTTTGGAGTTTCCACAAGTTCAATTGTGTTATTTGTTGGTTCTTTCATTGTGTGTAGAAGATCAAAGATGTCAGTACTTATAGGAGGTAATAAATTGAAAGCATCACAATCTATTGCAACATCACTATAATATGGGTCATTCTAAATTTTGTATATTAATGCAACCATCATATTATGTTTGTCAACATAGAAATCATAGTTCATCCGCTAAACACTAGTTCTTTGCACAATCACCACTTCAAGATCTTGTAGGCAATACAGTAACAAAGTTGCAATGGCTGCGATGTCTTGAGGGAAGCTTATTGTATGGCCACTATATTTATATTGGCCTCCTCTAGCATGGGTTACTTGAAAAACTGGAGCAACTCTAGCTTTAAGCATTTCTTCAACTTGAGTAAGCTTTACAAGGATGGGAGGCTATGGCCTAGATCCATCTTGTTCACTAAATTGAATGTATGAACTCCCTTTTCAGAAGCACAATGCAAACACATGATGCTTACACTAGATGCTCGCACTCTCATGTCAACATAGCTTTCCTTGCAAACACTACAAGCTTTCAAATTAGACAAAGCATCAATGCGTTGATGGAAGGACTGCATTGAAGTGTGAAAAGAATCACCAAAAATGCTACTTGGGTGGTGGGTGGCTGATGATTTGGATGGCAAGCCATGCTCGATAATTTTTTTGAGGTCTATTGCCACCTATTATGGAGGCACCTTCTCTGGGAAGGTTCTTCGGAGGTTGGAAAGGGATGGGGGGTGTGGGGCTATATTAGTCAACCTATTCTGCTAGCAAGCCTGGCTGCAATTGTGGTGTGCCTATTTGGTCAGGTGGGGCCAAGTTAGGCCAACCTATAGTGGCTCTTTGTTGCAAGTATTTGGCTCGATGACGTCCATAAATCTAGTCTCTATGGTGTGCATAATAAAGTTGGTTTCTTTGGCATTTTTCTGCCTTTTTATGGTCCACACTTGATGCAGGGTTGCAACTTGAACAAGGCTAAGGGCCCTACAATCATATTATGAGGAAAATAATAAAAAAAATTTAGACACCAACTTAAAGGGAAAATGCATAAGTAAAGAGGTCAAACTAATTGAATATGGAACAAAATAGCCAAATGTAGATAGCAACACTCAACAATGTTGTATGGAAAACAATATAAACTATATAAAATTAACTATTATATTGTGTTCCAACCATTGAAACAAAACAAAAGCCATAAATTGAGGGCCTTGCAATCATATTATGTGGAAAATAATAAAATGCTTGCAAACACCAACTTAAAGGGAAAAGGCATAAGTAAAAAGGTCAAGATAATTGAATATGGAACAAGATAGCCAAAGGTAGATAGCAACACTCAACAATGCCCTATGGAAAATAATATAAATTGGATAAGAATAACTATTTTATTGTGTTCCAACCATTGAAACAAAAACAAATCTATAAATGAAATAATATTGGCTCGAACAGTTCCCAGTGGGAAAAATCACAAATCAAAAGAGTCCATAGTAACAAAGCCATGCACAAAAGAAAGCAAACCCACACATGCAACAATTCCTTATGGAGAACAACTAAAGCATACATATATCCATACGTATATCTAAATGTATCTATGCATATGCAATGCATTTTCAAAGGAGAGTGTAAGGAAGGTAAGGTATGATGCATTTTGTGAAGGAGGATGTAACGTTGTTGTTGCTTATGCCTATGCATCATTCCTTCCTTACACCCTCCATCTAAAATAACTTCACTTCCTTCATTGTATATACCTATACACATATACATATACATATACATATGCATATGCATACATCATGATGAAGATGAAAAAGTGCTTGCAAACTCCAACTTAAAGAGGAACAATGCAACTAATGAACAAATAGGTAATATAAATGAAACCAAACAAAGTAACACCTTCTCTCCACACCACCATATTGGGTCATGGAGCCCTACATATGGGCTATCACGAAACCCCTGATCAAGAACATACATTGTCCACCACTATGATCAATGGTAAAACCAATGTTGCTTATTACACCCAATATAGGACCTTTCATTCTTACAGTTATTTTTTGAGCCTAGAAGGAATAATAGCCAAGATGTCACAATCGACATTATGAATTGGATACATATGTAGGTATTTTCAGCTTGGAAATATAAAACCATGGTCCCAAAAAAAAAAAAAACCGCACATACATGAATAATTTTTCCAATAGTGCCTTATAAACAACATCCAAAGCATACATATATACAAATGTATTTGCAAATGTATCTATGCATATGCAATGTATTTTTGATTGGGAATGGAATGAATGGAAGTTACGATGCACTCTTTAAAGGAGAGTGTAAAACTCTGTTGGCTATGGTTATGTATCGTGCCTTCCTTCATTCTAGCCTCCATCTAAAAAAGTTTCACATTTTTATTGCACATGCATATATACATGTACATATACATATGTATATATTACAATGAAGATAATAATTTTCTTGCAAACACCAACTTAAAGACCCACAATGTAGCTAAACAAAAAATGGAAAATATAAAATGAAACCCAATAAAACAAGGCATACTCTCTACCATACTATATTGGGTGATGGAGCCCCATGGGCTCTCACCAAACCCTTGAGCAAGAACACACATTTTCGACCACTATGATCAATGGAAAAACCAATGTTTCTTATCACAATCAATATGAAACCTAACACCAATTCTTTTTTCAATACCGCCTTATGGAGAAGAATCAAAACATACATATATACATATGTATATGTAAATGTATCTATGCATATGCAATGAATTTTTGATGGAGACTACAAGCAATGGAAGGTACAATGCACTCTTTAAAGAAGAGTGTAACACTACTACTGGTTAGGGTTATGCATCATGCTTTTCATCATTGTAGCCTCCGTCTTAAAAAGTTACACTTTTTTGATTGCACATGCATATATACATATACACACACATATATATATATATATATATATATATATATATATACATATATTATGATGATGACAATAAAGTTCTTGAAAACACCAACATAAATACCCACAGTGCAGTTGAATAGCAAATAGAAAATATGAAATGAAGAACAACAAAACAAGGCTTTCTCTCCACCCTACCATATTGGGTCATGGAGCCCCATGGTCTCTCACCAAACCCTCGAGAAAGAATAGGCATTGGCCACCACTTTGATCAATGGTGAAACCAATCTTTATTATCACACTTAATATACAGTCTATCATTCCAACAACTCCTTTTAAGGCTAAAAAAATAATAATTAAAAAGGTACACTTAACAAATTTATGCCAACAAATACAATCCAACATCATTCATTTGATACATATCTAGGAATTTACTGTTTGGAAATATACACACTAAAAAAGTACATGTAGAAATGTAAGTACATGGCATTATATGTAGATAATATACATATATTTGTTTTCACTATTCCTATTAAAACTCAGACCTATTATTTAGAAACAAGGCTTAAAACAACAATAGTCAGAGTTGCAAGAATTAACTTTGAAGTTGAGTGCAAGCTATTGCTGTCATATTTGTCTACAATTTCCCCTACCATGTAAGACTCTTCAGAGATAATTGTCATACTGGCTTGAATGCCAAACAACCATCCCTAATTGTGACTTTGGATATTTGTTATGATTTTTTTGACTGGACATATTTGTTTCCTTTTCTTTCTTTGGAGTGCTTGTCACATCAAAAGGCCTTTCCTTTCTATTGTTGTTGCTTTGTTACTCATTTGACTGGTTATACACTTTTTGATTGTACATCCATATATAAAAATACATATGCATATGCATATATTATGATGAAGACAAAAAGGTTCTTGCAAACACCAACGTAAAGATCGACAATGCAATTGAACAACAAATAACAAATATGATATGGGTATGTGTAGGATAATGATGGGCCAAAGAGTGGCTATATGTAAGTGATATGATGGCCCATGTTGTTGATGACTTTTTTTTACCCAAAATTGATGAAACGAAAAGGGTTTTTAAAGGAGATTCTTAGCTTTCCACCAATATAAATTATGCTTTACTTTGAATTTAATAATTAATTATTATTCATTTTCTATTTGAATTATGACTAAAGTCTTGGTTGGTAGGATGATTAAAAACTATATATAGCTTTCAAACAGTATCACATTTTTTGAATCTGAAACATGCATCACATTCTATGCTTCGAATACTATAGGATAAAAAAAATTGAATTTCACGAAGTTTTGACCAAGTTAAGGTGGTCAGACATACGAGTTTTTATAATTTTTGAAAGTTGTAATAAAAAATTCATAATTAATTATCTATTTGGAAAAAAATTATAAAAGAATATGCATCACATTGGGACATGAGTCCTCTACTAATATCTAAAATCTTATAAAAAAATATTATCATTTTATTGTAGTTAGGGTTGTCAGATAGACACCTACTTATTTTTCCCTGAAATTTAAGTACTATTGCATTGAAATTTCAAATTTTTACTGAATAGATTTTTTTAAAAATAAACCTAGTAGTTTAGAAACTACATTCAATTTTCTACAGATTCTATTCTTACATATTTTTAAAATAATATAGATAGCTTGTTCAAATTTTTACGTCAAGTTGCCTAACTCTATTTTTTTCTAATTTTTCACCACTTAAGGGCTTGTTGTTTCCATGATGACCTTGCACATACCCATATGAAACACAAAAAAACAAGGCCTTCTCTCCACCCTACTAGATTAGGTCATGGAACCCCATGGTTTCTCACCAAACCCCCAAGCAAGAACATACATTGTCCATCACTTTGATAAATGGTGAAACCAATCTTTCTTATCACACTTAATATACAACCTATCATTCCAACAACTACTTCTTGAGGCTGAAAGAAATAACTACGAAAAAAGATGCACTTAACAAATATGCTAGCAAATACAATCCAACTTCATGCATTGGATGCATATGTAGGAATTTGTTATTTGCAAATATACACACTATATAAGTACATGTAGAAATGTATGCACATGGCATTAGATGTAGACAATACACTTATATAGATAAAGGAAAACCTATAGATATGGATATGTGTTGATACATGTGTTGGAAAGGGAGATCAAACTTCAACCTTCAAAGAAGCTCGCAATCCTGGCTCACAACTTTAATAGTGGGTAAATCCATAGAAGAACACCCAACAATGCCTTATTGAAAATTGCAAAGACTTTCACCACCTCTTCTAACATTTTAATTGGTAGGTGTTGGCACAACCATCGCCACTACATGGATACCATACAATAGTTAGTGTTGATACCAAGAGGGAAAGCTTATGTGAAGGTGCAAGTTTGACTGCCCATTGTGGAGTTTCGGTGAAGGTGGTTGGAGGATATTTTTTGTTTTTTTCATGGGGCAATGACTCCAAAAGAAATACAAAATTCTTGGTAATGACACTATTAATTAGAGTGATGGACAACGGATGTGGCATATGTATAGATATGTATGTATGTCATAGTAGATGCAAACAAGACTATATTGTTTCAATTTTTTTGAAGGTTTTGTTGAGAAAAGAGTATATTTCTGCATGGATTTGTTACTATGAATTTTTGTGGGTTTCTTTGTATGACATCCATTTTGTGGCTATGTTTGCGAAAAAATAAAATTCTTAACATTATGTAGTTTTCTACAGGATTTGAGAAAAAATCCAATAGTGCAGGAAGCTACTAGGAAGAGGTATGTTTGAAGCAACCGGGAAGAGGTGCATATTGGAAAAGCCCTTTGCAATATTGTCTCATTTTGTGGTTCACGGTCTATGGGAGGCTATATTGTTTGATCTCCGATGAGGTACTATTGATTGTTTCAAATTTTGATAAGATGTTGTTGAGAAAAGAATATATTGTTTGTAAAAAATGAATATTGTTTCATTTATGGTTTGCATTTTGTGGCTATAGTTTTCCATGGGTATGTTACTATGAATCTTTGTCTTTTGTGGGTTTCTCCATCTAGGTCGCTATTGAAACCAATATTGTTTGATTTATGGCTTCCATTTTGTGGTTATGGTTGGAAAAAAAAAATAGTTAATGTTATACAGTTTATGTTTGATTCCATTAAGCATTGTTGATTATTGTTCTCTAGCTTAGGCTATATTGTTTCAATTTTTGATAAGGCTTTATTGAGAAAAGAGTATATTTTTGCATGGCTTTGTTACTACAAATTGTTTGTGGATTTCTCTTTATGACTTCTGTTTCATGGCTATGTTTACAATGAAATAAGATTGTTAATGTTATACATTTTTTGTCAATTTTTGTTGGCTAGCTTGGGGTATTTTGTCTCATTTTCGATAAAGTGCTATTGAAAAGGCTATATTGTTTCAATTTTCGACAAGGAACTATTTAGAAAAGCCTATACTATTTGTTAAAAGCAAAATTGTTTTGTTTGTGGTTGGAATTTTTTGTCACTATCATTCTGGATGAGTTTTGTGGCTATGGTTTTGCATGGGTTTTATGCATTGTTGATTGTTGTTCTCTAGCTTAGGGTATATTGTTTCATTTTCAAGAAGGTATTGTTGAGAAAAGACTATACTTTTACATTGGTTTGTTACTATGATTTTTTTTTGGATGCCACCATTGATTGCAATGATGGACAATATAATTTTCCTATGTGTAGATATGTATATATGTCATAGTAGATAAAAACAACATTCATAGAAAATGATCCCTATGTTTATTCTGTTGGTACATTCTTGGAATGATAAGCTATATTTTAAGTCATATGGAAGATTGATGCCACCATTGATGTAACTTTAGGAACTCACATGTAGGAGTAATATAATATACAGTCAACCAACAAAAGAAGATTAAAACTATAGACATCAAAGGGAAAAATTATGGTAACATCCAGATGTTTGGTTCCCCTATTGTGTGAACTTTGGTTGGAATTTTCATCAGCCTTCCCAATTTTGAGCTTTCTGGTGTCAGGGGTTCATTCGGGAAAAGGGTGGCAGATGTTTCTTTATTTTTAAATTAAAAGTGTTCTATGCATTAATAGAGAAGTCCAACAAAATTAAACATTGGTTGGCATCAACATTAATTGTTGTATTGTTCCTCTATGGCAGAAATTTTTTCAAAGTAATAAAATAGTCCATATTCTTCTTCAAGCGTAGTTGTTATCTGTCTAAACCTCAATAAGGGTTTGTTACAATAGATGGCTGTATATCAAGTGTCAGATGAAACATTGATCAAATCATTATTGAGGCCTAGACAAATAACAACTAGATACTTGAAGTCATATAAAACACCCAACAATGACTTATCATGAAGAACATGCACTATATTATCACTTTGCAACCATTCCTAGTGGACAAAAACCATAGATCAAATAAAAATCGTAATTATCTTATGAAAAAAATAAGCATAGCAAGGAGTAAATATGAATTTTTTCTACATTTGATTTCACTTAGATACATATCTACACGCAGGGATGAATGTTTTCTGTCTCTAATTTCACAAACATACATAATATACATAGGGAAAGTAAAATGAGTAAGAACAAAGGAAGGCTTGTTGTTCACCCTGCCTTTTTGGGTCATGGAGCCCCATAGGCTCTTGCCAAACCCCCTGAGCAAGAACAAACATTTTCCACAATTGTTATGGATAGTGAAACTAATCTTCCTTATTATAGTTAATATAAAACCTATTATTGTAAGGATGCTTCTCTGAGGATGGAACAAATAACAACTATCTTTACAAAAAAATAAACATGGCAAGGAGTATTTATGAATGTTGTCTATATACTATCTTTGCAAAACAATAAGCATGGAAATCAGTATATATGAATGTTGTCTACATCTAATTTCACATACATACATATCTACATAGGAGAAAAGAAGAATGAAACACTACAAAAGAGACATATACTTTTTTGAATGTATATATTTGCAAGCAATAGATTCTTACATATACATCCAATGCATGCAATACATATATTTGGAGTTGCAAAAAAAACTTTACATCGGTATATATGTTTCGAAAGTTAATTGCACATATATACACATTGTTGATTGTTGTTCAATAGCTGCAAAAATATTATTTCATTTATAATTTCCATGTAGTGGGAATTGCTGGAAAGAAATAAAAGAGTCCATATATTCTTAGAAAGGAAAATATATACAAATATATATGCATCTAAAGTTATATGTAGGCAACACACATATATATCCATCATACAAAGATTCCTACATACACATAGGAAATATAAAATGAAACACAAAAAAATGAGGCTTACTCTCCACCCTACCATATTGGGTCATGGAGCCTCATCAACTCTCACCAAACCCTCGGGCAAGAGCATACATCGTCCACCACTCTGATCAATGGTGAAATCAATATTCCTTACTACACTTACCATACAACTTATCATTCTAACAACTCCTTTTGTGAGGCTGAAAGAAATAATAACTAAAAAGGTGCATTTAATTTTAGATTCCCCAAACAATAAATATGGCGAGTAGTATATATCAATGCTTCCTACATCTAATTTCACATGCATAGATATTTGTACAGAGCAAAAGAGAAATGAAACAGAACAAAAAAAGCACACACTTTTTTGTGTTTATATATGTTTCGTACAAAAATGACTCACTAACATTTTCATGGTAATTTAGGTCCTACTTCCTTAGTATTTGATCTATTTTTCTTGATTTAATGATGTGATATGGCCTTAAAATGCACATTAAACTATAAATATTCAATTTATTGAGGTCCTGTGATAGTGTTGTGAAGTGTTGTAAAACATTTCTACACTTTTCTAGACTCTATTTATCATAATTCATCACAAAATTATCTTTTTATTCATCATCAAGTCCTATTTTGAGGTGTTGTAAAGTCTTGTAACAAAGATTCACACTTTTCTGGGCACATTTCCCTTATTTACACCTTTCTTATGTCTTTTAGGACCCCTTTATACACTTACAAGACACATTTAAATGTATTTTTGAATGTAAACCCAACAAACAATATTAAATTAAAATTAAATCATGACACCCTTTCACAAGCCTAAGGTGGTACCCATTCACCATGGGTGGCGAATGAGTCCCCATTGGCTCCAAATTCAAAATATTTTAAATTTTCTTTCAGATTTTATTCAAAAATTACTTGATGTCGGCCTGTGATGTATTATCAAGATACTAAGGCATAAGAATGTATAAATAAGTGATTTTCTCTCATTATTAACCCCCTAACTCATCATAAATCATTCCAATAGTCATTCATCATTGCATTCAAGCAATTTGTATCATTGTATCAACCATCTATCAAGTACTTTGGAGCTGCCATTGCATTATCTTCATATTGTCTTCAACAATGGCTTGGTAAGTTGATAGCATTTGCATGTTATTCATTTATCATTCACTTTTATTCCATTATTCCATTAAGGGTTTGATTACCAAAGTGGGGTTTGACCAAGGAAAACCCCTATTTGTTGACCCTCAACCATTTTCCCACTTGCATGTGCATTTGCAGACTTTTGTATGTAGATTTAACAAGAATTTAGGTGATTGAAGGTTGATCAATAAGTCAACTAGGTGTTTCAAGTCAAATAAATCATATTTCAAGCTTGAAGAAGGTATTTTATCTATTTCCTATAGATTTGACTTTAGAGACCCAATGAGTAGACATTTCCAAATCTGGTGTTGTAGAGTTGTCTCCTGATTTCTCAGAATTTTGGGAGAGGACTCATTCACCACCTATGAAAAATGAGTCCCACCTTAGGACTGAAAATCTATTTTTTTTTCAGATTTTGGATCCCGATAGTCAGAAACCTATTACCAATAATTTTTCACTAGGAGGAGGACTAATTCACCGCCTTGGGAGAATGAGTCCCACTGTTTATTTTTAGTAACTTTAGACAGCATTCAAGACTTTCCAGATCCCTCAAAACTTTCGTAAGCACACTCAGTTTTAGTCCATTACTTTTTTGTTTATGCATTTGTTCATGTTTAGTTCATTGTTTGCATATTGTACTGTGTTTTCAAACATTGCATATTTCATTCATAGTTATTCTATTACATCGTTTACAACACTTTATTTAGCTTATTTAATCTATATTTGAGTGAGGCCTTCAATTTTGGTAGTGTTTTGGTGTGGCCTAGAGGATTCTATCTCCTTTTAGGTGAAAGATCCTAAAAGTGTAAGAGAAGGACATAGAACCTTCCTCACCCATCACACCTCAAAATTGTTTGTTCAATATATTTGCAAGCAACATATTCCTACATATGGATCCAATGTATACAATACATATATATGCAGCTCGAAAATGAAAGCTACACCGATAAATACATACATACATACATACATATATATATATATATATATATATATATATATATAGATGTTAGATGTACATATACACACATTGTTGATTGTTGTTGAATAGATTTGAACATATTATTTCATTTATGGTTTCCATGTACTAGCGATAGTTGCAAAGCAATAAAATATTCCACATATACACACAATAAGCAATAAAATAGTCCAAATATATGGCCACAATAATAGTTTACATTCTAAAGTTGCCAAAGCAACTAAACAGTCTATGTTATTTAAAAAAATGCATTATTGATTGTTGTTCTATAGCTTCAAGTTATAGCCAAATATAGGGAACAATAGTCAACAATTCGTTGTAGAAAATAACATAAATTGTCAGCCTCTTGGCTACTCATCAACCTTCCCATTTTGCAAGCCTTCTAGTGGTCATGAAAAGGTGGCAGATGTGGTTGGCCCATGTTGGGAAGCTACAAAATAGTAGTCAACAATGGCTTGTAGAAAAAAACATAAACTATATAGTGTTGCAACCATCACCACAAAACAAAAGACTTGAATGAAACAATGATGGTTTCAACAAAGACCTAGAAAATTATTTTTCCAATAGTGACCTATCAATAGGTGCAAGAACAAATATAGATAAGTTTAAATCTAGATACATATGGTGGTTGCTTGAGAAAATTAAATAAACATCACTTGGAATAGCTTGTGATGACAACATTGCTTGATCTATGGGCTGCATATAGGTGAAAGATAAATCACAAAAGTATTGTGCAAAATGTAGATAACAATTATAATTGAATGTCACATAGGAAATATTATAACAAAAATGAAGTTATATGCAACTCCAGTAAAATGGAAGACACATAAATAGCTACACATAGGCTACTCACAAGTGGCTAGTAAAAAAAAAGGTCAAGGATACATGAATACCTCAAATATAAATAAGTCAGACTATATACAACAAGGGTTGCAAATGCGAGCAAAGCATTTTCAAAGTTCATTGGATGCACATGGAAAAGAGCCAATACAAGTGTCAGCAACAAAAAGTAAACAAGGAACAAACTTATGGGATTGGTGCCTGAGGGTTGTTCAACATCTTGTGGAGAGCTAGAGTCTATCGACATTGCTAGGGCTGCTCTTTCGAAAGGATAGAGTAGCAACACCAATGGGTGGCCACAAGATCTATTGCGACAACAACACAAGGGCCAAATATTTAATTAAAGTGAAAGGCTGACAAACTCCATTCCCAATTTTTTATTTCAAAATTTTTATCTTTAAATTTTTTTGTAGAGACATTAACAATATGATAAAAACAAATAATATAAAAAAGGCACATTTAGAGAACTCTTTGTAAATATTTTCAAAAACAATCTATATGTTCTTGCAAAAAAACCAACCTAAAACATACATTGTCTATCACTGTGATCAATAGTGGCATCAATATTTCAAATAAAATTTAAAATATAGCTTATCATTCCAAGAATGTCCCAATGAAATAAACATAAGAATTAGTATGTATCAATGTTGTTTGCATCCACTATGACATACATACATATCTGCACATTGGGGAAATACATTTTCTGTCATTGCAATGAATGGGAGCATCAATGTTCCATAGAACACTTAAAATACAAATTATCATTCCAAGGATGTCTGAGTATGTATCAATATTAGTTGCATTTAGTATGGCATACAAAAATATCTGTACATAGGAGGAATAAAGTGAAACACAACAAAACAAGGCATTGTCTATCACTCTGATCAATTTTGACATCAGTCTTCCATATTGTAAGGAAAGCATAGGTGTGGAAACACTTTCCTAATGCCAAATCCATAGGGAAGAATGCAATGCAGGGCTATTAATTTTTTTAAATTACAATCCAATTAAAACACACATGAAGGAATAATAGAAATAGAGCAAATACACAAAGACAAATCAAACAATAGATTTACGTGGGAAACCCTTATGGGAAAAAACCCACCACACCAAGTTGAATCTCTTTGTATTACAGTAATCAATAATTACATACAATCAGGAAATTCAACTCTTTGTTGTTTCACAGTAGCTACAACATTTACTGTTCAAAACTCTAATCAGAAAAGCTCTCATCCTATTCGATAAACTCATCACACTGTTTCAACCAAATCAATCTACTTTAAAACAATCTCTTTCTAATTTTCCAACCATGCATTCTTACCCGCCATTGCCAACCAAAGACAGTTTCCATTTGAGTCCTGATTTTTCCCTGCATGCAATTTTTCTACCAATGCAACTGATGCATAAAATCTACTATCGTCATGTTTTAAAACTGCTTCCTGTGATTTTCCCACGATGTTCCACGTAGGATGATCAGACTAGTCAAGAGCATTCAACTCTATTGGCATATTAGTGAGACACACACAGTGTCTCCCCAATGCCACAGAGTTTCTCTAACATCATCGCTATAGCTTCCCCGAGTCGGCAAGATGCTATAATGACTGTAATAGGTTATACTGAAACCATCGATGTCCAATATGATCCTATCGGCAATGATTTCCCTTATCGGCAAGACACATAGTGAATTCACTAGTCTCAGCAAGCAAATAGTCTATTGGCAAGACACTACGTCTTCACCAAGACCTTTTGTCGAGTTCCTTGTGTACACCAAAACCTTTGACGAGTCAACAAGACTTATCATCTTCGCTAGGACTTCATACCGAAGCCCTCAGTCACACCAATGACTACCATTCGACAAGACCTATATCAAAAGCATCTCATCATCGACAAGACATACTGATGTCGTCAAGAACTTATGTCGACATCTTCAAGTTATGCCGGCATGAGCCATTTGGCATGACTATCGCTCTTTGGCAAGACTCACATCGAAGCTGAACTTCCACTGAATGTCACACTATTGCCAAGACTCGTGCCTATCGCCAAGACATTTCTCTAAGCACCTAGAGATAACCTGAAGACTTTTGTCGGCAATACATGAGACATTCGCCGTGACATTTCATTGAGCTTCCAAAGCTAGCCCAAAGAGATCTGTTGGGAAGACTCAATACTTTCACTGAGACATCTCCCCGTGACCCGAGAGTTACACCGATGAGATCAACTGTTTCCTAGAGTTCTTTCGATCGCCAAAAGATCATGCCGAACACAAAGAGTCACAACGATAGTCTCTTCGGCAAGAAATGAACCCTATCATGGCGATATGTACATTTTAGAACTTCAAAACAGTTAGTCAGCCAGACATTCGTGATGTCACACCGACTTTGCCTTCAAGGAGTTTCTTGTCAGTAAGAATTGATGCATAGATTCCAACACATATAACATTTAAAATACAACCTATGATTACCTACGTGTAGATATGTATGTATCTATTGTTTTTTACTGATGGTTGCAACATAATAAAATAGTTAATCTTATACAATTTTTTTTTCAACAAGGCATTGGGGTTTATTGTCCTCTAGCCTTTGCTATATTGTTTCATTTTTTACAAGGTGTTGGATGGGGGGATAATTTATGTGGCTTTTGATTTGTCACAATGGTTCCAACTCTAAAAAATAGTGAACATTATACATTTTAAGTTTATTTCCATAAGGAATTCTTGATTGTCGCACTATAGCTTAGGGTACATCGTATCATTTTTGACAAGCTGCAGTTGAGAAGGCTATATTGTTTCAATTTTAGATAAGGTGCTATTTAGGAAAGATTATATTGTTTGTTAATAGAAATATTATTTGATTTATGGCTTCCATGTATTGCTTTCTATGACCATCACCCCATGCAAAAAAACCAAAATAACCTCTAACCACCTTCACAAAAGCATAACAATGACTGATTGAACTTGCACCTTCATAGGAGCTCACCATTGTCACATCAACATTGACTGTTGTATGGCTTCCATGTGGTGGGAACAACTGTAAAGAAGCTATCCATTGTGGCATCAACATTAATTGTTGTATGGTTTCCATGTAGTGGTGATGGTTGTAATAACACCTGTCATTTTAAATGGCAGGAAACATAGCAAAAATCTGTGCAATTCCCAATGAGACATTGTTGGATGTTGTTTTGTGGCTTTTCTTGCTATAAGAGATACAAGCCAAAGCAACAAGCTTTTCTAAAGGTTTGTTACTGTGAATTTTTTTGTTTTGTGGGTTTTTCCATTTGGGCCACTCATGTAATTAATGTTGTTTTATTTATGGCCTCTGTTTTGTGGTGATGGTTGCAATGCAATAAAATTGTTAATGTTATACAGTTCATGTTGTTTTTCCTTCTTTTGTTCTATGCCATATAATTTTCCCTATGTGTAGATATGTATATTTGTGAAATTAGATGTAGCCAACACTCATATCTATGATAGCCTGTATAATAAGTGCAATAATACATGTTGATATCACCATTGAATATGCTAGTTGACAATCTATGCATGCTTGCCACAAAATAGCACATATATCACTCACCACTCTAACCAATGGTGAAATCAATGTTCCTTATTACACTTACTATACATGCTACTATTGTAATTCCTTTTTTGAGGCTGAAAGAAATAATAACTAAAAAAGTATATTTAACTTCAATTTCCCCAAACAATAAACATGGCAAGCAGTATATATGAATTTTGGCTACATCTAATTTCACATACATACACATCTACGCACAACGAAAGAAAAATGAAGCACAAAAAAAAAAACACATATTCTTTGGTGGCATAAAGACTGGAGGTGTTAGTAGATATTCTTTGATTTTACTAAAGGATTGGTCGCATTTGTCATCCCATTTATATGCAAATCCCTTGTGAAGTAGGTGAGAATAAGGGACTTACTTTTCTATAAATTTTGCTATGAATCTGTAGATAGATTGAAGCCTACCTTGAAGACCTCTCAATGGTTTCAGTGTTCTAGGAGCCTCCATCTCGAGAATAGATTTTACCTTTGCAAGGTTTATTTCAATGCCTCTCATTGACACTATGTACCCTAGCAGCTTTCCTGACTATACGCCAAAGATGCACTTCTTAGGATTCAGGCAGACTTTGTATTCTTTGAGCCTGTCAAAAATGGCACCCAAGGTTGCTATATGATCTCTCCTTTTTCTAGATTTAGCTAGAATTTCATCAACATAATCCTCCATGGTTTTATGGATCATGTCATGCAAAATCTCATTTCCCTTTGGTAGATAGCTCCAACATTCTTCAAGCCGAATGGCATCACATTCCAGCAGTACGTCCCCCATGGACATGTGAAGGTTGTTTTGTGTTGATCCTCCTTGACAATCCTTATCTGATTGTACCCTGAGAAACCATCCATTAGTGAAAGCACTTCATTCCCTTTAGTCATGTCCACAATCATGTCTATGTTAGACAATGGGAAATCATCTTTCATAAATTCTTTGTTCAGGTCCTTGAAGTCTGTGCAGATTCTAATACCCCTAGTGGGTTTTGAGATAGGAACTAGGTCAAACACCCACTCTAGATAGGCAATTTTTCGTATAAATCCTGCATCCAGTAGTTTCTTTAGTTCCATTTTGACTAGCAGAGTGATTTGGGAATGCATCTTTCTCAACTTTTGTTTTACTGGTTTAGCTTCAGGGTAGGCTACTAAGTTATGAACCACTATTTCTAGTTCAAGTCCAAGCATATCAGTGTATGTCCATGTAAACTTAACTTTCCTCTCTCTCAAGAAGGAAGACAAGAGTTCCTATTCTTCTAATAGTAGTGATTCTGCATAGAAGGTAATGTGTGGAGTCTTCTCTATCCCTAAGTTAACTAGATTGCATTTCTCTACCAGCATTGCTGATTTCTCCTAATGTAAATTTGTGAGAGCAAGATTTAATCCCAATGATTTCTCTACCAATGAGGTGGCCAAATATTATGTGTCCTTTATTTTTAATATTTTAGAGTCAGAGAGAGCCATGAGGTGGTTTTCACTCAAGGACTTGGAGATTACTCTTAGTCTTTCACTTTTGCGACTAAGGGATTCAATCATTTCCCTATAATAGGCATGTGTGTCCAGTTCTATGATGAATCTTGCTTTGTGATCTCCACACATAATGTTGTCCCTTAGTCCCATGAACTTTGAGAGTGCCTCATCATTTTTGAAAGTTTTGAAAATCAGTAGTCCTCGTTGGTCATAGTCAATCAATTAGGGGTACACTAGTCTTATCTCATTTGATTGGTTCTCAGATTTGTAGGATAAGGTACTAATCATGAAAAGACATGAGTCTTCAAACAAAGTAGGTATTCCTCTTTCGGCTTCGTCATCCTCACTATTGCAAACATCAGTGATTTCAAAGCTAAAGTTGTCTATGACTCAACCTGTAGATACATCCAACTGTTGGGCACGGGCTAATGATCTAGGAGATAAAGCTAACATTTGTAGAGGGGATCTTGATACCTAAAGAGGTGTCTTGTTTCTTCTAATTGGGGGATTTTGGCCATGAATGGTTATACTCAAAGCGATACATCCAAGGCCAATATTTCTCATTTGCATCTCTAGAATGATGGGTATTAGAAACTCACTGTCATTTTTTCCTAGTTTCTGGTTTCTGTCATAGCCCATTGCGAGCATCATTTGCAAACCTTTACTGATGTCATCATGTGTCCATAGGTAGATTAGCTGCTGGTCTATCATCTTGATACAAGAGATGGGATAGGTCCTCCTCTATTTCTTCTTGGCTAAGATCTCCCCAACTTCTAAAGTTAGAATATATTTCAACAGATGTTTGGGATGTGGAGGCTTTATTTGATTGTGGTCATCCTCGTGATCTTGGAGATTGTGTTAACTCTCCTACCACAAAATAATTTTTGGGAATTATATAGTTTCCACAACCATTGTCCTAGATGATGACCTTGATATTAGAGATGGTGGGGATGGTGGGAGTGGTGGGTGTCTATGTCGCAGAAGTGGAGGTGAGAGTGGATGGGTCAATATATGGTGTGGATGGGTCTTCATCATTTTTAGGCACTTGAGGGATTTTGTAATATTTTTCCTCTAGGTTCTTGCAGTAGGAGAATGGTTTGGGATCCCCATGGATGATAATTTCTTGGCCTTCATATGTGAACTTGACATATTGATAGAAGGTTGATGCTACTGCTTGCATTGCATGGATCCATGGATGTCCTAGGAGAATGTTATAAGGCAAGTCGAGGTCTAGGACCTAATAGGTGGTTTCCATGATAGTTGGCCCTACTTGAATAGGGAGTTGAATTGTTCCCTGGGACACTCTTTCTTGATCATCATATTCCCTTATTATAATACCCTTTCCTTTGTCGATAGAATCCTCTGAGATTTTTAGGTTCTTAATGAGCTTTAGGGAGCAAATATTCAAACCTGCACCTCCATCCACCAAGACTTGCTTGACTTTATTTTTATGTACTAGGATCTCTAAATGGAGTGCATGGTTGTGAGATGGTTGAGCAGGAAAATATTGATTGGAGAATGTAAGGAGATTCAGAGTAATGATGTTTCTGCCCATATATTGGAATTGGTCCACATCAAGATTTGTGGGGATGGTGGATGAATCCAATGCTTCCTCAAGGATTTTCTTGTGGGCGGATGAAATTTGTAGCAACTCCATTATGGAGATTTGTATTGGAGTTCTCTTTAGCTGATCAAGGATATTATAGCCATTGGGAATGGATCTTGGGTTGGAATTGGGTGCTATGTTTGGCTGAGATGACCCCACAATGTTGACTTTGTCACCTCTTATGGTGACTCCACAATCAGTGTGGACTCCTTTAATGGTGATGGTAGAACAATAATCATCTAGGGATGTGACAACATGGTCATACACATGATTCTTGTTCTTGAATGTACCCTCTCATTTATCAGTTTTATTATTCCCTTTATTGTTATGGTTAGGCATTGGATTTGTGTGGATTTTGAGGTTCTAATTTCTTGCTGGTTTCTCCACATTTATGATTTTTTTATCAATGAGGTCCTAGATTAGGTTTTTTAGCCTCATGTAATTGTTTGTGATGTGCCCTTTGAGTTTTTGGAAGTCACAAAGTTGATTTTCATTATACTAGGGTGGTTTGACATCTAGTTCCTGGTAATTCTCATAGGTTGGAGGTTGGATAATATTTTCACTTATTAATTTCTTCATGATGACCTCTTGTGGTTTCCCAAGAGGAGTGTACTTCCATTTGGATTTTTTGTTTTGCTGGGGGTGTCCCCTTTAATCGTTGAAATTGTTGATCATTTGATTGTTTGGTTGTTTTGTCACTGCATTAGCTTGATGATTGTTTTGATGGTGGTTTTGGGATTTTTGTTGGGGTGCGGGTGTGTTTTGTTGAGGCGCATTGATAACAACTTTGGCATCGAAAACACCATCATTGGTAATGTTTCTATTATTTTCCCATGTACAAGGTTTATCATTATAACTAGTGGATGGGTGATTGCTCTGCTATTCAGGATATGTAGATGATCATCCTTGTGGCATAAGGGCTCGTTCGATGTTGAGCACCTTGGAGATTAGTTGGTCATATGTGGTGATACCCTGCACTTTGAGATGGAATGCCAAGGCTCTGTTGAGATTGGATATGATAGTATAGACTTGTTGTTCTTCAGGCATGACCCATTTGCTCCAATTGGCCTTGGATTGCCATCGTTGTAAGAAAGAAGCAAATGATTCATTCTTATCTTGTTTCAGAGCTGATAATTCCTCTAGGATAACATCCATACCGATGTTGAATGCATAATTTTTGATGAATTCATCTACTATTTCTTGGAATTTTTTGATTCTTGGAGGGAGGCAAGAAAACCGATCCATGGCTAGGCCAGCCAAACTTCTAGGAAATAGTTGCATCATATAAGTATCATCATATGCAACTTCCATGCAATGAACCTGGAATTCCCTGATGTAATCTTCAAGGTTTTCCATTCCACAGTATTTATCAAATTTGGGAATCTTGAATCCATTTGGGAATAGTTTCATTAAAAGACTCATGTTGAATGGATAAGGACACAAGTTGTTGGGTGTTTTTGTGGTTCTCCTTGACTAAAGATCAAGCACTTGTTGCAAGAGCAAATTGATCTATGTTGTAACATTGTTTTGCAGATCAAGGGGTGGGATGAAAGTGTTCTGAGGTGGTTCAGTTGTTGATGGGATGTGTGGATTGGATGGTGTTTGCATATTCTATTGCACCAAGTATTCTTGCAATTGTTGTTGTATGAACAATGCTTGTTGTTGGTCCTATTGGTATTGTGCTAATAGTGCCTATTGTTGAGTTTGCTATTGTTGTTCCAACAACGCTTGTTGTTGGGCTGCTAATCAATCTACTTCTTGTTGTTCTTGGTATTGTTTTAGCGCTTACTGATATGCTTATTGTTGGGCTGCTTGTCATGCAAGATATTGTGCTTGTCCTATGCTTGTGCTTGCACTTGTGCTTGAGCTTGTTGGGATTGGTATTGATCTTGTGCTTGAGCTTGGGATTTTTCTTGTGCAATTTGTGTAGCTTGTGTGGCTTGAGTAGCTTGAGCAGCTTGTGTTGCTTGGGTGGCTTGCACTACTTGGGTTCCTTGCGTTGTTTGAGTGGCTCATGCTGCTTGGGCAACTTGTGCTGCTTGAGTGGCTTGTTGTGCAACTAATTGTGTTTGTTCTTGCTGAGTGGCTAGTTGTACAGCTTGTTAGTTTTGAATTTTCTAAAGTTCCTTTTGATAGGTAGCTTGTTGAGAAACTTGTAATGCAATGCTATATTGGCTTGATACATTTGTATTTGGTGGTGGAGGTGGATTTGTAATGGTGCTTGTTGTGGTGATGAGAGGTGTTGTCGTATTGATGTTTGGGATTTGAATGGTAGATGGTTTGATTGATATGCTTGGTCTTTGAGTGACCACATTTTGAGATATTTTGTGGATGGTTGATGATGTGATGGTTTGCATTATCGAAATGGTTGCCATTTGTTGTTGTGATATCGATGGAAAGATGGGAGGATTAAGTATGATTCCTTGATTGATGTTTGGTAAAGGGGAAGTCCTAAACCAAGAGGTGATGTGGATATTGATGGAAATGATGGAAGTGGTAGAAATGTGAGTGATACAGTCCCTTGTGGAAATCATGTAGCGTCAAATTTTCCCCTTGGTCCACATAAGTCACCCTCTCCTTGTATGGTTAAGGGGAGAGTGGTTTGGGGCATTGTGTGAGATGATGATGATGGGTCATTTGGATTATGAAAAGTGAGAGGGACATATGGATGTAATGGATTTTGGGGTACAAATTATCCCAAGATGGTGTTTGCATCCAAATCTTGATTATTCACAAGGGGATGTGTTTGCAATGCATTGAGAAATGTGCTTCGCTTATTAACAATGGGTTGTGTTGGAGAAATAGATGATGTAATTTGGGGGATGGGTTGAGTGATGCTTTCGAATAGAGATGTAGATGAAATGGGCATGGTGGATGAGATTGGGAGCATGACCATAAATATAGCTCCACAATAGTGCTAACATCAAAATTGGAGGGGATTTTAGCCCCTTGCTTTTCCAATTCGAGCATGTATAGTGAAGGCATCATAATGTTGATAATTTTATGATTCTCCATATTTTGAACCATTTTAGTGATTTCTTCTCATGAAATCCCAAAGGGATTATTGGTAAGATCCTCCACTTGACCTTCCTCTTGTTAAATTTGTGATGACTGATGAGCCCAAAATGTGCTCATAGTTTGGATATCATGATGAACTTTTAATACCTTTACTTTTGCTATTCATGGTTGTTTAAACTCTTTTGAAACCTTTTATTGGGATATCCTGTAGCAATACACTTTCATGTTCTTGTAGCCTATCATGTTGTCTTATCTATATTTATTACCCCATTGAATCCCTAAATGACTGGTATATCGCATATAGTTTTTGAATGATGAAATAGATTTAAATATGTGATTAATGAATGGATATTGTGTATGTGCCATGTCCCTTTTCTTTTGCATCTATTACCTTGTGTTTCGTAGGTTGTTGAAGAAAGTATGATCGAGTCAAGCATAGCCGATCTCGGTCTTGCAGTAAAGTCTATTTCCTGCACGACTTCGAAGAAGCTCTGGCGAAGACTCTTTGACCGAAACTGTTGGGAAGGATTTTTAATGGCAGTCAATCTAGAAAGAGTGGAGCGCTAGATTCTCTCTAGATCTGGTTGAATGGATAAATTCATTTATGAATTCTGTTCCTCAATTTTGGGATACATTTTACTTCCACATCTTTCTTTGTTAGGGTTAGTTAGTTAGTTGTTCTCCTGACTTTAAATAAGTGCTCCTCCTACGTGAGTGAGCAAGAAGATGGTTAGAAGTAAGATAGAAGCATAGTGATAGGGAGATGGAAGATATCATGTAAGAGTTAGTATGATAATAAAAAATAGAATCTGTATGACAAGAGACAGAGTTTGTTGTTAGTTTTCATATCAACAAAGCAATGTATACCATTCTGAGTTTTGGAATAAAGTTTGATGAAGTTCCGAGTTCAGCACTTGCGTAATTATTAGATGCTTGCTAAGGGGGCCCACTTAGTAAGTATCTGTAGCTAGTTAGTTAGCTATTCTTTTTCTATTGATCATCAGTTAGATTTCATCTTTAAAGCTCTCATACAAACTCAGTCTTATATTGTTCCTACAGCAATGGCAATCCATCCCTGTGCTTGTTCCTATAGCATAAGGCTAGTTCATAGTTTGTGTCTTGGTCGTAACTGTTATGATTTCTATTTTGGTTAAATCATGGTTGAGTTAAAATAACTTTGCATTACCTTCCTATAGTGTAGATATTATTCTTTCCAAATGTTTATTTCTATTAAGTTGTGACTGAAACTAGTTCTTAGTGCATATATTGTGCTGCTCCATTCAAAGTATATGTTCCTTGGTTTGACAAGTAAATGAACATCCATAAAAATCTATTAGTCACCTACTGGAATGTCCAATTCCCAGGATAGGTTTTACTATGATTTTCATATCCTTTTGTGGGCACGACCATTTTTGGCTCCATTGCTGGGGATGGTGTCAAGCTAAGAACTTGTCAGAAGTCATTTTTAGCATTAGTTTAGTTTGTTAATCAAAAAAATTCAAAATCTTTCCAATCACCATTCATTTTATCGCATGCATAGAAGAAGAGACGCGTTGGGAAGGTTTCTCCCTGAAAACTTGTTTGTTGAACTGCCATTTGATCCAGCCGACAAAGAACTTGAGGAAAATCCATTCACTTTGATATTCTAGCAACCAGATATGGCAAATAATCCACCTAATCCACCTCCTACTTTTGAGTTTCCCATTGTTCCTCAGCGAGATACTGATAACCTTAAAAATATTCCTTCCTCATTACTTCCCAAGTTCTATGGCCTAGTTACGAAGGATCCTGAAACTTTCCTGTTTGAGTTTGATATCCTCTGTCGCAACTATGATTACACTTCAAATGCACACAAGTTGAAGTTGTTTCCTTCCACCTTGAAGGAAGGAGCTCTTAGATAGTTCATGAGTTTGGGAAGAGGTGTTGTTGATAGTTGGGCAGCCATGTAAACAAAATTTCTTGAGAAATATAAGGAATATTATAAGAGTGGAAGTAAGATAGACGATATATTCAGAATTCAAAAAAAGGAGGATGAAAGCCTGGAAGACTACAATCAAGATTCTTGTTTTCTCTGAAAAAGAACTCAAACCATACTCTCAATGAAGACTCTCAGAAACTAATTTTTCTAAGAGGAATCAGTGATGCCTATATAAACGCTATGGACCTAATGGGAGGAGGTGATATAACCCAACTGCCTTGGAATGATATTAAGAAAATATGTCTTAATTACTCTTGAGAAAATGTGAAGAAGGGTAGAGGTCATCAAGCTACAGTGGGTAAGTCTTCTTCCAGTGGAGTTTCCCAGATGGAGATAGTAAATTTGCTGTCTGATTTTAAGTAGGATATCATTAACAATATGGCTACACAACTGGACACTATGCAAGCTCAGAAGAAACATGATGAAGCTGAAGCAATCTTCGCCGAGTTTTGTCTGCATTGTAGATAGAAGAAACATGACTGCAGATGCAAGATAGTGGCCAACATGGAGGCTAAATAGTTGCCTACTGATTTTAAGATGATAGAAGGGGATGATGACCAAGTCTTCTTTATTGCACAAAGGAGGCCATGGGCCCCAAGACAAGGTATGCCTCAGGATCCTTTGCAAAATTTTGGTTCATATAATAGTCAATGGAAAAATCAGTATCCTCTAAACTATGGACCATACTCCCAACCTTAGTGGAATAACCCTTGGCCAAATACCTAGCAAAACTGTTGGCAAGCCTCACAAGGGAACTAGCAACCACCTCAGCAAAATCAGTGGCAGCCTCCACAAGGGAATTGGTAGCAGCCTAAGCAATGGAGAGGAGGCCAACAATGGTCAAATCCAACCACAGGTTTCTTGCAGCAACCCTAGCAACAATCCATTTTGCCACCTCATGCAGCTAATCAAGGTTAGAATCCAAAATCAACCCAACTACCAGCTCAGGCAACACCTAATCTAAATAACCAACAACTGCAACATCATCAAGTCTATTTTGCTGATCCTAATCATCAACCTGCCTATGCTTTTAACCTGAATAATATTAATTTACGTTCAGGAACCGTGCTGCCCACACCATCTCCTCCCATAATCTCAGAATTACCATCTGAGGAGACTAACCAATAAGAAGAAGATATCAATGACCAAGCCCAACCAAACCAGCCAGTTCAGATTCCATCATTACCTAAATCATCTGATAAAGTTCCCCCTCCTTTCCCACAAAGATTGGAAGGTGAAAAGGTGAAGAAACAAGAGGAACCCACTTTTGATATCCTTGACCAGCTAAAGCATATATGTATGAAAATTACCTTGTTCCAACAAATCAAAGAAGTACCTATCTATGGCAAGGCCATCAAGGAGGCATGTTTGAAGAAACCGGGGAGGAAAAAGAAAGACCCTCAAACTGTCCATGTAATAGGCCAACTCTCTGACTTAATGCTAGGGAAGCTTAGCATCCCAAAATATTTAGATCCAGGAAGTCCTATTGTGGAGATAAATGTTAATGGGTTGCAAATTAAGAATGCTTTAGTAGATCTTGGTGCGGCTATCAATATCATGACAAAGGACTTGGTTGTAAAACTTAATATTTCAGAAATAAGAACTACACCTACAATATTATAGCTTGCTGATAGCTCAACTCTCAAACCTAATGGGGTAGTCAAAGACCTGGTAGTCACCTTGGATTCCTTGGAATACCCTGCTAATTTCATGGTCTTATCTCCAAAGGAATCAATGGGGGGATACCCTGTCATACTAGGAAGGCCTTGGTTGACTACTGCTGATGCTTGCATTGGTTGTAGGTTGGGTGACATGACAATATCTGATGGATATAGCACAAAGAAGCTTACCCTCTATTCTCCAGCACTGCCCCAACTTGAGTCTGGAGATGTTGCTTGGCCAGATTTGGGAGAAGAGGAAGAACTGAACTCTGTGGCCAATTTAATGATGATTACCAGAGAGCCTTTCATTGCACAAGAAGAAGAAGAAGATATAATGTCCAATATCTTGCTAAATAACTATGGTATTGAATACTTTCATTGTGAGAGAAATCTACATTCCTTGTAGACTATTCTTCCTCCGTCCACATCAACTCATTATCCTGCAGCAGCTGATTGCTTACACACCTTACTACCCCATGAGGTAGACATGCCCTTTTTGTCTGAAGTATCTGTGAGAGACTTAACCTCCCAAGTTGAGGTAGCTGCAGGAAAAACCTTGTGCATTAATAAAAACCTCACCAGTGAGCAACAAGAATCTATAATCAAAATTCTTACCAGTCATAAGTCAGCTTTTGCATGGGACTATGGAGATATGAAGGGTCTAGACCCAAAACTCTATACATATCGTATATATATTAACAATGACTTCAAACTTGTCCGACAACCTCAAAGAAGAATCAATCCAGCCTTGAGAGAGATTGTTAAAGAAGAATTATAGAAAATGTTGATAGCTGGCTTTATCTACCCAATCTCTAATAGTCAATGGGTTTCCCCATTGGTCATTTTTCCTAAGAAAGGAGGAAAATGAAGGGTATGTGTAGATTACAAAGAACTTAACTTAGCAACAAAGAAAGATTACTTTCAACTTCCATTTATTGATCAAGTTCTGGATAATTTAGCTACAAAGAAGTACTTCTCATTCTTGGATGGCTTCAGTGGATACAAAAATCTACATAAGCAAAAATCTGCAAGGGGCTGAATTCAACTACACTATTACAGAAAAAGAAATGTTGGCAATCATCTACGCCCTCAATAAATTTAGGCATTATATCACTGGTTATCAGATATTTGTCCACACTGATCATGTAGCAATCTGGTATCTCATGAACAAAAGCTCAATATCTAGGAGACTGGCCAGATGGTTATTGCTGATGCAGGAATTTGAAATTAAAATTGTGGACAAGCCAGGTAAAGCCAACATAGTTGCTGATTTCCTTTCTAGAATTCAAAGGCAAGATGATTCTGCACTTATTGAAGACTCCTTTCCTGATGAGCACCTGTTTGCAATCAAGGTTATTCATCCATGGTATGCTGATATAGAAAATTATCTAGCAACCGGAAGAACTCCTCCTTAATTCTCTCCTAAGGAAAAAAGATTATTGGTAGAGAAAAGTTTTAACTTTTATTGGATTGTAGATTGCATGTTTTATATAGGGTCAGATCACGTTAAGAGGAGATGTGTACCAGAGGAGGACACTCATGATATACTGCATGCAAGCCATGATGAGCCATGTGGTGGACATTTTGCTGCCAAAAGGACAGCAATAAAAATTTTAAATACTGGTTACTATTGGCCAACTTTACATAGAGATGCAGCCAAGTATACAAGGAGATGTGACAGATGCCAAAGGATGGGAAGACCAACTCACTCTGATGAAATGCCTCTATTTCCACAAATTGTAGTTACACCATTCGACAAATGGGGACTGAATTTTGTGGGACCAATTGACCCACCTTCCAATGGTAAGTCCTACATTCTTGTGTGCATAGATTATGTCACACAATGGGTAGAAGCTAAACCTATGAAACATGCTAGGAATAATAAAGTGGCTGAATTCCTCTATGAGGAAATATTTACTAGATTTGGTGTTCCCAGGGAGATAGTGACAGATCAAGGAGCACAATTTACTTCTACACTTATCACAACTTTAGTCAATGAATACAATATACCACACTGGAAAATCAACTCCTTATCACCCCCAGGCCAATGGCCAGGTTGAGGTCACCAATAGAGACATAGAGGCCATTTTGACTAAAACTGTAGATTTGCATAGGAAGGACTGGGCCGCAAGGTTACCATAAGCTATATGGGCCTACCGTACTACCTGGAAGACTGCTATAGGATTTACACCTTTTGAAATGGTGTATGGTAAAACAGCTGTGATGCCAATAGAATTTGAACATAAGACTCTTTGAACAACACTGGAGCTAGACATGGATTTAACAAATGCACAAAAAGATAGAATCATGCAGCTCAATGCTATGGATGAGCTCCAGAAGCATGCCCTGCAACACACTGAGAGGATACATAATCAATGAATAAGATGGCATGATAAATATATTAAGGAAAAGAAATTCAAAGTAGGGGATTGGGCTCTGCTTTATGACTCACAGTATAAGGACAGTCTAGGAAAATTACAGACCAGATAGTTGGGGCCGTATGAAATTAAGAATGTATTTGTTAATGGTGCAGTTCAACTTGTTACAATTGATCTTGTTTGATTCAAGCTGTTAGTTAATGGACACCACCTCCGGTTGTACCATAAACTAGTCTCAAAAGAAGAATTCATGCAACAGTTCGTTCAGGATCCTACCGCTACTCTTCCTGCAGCCGAAGGCTTTAGCCTTTCTCTTGCAGCTTCACCGTAATTTTGAAAAGTATGCTCATAATAAAGATTTTTTTTTTAAGGAAACCCCTTTTTCTTCATTTTCACTTGTCACCACATCTCACTTCTTTATCTTCCATCCATCCATCCCATCCATCCATTCCATCCATTCATCTCATCCGCCCACGTCACCCATCCACCTCATTCATCCGCATCACTCTTAATTATGATATCATTCCCAACTGTCAATTCATGCCGAAGCTGTCATCTTTCTTCACACATACATGCATTTATCAAAGGTACGCCATATCTTTTGTTATCACATTTTTGATTTATTTTATTCAATTCATTTACTACTATGTCTATATCAGTCATTATTACCCGAGCTCCGCCTATTCTTTAGTACATGTGAGGACACATGTCATACTCTAAGTAGGGGGCGGGGTAATCTACTTTTTAAACCTGTCTTTTCGTCGCTGCCACAACTACTCAAATAACCTTTCTTTACTATTTTTCTGGTACTTTCCAAATATGATCGAATGTCTTTTTCATTGCATGTTTTCTTGTAAATTACAATTAAAACTGCTTGTTCAAAAAGTTCATTTGTGGAAAAGAAAGAAATGTGACGGCACGACAGCAAGAAAAAAAATAGAACAAAAAGGGAAACAAAGAGGAATTTTTTTGAATTTTCAGCAAGGAGTTGAGTGCAGCTAAGGAAAAACTGTGAACATGGGTGGTCAGCTGGTGCGACACGAGCCTATAGCTCATGAGTTATTATTGCAAAATCCTCAAACAGTCCAGGCATTCAGCCTCTGTGGATGGTTAAATTACTTCTTGAGTTTAAATGATTTCGATGAGGAGGCTGCTGGCGAATTTTTGAGAACCCTTTCTGAAGGGGAGGCTACTATATGGGGTCTAACGGTTGTTGCAAATGAAGAAAGAATTGCTGAAATAATCGGGCTTCCAGCCGTTGGAGAAAATTTTTCTTCAGATGATGCCTCTGCAAGGGCTGAATTTTCAATACCCACTGATGGACCTTTGGAAGTCTCCAAGTAGGGATGCAAGTGAGTATCGTTGCATCCTTATTTAGAATATGCTGCTTACATAATCAGGTATTTAACCTGTGAAGGTTATTTCTCTTACCTGCATTCTTACCATGTTAAATTATTAAGTCATATTAGGCATGGGTTAGCTGTAAATGTTTCGAACTTCTTGTTAAAATTTTTGGAACAAAGTGCCCATGGAACCCAACAGGGGAAAGATAATTCTATTGCTCACCATGGCCTTATCAAATTATTGATTGAATGCTCTTTGAGAGATGTCTCACCTCTTTCCTGGCAACAATTCGTTGCCCAAAAGAGCTTGCCAATTCTAGAACCCCCTAGGGTACTTACCCTACGACCTCAGAAAAAGAAAGAAGAAATTGCATCTACCAGTAGAGGAACAGGGCAAGGGTCATCTGCTCTTGTAGCACCTGGTCCTGCAGCTCTCACACCAGAATCCTCTGCCTGGGTACAAACTAGGTCTGCCACTAGGAGAAAGAAGGGAAAAACAAAGGAAGGAGAGTCATCTGGGGCGGAACAAACCCCAGAGTCTGAACCTCGTTCTAAAAAAAGGCAATGCCCTTCTCCTGCAGCTGTCTCTCCTACAACAACACCTATTGCTATCACCAGTTCACCATCATCCTCTGGCAGGGCAGAACCCTCTAGATAGACCAAAAAGAGGAAGGGTACAAGAACACCTCTTGCAGCCGCACCAGTGCCAAGAAGATTTTCCACAAGGAAACAATGTAAGACGTCCCATGCTTCACCTCAACCAGAGGTTATCGTAATTTGAAAAGAGTCCGTAGATTCTAAATTTGATGTTTCTCAGAATGTGTATGAGAGTTTTGCACAAAGTCCATTCATTCCTGAAGAGGAACAAATGCAGACAAAGAAAATTGAGCATAATGAAAAAGGGGTACCAAGTCTTGATGACTTGGCTGTCACTGCTATGCAAATTTCAGAGGAAGCACAATCTTCTCCACTGCAGCAACAAGAATTCATCCTGCAGCAAGAGCAGGAACAAATTGAACGATTGGATGTGGACAGTAAAGCTACATTTTCCCCTGCAACTTGTCAAGCCATTGTTGTTTATAAGAAGACATTTTTGATTGAGTTTCTGGAATATGTCAAAGCTAACTAGAAACTAGTTACATTGCAAACCCTACCTTTTCGACACCTAGCCCAGACTGACATGCAACAAAGTCTATGGGAGATAGAAAGGAAGGAACTGAAAGAGGAAATTGAAAGTCAGAAATAGGAAATTCTTGAGTTACAAGGGAAAATGGATGAAATTTTAAAAGTAACTGGGCAGATTATGGAATGCAGACCACCACCCAAAGTTTATGCTTTGTGCCTTAAGGAACAATTCTTGTGGTTCCAACTTATGAGAATTTCTAGAAATCAAGATCATATACTTCACACTGCTAAAGAATTCTACGATGCATACCAGGCAACCCCTAATTGGTTAAGAAATTCTCTGTGTGAATTTTATTCACATGGCTTTTTAATTCCATTTGAAATAGAATGGAACCCTCTTCTTTATATTGGCGACATCCATTTAAGATCATTTATGTCATGGGAAACAAATGAAGCAAATTATGACAGGCAATGGGAAACATATGAGGAATCCGAAAGGAATGAGCTTGTTCCATTGCACCCTAAAAGTTCAAACCCCCATGCAATGTTAAAAAATTGGTTTACTCTAACATATGGCATTCATAATAATACAACCAGGATGAAAATATTTGATCTCAGGAAACAGGTATATGATGAATTTTAGGAACAACCATATTCGTTTTGGAGACTGTCATACACCAGAAGTGAGAAAAGGTGGGAAAGATTAACTATTGGGATAAGAAGGTCCGAGCCTCATAGCCCACTAAATTTCATAGTAGCCCTTAAACGATCAAGGAGATATATATAGTTGGGACTTCAAAAGAGATTTGAACTATGGTTGCCATTGACATTTAGCCATCCCGTGCTAATGTGGCCCCTTTATCCTTACCGGGCTACAAATATTAATGACGATTCAAAAGCTCATAGGTATGAAAGGTGGCAAACTTTCAGAGGATTTTATTACAGGTTTGGAACTCCATTTCAAAGTCATGCAGCAACCACTGATTTCATGATGAACTTTTAATACCTTTACTTTTTATATTCATGGTTGTTTAAACTCTTTTGAAACCTTTTATTGGGATATCTTGTAGCAATACACTTTCATGTTCCTACAGCCTATCGTGTTGTCTTATCTATATTTATTACCCCGTTGACTTCCTAAATGACTGGTATATTGCATATAGTTTTTGAATGATGAAATAGATTTAAATAGGTGATTAATGAATGGATATTGTGTATGTGCCATGTGCCTTTTCTTTCGCATCTGTTACCTTGTGTTTTGTAGGTTGTTGAAGAAAGTATGATCGAGTCAAGCGCAGTTGATCTTGGCCTTGCAGTAAAGTCTATTTCTTGCACGACTTTGAAGAAGCTCTGGCGAAGACTCTTTGACCGAAATTGTTGGGAAGGATTTTTAATGGCAGTCAATCTAGAAAGAGTGGAGTGCTATATTCTCTCTGGATTAGGTTGAATGAATAAATTCATTTATGAAGTATGTTCCTCAATTTTGGAATACATTTTACTTCCACATCTTTCTTTGTTAGGGTTAGTTAGTTAGTTGTTCTCCTGACTTTAAATAAGTGCTCCTCCTGCGTGAGTGAGCAAGAAGATGGTTAGAAGTAAGATAGTAGCATAGTGATAGGGAGATAGAAGATACCATGTAAGAGTCAGTATGATAATAAAAAGAAGAATTTGTATGACAAGAGACATAGTTCGTTGTTAGTTTTCATATCAACAAAGCAATGTATACCATTTTGAGTTTATGAATAAAATTTGATGAAGTTCTAAGTTCAGCACTTGCGTAATTAGTAGATGCTTGCTAAGGGGGGCCACTTAGTAAGTATCTGTAGCTAGTTAGTTAGCTATTCTTTTTCTGTTGATCATCAGTTAGATTTCATCTTTAAAGCTCTCATACAAACCTAGTCTTATATTGTTCCTGCAGCATTGGGAATCCATCCCTGTGCCTGTTCCTGCAGCATAAGGCCAGTCCATAGTTTGTGTCTCGGTCGTAACTATTATGATTTATGTTTTGGTTAAATCATGGTTGAGTTAAAAGAACTTTGCATTACCTTCCTGTAGCATAGATAGAATTCTTTCCAAATGTTTATTTCTGTTAAGTTGTGACTGAAACTAGTTCTTAGTGCATATATTGTGTTGCTCCATTCAAAGTATACATTCCCTGGTTTTACAAGTAAGTGAACATCCGTAAAAAGATATTAGTCACTTGTTGGAATGTCCAATTCCCATGATAGGTTTTACTGTGATTTTCATATCCTTTTGTGGGCGCGACCAATGACGAAGGAAATTTAGTTATTTAAAGATTGCTCGATCCAACGGGATTAATTTCAAATTTTTTTTGGCTTAAATCACTTGAAGTGGATGTTTCTTTGTTGGATTTCGTGTTCCTCTTGTGTTGAGGTCTAGTTTGCACCATAAAATAGGGATCAATCTTCAAAAATTTGAGTGATATGAATCTCTAATTCTTTGGATTAATGTAACTTTAGGGTACAAAAGAGATTAGGATTTTAAGGATCAAAAGGATGGTTTATTGAGATATGAAAAATGGATGTTTGGTGAATGATTGGAACTCTTAGGAAACCTTGAAGGGGATGCTAAACTTTAGGACTTGGATTGTTGTTTGATATGATTTGGGGATTAGTTTGATTTGATTTGGATATAGTGAACTTATAAAATCTAAGAGGTTGGATGTTTTCCTAGAGTAAATTTGTCCACGAGATGGTAATTTGACTAAATGTGTAAAGAAGGATTCATGTAGACACACCTAACAAAACAAGATGATTTGATTTGATTTTGGATTTTGGATAGTGAACTCATAAACCATAAGATGTTGGATGTTATCAAGGGATAGACCTATTGACAAGGATTGATAATTTGACTTAAATGTGTGGAGAAGGATTCATCTACACACATATAATCAAACAAGATGATAAATGATTTTCCCAAAGTTTAACATGAAGGATTTTTCCAAGATTTTCAAGAGTTGATGATAAGATGATTTTGGTTTGATGTTCAAAGATGGATGAAAGTTTGATTTTGATCCTATGTTTACCTAAAAATACACTTGCCTACTAGACCTCAATTTTGAAGAAAATGCTTTTCTGTAGACAAGATGCTCAAATTGTTGAAACAACCTTGGGTTTTGACAATAGTAAAATGAATACAAATTTGGATTCTCTCTTGATGCACGTTTGTAAAAATTGAACAAAAATCTTTTTCTGAACTCATATAGTTCTGTGAGACACTTTTGTGATTCTTTGCACTAAGAGGCTTACGTTTTGGTTTCCAGATTTTGATTTTGTGAGAAATTATTGAGACATCAAATGTGGGATTCGATTGTTTATCTTTACTTAATGACTTCTTTTTACCAAAAGCACACTCTTGATTATGTTTCAAACTAAATGTCCAATGACATAACTTATTTTCATCCCACAAAGTACTATGTGGAAGTTCCAAGAAATCAAGACAAGGGTTTCCTAATGTTGGCCTTTGTAAGAGAAAATTAAGATGTAAACCCAATCACTTAGAAACCTCTAAGGATGTGATCCCTAGGGTAAGCAATAGCTTTTGGAGTTTTTCAAAAGGTATTTTCTCTAACTAAGGGGTTTTAAATTTTGTTTTCTCATTGAATGTGTGTTTTCCAATGTAAAACCTTGAACCAAGAAAAGTGTTTTGATACCAAGGACATGCACAACTGTATGGATAGAAAGGACTATATTTGTTGAATCCGCACTTGGACAAGTCCAGCTATGCCTAATTTTAGCGAATGGTTAGATGATTGACCCCATTGGCTCGCATCCACAACACTCACTTATATGGGGCAGCCAAGAATCAACACCCATGAAACTCCCATGGCATGCTTTCCATTTCTACTAAAAGTCGTAAAAGTGTGGGGTGGCTTCAGAATGACTATTCTTGCACCAACAAATTATAGATAAGGATTTGGGTTGCTAAACAAATTGGTTCTTAGTCAAGGAAATTAGGGACATGGCACCTTGCGAGTGTCCAACAAGCCACTAAATGCTTTGATCAATCCTACTAGGGGCACTTATACTTTTTATAGTAGTAACCTATTTTGAAAGACATTGTATGTCTAAGGCCTACATACCATGAGTAATTGACAGTTTAGTCTCATCCATTTATATACCGGCCCGAGTGAAAAACTAGTTGGAATCACCTTCGAGTTCTCCTTTCGGATGTGTCTCTTAGGAAGCCCCATCTAAAGGTAAACAATGGTGAGCAAGCATATTAGTAGTTTGATCAATCTTCATTTAGAAACAAAGATAGAACATACGCAATATATCTAACTCACACTTGCAAGATTTTTTCAATTTTAATAACCCAATTGAAATGTGGAGGCAATTACTTATACAACTTAATGTCACCAAAAAGTATTTTGATTCTCAAGATTGTCATGAAGTGCAAGAGAAGTACATGCGTCCTTTCAATGGTATTACTTTGAGTAAGTAATTACAAAACAAAGTAGGTACATGTTCATTTTAACCTTTCAAAGCAATTGTGAGTTCTTTTTAAGCACCAAAGGATAGATGAGAGTTGTCTTGTTCAATTGTTAACCTCAAATGAAATGTAGTCAATTTTCCTAAAGTTCATTTTAACCGTTTGCAATGAAAATTGAAATCTTTTGTAATGTTCATTTTAGAGCCCAAAAAGAAGTGAGTTAGTCTAAAACAAAAAATAAAGCATAGAATGGAAGCTCTAAGCATTTAAAAACGCTTTATCAACTCCAAATTTAATGCTCAATTTCTCTTTATCTCCAAGATTCTTCAAAGATCACCTCTTTCAAGCTCCTTGTGCAAACAAAATCCCTCCTCCTTCCTTTACACCTACAAGATAATAAAAAAGAAAGTAATCATGTGAGAATTTAATTATTTAATTAACTTCATTTTAATCATTAACTTCAAACAATACTAATGAAAATCTTTCAAAAATAAAATGAATCATTAATTAGAGTCCTAATTTTAGACATAGATAAAGACTTACAACAATTTAATTAATATTTTCAAATCCCCACCACTTAGCCTGCAAAAATTCATAAATGAGCAATTCCAATTAATGAGGATGCCTACAATATTTGATTTATGAGTTTTCTCAAGAAAGATACCATGCTTAGCTAAAGATCTTCATAATAAAAACAAGAGTAAGGAAACTTGCAACAAATATTTCCAATCTATATTCAATGTTCAATAGAGGTAGATGCATTAATGAAAAAAGATGACTACAAATCCACTCTTCTAGTTGATATATGCTTGAATAATCATTTACCTATCTTTTCTCTTCATTATAGTACTTGAATAGAAGAGTATTTGGATACGTTAAAAGTAATGCAGTTTAAAATATTTCCAATCAACTACTTAAAATTTGACAGTTGTGGACTTTATTCACTTAACACAAACACATATTGTCACATCTCTTAATAAATCATGCCTATAACAAAAACATGCCTTGTCTTTTCTAAATCAAAAGATGGAATCATAGCTAGGAAGCCATGAATTTTGATAATTAGGTCAGCATGGTGGGTCTGATTATTGTGAAAACATTATAGCTTGCCATTAATAAAGCTTTAAAATTTGTGTGGCCCTAAAATTTGGAAATGATTATTTCAATGCAGTTGAAGCCAAAAACTGACATAATTTTGCAGTTGGCTTCTAATTTCCTCATTTAGTGTTTACCAATGCTCTCGGGTTACTGAAAGCTATGGAAATTGATAATTTAATTCAGTCTAATGATCTAGAAGAAGCCCTAGGGATTTTTAAATTAGTTGTAATAAATGCAAACAATAAGTTGAAACCTTGCCATCATGGGTCATTGGGCATGAGAGAGTGGGTGCCTTGGGATATGGTGTGTGATGAAGGTTATTTGGAGGTTGAGTATGTTGGTTTATTCATTTCAATTTTATTTGGAGGCTCGTTAGCAAATGCAAGCAATAACAATACATCATATTCCAATCTGAAGAGTGTGCACCAATGTCAAATCAATTCTTGTTGGCTTGGGCTCCTTTGACAACTTCCCTATTTCCTACCAAGAAAATTTTAAATTTTGTATGAGGAGAAAGCAGTTTGCTAGACTATTTTGAAAGAAATCCTTTAAGAAACATGTTCTTAGGTAATGAAATGATTGCATGACATGCCTAAAAAAATGGATCTATTGAAAAGGCCTTAGAAATGTTCTCAAGCAGATGGTATTGATAGGCGTAAAGTCAAATTCTAAAACATTTACTAGCATCCTTGTTGCTCTCCTTACAAATATTTTGTGAATATTCAGCACATAGTGCTTACCTTGTGGAATGAGGCTCGTCGTGGAGAGAATTATGTTGGACTTATCATAGCAGTGGGGTATCGAGTCATTTTGTGGAGAATATCCCAAAAAATCTCCTAACAATTAAAGAAAGCAAACAAAGTCATCATTTGATAGGACTAGAAGGCAATTAAGTAAGAACAACAATGATGAACATGTTAACCATCAGAAAAATTTAGGGATCTGCAAATCTATTTTTGTTGATTCTCCATCAAAGCATAAATGATCACAAGGATATCATCAGTATTTATGATACATGTGGTTGTCTTTGGATAGTTTGAAAACCATAAAATTTAAATCGACAACCAAATAAATAGAGGGGAATACATGTTGGGAAAATAGAGGAAAATACACACTATGGAAATAGAGATTATGCAGATTTCTTAAATATAATATTACCCATCATTGCAAGAGACACAAAGCATAGCAAACAAATATGTGGTGCAACTATTATTATTATTTTTTTGACTATGGAAATGAGTTGTAAAGCAACCTATGAAACACAATCATATATATTATATTCAATCACATATTCTAGATTGTAGTAGATTGGAAGAAATTTTGTTCTTTCAATGAAAATAACAACGTTAGCATAAATAAAATCTCTACAGAGATTGGATTAAAAAAAGAAATCCCTCCTTCTAACACCATATGTGAGCACCCTAAATCTACAAATAGCCTAAACCTCAATACTCATTAGCAAGGGGTTAGTTCAAGCTATACAAACATACAAATGCTCCTATGAAATAATACATAATGCCTCATAAAATAAACTAATTGAAAACATAAAAGAAGCATAATGTATACCTATTCCATAGTGAACTGGTACCACTTTGATGTGAAAAGTGACCCTTTCCCAACCCTTGACAAACTCAAATGATAAAGATTGTTATGCTATGACAATGAAGTGGACAAAATTAGCTCTCAATGTGAAGATAGTAACTTTGCATGAAGTTGTGGATGATAATTACAAAGAGAAGCCTTTCATTTATAGAAAGACAAGATGGAGGAATGAGAAAAATGAAGCAATGTGTGATCAAACACCAACCAATGGCCAAGTGCCACTCGTCAACATGTGGGAGGTTGAGGAATGAGCACATTTTGGTGATTGTGCAAATAAACGATGTTAGGTGGACATTTCAAATTTGAAATTGGCTTGTTGGAGGGAGAAGAAAGAGGCTTAAATGCCAAGTGGGAGACATGTAAGAGAGGAGTTAATGCTTTGTTGGATGTACATGTCAATTTGGGGGGAGATTTCAAACTTGGAGAATATTCCCTTAAAGATGCCACGTTGAAAATAAATAAAGATTTTAATAAATTATTTAAATGCATTTTCATGTGCAAGTGGCAAAATCTAGAGAAATTTGGAGATTAGGATTAAATTAATAAGGGTTTGATTAATTTAAGATGATGATTAGGTTATTTGACCTATTTGATTTAGATTTATGGATTAAAATAAATCAAAAGGAGATGGAAAATGATTTTAGATTTAATTAAATAAATATTTGATTTATTTAATCAAAGAGGATGATGTTAGTGTTAAATCAAATAAAGATGAATTTATTTAAATGGATGACTTTAGGGGATTAGTTAAATAAACTTGATTTATTTAATTGATTTGGTGAATATGATTTAATTAAATATGAGGAATGCATGATGTCAATTTTGTGTGTCTACACATATATGTGCATCCAACACATGCAATACATATATATGTCATTGTAAAACAAAAGCTACAATGATATATATATATATATATGCATTGTTGGTTGCACTCTACAAAAGACTATATTGTTTGTTGAAACCAATATTGTTTGATATATGTTTTTCCTCTTGCATTATTTTACACTGCATGTCCCTTGTAGGGAAATGGTAGAAAATGGAAGAAAAAAGTGTCAAGAGTCTATCCAAAATACATGGTTTTTTCCTAAATGATAGACAACAATAGTTGATTGTGACTTTCGATATTTATTGAAGCAAAAGATGGAAGACTACACAAGCAAGATTTGGGCTATTGATTTTGATGAGGTTGTAAAAAAATTATTGTAGATGTCAGCAAAAGAGCTATACATGTTGCAATATGAGTCTTCTGCTACAATGCCTACTAATTTTGTGATCAATGGTGTCACCTACACCTCATTTATTTTCATTTGTGGGTTTCTCCATCTGGGTAACTATTGAAACCAATGTTGTTTGATTTATGACTTCAGTTTTGTGGTTATGGTTGCAATGAAATAAAATAGTTAATGTTCTACACTCTATGTTTGATTTCATTAGGCATTGTTGATTATTGTTCTCTAGCTTAGGCTATATTGTTTCAATTTTTGATAAGGTTCTCTTGAAAAGCCTATATAATTTTAATTTTTATAAGGTTCTATTGAGAAAGAGTATATTTTTGGATGGGGTTGTTACTACACATTTTCATGGGTTTCTTTTAATGGCTTCCATTTTCTGGCCATGTTTGCAATGGAATGAAATTGTTAATGTTATGCACTTTTTGTCAATTGTTGTTTCCTAGCTTGGATTATATTGTCTCATTTTTGACAAAGCACTGTAAAAAAGGCTATATTGTTTCAATTTTTGATAAGACACTATTGAGAAAAGACTATATTGTTTGTTAGAAGCAATATTGTTTCGTTTATGGTTGGCATTTTATGGCTATCATTTTGCATGTGTTTTGTGGCTATGTTTTTGCAAGGGTTTCGTGTATTGTTAATTGTTGTTCTCTATCTTATGCTATCTTGTTTCATTCTCGATAAGGTTTTGATTAGAATGCTATAATGTTTAAAAAAAAAAGATACACTTCTTTTCTTTCGTATTGTTTATGTCACTTATGGTTTTGTATGACTTTTAATCTATGGTCCTCATTTTATTTTGTGTGGTTTTGTTGTATAGTTATGTCACCATATTTAACACATGTATCAACATTTACAACTATTAAGTTTCCTTGCAACCATCAGGACCACACAAAAATCATAAATGAAACAATATTGGTTTGAACAACACCTTCTAAAAAATGCACCAATGTAGCCAAAGCCAAAGAAAAAAACTTCACTATGCCTTATAGAAAAAAACATAAACTATATAACATGCTCTATTTAATTTCCTTTTAAAAATAAAATAATATAACAAAGCTAGAGAAAAATGGTCAACAATGCCTTATGCAAGCACAAAATGCAAGCATTAAATTGAACAGTAATGGTTTCAACAACAACATAGAAAATTCTTTGTTGAACATCATCTTATCCAAAATGACCATATACACACATACATATAAACATTCAAATAGTAACACCAATTGTACAAATATAACACTATGTGGCAATCCAACCACACAAGAAGCAAATAACCATATTGATATAGAAAACTTGACATATCTATATACAGATAAACACATAACTTGAAAGATACATGTAGAAAATGCATCTGCAACATACACACTCACACCGTAAATGGAACAAGAATGGTCTGAATAGTGACCTAATTTTTTTTTCTCCAATAGAACCCTATCACAAAGGAAACAATATGTCCAAATCTATAGACCAACATTCAACAATGCCTTATTGATAACAACGTAAAATCTATGACATATACTACTGTACTATGAGCCAAATATGAAATGATTTAGCCAAAGCTAGAGAAAAACACTCAACAATGACATATAAACATTAAGAATAACAAATATCAATTGTGTAGATATAAGAGTATGTAGCAATCAAACCAGACAAGAAGCAAATAACTATATTGATATTAAAAACTAGACATATATATATAAACATATGACCTCAAAGATACATCTACAAAATGCATATACAGACATACACACTCACACCCTAAACGAGACAAAAATAGTTTCAACAACAAGCTAGGAAATACATTTTTCCACAAGCACCTTATCAGAAATGAAACAATATAGCCAAAGCTATAGGCTAGCAGTCAACAATGGCTTATGGATAACAACATAAACTCTATAACATTTACTATTGTAATCTAAATCGAATATGAAACAATATAGCCAAAGCTAGAGAACTACACCCTAAATGAAACACTAATGGTTTCAACATCAAGCTAGGGAATTCTTTTTTCCAATAGGACCTTATCAGAAAGAAAAAATATAGCCATAAACCAATACCCTATCAAAAATTGCATAGACATTTGCTATTTTTCTCAAATATTTAAAAGGAAGTTGTTACTTACAACCATCACCACTACATGGAAATCATACAACAATTAATGTTGATGCCATTTCACTGGCCTTCTCTATTAGTGGGCCAAATGCTTTTTATTTTAAAATTGAAAAACAATCTACCACCTTTTTCCCAACCACAATCCAGGAGTTGGAAGGCTTAAAAACTAGGGTCAACAATTCCCTATGGAAAACAACATAATGTCCATAACTTTGACTAATTTACTGTGTTGCAACCATTCATGCTAAATAGAAGCCATAAATGAAATAATATAGCCTAAGGTACACAATAACAGTCAAAAATACCTTATGTAAAACAACATGAATTGCATAACATTAACTATTTTATTGCATTGCAACCATCACCAAAAAATGAAAGCCATAAATGAAATAGTATTGGTATCAACAGTCACCTAGATGGGAAAACCCGCAAAACACTAAAAATCATAGTAACAAATGCATGCAAAACCATTGCCACAAAAGTTGAACCATAAATCAAACAATATTGGTTTCAATAAACTATATAGTCCTTTTTCCATAGGACCTTATCAAAAAGGAAACAATATACCCTAAGCCAAAGAACAACAATCAACACTGCCTTACGTAAAAGAACACAACCTATATAATATTAACTATTTCACTGTGTTGCAACCATCGCCACAAAATATTGCTTTCAACAGTGACCCAGATGGAAAACCCACAAAACACAAAAATCTCATAGTAACAGACTGATTCAAAACCTTCACCCCAAAACGTGAATCATAAATGAATCAATATTGGTTTCAATAGCAACCTAGATGGAAAAACTCACAAAAAACACATGAGATTAACTATTTTGCAACCATTCACACAAAACAAAAGCCATAAATGAAACAATATAGCCTAAGCTAGAGAGTTGAAACCACCCCCACAAAATAAAAGCTATAAATCAAACAATATTGGTATCAACAGTCACCTAGATTGGAAAACCCACAAAACACAAAAAATCATAGTAAAAAACCCATGCAAAACCATTGCCACAAAATTTGAACCATAAATCAAATAGTTTTCATTTCAACAAACTATATAGTCTTTTTCCAACAAAGCCTTATCGAAAACAAAATAACATAGCCTAAGCTAGAGAACAACAATCAACATAATGAAACAATACTAGTTTCAATAGTGACTTAGATGAAAAAACCCACAAAAAATACATGAATTCATAGTAACAAACTAACGCACAAACAAACAATATTTCCTTCCACCCACTGCAACTACATGGAGACCATAAACAATATTGGATTCAACAATGACCCAGATGGAAAAACCCACAAAAACACATGAATTCACAGTAACAAACCAATGTAAAAATAAACAATATTGCCTTCCACCCATCACAACTACATGGAAACCATAAACAAAACAATATAGACTAAGCTACAGAACAACAATCAACAATGCCCTTTGGAAAATAACATAATTTTTTTTTGAAATACTAGAGAAATGGTTTTTTCAATATGAACATCTTCCCACACCTCTTCCTACTTACTTCAAATGCACCTCTTCCAGCTTGCTTTCTCTCTGCTCACTTCTTTCTCCACCGCCTGCAAAAAATGGGAAAAGAATTATCACAACTGACACTTTTGTACTATTTTTGCAACCATCGCCCCATGCAAAAAAAGAAAAATAACCTCCAACCACCTTCATAGAAACTCCAGAGCTAATGATCACACTTACACCTTCACAAAAGCTTTCCCTCCTCACTCACAACTATCTTGAACAACATGGTAAACCCAAAGAATGACACCCAACAATGCCTTATCAAAAATTGCACAAACATTCGCTATGTTTTATGAGGATTTTAAAGGCAGGTGTTACTTACAACCATCACCACTACACATAAACCATACAACAATTAATGTTGATGCCATTTTGCTAGCCTTCTCTATAGGTGTTCTAAATGCTTTTTTATTTTTTGTCATAGAAAAAAGTACCCTTTAATTGATTTGAGATAATTCATGATAAATGGACTAAATGTGGTCTTAATTTAGGTGTTATAAAGCATTTTATGCATCCACACTAAGTTTTAGACCTTTATAAATTAATTATTTATTAAATATTAAAGTGTTGTGAATGTGTTGTGAAGTGTTTTAAAGCATTTTTACATCATTCTAGACTCTATTTAATATAATTCACTTAAAAATCATCATTTGACACATCAAGAAGTCCTATTTTGAAGTGTTAAGTATTGTAATCAAGAATCACACTTCTCTAGGAATTTTACCCTTATTTACACTCTTCTTATGTTTCTTTGGACCTATTTATGCAATCATAAGGTTTATTTAAGTGTATTTTTGAATGATACCCTAACACACAACATTAAATAGCATTTAATTCCTGACACATTAATTCAACCTCAAGGTTGGACCCATTTTCCATTGGTGGAGAATGAGTCCACCTTGACACAAAAATCAAAATAATTCAAATTTCTTTTGAGATTTTATTCAGTTTTACACTTGATGTCGGCCTGTGATGATGTATACTCGATACTAAGACACATGAATTGTATAAATATGTTAATTTTAACCTCATTTTACATCCATCCACTCATTATTACATCTCCCAATCATCTCTTTCTCATTTCTACATCCATTCATCATCTATTTTATCAAGCAACTTAGGGCTTCTTTTTTACAAGTCTTTAAGTTAGCATTCCTAAGACATTCAAGTCTAATTTTACATGTATTGTTGCAGACCAACAAGATCAACCATCATTGTAAGGTAAATTATTCCATTGTTGCATGTTTCATTCATTTGTTTCATCATTTTGGATTAATTTCCTAAACAAGGTTTGGCCAAGGAAAACCCCCATGCCTTAACAATCAAATAGTTTGTCTTCTTGTGTTGATTTTTTGCAAATTTAGGATCATTTAGAGTTTTGGAATCATTGAGGATTGTGCTAAAAATTCATATACCTCTTCTCTTCTTCATTTAAACCTTTTCATCAAGTAAAAATTAGTCTTAGACCTGGATCTGACAATTTTAGAAGCAAAGACCTGTAGGAGGTAGAAGTACAGATCTAACTCCATAGAATATTCCTCTAATTTTCCAAATTTCTATAGGTGGAATGATTTGCCATGCATGGAAAATGAGTCCAATCTATAGGGTTGAAACTTGATTTTAACAAATTTCAACTCCCAATAATCTGGAAACTATTCTTGATAGTTTTCACCTAAACATGGACTGGTTCACCATAGGTGGAAAATGAGTCCATTTTGGTTAGCATATTAGTATTCCCAGCATTTCAGAATTCTTCTCCAGTAATTTTCAATCATCCAGATAAGTTTTTTTCAATCTCTCCTATTTTGGTTTCATTCTTCTTTAATTCTTAACTCATATTTGCATATCTGATTATGTTTTCTAACATATTTAATTTAATTAGTTTACATTATTTATTCTGCATTTTATTAAGTTTATAGCATCAAAATCACATTCACACACCCGACAATCATCCTTCCTCCTTCCTTTTGTCTTGAATGGTAACAAAGTGCCCATTTTGGCCTTATTTTCTCTCTCTTCCTAGGTGAAAGACCCTAGGAAGAGCACGAAGGATTTGAGATCCAAAATCCTTCATTTCATTTTGGTGAACCCAACTTTCTGAATACTTCCTTCTTCTGATTTTGTGTCTTTAATCTAGTATTGCACTCATTTTGCATGAGAATTTGCATTAAGGTTTGCATACTAGGTGTTACATATTGCATTCATAAAAAGTGTGTTTAGTTTTCATTTTTGCATCTAAATTCAATTAGCTTACTATCACTCTGCATTTTTTGCATTTAGATCTATGTACTGGTTCTCAGAAATCACAAAAATCCATTTGAAATCTTTAAAAATCTTGCAAAAAGGTTCATACTGGACTCATTCGCCACCCTAGGCTAATCGGTCCATTTTGGTACCTGAAACCATGTTTTCCATAATTCAAAAAGTGGTTTTTAGGCTTTTGATTGATGCCTTAACCTATATATATAAGTTGGTTACATTTTTGTGGCATGCATTTTATCCAACATAGCATAAGTTAGCTCATTTTATACATAAGTTTCACTTCTACATTTGTAAACTTGCATTTCATTTTAGTTTCACATTTTGAGTTAGCATAGATTTGTTATTTCAAAATGTTAGTTTCAATTTTCTCCAAATTTGCACAAAAAATGCTAGTTGATAAAGATTCAAGTTCTTTATTCAATGCATTTCCTAGTTATGATAGTCTCTTAGTGCAAGAAAATGAAAATGTTAATGCCTATATTGAACTTACACCACATTCTATGTCTTCTATTTGTGTGGATGATGTGATAGAATAGCATACAAACATTGATAAATATGTTCATAATTGTCTTTCTCTTGATATCTCTCCTTTTTAGTGACGAAGGTATCTTGGCAAAAGAAGGTACAATCGTTGAATATCATGATGGTCTTGTTTGTCCTTCTCCTCATTCCCCTTGGAAAGATAGTATAACAACACACAATGAATGCATTACTTTTACCTCACCTAGTATCTATTCCTCTCTCAATACTTCCCCTATTTTTACCACTAGTAACATTATTTCTCTCATTCCTAATGTTCCTAACAATTGGAAGGTCCTCTTTGAAGAAGATACAATTATTGACACTTGAAAATCCTCGTATTTCTCCCCTTCATGACCCCCTATTTGTGATGAAGCTTTGATATGTAATGAACCTCTTGATTGTCATTCTCCTCTAAGCTCTCCTACTAGGGTAGATGTTGTGAAACAAGATAATGGGATCATAAACAACAATAAACTCGTCCCCTCTCCTAATATCTCTCCTCTTTGTGAAGATGGTACTATTGTGCTATATGATTCAATCGATAAAAATCATGAAAATCTTATAAACCAAAACAATATGATCATGGATATATCCCTTCTTTATGATGATGATATATTGGAAGAACAATTCCTTGAAAGTTAAGAACATTTGGATTATCATTCTCCTATACATTCTCCTCCTAGGGAAGCTATTATGATACAAGCACATGATATGTCTTCTTGTGGATTACAAATTCAACACCAACATCAACTCAACTTTGATCCACCTAAGCATAATGTTTCATGAGCTAGCTTACAATGATATTGTTCACATGTATACTAAATTCTATCGTCAAGAACCATTGAGTTGCAGCGGCTTTTTGCTATCCCGCATAAATGGATGTGGTTTGGCCCTCATACCTTGTAATATTGTAGGCACCAACGTTCTCACTATTACATGCTTTGCATCATTTTGGCAGCGGGCAATATCTAGTCATCCGCTGCTGAACGCTGTTTCCAGCTTCGGGTGGAAAAGGGTTACATGCATGCTTTATCCTCCATGTATATCATTGTCCCTCTGTGGTGATAAACCTTCGCCCTGGGTCTGCATCTTTTGAGTCACATGTGACGCTCCTTTCTTTTCGCACCCTTCTGACGCGGCTGAGCTAACGCGGGAATGTACGCCATGACTTGACGCGGGCTTTCCTGGATTGGCTCTCGCCTCCTTGCTTTTCTTTGCTTTCTCGCCTTCTTCTGCGCTGAAATTTCATGAATGAGGTGTAGCAATTACTTTAAAGTGGGGGGCATACAACACCATATTTCACTTTGTGTTCTTTGCATAGCCTTGTCATTTATATGATGTGTTCATCAGTTTGTGGATGGCATTGGGTATGATGTCATGCGGCTCACAGCAATATGACAACAAATACCACAAACTCCAATGATAGATATTGGAGGTGATCTTCCAAAGATAAGTAGGCCTCAAAATATTTTCACCCTCTTGTATTCCTATTTTATTGGACCCAGTGTTGTTGAACTAGAATATTTATAGTGATGACTGTAAGTGGATGTCAAAGAGGTTTAGTTAGACATGGAATGGAAAGAAAAGTGACTCTTTATTCAGAAAAAATTAGATTTGGGAATTATGCAAGATACAATAGTAAAAAGGAAACTTTACCAAAAAAATAGTTTATATAGGCTGAAAGAAAGGAGGAAGATGGAAGGTAAGAAAATATTTAAAGTCAAAGTTAGTTGTAAAGTTGCATAGAAGGGCATGTTTTACGATGAAATATTTTTACCTGCCGATTGTTAAAATGACTATTCTGCATTGTTTTAAAGTATTGTGGTTTTGTTTGAATATTTTGCATTTAGGGCTTGATTGTTAATCTTCTTCCATTGGGAGAAATCTATAACAGGAACCAACCACCAAGTTTGAGGGTCAAAGGTGGGGAGAAATTGGTGCTGGGCTGAAGAAAAATTTATAGGCAACACCTTGACAATGGTATGTGTAAATTTGATGAGCTCTATGATTGAGCTTCATTTTAATGGAATATATTAAGAGAGTTTAAGATGATGGCATTTCTACATTATTTTATATGTTTATATGATGATGATAATAGCATGGCGGGTCTAACATGGATCACACTTAAAGGGAGTTAAAATAGCAATTAGAAAATTCATTTGCTACTTGAGAAAGGAAAGATTTGGGTAACCTAAATCAGTATAGCCAAATTACTAGAGATGGGAAAAATAGAAAAATTGTTTTTATCTCAAGTTGATTATATTGCTAAGGCATTGTAGAGATTTCATATGGAGAATGCAAAAGCTATCAACACACCTTTGTCTAGTCATTTCAGATTAACTAAGGATATGTGTCCAAAGACACAAGAGGAGGAAGAAACAATGTCCAAGGTACCATATGCTTCAATTGTAGGTAGTTTAATATATGCCATGGTATGCACAAGACCAAATATTGCACATGTTGTGGGAGTTGTTGGTAGGTATATGAGTCATCCCGGACTTAAGTATTAAAATGTGGTCAAATGAATTCTTAGGTATTTGAGAGGTACATCCAATAAATTTTTATTTTTTGAAGGCTCTAATATTGATTTAAAAGGCTATGTTGACTAAGATTTGGCAAGGGGTATTGATACTAGATGAAGTACCATAGGTTATGTATTTACAGTTGGTGGGATGACAATGAGTTGGATTTCTTGCTTGCAATAGGTGGTTGCCTTATCCACCATAGAGGTAGAGTATGTATTTGCAATAGAGGTAGCAAAGGAGATGATATGGCTACTACTTTTCATGGAAGAGTTGGGAAAATAGCAGGCTGAAAGTTACTTGTTTATGGATAGTCAAAGTGATACATCTTGTGAAGAATTTTTCCTTACACTAAAAAATAAACACATACAGTTGAGATATCAAATGTTTCATTTGTTCAGTGTTGGAAGATGGATAGGTAAGGTTGGAAAATATTCATATGGATGACAATATAGTAGATATGTTTACAAAGGCAGTGACAAGGGAGAAGTTGAGCTCGTTTTCAACTTCAGTTGGCCTTCACATTTGAATTTAAGTAAAAAAGAATTCCAGGGCCCAAGGTGTTCATTTCTAGTGGAAGTTACAAAGGGAGTGGTGTTGTGATCAATCTCCAAGTGGGAGATGGTATGGAGTGTAGTCTTATTAGTCTTCAAGTGGGAGATTGTTGTGTTATGGAGACCAATTAGACTCAAATGCAAAATCTTCATATTATTTTTCATTAAATAATTGTTGAACTTAGTAAATATTTATGTTGCACTTGTATCTAAAAGAATGGTTACAAAAAAATATTAAATGTTGGAAATGTATAGTTATAATATTTTAATATAAATTAAAAGATAGCTGCAAATATTAAATGTAGCCACCCAAAAGAAAACATTTTATTGGGTGCATGAGGCACAACCAATGGCCACAATTCATTTGTAATTAATGAGACATGTGGTAGCATATAAAAACACTTGGTGATGAGTTTTGAGGACAGTAGGTTGTGAACAACAGTAAAAAAAATTGTAGAGTAGTGGTTGGAAAAATGCAAGAAGCATCGTGAGAACAACAATTGTAAAATGTGGATAAAATTTTTGTTGCAGGTTGCAGTGGTTGTTCCAATCTTTTGAAAGGTTATTTACTGGAAGCTTAATATATATTGGACCCTTTGTTGGTGGATGTAGCCCGGTTTTGGGTGAACCACATTAAATCTTTGTGTTGTCTTATTGCTACTATAATTTTTTGTATGTTTTATTTCTCTATTATATTGATCAAATATTCATTTAACGGATAGAAATATACCTTCTAACCCTATCATAGACATCAGTCCATATTGTTGAAGGACCAAAAACTCACAATTCAAAGCATCATACATCCATGTTAGAAGTGAGAAAAAAAAATCATACATGTCCATGATTAAATGCTAAATCATTGGAGGAACATGTCATGCATGTTTGCACCTTACCACTATGTATGCAATGTCAAAGAAAATAATCTAAAGGGATCAACATAATGTTGTCATCTAAATGTGCATTTGTAAAGTGTATCATCAACTATATAAGAGGTTTTATGCAACTAGTTTGTCTTGACCTAATGACAAATATAGGGGTTCAGTGTATATTGGGTATAGTTATTGATTGTTGTAGTCATATGCCATTTTATTTGATGTACAAACCTATCAAGGATACCTCTAGGAATTTACCATGTTTTTCCTAGTTGATTCCAAAGTGTAGGAGAGACTATCCACTATTTTTAATTGTCCTTTAACCCTTTTTAGTTAATTGATGAAAACTCTCTTACATTATTGACAACAAATCTCTATCCTTAAAGTTGACAAAAATTCTAGGTTATGGAGCATCAATTTTAGGACCCAACAAAATGGCATTGTTTCTAGGGAAGAATGTTGTTGGGATAATTTGGTGAGCTACCAATTAATAATGTTTTTGGGTTGAAATAAAATTGGACTCTATTAATGGGATAAACCTAGAACCATTATTTCCTTGGAGGTTAAAGTTGCTTCAAGGACTTCCTCATTTAATTGGGTAGTGACTCTCTTGTTACAATTTCAAAGTTTTTTTGTTGAAATTTATCTATTGGTGGTGCTACACATCTTACTCCACATTAGTGAAACAACTAATCAAGGTACATGAGGGTTTTTCTTTTTCCTCATCTCTTGAGGCATGATTTTATTATCCAAAGATATATCTTTATGAGTGTAGTCTTGCTTCAACATGAATTATGTTTTGTAATCATGATAATTCTAGTTACTATGATGATTCATCATTTGAGTATACAAGTGGTTATGCATAACTTTAAAAAATTAATATGGTTTCACATTCCTTAGACCCCTCCACTTAGGAGCTCGTTGATTTAGTAAGCCATATATGCATGCTTGACTTTGTTAGTGAGTAGTCCCATAGTCAAGTTGCATCTACCAATGTCCAAGATGTTATGAAATTAGTGTTTAATGATGAAATAAATGACTTTATTGCTTATTTAAATGAGCTAGATGCACATCTGTATGACCTTTCTCCTTTGTTTCAAATTCTAGAATACCTCAGAAGGAAGGACAGTGAATCAATTTTTTATTTTCATATTAAGTTTGTTTTTATTAATGCTATCTCACTTGAGTAAAATATTGATGAAAATGTATTCATAGACATGTATTGTGAGGCTTTTATATTATAGTGCATGATTTCTTCCCCTTGAGTACAAACTAAATAATTTTAACATGATGTTTGAGTGTGCAAATATTGTATATCTCAATGCTAGTGGGGATGCAATTTTTCTTGATGGTCAAGTTGGCGGATAAATTTTAGAAGACAACAATGTTGTTGATGAGGACACACATGAACAAATTGAAGTGCAACAACTATTATTCATTGGTTTTCCTTAATTTTTTTATCCTAAGGAAGATGATACTCACACCTTCCTTGTTGTTAATGAAAAAGATGAATGTGAAGGTGTACATAGTTTAACTACTTACAACCCTAAAAAAATTGATATGATTTTTTTTTAGAAATTATTTTGGAACAATTATGTTTTGCTAAGAAGTGTTGCATTGAGGATGCATTTT